>CM062819.1:81732432-82362432 GCA_031772625.1 Pinus tabuliformis | reverse complement strand
TTCAATTACCTATTCGTGGGGTGCTGACGCTTATACAAATGTCAACTATGTTGGACCTATGATATGGACTCCATTTTCAAATATTAATGAAGCATATTTGGTGATTCGAAGCAGAGTAATGTGTAGTATATATTCCCCTCTCTTTGTCATTTCATGTATGTTTATCTTCCTATGAAATTGTGTAAAACGTTGTTAGTTTCACTCACAAATTATGGCTTTTACTTATGTTATAGGGTAGAAATGTTACCTATGCAATTATATATTTATTAGTGTTATATTGTAGCTAACAGTACCTATGAGATCACAAATTTACCAAAGTTATTTTGTGATAGGATGTACTGATGTCACAAGCTAAGGGGCTTGCAATTTAAAAATTAAAATACAACATAAAACTGAAATATCCTCACAATATGTATATGTATAAAATCTCAGAAATAATTAATTAAACACGAGAAATATTGGCCTAATCATTGGCCACTCATTCCTCACTCTCCTCCACTTCCATGCCTCATGGGCTCACCTAGATTTATACAAGTGCATCTAAACCCAAAATAGGTTCTAGATCCTAAACAAGCTCACACCATATCTCTCATGATCCATAAAAACTCTCACCTAATCCCTTATCTCTAGATGATATCTAACTAACCCTCAAATCTCTCAACTCTTCCAAAATACTCTCGAACTTTCTCCTAATTACAATAATTCTCATTTTTTCTTAAAACTATAGGAAAATACATCAAATAATTAAATCCTAACTTAGTGAATTAACTCCTTTAGTAAACATGATACCCTAGGTTAGATGCTCCTGCATCAAAATCTCCAGGTAAAAGAAAATCATGGTCTCCCAACCATATATCTTCATAAGTTGATAAAACTCCTCCTGGATCCCAAACTTTAATCTGTTGTTGATCATCCATTGTTTGTTGTTCTTCTTCAACGATTGTGACTTTTAATTCACTGGGTTTCCAAAATTTGTGCTACAGTTCTCCTCCTTCTTTACTAATGTATACTTGACCAGTCAAATGTATCATGTTGTTGTATTTCTGCGTCTTCTTGCAATATCTTGGTTTATGTTCTTTTTCCATCAGTTTCCTTAATTCTTCAATGTTAATATCCAATCTAGTTTCCCGCTATAGTTTATGGTTACTAGCTTGGAATATCAATTCATCTTTGACATTAAATTTCAAATTACATTCAAGTTCCAAATTTTCACTGATTGAATATTTATCTTCCTTACCTACAACTTGCTTAGATTTAGGTTCCATCAACATATTTTCTAGCAATTGTAGTTCTTCTTCACATTTCATAAGCATTTTACGGTCCCTTTTAGAAATCATTTCAAAATATTGGTCTTCATTCCTGCATGAAACAAAATTAGTGTCTAGAACATTATCTATAACACATCCTACATCCACACACCAACTGTTAGATTTAAAACCGACATAGATTTTATCTTCTATTGACAATTTAGTCATCATATGTGGATACTGTAAACAATTTGTGGCACCATCTATGTGAATCGAACCCACGTTCATATCAACAGATTCCATTTTAGCATCATCATTGTTCTCACCAAGCATCGGTCCTTGTTTTGGTTGGCAAATTTATACATTCATCTTGGTTATCCAGAGTTTGTCCACTTCCCTTAACAAAACTTTCAACTTGTGTTGTTGTCTTCTTGCAATCAATTGCTTGATTGACCATCTAACTGTTTTCTTCATTATCCATCCATGTTTCTGATTCTGTAGTAGCTCCATCAATACCTAAATTCATTCCTTCAACTCAACGATGTCTTTCTTGAACTCTTCATCACTTATGCCAACTGCTGTGGCATCGCTGTGGATTTTCCATATTCCACAAATAACTTTCCATAATCATCTTCATTTCCTCCTTCTTTTCATAGAAACCAACTTCCTGCACCACTCATCTATATATATTCACATTCAAATTTTAATTCATTCTTGAATAATTCAAAACACTTCATGAACATCTTAATTAAAAACTCTCTCATTACATGAAAACACACATTATCTCTGCATGGTTTATTCATATTCATTGAATAAAATTAGACAAACCTCACCACTCATTCTCTCACATTCCAACATAAACTCACATACTTTACATTGAATAATATTTAGGCTCAAAGGAGGATGTCTCATTGAGATCTCCATTTGTTTAAAAGTCTTTGTCTCCCTTGTGAGTAAAAAGTCTTAATGAAAACTATTTAACCTTTCAAACACAAGAGCGAAGGAATTATCATAATTATCATAATTATGAGAATTAATTTATGAAGGCATTCACTTTTGGGACATTCTTTCATGAAAACACTCATACGTATCCTCATGAACACATAAAATGTATGTCATATTACAAATATATTAATTAATGGTCTTAAGCACCATTCTACTGAACAAAAAATACAAGTATTCCACCCAACGTCATTTAAATAATAAAGTTTTCAAGTTATCGAACTCCACACACAACAACAATGTACTCAACTTACCACATTCACACGCTTTACACAAATACGTGACTTGACACCAGATTTAAGTGGCTCAACAGCAAGTTTGATTTTTTTAATCACACAATCTTTGGTTCTTGCTTACATGGATTCACCTTTCTGTCACTAGATCTTTGCATCTATATTGATTCCTCCACACTTAACAAGCAAACAAATTCGTAGCTCCAATTCCCATACACATTATTTTAATTGTTTGGCACTTCATCTCTTAGGGTTAGGGTTTTAAATGTTTAGGGTTTTCCATTGTTTCTCAACAATAAATAGGCATGCGAGCCTCATTATAAGACACCTCATGTAGCCGCCACAATTGTAAGACAGGTCATGTAGCCACATCTCTCCTCAGAGATAAGATACCATCGCCCGAGCTAGTTTATTTCCATTTCTGTATGTAAGCATATTTCAGTATTTGACATTAATGAAATAAAGTATTATTTCTGTTGTATCTCTGTATTTATGGTTATCTCTGTAGTTTGTTGCGTTCTTGCTTAAATCTGGATCAAATGCCCATCGAAGTCCTTATAATCTTCTCGTTGAGTAATCAATGACCCAAATTAAATTCTAATCAATGGTTCATATCATGTTGACTCGATCTTCATCTTCTTCTAGAAGATTCACACCTAGTTTTATTAATACCCTTTAATTATTTTATTTTCCTAAGTTTACACTTAGGCATCCATTAAAAATAATTTATTATTTTAATAAAATTGTCTCTAGGTGGAATTTCCCAAAACGATTTCTAGGTATTTTGGAAGACATGTGTCCTAGCCTCCCTGCAAATTTTAAGGCTTAGAGCACATCCGATGCTACCAGAAATTAACCATTCCTCTTAGCGAGGAATGTGATCTAGTACTACAACATGTTGAAGCATCACCCAGACTCTGTAACATCTCCCTCTACATTGCTAATGTCTGACATCACTGCCCACCAACTACTGCGCAAATGTTGCATCTGTGCTGCTGTTGACTCTACATGTTGTTGCCATCTGCATCTGTACTGCAACTCCCTCTCATATGGTGTTGTTGCAACTAAGAAACCATCCAAAATACTGAACCAAAGGTGTTCAACATGATGCATCTGTTGCAAGAGTTTTGGTTGCTTCTACTCTCTAGGTTGACCCTCTGAAGTCTCTATGTTGTTTCTGACTCTGCTTTGTGCCTACTGCACTGTTGCCAACTCTGCTCTACGATGGTCAGTCTCTAGTGCTCCTAGCTACTGCAACAGTTACTCTGTCACTCCTCTACACCAACTAACATTGCTCCATTCTTATACTTCTGATATGGGCTCTCATAGCAATGTATTGATCCAAGAGGTGGATTCATCAAGGATCCTGCCCATCTGCAGTTCTTTTGAACTATAGTACTAGATCACCCCACCTCTACCTTGGAGGTATCTGAGCAATCTTGGTAAACTTCTCCTCCTCAATCTTTGCATTTGCATCCCGCAGATCATGTTTCTCATCCTTGTCCTTCTTCTTGAGAGGACACTTAGTAACATAGTGACCAAATTCACCACACCAGAAACATTTGATCTTAGAAAAATCCTTCTTCTTCTTTCGTTGCTCCTACTACCCCTTTGATGAAAGGGATGCATTCTCCTCCTCTTCCTTGGACTTCATCCCATTGTTGCTGCTTCCATCAAGTTTTCAGTTGACTAAGTCTCACATCATCTATTCCTATTGAAGAGTAGCCCACATCCCCTCCCAATCCAAAAATTTCTCTCTGCCCAGGATACTCTAGATAAATACTTGTCATTCTTCTGAGACTAAATTTAGGGCCAACCTTACCATCTCTGTAGGCTGAGGTGATGACTCTACATCTCCCAACTAATCTCGGACTTCCTGAAGCTTTTATAGGAACAAATCGATGTGTTCCCCCTTCTAAATCCTCGGAGATCTCATTTTCTCCTCTAGGTACATCTTCCATTGTTCAGAAGATCATTGATACAACATAGCCAAGGCATCCCACATCTCTTTGGATGTCCCTTTTCCAGCAATGTGACATACAACGTGACCCCTCACTCCATAGAGGATCAACCATTTGGCCTTCTCCATCTTAGCCTTGTACTTCTTGAATGGATATACATCAACAAATTCAACTACCACACTATTGACATAGGCTTTGAGATCATGCTCATCTAGAAGGCGTGATATCCTAGCCTTCCAGATTACATTCAATGTACTAAACTTACCAATCAATGATATCCTAGTCACACACAACAACAATGTACTCAACTTACCACATTCACACGCTTTACACAAATACGTGACTTGACACCATATTTAAGTGGCTCAACAATGAGTTTGATTTTTTTATCGCACAATTTTTGTTTCTTGATTACATAGATTCACCTTTCCGTCACTAGATCTCTGCATCTCTGTTGACTCCTCCACACTTAGCAACAAAAAAATTCGTAGCTCCAATTCCCATAAATATTATTTTAAAGCACCAAAATTCCACAAACTAGTGCTACGAAATGCAATTTAACTCAACTAGGGATGCACTATGCATAAAATTGTGTATTGTTCAGGGAACAATTAACAACATTCCATTAAGAATAATCCACATATTAATTTTATTCAATGTCTCACATTTTTTCATTGCTCAGGCCCAAAACCTATCAATTCAACGCTTCTTAGTCTCCATGGCACACCACAGGCATACAATAATAATTGTACTATGTGTTAAGAAGGCTATATGCTTATTAAACTTCAAAAACTCTTCGACCACGATTTTTCATTGTTGTTCAATATTTTCCTTGAACAACCGGCATCCCACAAATTCAGTGTTCAATGTCACATCCCTTGACACAGAAAAAACATTTAATTCTCACACATTCTCTCATAATTTTGGGCACTTTGTGATGGAGTCATATTCAATGCTCTATACTAATTTTGGGCACTTTGTGATGGAGCCATACTCAATTCTCTATACCAAAATGATGTTGCGGCCCAGAGGGTTTGCAAATTAAAAATTAACACACAATATAAAACTGAGATATTCACACAATAAGTATGCATATAAAATCTTAGAACTAATTCATTAAAGAAATAAGATATTTACAAGAGAAATATTGGCCACTCATTCCTCACTCTCGTTCACTTCCATGCCTCATGGGCTCACCTAGATTTATACAAGTGGATCTGAACCCAAAGTAGGTTCTAGATCCTAAACAAATTCCCAAAATATCTCTCATAATCCATAAAAACTCTCACCTAATCCCTTATCTCTAGATGAGATCTAACTAAACCTCAAATCTTTCAACTCTTCCAAAATACTCTTGAACTTTTTCCTAAGTACAATAATTCTCATTCTCTCTTAAAACTATAGTAAAATACAACAAATAATTAAATCCTAACTTAGGGAACTAACTCTTTTAGTAAACATGATACCCTAGGTTAGATGCTTGGTTAGATGCACTTGCATCATCTACCCATGAAAATACATACCTAGAAACCTTAAATGCGCTCCACAATTTCTGCAATATCTTCTCTTTGTTCTTCCATAGTTCTGTTGGTATCAGTTTCCTAGGATTTCGTGTTATCCAACCCTCTGCATTGAATTCCTTCCTTACTTTCTCTCTCCATTTTTACTATAACGACAAAATTAAGCTGCATTTTACTCTGTGTCGCCACCATATCTAAACATTTATCCTTGGGATGAGAAATATCTGCTTACATATACATATGTGTATGTCTAAATCTACCTTGGTGAAGGGTGATTGAACCAAGTTCTGAATCAATCTAATTCCAATTATATTAAATACGGAATGCAACACAAATTTTAACAAATCATCAAAATAGTCCTCTAAAATGTCATAAACACTGACCCTTTCCTCAACCTAGAAATTGTCTCTAGAAACTACAACATAGCAATCAAAATGTTAACATTAAATCATAAAACTATTTGATTAAACTAATTAGATTTTGTTGACATAATTCATACCTAAGTTTATATAATCAATTATCATTATCAGATTTTACATTTTAAATTCTCTCACGAATTTTAGTTTTCATAATGAAATTCTATGTTATATCCGAGAAGAAATCAATATTTTGAAATATAAACCTATTCTATGTAAATTTGTTTTATATGTATTGAACTTATGGATTTGTTTTAATTGTTAAATATATTTTTTTACAAGTCTATTTTTTTTTATTATTTACATTATATTTTTAAATATATAAATAGATTTATTGTTTTGAAATAATTTTAAGATATTATTATGTAAACAATATAATTTATAATTTAAATAAAAATTTATTAAATTTTCAGTAAAATTTACTAAAATCTATGTTATCATTTCAATAATTAAAAATATAAGAATAATGTTTATTCTTTTATCACCCAAATTTAATTCCAAAGAATACAATAAAAACCATCACCTTTACAATAAAGTTCAAAAGTAAACGCCCACATATAATATATAAAAAATACCCAAAAATAACCAAAACAACCCATAATTAGAGGCAAACTTTTCTTTACCCTGGGAGGTCATGTGGAGTGCTCAACTTCGGACTGTTTTACAACATTATTGGTCAAAGCATTCTGATAAATAGGTTCCCATCTCAAAAATACTTGAAACATTTGATCATTTTGCATCTTATATTGCAGATCCTATTGTGACCATTTACAAATGGGGGAGCGGGATTGAGATTTTGGTTGTCTGCCTGATTTATATAATTAGCATTCGTACTATGTATGTATAGTAAAAAATTGAAATGAAAACATGATACACAAAAATACATGCAAAAAATTATATTTTCTATTACACACTTTCATTTATTTACAATATAATTATATATTTGAACTTAGATCGAACTACTTCTAATATTAGAGATAAGAGTTGAGAAAATCTCTCAACTACCTCTTACAATCTCAAACCAATTCCAAACTCAACATGGAAGCCATGAAAGCATTATTTCCAAGCCACATTACAATAACAAGAATGATTTTTGTCTCACTTGTCTTCATCAACACTCACATCCACTCTGGAATCTCACAAACACCACTCTTTCTTCACCACCACATCTTCGAGTTGTCACTTGACCTCCATTTAAAACATAACCGCCTTTGACCATCATTCACGAATTTGTACAATTGGCGTTCTTGACTACCCTGAAGAATAACCTAAATATTGAATATCTTTTTGGACATGCTTCCATCCTAGTAGTATAAATTTCTATGATCCCTTGGATTTTACCTATGTTCAGAACCTCCATGATCATGATGCCTAGCAAAAGATGGAAAGACTAGAAGATAGGAACAAGTTCGTACCTTTACCTTCCTAGTCCAAGTAAAATCAAGAGGGCTCAAGTGCTCAATTGACTATTTAGGCCTAGCTTTTAGCATTTATGGTAGACATACCAGTGCCTTTCCCCTAAACTAGGCCTACATTTTTTTTTTTTAATGCACAAAAGCTCAAAATTAATCTATATTTTATCTCTAATTATAGTATAGTGAAGGTGGAACTCACCATTTAAGACCTCCATTGTTGTGTAGTTTACTTTGGCTTCCCTTGACGCCTCCTTTGCATAGTTTACTTTGTTTTCCCTTGAAGCCTCCCTTTCCCATTGTGATTACCTAATATGGATTTAAACATGAACGCAATAAATTATAGATATAACCATAAATACAAAGATGCAATAGAAATAGCACTTCATTTCATTAATATCAAACACTGAAATATGCTTACAAACAGAATGGAAATAAGACTAGCTCGGGCAATGGTAGCTTATCTTTGAGAAGAGATGTGGCGACTACATGCTTCTGAACTGCGTTACAATGAGGCTCAAGGGTCTTTTTATTATTGAACAATAAGAGCAAACCCTAACCCAAGGAGATGTAACACCAAGAGTTTATGGGCCCCATTGGGGTGAGTTTGACAGCCAACTTTCTGGGGTCATGACTTGATCATATTATCTCTGTTTGACGCTCATGATAACCTATTGGAAAGATCTCTCCGAGGAATGCAATGGAAAAAGTGATTTTAGACAAAAAATCATTGGCAATAAATTGCCAAAAAAGCGTAATTTAGGGCCTCAAAACGACTCCAGAAGTTTAGGAGTTGAAAAACTGCTAAAAATAGTAAACTGTGCTACAATTAATGAAACTGAAAAACTGAAAGAAACAATGGTGGGGTCATTATCTACCTAGATCATTACCACTATTATGTGGTTTCACCAACTAACTAAGAAAAATTTGAGAGAAAATTGACTTCCCTCTGGATCACCCATTGAAAATATGAGATCCACTTTGTGATCTATCAGTTGTAAGGAAACAAGCCTTAAATAAGAAGCCTGGAGCATCTAGGAAATTTCTCTCCATGAACCTTGACCTTCACTTTTTGATCTATCAAAGGAACCAAGGCTTAAACAAGAATATTGGAGCATCTGAGAAATTGCTCTACATGAACCTGGTCTTCACTTTGCGATCTTTCAGCTGAAATGAAACAACACTAGAGCATCTATGCCATTGCTTGGCATGAACCTTACCTTTTGGGTACGTTTTGTTTTTACTTTCCTCACTGCAAATTTTTTGAATTTCTTCGTGAATGTAGTTATGCATTTCTAGGATTTATGGGCCCTGACTTAGCTAGCTCTGCTCCCACCTATGCCTATGCCCTTGTAGGTGGTGCAAAAAATAGGGCCACCCACATGCATGATATCGTTGTGCTATAGCTTTTGGATCAAGCAAGCTTGGCTTGCTCTTGTTAAGCGAGGGGATATAATTTGCTTCATAGCTGAAGTTCCTTCCAACTCCATATTCACCAAAGGTATCCATAAATAACAATATCCCCTAGCTCCAAACATTCTACAAATAGATTGGAAAACACGTTGTCACCATTGCATTTACCTTGAACCTTGACCTTCACTTTGTCATTTATCAACTGAAAGGAATCGAGGCTTAAACAAGAAGCTTAGAGCATCTTAGAAATTTCTCCCCATGAACTTGGCCTTCACTTTGTGATCTTTCAGCTGAAAGGAAACAACACTGGAGCATCTGAGAAATTGCATGGCATGAACCTGGCCTTTTGGGTCCGAAATTTGGTGGTGCGAAAAATAGGGCCACCCACATGCATGATCTCGCTACGTTATAGCTTTTGGATCAAGCAAACTTTTCTCACTCTTATTAAGCGAGGGGATATAATTTGTTTCATAGCTCAAGTTACTTCTAACTCCATATTCACCAAATATATCCATAAATAGCGACGTTCCATAGCTCTGAACATTCTACAGATAGATTGGAAAACACGTCGTCGCTACTACATTTACTGGATATACTGAGACGGTCTCTCTGTTGCTACCTTGGCTTTGATTTTCCTTTGCATTAGCTTTTATCTTTGTGCCTGCATAAATGCAAACAAATTTGTTCAAGTCTTGAATTAGATTCCTTTGTGACGATTGCCCATTGAGGGGATTGGTCAATGTCGTTGGTGGTTTACTCGAGTTAACAGTTCGTTGTGTAGATAAGTGTGGTTGAAGTGGAGAGTTGTTAGCCAATAGCTATAACATTGACTAATGGAGAATTGTTAGCCGACAGTTATAACATTGACTAACAGGTCGGGACTTGATAAAAATGGCAATGTTTGTATTAATGAAATAAAACCCACTGTTCAACTCTACGAAAGAGAGTCTAAACCAGGAGAGTCTGGCTCTGCAGAACACTCTACATTGTTCATGCACATTACACATTAAATAGAACACATGGTTTTAGAGAAGTTAGAACAACATCCTAAGAAATAGAAACTAATTCCTATCCTGAGGTTACGTGAACCAACTCAACCTATTCTTGGATATTCACCATTATCTTCAACACTCCCCCTTAATGGAGAATGGGTTCACATATATGCCTAACATCTCCCTAAACATTTGAAACTTAAATTTTCAAAGAGGCTTAGTGTCTGCAACATTATCAAATGTATTACAATATTCCAAATGAATTTCTTTTTATTGCACTTTCTCCTTGACAAAGTGGAATTGTGTATCAATATGTTTAGTGCTTTTGTGAAACACCGGATTATCGGCAAGTTTGATTGAGCTCTAATTTTCGCATATGATTGTTGTTGCGTCTATCTGTTCTTCCCCAACATCCTGGAGAAGTACCCACAACCAAACTGCCTCACACATTGCTGCACACATGGCTTGATACTCTGCTTCTGCTGAGGACAAGGAGACTGTGTTCTGCTTCTTGCTACTCCATGCGATCCCCCCGGATCCAATGTTGAAGGCATAACCTGTTATAGATCTATGATTATCTACATTTCCAATCCAATCTGAATCTGCAAATCCTGCCAATCTAACATTAGAAGAGTCAGTGTAAATAATATCGTAATCTATAGTACCTTGTAGATACCTCAAAACACTCTGCGCTACATTCCAATGGCTTTCAAGTGGCTTAGACATAAATTGGCTTAGCACACTGACTGCATAAGCCAAATTAGGTCTAGTGGTGGTTAGATAGATTAGACTCCCAACTAGTTGTTTGTAAAATGTTGTATTCGCCTCTTTTGAGACATCCTCACATTGCAATTTGATGTTCTGCTGCAATGGTACCGCTGCAGGCTTACACTGATCCATCCTAAACTTTTCTAACAGGCCTTTGACATACTTTGCTTGGGACAGAAATGTTTGACCTGAATCTCTCCATATCTCAAGACCTAAACAATAGTTGAGTTCACTGAGGTGTTTCATTTCAAACACCTGTGATATTTGTTGCTTGATTTCATCGATTAGATATGTAGCATCACCTGTACTGATAAATTCATCTACATACAATGAAATCAACACTACGCACCCTTGTTCATCTTTCATGGTGTAAAGATTAAGGTCATTTTTACTTCTATTATAACCAGCTTGCAGAAAAAATGAATCAATCTTTTTATACCACAACCTGAGATAGTGATGCATCTTCGCCTCATTTCTTCCCCTGTGAAGGAACACTTGAATTCTTGTTCTCGTCCTTCTCAAAATTATGGCAGGCAGGTTAGGAGAATTTTCTTTCTCACTATTTCTGGTGTCAACTATCTGAACATCAATGATGATGTCTTCACCATTCATTAATGCAACTTCTTTGTTAACTTCATAAAGAGATGGTGTTTCCATCCATGCTTCAAGAAACTTCAATTCTTCTTCAAAATTTGTTGTTGTTTCTTGCCTCCCAACATTTGCACAAAAAACGATGTTAGATTTATAAAGAGGACCAAATTAGTTTCATCTTCCTACTCCTTTAGGAGAGCTTTCATTTCACCATCTCTCCCTACTTTATCCCTTTCTGCTGTCACTCAGTTCTGAAGGCATCTTTTGCATTTGATCTGTTTGTGAAGATAGGTCTTCCTTCTCACCAAACAGTAATTTATTAATAAGATGTTCTTCAATCATCAAATTGATCCACTCATCATGAGGTATATAAATCTCATCAAACTTGATTTCTACATCAGGAAAACTTTCAGGTTCTACAATAATGGATGTGTTTTCATCATCACGAATTTTAGTTACAGGCACACATTCATCACCCATCATTGCATCTTCAGTTTCATAATCAAATATGGGATCATTACAATTTAAAGTCTCATCAATTTTGTTTTCTTCTGCCACATCTTTGCAATCAACTTCATCTAGCTCGTCCCATTGATCTTCAATACTTTGTTCCTCTTCACATCCTTCTTGAATATCAGCTTGTGAAACTTGCACAACAGATTGTGCCTCTTGATTCTCGTGGTCATCAACAGA
This sequence comes from Pinus tabuliformis, assembly GCA_031772625.1. Lineage (NCBI taxonomy): Eukaryota > Viridiplantae > Streptophyta > Pinopsida > Pinales > Pinaceae > Pinus > Pinus tabuliformis. The sequence continues at coordinate 82,350,184 of CM062819.1, read as the reverse complement.
ACCACATTTTTTTTCTAAAATTTCTTCTTACTCGAATATACTACCCATGTTAATGCCAAATGCCCACATGAGAAAAAGATCATCATCAGAATTAAAAATATCTTCAAATAAAGACATGTTATTAAAGTCTAGCTTATCTTGCTTTGAGATTCCTTTTCGACTCCACAAGGTCCTCTAACAAGCTCCAACAACCCCATTACCTCGCAGGTAGGAAACTTGTCCCTTTGGCAGCTCTTCAACTGTAGAACCTTGTAGACTGTGGCTTCTGTGCCACGCAGGTCTTAGTGCCCTTGGCTCTAGCAACGAGCAACTAAACGACCTCTTACAAGCTAGAAACACTATCAATATGTAATTCTGATGCACATATTTCTAAAGATGGGTTCAATCAGCAAAAAAAAAAAAAAATCGCATTTTTTGTGGCATATATAATAATATTCAAGAAAATTTACCCAATTAGTTTTCAAATCCCAATTGATCTTCACAACAACGAAATAGAAATACACATGTTTAAATCATTTTGGCAATGAGATTGCTCCGACTGTAAGGCAAAGACCACAACGCATGGCAAATGAGTATTTACAAAGGAAATCCTCTTTCTATGGAGCCGCTCCTTCACACCAAGCGTCTTAGGGGATTCTGATATGCAGGCCACCGCCATGGACTCAAGGTGCCACCGCTACACCGATCTCTAGTGCTGTGATTTCGTGGATTGAAGCTAACACAAGTGGGCATCCAACTTGACCTCCACATCACAACACAGTCCTCTCACGCTGCAGTTGAAGTTTTCCACATGGCTTTCTGATACACACAACCCTTTAAAAGAAAAAACACAGCTAGCATGATTGTCGCCGCTGTTTTCCTCATATCAGCGACTAGTCGCAGATGTACACGGGATTCCTGCGACTCATCGCAGATGTAAACGGGATTCCTACGTTGTCACAGGATTGTGATGTGGACGAGGGTCCCGAAAACATGGCTTGATTAGGATCCCATGTACAAACTCTCATAAGCGAAGAAAGAGAGAAAAAACTATAGGAAAAAACTCCCCCCCAAAAAAAGAGAAAGATGTCAGTGCTCAAATTATCATGGAGCTAAAATTGTAGATCCCATAACGATCTATTGAATGACAAGAACATAGGTATGCTCCCATGAAGAAGTACGGGATGTTGAAGTACCAAAACTCTGAAGATGTGAGCCATGAAACCTCAATGAGGTGGGTCGACCTCTGAAGTAGGATTGTTGCAGAGGCACAAGGGTGGCAAACACTATCAACTTCTCCCAAAAAGCTTATAAGAAAATAGGTGTCGGTAAAGAATGAGGACAAGGGCTTCAAACAAAAGCAACACCATTGACCAACAAACAAACAATGAGGTTTGTAAGTATGGAAAATGTCGTACAACACTCTTGAAGTTGTTTGAACACTGTCACCATCACACTGATCAAACAAAAAAAATGAAAATTGTCAACAAGGAAACGACAACAATATTTGTCACCATCTAACTATTCCCCCTAAAACACAACTGCAGAAGAAGAAAGAATCAAGAGTCTTCGTTGTCAACAAATCCCCCCCATGAAGCACAACTAAGGGAACAATGGAAATCAACAATGAACAACAAATGCAACATGACAATATGAATTCTTCAAGCATTGGTTGAAATGACACCGTGATCATCCATTGATCCATCCACAGTCGATCCTGATGGTTGGCACTAATCCACCATTCATTCTTTCACGTCTTTTTCGTAAAGATCTAAATGCAGGACTAGTAATTGACCAATAATGTTGGAACCTGAATGATTTCCTTTGATAAGGATGTGGAGATGCCTCAGTCTTTGTTTCTATAGACTCAGAGTTTAGTGCAACAATATTGTCATTTGGAATGACATTTGGAGCCATGTCATCAAGATGTTTATCACAATTAACAGGAGAATTTTCTTCAAGCACCTCACAATTGGATGTAGGTGATGAGGCAGTAGCAGGATCATATCCAAGACCTGCTCTTGATGTTTTCACTACAGGGTTAATAAGAGCAACAATTCCCTCTCCATTCTTCCCAAGTCCTCCTTCGGTATATCCCATTTTTTTCAACAATCGGGATCCAATACCAGTAGTATGCTTTTCAAAACTAGGTGTGACAAAGGCACGTGAAGAGTCAACATCAATTTTTTGTCCTTCAACATCATCAAGTGTGGAAGAAGGTGAGCTTGGAAGCTCAACATCATTTGTCTCCATCTTAGATTTTTGAAGACGATTAACTTCCATTTCAAGTTCCTTCTTAGACTCTCGCAAGTTTTGAATGACCTCATCCTTCTCAATTAGTTGTTGTGACAAAAGTTGATTTTGCTCCAACATTGTTTCTTTTAAACAATCAATCTCTATAATATGTTAATTATTTTTCTATTGTAGTTGCTTCTTCAAATTTGAGTAAAAAAGAGTCAACTTCCTCCTCCATGTCATCAAGGAGGTCAATCTTCTCGTGAAAATCATTTGCAAGCATTTGCAAGCATTTGGAAGTATTTTTACATGGTTGATTCCAAATGGTCAACCTTCTGGATTTTCTCACCTACTGAAGTTTGCAACCTCTTTACAAAATTCATCTGCTGCCTTCTTTTCACAAAGATCCTGCAATATTTTACCCATATTTTACCCATCATCAAAAGGCCAAGTTAGCAGAAAAAAATTGCCTAAAAAAGGTTGATGATGACAATAGTTTCACACTCCCAATCACCACATACATCAGAAAACTTCACCCAGATTGGGATGAATAGCCAACAAGAAAAACGTCAAATACATCAACGGATTAACATATGGCCATTGAGCATCATTTAGAAATATTTTTCATAAGCTCTGACCAATGGACATTAACCAAATCCTTAGAAATTATTATCCTTGGATTTAAAAAATGTGTGCCTAATTTTTTTTTTGGGAATACTCGTGCCAAGAGGATTGCAAGGGCTCACCGAAAAAAAACACAACAATATTTGTGATTAACTCAAATCCCAGAGGGAAGAGAATGTGTGGCGCCACGATTATTCTACCCTGTATTTAATTGTTTACAAATGGACTAGTTCAGCCCTTCGCTATGACAGATGGAACACCAAAAAGAAAGCTCTTTTGCAGATTCTGATGATGAACTGTTGTCATAGGGAACACTGCGTTCTTCGGCTTTGATTTTCCAATGGAGAGCATACGTTCAATCGTCAGGGTAGCTGTTCAATTCCCACTGCAGTTTGGGACATTCAGAGGCATCAAGGTTCTTCGTCGACCTCAAGTCTTCAACACCTTCCAGCTCCTCCACTTTTCTCCACCCGCTAATGTTTAGCGTCAAAAAGACCATCTATTTTCTTCAAATTAGAATAAGATATCAAGTTCAGCCGTATGAGCGTATTCAACAATTTTCCAACCTACACCAGAAAATGACAAGATTCGACTTTCAACTGGTTCAACGGACCGAGGTAATCCAGGGAACATTTCAATCTTTGGAAATGCATCAGCGTCAATCCCTTCAAATTCATTAGGTCGCTGAGCGAAGCCGACAACAATTTTAACAGAGAAATTTTTAGTCCCAGAGCTTCCAAATTGCAGAGGTGTTCAATAGTACACGGCAAGTGGCGCCTGGAGGCGCCTGGAGAATCAATGTTGTTGGGACACTCAATGCTTCAACTACGCAGGGCTACATATTTTCTCCACCAGGATTATATCTGTTTTACACGCTGCCCAGATTGTTAATCTTCAGTCAAATCTACCACTTGATACACAGTGGTATAAATCAACTATTTGTATATGTTTGACACCTTGTATCCTCCATTCAACCACAGCGACATACTCAGCTAAATGACACATTACAGATCCCCTTTTTAATGGTTACACCAAGTTGCTTCCCGATCACAGAAACTTGGCCTTTTTTGAAGACTGACATTGCTCTCTTAAAATCTTGCACAAAACTCGTTCAGCTTGAAAAGGTGACTCAGTTCCTACTCCTCGGATCTGAAAAATTAAACTCAGCCCTCCGTCTGTTGCAACTACAATGATATTCTGTAATTGAAGACAATATTCCAGCAATTGCATTTCTTTTTGGCGCTTGGAGAGTCAGTGGAAAAATCCTATGAAACCCTCGATCTAGGCCCTATTCAAATAGGTTTATAAATATGGAAGAAATTGTGAAACCCAGTTGCTTCACTATTAGAACCAAAAGAAAAATTTGATCTACATTACATCTAAACTATCACCACTCAGACAGATCTGTAGGTTTCAAAACACAAACATCATACCACAGACAGATCTGTAGATTTCAAAACACAAACTCCATAACACAAATTCCATAAAAATAGGCATGGAAAAAATAGCCTATGAAAGGGTATTTGATTATTCACATTGTTGTTTTAATTTACATAAAAAAACCTCTATAGTAATGGAGGAGGCCTAGTGATGCCATGAAAGAGTATTTGATTATTCACATTTTTATTTTAATGTATATATAAAACTTTCATTTTATAGCAATGGAGGAGGCCAAGTGTCTAATAAAGATAACTACTATGTGAATAAGGATAGCTACTATGCTATGTAAGATTACAATTCACCATAGTTAGCTCATAGGGAAATGAAGCTTTGAAAAAAACAACTCTAACCAGTATGGAAGTTTAGTTAACTTTAACTTTAAATATTAAAATATAATAAGAAAAATGAGAAAATAAAACAAATATGCAACTTCATCAACATAAATACATGAAGATTTTATAAATTCAAATATAAGATAAATTAAGTTAAATATTAAAATATAATAAAGAAAATGGGAAAATAAAACAAATATGAAACTTCATCAACATAAATACATGAAGATTTTATAAATTCAAATATAACATGAATGATGAAAAAAATAAAAAATTGAATGTCATATTTGCAATACTATATACTTATCAAATACGACGAAGAAGTTGAAGAAAAGAAAGAACTAAATTTCTTATCTGCTATAATACATACTTATCTAATTGCTGCATACTTTTGTCTAGTTTTCCATTGTCCAATTATTGCCTACTTCTGTCCAATTTTCTAATAAGTTAGCCTTCATCTACTTCATATCTATATACCATTTTCTAGAGAGGACCACATAACCATACCATAGGAAGGCTGGTTGTTTGTTTAAAGCAGGTTGTAACTACATAGTTCAAGGCTTAACAAGTACAGGTGTAACACTCTCACATGTTTAATTCATGCATGTGAATTATTTTGTGAATGGATTTTGTTTCTAATCAAAACTAAAATAGTTTTAGTAGTTCGTAGCAAATTCTCGAGCCCTTGCAAAGAGACTAATGGACTTGGTGTCTGGTCGTAGTGACAATCACCTAGTGCTAGTTCATTTGAGGCCCTTCGTAAGGATCCTCTGTTCATATGTTGGAGTAATCAACCCACTTGTATATTGATTGCATGTATTTTGGATCGTTTGAGGCTTGAAACATGTTTTCTTGCACTGGCATGAAACATGTTTTTTGCACTTTCTGCCTTTTGTTCTATTAGCATGGATTTGTTGTTTACCAGCTCCCTTGTTAATTATGACCACTCCACATAGATTAAACTCAAAACATGTCATACGAACTCACGTCCATTAAGGCAAAAAAAACTCATGTCCAATTAATTGAATGAAACAAATCATTCCAATCAAAAGCTTGACATTTTAAAAAAACAAAGACTTTCTCCACTTACTTTCAAAAAATAAACTTCTAAATTAATTGTAAGTCTGCGACAACAAGTGGCTCACAGTAGATGCTGGATTACAAAGCTTTACAAACTGCTGTGATAAATAAGAGTGATCACTGTTTCTTTAAACAAAGTCAACTTTTGAAACTCTTCTACACCAGTTCTCAGATTTATATCTCAAATCCAATCCACGCACCAGCATGTACAGTTCGTGGCACAATTTTGTAGATTTATGATATGACAATGTACACAATTTTAACAAAACCATCCTGGCCTAAATTTAACTCCTTAATAGGTTCCGGCTAAGTAGAAACACCAACAAAAGTTTACAGATAGTAGGCAAAAATGACCTCACAACCCTCATAGATCTCTCTTACCTTGTCTACTTATTTACAAGAATTGACCATCATAATTCACAAATTTTCCTGGCCTTCCTTAAGGGAATCAAGCCAAAACATGCTCTAATAGCAAGTTAAAAATTGAAAAAGAAATCATGATACACATAAATACACACAAAAAATTATATTTTCTATTGCACATTTTCATTAATTTACAATATAACTATATAGTTGAACTTATATCCAACTACTTCTACTCTTAAAGATAGGAGTTGAGAAAATCTCTCAACTACCTCCGATGAATTTTAAACTAATTCCAAAACCATAGAAACATTATTTCTATTTATGCTCTAGATAATCACACAACACCATCTCTCTCTCCAATTTCCTCAAAATTGAGAGTTGGGGTTTCCTTGAATTTGTTTCAGCTGGAGAAAACGAAACGAAACAAACCCTACGTGATTCTGCGTGGAAGTATTGGAAAAGGCATTTGAAGAACTGCATTATCCTGTAGAATACATCAAATTCGGGAATGCAAACAATGAGCCACCGAGCTACGATAAACTTCTACAACTAACTGTGGATAAGGTATCGATATAGCATATGTTGATTGATTTGTCAGGACTGAATCATTATCATATATTTCATAGTGAGGTAGTTTATTTCTTATATGTTTTAGAGCGTAATTGAATTTATTTAGAATTTTGTAAAGATGGGTTGGAATTATAAATGTGAATATTTATTTGAAGTGTTTTAAAAATATTTCATTAAAAAATTCATAATAGATCAAAAATATTTGACTTAATTTTAGTCCAGGAAACTTCAAAACTTAAAATAGCTAGATAATTCCTATTTCATTTTATGTTGCCTCATTTTCAAGAAATTGTTATAATTGTAGGAGAGATGATCATCACAACAGATCGATTCACAAAACTAGAGTTTACACAACCTTTCATGGACTCTGGTGTAGTCGCAGTAATCTGACTGAATGATGAAGGTACATTAAGATCTAGCTAGACTTGGTTTTACCAAGCCTTTTACCATTCAGCTATGACTACTAATAATACTAATAATTTCTTTCTTAATTTCTCGAGGCTTGGTAGTATATCCCTTGGAGCAGAGACATAATCTTTGCTTCCAAGGGAAATGTAATCAACAATTTGGAAACATAATATGGTAAGCATATTATTTTAAGATATAATTGTTGGGGATAATGTTTAAACTAAAGTATGTAATTGCTGACAAATTAGCCAGCAAATTTTGTGTTTTGATTTATCAAAATTAGGGCAACAAATTAATAGATTTAGTCAATTATCATTCAACAAATTATTAGGGGCAATAGATTAGTCAGATAATGGATAATCAAATTAGAAATATGTTGGCTATATAATAATGTATTCATTTTTCCTATGGAGATATGAGATTCCAATGAGATTTCAGCTCATGGATTGATAAGACTTCTTTTGTTTTTGTTCATTAGTTTTGTTTAGTTTTAATATGTATGCTCTTGATAGATTTAACATGTGATATCAGAGCTAGGTTAAGAGAGTTGATTTATATGTAAAGTGTGTGTTGTTGGCAAGAGATTTAAAAAGTTTGTGAAAGCCCTTCGCAAGAGTTTTCATAATTTTGTGAAGCGTTATTGATGGAAGTGCTCAATAGTTAGCAACAATGGCCAACAATATGAATATTTCTCAGTGACAAATACTAGTGTTTAAAGGTGAGAACTTTGGTTTTTGGAGCATTAAGATGAAAACATTGTTTCTCTCACAAGATTTGTGGGATTTCGTAGAAAATGGATATACAGAACCAGATGCTCAAACACTTGCTCGCTAGACTCAAGACCAAAGAACATAGCTAAAGGAAAATCGTAAGAAAGATTCAAAGGCTCTCTTCCTAATATAGCAAGGAGCACCTGATTTTGTTTTTCCAAGACTAGTTGGAGTAACAAAATCAAAGGAGGCATGGGATGCTTTGTAGCAAGCATATCAAGGAACTGATAAGGTAAAAATTGTTAAGTTGCAGTCCTTAAGAAGATAATTTGAAACTTTGTGCATGCAAAACTCTGAATCTATTCAAGATTTTCTCACTAGAGTTATGGGTATAGTGAATGAAATTAGGTCTTATGGAGAAGATTTAAAATATCAGAAAACTGTTGAGAATATTTTAAGAAGTTTGCCTGCAAAATTTGATGGGGTTGTTATTTCTATTGAGTCTAAGGATCTAACTTACTTGTCCGTGAATGAGCTAATGGAGTCTCTTCAATCTCATGAGCAAAGAATCAATAGATCTTCTGAAAAATCTATTGAGCAAGATTTTCAAGCAAGAGGAAATATTTTCAAAGACAAAAGTGGTTCCTCTCATGAGGAAAGCCAGAACACTTTTGGAAGAGGAAGATGACAAACATATAGAGGAGCAGAGGTTGAGGAAGATTTTTTTCTGCAAACAACAAAGGAAGAGGTAATGATGACAGTGATGGAGGTAAAAGATTTAATAAATCCCAAGTTTAGTGTTTTTATTGTAAAATATTTGGCCATTATGAAAGAAATTGTTGGAAAAAACAAAAACAACAAGCTAATTTTTCTGAAGAAAAAGAAGAGGTTGGCACTTTATTCTTGGCTTGTGATTCAACTAATAATGTTTCCAAAGAGGTGTGGCTTATGGATAGTGGTTGCAACAATCACATGATAGGAAACAAAGATGGCTTTGTGCAGATAGATGAATTTACAAAATCTGATGTACTATTGGGAGATGACAAGCCAGTTGAAGCTAAAGGTAAGGGAACAATTGTTGTGAAGACAAAACAAGGAAAACCAAAGCACATTAATGATGTTTTATATGTTCCTGGTCTAGCACATAATTTGTTGAGTGTGGGAAGCTCCTTGAAAACAGATATTTAATTTTTTTCAAGGACAAGAAATGCATAATCTATGATAAAGATGATCACAGTAAAATTATTGCTAAGGCTAATATGTTGCAAAACATAATTTTTGCTTTCAATCTCCCTTATGAAGCAAGTACAACATTTAATGTTGCTTATGATGATAGTTCTTGGCTATGGCACATAGGGTATGGACATTTGAATATGAAAGGCTTTAAATTGTTATATAACAAGAAAATGGTCAAAGGGCTACCACTTATTGGTTCTATTGATAAAGTTTGTGTAGGGTGTATTCTTGGTAAGCAATATAGAGATTCATTTCCAGTAGGAAAATCATGGAGAGTAAGTAAACCATTGGAACTAGTGCATGTAGATATATGTGGTACTATGCAAACTTTGTCTCTCAACAAAAATAAGTATTTCATTATTTTTGTGGATATTTTTAGTAGAAGAACATGGGTGTATTTCATTAAAGAAAAATTTGATGCATTTGTCATATTTCAACAATTTAAAGCTCTTGTCGAAAAGAAAAGTGGTTATTGTCTAAAAACATTACGCACAGATAGAGGGGAAGAATTCACTTCTAATAAGTTTGATTCTCATTGTAAAATGAATGGCATTCAAAGACAATTGACAACTAGTTATACTCCCCAATAGAATGGCATTGCTGAACGTAAGAATAGAATAATTGTTGAGATGGCTAGGAGCATGATGAAAGGTAAAAACCTTCCAAACATTTTTTGGGTTGAAGCTATAGCTACATCTATTTATTTTCTTAATAGATGCCTAACAAGAAGTGTAAAAAATATAACCCCTTATGAAGCATGGTGTGGAAAAAAACCCCAATATTTCTCATTTAAGAGTCTTTGGTTGCATTTCCTATGCTTATGTTCCTACTGAAAAGAGAAGAAAGTTGGATGGTAAAAGTCAAATGCATTTTGATTGAATATTGTGAGGAATTCAAAGGTTATAGATTGTACAACCTAGAAACTGAAAAATCAATGATTAGTCGCGATGTGTTCTTTTATGAGAAAGAAGAATGGAAGTGGAATCACAATGTGCAACAACAAACTCCAAGTAATGTTGTACAAGAAGATGAATATTTTGTTTATGCAAATACATCCAGTAATCAAAATACTTCAGAGTCCACATTCACTCCATCACCTTCTCCTACTTCAAGTCCTATTTCAAGTCCAAGTCCTCCTCCGAAAAAAAGAATAAATAAAAAATAAAAAAAATCTTTAAATGAAATTTATGGTTATACTAATTTTGCTTTGATGTTTCAAATTGAAGCAGAGCCAAGATGTTTTGAAGATGCAGTAAAAGAGTAAGTTTGGTGCAAAGCAATGGATGAAGAGATGGCAGCGATTAAAAATAATGAAACATGGGATCTTGTGGATCCTCCTACTAAAAAAGAAGTAATTGGGGTGAAATGGTTGTATAAAACCAAGTATGCAGCTGATGGATCAATACAAAGGAACAAAGCAAGGTTAGTAGCAAAGGGATATGCTCAACAACCAGGTATTGACTACAATGAAACATATGCTCTTGTTGCAAGATTTGATACAATCATAACTGTTTTGGCATTGGGAGCACAATATAAATGGTTATTTTATCAATTTGATGTTAAATGAGCCTTTCTAAATGGTGAGTTGAAAGAAGATGTATATGTTCACCAGCCCCAAGGATATGAAGAAGCAGGAAATGAACACAAAGTCTACAAATTGAAAAAGGCTCTTTATGGGCTTAAACAAGCTCCAAGAGCATGGTACAGTAGAATTAACACTTATTTTTTGAAAAAGGATTTTAATAGAAGTGAAAATGAACACACATTATATATCAAGTCAAATGGTAATGATATAATAATTGTGTGCTTATATGTAGATGACTTGACATACACATCTTCAAGTGATTTGTTAGTGGAAGAGTTCAGACATGCTATGATGACTGAATTTGAAATGAGTGATTTGGGTTTGCTCCATTATTTTCTTGGCATAGAAGTGACACAAATGAATGATGGAATTTTTATTTCACAAGAAAAATATGTTTCAAATCTTCTTATAAAATGGAAAATGGGAAATTGCAAACCCATAAGCACACCCATGAATACAAATGAAAAAATTTCTGTAGAAGATGGAGCTGAAATGGTAGATTATCAATCCTATAGGAGTCTGGTAGGAAGCCTTTTGTATCTTACTATCACTAGACCTGATATTATGCATGCAGTAGGCTTGATTTCCAAATTCATGCAAAGTCTAAGTATGAGTCATTTTGGAGGAGCAAAGTGAATTTTGAGGTATCTATGTGGAACAAGAAATTATGGAATTTGGTATACTTCATCAAATAATTTTGGGTTGGTTGGTTATACATATAGTGATTGGGCTGGATCTTTTGATGATAGAAAAAGCACATCAAGTTATGTTTTCAGCCTTGGATTAGGTGCAGTATTATGGTGTTCAAAGAAGCAACCAACTATTTCATTGTCTTTTACAAAGGCAAAGTATATTGCAGCAACAACAACAACGTGTGAAGAAATTTGGTTGAAAAAAGTATTGTTAGATCTAAAACAAGAACAAAAATATGCCACAACTATTTACTATGATTACTTGTCTACCATTGCAATAACTAAAAATCTAGTGTTTCATAATTGCACCAAACACATTGATATCAAATATCATTTCATAAGAGACTCTGTGGCAAAAGGAGAAATTGAAATAAAGTTTTGTATAACAAATGAATAGCTTATTTTTTATTTTTTTTTGGAATGAAGATTTGATAACTTTCATCTTTAATCTCTGGCTCCCGGCGATTTGAAGAAGTTTTCCTGGGTTTCGAAATGGCGATCTCTCAGATGGGCAGGGGCCTTACCCTGAAGCCCCAAGAGGGTCTGAGACCGGCTTTTCCCACTAAGCCGTCTATGGCGTTATCCTCAGTATCTCTTAGATGCTTTTCCTGCAACATGCATTCTGTCCGGGCTGCATCTTCCGTGGCCTTTAGGTTTTCTACATTGAAGCCCCTGGGTGACCGAGTTTAGACCAAGCTTAAACAAACGGAAGTGGAAAACCAAGGCGGTAACTTGTTACCCGCCACATCTCAGAAAAGTACTGATGGGGGAGAGGCTACGGCAGAAGTCGATACCAAGCCTGTCGGTAAGACACAGTTTCTACTTCCAGTTCCGCAGGAGGGAAGAGCGGCTTTAGCCCAGATCTCCCAGGTTTCAATCTTGAAACCCTGCATTGTCATGCATCAAATTTTTGTCAAGGGTTTGGACGGCAGAACGAAAAGCTTGCCGGCTTCTGCATCTCACCTTGCGGCGTTCGATCCAAAGGACAGGCTTTTAGATTGGATTAAAGTCACCTCGCAGCTTCAGAGGGGTCGCGACGGCTGTTATCCACAGGCCCATCCTGTTTTTCGTTTGAGAGGGGGCAAAGGGGGTTTCGGCCCTACCCTGAGGGACGCAACCACTAAGGCCGGCCAGAAGAAGATTAGCAATGCTGAGGCTTGCTGCGACTTGAGAGGAAGGAGGCTCCGCCAAGTAAGCGTCGAGAAGAGATCTGAAGTTTCTCACACAGATCTGGTAACTGAAATCAAAGAAGGGGTCATGCATGTAGCAGATCTGCCCCCTTTCACAACAGACCGGGTCAGATCTTGCAGATCTGGGATGGATCTATCAGATCTGTCCACTTCCAGGCAGCAGAGCGGTGAAAATCCGCCAGATCCAGTATTCAAATCGATAAACCTGGACCAGGATAAGGTAGACTCAGCGGATTTGAAGCAAATTTTCATCAGATCGACAGAAGGAAGACATGTCTGTGTGCAGATCTGGGAATGGATGAGTGTATTGGAACTTAAAAAAGAGATTCAGGTCAAACTGGGAACCCCAGCTGCATTACAAAATTTACTATTTTCAGGACTCTATTTACAGGATCAACACACACTACAACACTACAGGGTTGCTAAGGACTCAACCATCATTCTCAATATGAGATTGCGAGGTGGATCCAAGGGAGCCTGCTCAAAATCAACAGGTACCTTCCACGATGCAGCCAAAGGGAAAGAACCCCAAAAGGGGAAACAACCTACAGTTGCTAAGGAACCACCAGGGCAGTATATTGTAGATCAAATGCCGGAGAGCCCCTCTATCTCCTTGGACATACCAGAGGTAAACTTAATATTCTCAGATCTACAAAAAAATGCAGTTATTTGCAGATTCAACGGGTTCTGGCCTAAAACTGATGCATTATACCAATGGATTCACACGGTTTGGACAAAAAATTGCCAAATCTACCTATGCCCAAAGGGATTCTTCATAGTTCTTTTCCACTCAGAAGAAGAAAAGGAAAAAATTCTCAACCAAGGACCATGGTTTTGGGGTAGTGCTGGACTTTTTGTTACTCCATGGTTTCAGGATTTTGATGCCAACACCATGGTGGTATCAAGGATGCCAGTATGGGTTAGGTTGCATAATCTCCCGTTACATTTCTGGCATTCCAAGGCCTTAATAGCTATTGGAAACACCCTCGGGAAAATATTAAAGATTGATGCAGAGAGACATATAAAAGGAATTTTTACCTTTGCCAGAATATGTGTCGAGGTAGATTTCAGCCAAGGTCTACCTGAAAGCATAATTCTGAACTTCAATAACTCACAGTGGAAACAATCTTTGGATTATGAGAATACAGCTTTTAGATGCAGGGGATGTCAACAAACAGGCCATCTGTTCAATGCATGTCAAAGTTTCGACAAAAGCAAGATGCAACAAAGGAAGCCCAAAGGCTGGCAGAATGTAGATGATCTTGTAAAGAAGAGAGATACTGAAAAGAAAGAACCCAATACAACACAGAAGGAAGACCAGGACAAAAAGGAAAAAGAGAATATTGAAGAAAAGGAAGAAGATCTTCAGCAGGAAATAAGTGGGAACAAACGAAGTCACAGTCCTGAAGGATCAGATTCAGACAAGGAACAACAAATGAATCCAGAGGAAAACCAGCTTACTATTATTGACTCCATGCACAACACAGAGGGTTGGCGAAAAGTGGAGAAAAAGAAGGGTCGAAAGACTTAGGTTAGCTGGTTTTTGTTCTTTTTGCTTTCCGAATATCTGGGAAGCTTTTTTCTTTTATGTTTGTAGTCAAAAAGGCTGAAAGCTGATACCAAATATCAGCAATATCAGAAATGCTTACAGCATATGCAATGTAACTTTTTATTTTTCTTAATAAAAAGTTCGCTTTTTTCTTCGGAAAAAAAAACAAATGAATAGCTTGTAGATATATTTACCAAAGCACTACCTAAAGGGAAGTTCGAATACATGAGGGATATGCTTGGAATCACCTCATTAAGCATTAAGGGGGAGTGTTGAGGATAATTCTTAAACTAAGTTATGTAATTGCTAACAAATTAGCCAACAAATTTTGTGTTCTGAGTTATCAGAATTAGGGAAGCAAATTAATAGATGTAGTGAGTTATCATTCAACAAATTATTAGGGGCAGTAGATTAGTCAGATAATGGATAATCAAATTAGGAATATGTGGGCTATATAATAATGTATTCGTTGCTCCTATGGAGATATGAGATTCCAATGAGAATTAAGCTCATGGATTGAGAATCAGACTGCTATTGTTTTTGTTCATTAGTTTTGTTTATGTTTTCATATGTATGCTCTTGATAGATTTAACAACAATCTTGTTCATAAATTTAATTTAGTTTGGATAATCTTGGTCTAGTTCTAAATTAAATCTATTGATTGAGAGAGAAGAAGTTAGTTCTTAATAATATTTGTGTGCAAGCTCAGTTTTTGGACATGGTTCCCTAATCAAGGTAAGTTAATCTCTTTCTTCATATCACAAGTTTTATGTGTTGATTAAATCAAATAAAATCTTTTTAAACGTTGAATCTCATATAAGCTAAAGATACTCAGAGTGTTATGGGTTGCACATTGTTTATAGCATGCCTTGTTGTTACATGTATTTTGCATTCCTACTATACTGCAAATTTATCTGCTATTCTAACAATCCTGTAATCAAAGCCAATTTTTCGAGATCAACTATGATAATTTCATTTATGATAACAATTACTTGGAGAAGTTTCCTCATACAGATACATAGGTATTGACATTCACCATCAACTCAACTAGAACTATAACATTGAGAAAAGGATTATAGTAGGTTGGAAATCTTACTATGATCTTGAGAACAATTGTAAGTCAATTAACCTTAGGGTTTGGAGTAAAAAAAAAATTATTCTTTTAGACTCTCATCACCCCTGTTATTTTATATTGATGTGAGGTTTGGGGCTGCAGTATGTCTAGAGAATGGTGGAGAAATATTGAGATAATACAAAAACAATTTATAACCTACAACCTCAAGATTAAAGGAAATACTACGCTAGTCTCTCCCCCATTGAAAGCATGATTTTGTTTAGGTATTTGATGGACAAGAAGAAGTTGTACAACATGGAAGCCAAGAGACTCCCCAAAATGTCTTCTAACTGTAGTCAAAACCCCCACCTCTGACTCAAACAAGGTTGACATAAAGATGTCCAGTCCTCGCTCGACTAGTGGGGGATAAAGGAGGAGATAATATTGAATTGTTGTGAGAGGATAATGTTGGAGATAATGGAGAAAGATAAACTTAGATTACTGTTATAGTGATGATAGGATTGAGATTCTAATTTTAGATCTCAGATCCCAATATCCAGGAAGTGGTTCAAACCACCTCATCGTGTGAAAGCCTATATATACTAGGTTGTTCTCCACATAGTATGATAGCGTGTATGTGTGAAGTGCTTGGGCACTCTCCATGTATCTCACCTAGAGAGCCATTTAATTAATAGAACATCGTATTTTATCATTGTATCAGAGCGTCAGGGCTAAGGAACCTGTACGCTGAGAGGAGGGTGCGACTAAACCAAAATCGTCGCAAGTTTCAGGAGAATAAACATGACAATTCCGAAATCATACTTATCATCAGCATCTCAGATATTAGGTGTATAGCTGTGATGACGTCTCAAATAAGTGTACATTTGTGACGATCATGTAAACAACAAAGAGGTTCCGTGGAGGCTGAGAGAAGGCTACATCCTAGAGAAGGCTACAGAGGCTGACAACAGAAGGTTGTCTGGAGGTTGTGAAGGAAGCCACGGTGATCTATGGGTTGTTGATTTCGATCATGAGATTTTGTGACTGCGTGGTGGTCGTGGATAGCTACCGGAGGTGGGATATGACCCGTGGAGACCTATGGATATTCCTTGTGGAATTTGTGACAATTTAAACCCTCTTTAGTGGATCTGGGAATCAGATCTCGCAAAGTGGTGGTGGATCTGAGTTCAGATCAGATTAGACAACGTGGTGGATGCGAATCTGTGGCATCGTTGGAGCTATGGTGTCAGTGAGCATCGTGGCATTGTAGCAACATCGTTGTATTGTAATCATCCATGAGAATTGGAGTGACCTATGTGGATCAACCTACATCAGTGAAGCCTGACTGGACGGATGGCCAAAGGGCATTGTTGGTGAGGAGGCGTAGCAGTGGAGGCTGAATTGGCTATTTGGACGGATCTGCAAACAAAGGAAGAGGTAGAGGCACTGCATACCGTGGGTGCCAGTGGATGGAATATAAAGCATACTGTTACTTGTTTTGGGATAATATGACTAGGCCATGGATCAGACATCTTTCAGGTTTCACCAATGATAAGAATATTCACCAGTCTGATATGCTAAGAATTTCAAGATTGGGGTAAACCCCTTCAGTGAACCTTATCTCTGATATTTTTTGTCCTTCCCAGTGATCATCCATTTTTTAGTTGTCTAGAAATTTTATTGTTTTGAGTAACCTAGAAGGTCAGGGTGCGGAGATCTGAAAACCAACTTGGAAAATTTTCTTCTAAATTTGAACCCATCTTCAGAAATATGTGCATCAGAATTAGATATTGATAGTGTTTCCAGCTTGTGAGAGGTCGTTTAGTTGCTCATCACCAGAGCCGAGGGCACTAAGACCTGCATGGCACAAAAGCCACAGTCTACAAGGTTCTACAGTTGAAGAGCTGCCAAAGGGAGAAGTTTCCCGCCTACGAGGTAATGGGGTTGTTGGAGCTCGTTAGAGGACCGTGTGGAGTCGAAAAGAAATCTCAAAGTGAGATAAGCTGGACTTTTCCAATATGGCTGCACTTTTAGACATATTTGATCTTGATGATATTTTTTTCATAAGGCATAGTGGTTTTATTAATGACCACGATTATCAAGAGATTCTATATGTTCTGAAACAACATGAGACTGAAGACTCACGAGTTGTTTTTCAGGAAGGATGTGAAGAGGAAAAAAGTGTTGAAGATCAATGGGATGAGCTAGATGAAGTTGATTGCAAAGATGTGGCAGAAGAAAACAAAGTTGAAGAAAATTTAAATTGTGATGATCTCATTAATATTTTTGTGTGTGCAGATGTTACCAATAACAACAAGGAAAAAGTAATGAGGTTTGAAGAAGAATTGAAGTTTCTTGAAGCATGGCTTGAAACAACATGTCTTTATGAAGTTAACACAAAAGTTGCATCAATGAATGATGAAGACATCATCGTTGACATTTAGATGATTAACACCAGAAATAGTGAGAAGGAAAATTCCCCTATCTAGCCTGCCATAATTCTGAAAAGGGTGAGAATAAGAATTCAAGTTTTCCTTCACAGGGGAAGAAATGAGGTGAAGATACAGCACTACCTCATGGCAAAGAAAGTGAAGATGAAGCCTCATCCACAAATGAACAAGTATGGGCTCTACTACAAGAAGACTAAAATGGAAACTCTGTTACCAAGTTTTTTCATGTTTCTAATTATAAGCCTAGCTGAAATGAGACCAGCAGGCATATGTTATTGTTCAGTACCCTTTCTCCATTAAGGGGGAGTGTTGGAGATAATGGAGAAAGCTACACTTAGATTACTATTATAGTGATGATAGGATTGAGATTCTAATTTTAGATCTCAGATCCCAATATCCAAGAAGTGGTTCCAACCACCTCATTGTGTGAATGTACTAGGTTGTTCTCCACATAGTATGATAGCGTGTATGTGTGAAGTGCTTGGGCACTCTCCAGGTATCTCACCTGGAGAGCCATTTAATTAATAGAACATCATATTTTATCAGATAAGGAGTTAGAGGGAAAAAAGTAGTTAAGATATTATAAGGAGGTTATCAACCCCACTCTTTCTTACCAGAATTATCTTTTTTTCTTAACTAGTGACAGGAAGAAAATGAACATTGCAAAGATAAGAACTAATTCTCATGAGCTTCAGAGTGAAACATGGCATTGGTCTATTCCCAAAACACCTTGGGATGAAATAATCTTCTGCCTTTGTGATACTAAGAGAGTTGAAGATGAAAATCACTTTATCATGGAATTCCCGACCCTTATTCACATCCATTCTCCTTTTCATAATATTTTCCACACTACCAACCTTCATGATTTATTAAGTCAATAAAACTACATTGATCTCGTAATGCTTCTCTCACTTCTTTTCAGTCATAGAAATAAAATATTAAAGAACCTTAGTTAATTATCGCTTACCTTCTTGAGATGAGATAGACCATATTGGTCTTTGTGGAATTTAATCACCATCATCATCATCATCAAAATAAATTTCAACTACTATTAAAAATATTTTATAAAATTTAAATCTTTATTTTTATTTAATAATTATTAATAATTAAATCAAAATTAAAAAAACTCTTTTAAAATTAAAATAAACATAATGTAACAAAATTTCAATATACTCAAGAATACAAAGACTACAAAATTGAGTTATCACTAGCATGACATAAATTTGATAGACACTCTTGCATGTCAAGTAAATTTTGTATGAAGGGTGTTATCACTCAGATGTCTTCCCTAGAAGTTATCAAAGAAGGAATAGTTCGAGGTAACCACAAACCTAATCTTTTAGACTTAGGTTCTAGCCAACCTAAGTCCAGAGAGGGCTCTCTCTTTATAATTTAACTTTGTTTTGGGTAGATTTCAGGCTAGTTATTAGTGCTCAAGATGTTTTGTTTTGATTGGGTGGAGGAACTAAGAAAATAGATGGACAGAGCAAGTATTCAGGCCATTGGGCTATGGAGTCAATCAAGAGTGGTTGAACTAGATCTGATCAATCACTAAGGTAAGAGTTCATAGGGCAAGCTAGCACAGCAAAAGCAAATCTGCAAGTTCAAATGGATGAGGTAGTCCTAACCAGGGAAAAGGGCAATGAAGAATCATTAACCAGGATTAAGATGAAGAAAGGAAGGATGATCAGTAGCAAAGGGCAATGAAGAATCCTTTACTATGGACCAAAGGGGGGGTAAACTACGGAAGTAAGGGAGCAATTAAGAATTCCCAGACCAAGGTAGTTTAGTAGAAAACATATAGAAAGTAAACAGTTAAAACAGAGAGCATTTAAGCTAGTTCCAAGATATCATTCCTTATTTTCTTTTCAGATTTCATAAGAGACACATATGAATATTGATAACATGAAAAGAAAACAATATCTAAACATGAAGAGATAATACTTATTTGTTCCAACTGTGCACAAGAATCCAGTGAAATTTCCTTAGCTTTATTTCATATCCAGCAAAACCAGTCCAGTCTTGAGTACAATAGCTCCTTGGCTCAAAATAAAATGTCTACAGAAATGTATTTAATCCACAACACCCTAATTACTTCAATTTGTGAAGTATTTATACAAAAATTGTTTACAAAATATCTCTTAACAATACGAGAGTTATTCTAGGAAACTAAAAATATCTTCAACATGAAGATAGAGACAGATGGAGAACTGTCTTCTTGTTGTCCCTTTTATTGCGACTGTGTTGGCTATTGTAATTTGGATTTAACTCTTTCAGTTGCTTTATAGTTGTGTGATGGGATCACTTACTATCTTCTACCTACTGATACTCTTTACCTGTTCTGCTTTGACTCTGTCTTACCTGTTTTACCTGGTAGCCATGTTTTACCATGTAGATTCATTGTAGTAACTTTATGGTAAATCTGTCAGTTTTGTCCACCATTCACTGTCAGGTAATTTCATCCTTATCATCTTTCTATATATTTCGTCAGCTTCTGTATACTTAGCAAAATTTGGCTTGGTGGTAAACAAGTGCTTTACGTCATGCTCTATGAAAAATAGATTTTCAAGATTATCATATAATACCATTCCAGTGGGCAGAGCTTTTACCCCTGAAGTACTAGCTTGGATGTTGGCCAACGTGTTTAGTCTTTCAATGTAATCACTCTAAGTCATCAGCTTGTCATGTATTACCATAGAACTGGGAAGTCCTTTTTCTCTTAACATATCATACTTTGTCATAAAACTATCAATATCAGTTTGAATGCTTTGGCACCTTTTCTCCAGATTGAGCATTAGGTTCCTTTTGGTGAGAACCTTCTTGATTTCTATGATTGTTCTTGTTTTGTCTTCTATCTCCAGTTCATCAAGCTGATACCTATTTCTGTTGTTCAAAAATTCTATCAATTGGTTGGCTTCTTCAGGCTTATCTCCCAACTCTTCCATTGTTTTGTGGATTGCTTATGTGGCCACTTTGACTAGTTCAGTCTATTCAAAAATAACTTGAATAGATGGCCAAACATCATTGATGGAATCAATGATGTTGGCCCAAAGAATTTCCTTCATGTCTCCAAGTGGTTGTTGCAATGTCAAGTCCTTTTCAAGGACTTTTATTCTTTCTCCCATTCTTTGATTCTTTTGAGCTTCTTCTTTCTATTATATCTGTGCAAGTTTACAATTAGTTTCCAAACTTGACACTTGTTCTTTAAGTTTCTTAAGCTCAGTAGCCTGGATTCTCATTTCCCCCATGGCCTTTATTAATTCGGTTGTCTTTTCTATTGATGTCCCTGTGCTTGTTGATGTACCTGTAACTGGAAAAGCAATAACTGGTGGAACTGTTGGCACTAATGAAACAGCCAATGTGGAGGGTACTGCTATAGAGATTGTTGGAATTACAGTCTGAGGAGTGGTGGCCAACTCACTCTGTTTAGACTGTATCAAGTTATCTAGCTCCTTCTCTGTCTCTTTTAGTTGTTCATTTAGCTTTAGGATCAAGTCCATAAGCTTTTCCTCCTTCTCGGTTTCCAATACTTCAACTGTCTGAGGATGATGCAGGGGAGGAATTTTGAGCTGCTTTTTTAGTGCAGTTATGTCATCATTTTTCTTCTTAATAAGCTTTTCTGTAGCTTTCACATCTTTGGGATCATGGCCTAGTTCTATGACTAAGTCCTCTAGGGACTTTATTCTGGTACCTTTGGCCTATGAAGAGGCCTTTTGTAACTGGAATTACACTGATATATTATTCAGCGAATTTTGGAGTTGGTGTGCAGAAATACCTTTGCTGGCCAAGGTGGAGTAGACCATTTCCCTAGTCTGCTTGTGTAATTCTATTTGGTCAATAGGATGGATATCCTTTGCCAATACTTTAAAGTTTGTTTTCAAGTAATCTACAATTGACTTGGGCTGCTGTGTAGTTGGCTTCATAAAAGTCATCTGCATTTTACCCTCTTTCACATCAAAGGCTAACATTAGCCTTATCTGATTACTAGGAGCCATATTTAGGTAGTGGGCATAGCTTTGGGCTTTCACTCTTTCATTCTTGGCTTTTATTTCTTTATATTTCTCCTTGATATCTTGGCTCTCGCTAGTAGGAGTCCTGAAGGAGGATACTTCCATGCTCTATTGTCTCTCTAGCATTTGAGCCTATGAGGTGGAAGATTATTTTGTACCTCCTAAGGGAGTGGTATGCATGCTTTCTTCTCTTTCTGCACCTGTAGTCCCTGCTGTTTCTTTAGTAAACTCTTGTTCTAAAAATGGATTCAACCTTTGTCTCTTAACATAAATTTGGGCAATAGGTCTATTAAAAGGAGTTGCCTCCTCTCTATCCCTTTTAGGATTCCTCTCCTCATTTAGAGTCTATAAAATAGGAGGATTACTCATGATATGTTCTGGTTGAGCAAGTTCTTTTGAAATTTCTAGCTATTCTAATTTGTCTGGCTGCTCTGATGGTTGCTACTCTTGAGGTTCTTCTTCTGTTGTTTGCCCACTCTGTCCCTGTGATTCTCTTTGAGATTGGGATTCTCCTGGCATCTATATAAATGAATCCTCATCAAGTATTCTTTCTAAATCAATTAATACATTATCGACAACAACCTTTGTGCTATCTTAGTCTACTAGAGTGTTTTCCACCCATTCAAGTTGATTAGCATAATGTTCAATTTCAGGAATCCTGTGGTGGATGTAAGGAGATAATTTGTTTTTCTATCTTCTATTATAGATGACATCAAAGGGGTCATAATTCCAGATGAAACTTTTTTTGAGTTTGAGCCCTTGAAGAATTTCGTCTGCAACCCTTCCAGCTTCTCTATTGTTACACACAAAGGGGCCTAGCTGGTCTTTTATCCTAAGTTGAGCTTTCTTCTTGGCCTTCACAAAATGTACCTCATCAGAGTTGATTATTTTCCTGTAGTACTCCAAGGCAAACAATCTCATGGGGAGGTATCTTGGCAGTTTGTAGGGTGGAAATTCAGAACCATATATTCTGATTTCTGTGTGGTTTTGGTATAAATACCAATCTCCCACTTTATACTGTTTGGATAAATGAAGGACCCTCCTGATATCTACACTAATTCTGGGAGGAGGACTTCCTATCAGCATAGTGGCTACTGGATGCACAAATAGATCTATAAAATCTGTATAGGGGTATGGTGACTCGTATTTGTGGATCAGAGGGGTCCAGAAGACTACTGATCTAGGATTGCCCCTAGTGTCAAGCTTCTAAATAATGAAGGGAAATTTTTCAAATTGATAGTAAAGACAGAGATGACATAACATTAATGAGTATTTGAATACTCTCTCATTTTCCAATCTCATGAACTGATCATGCATTTTGTCTAAGATGAATTTTGCATAGTCAAACATGATGGCAGGGGGCTGCCCAGGGGTGAAAATGGACATGTAGGCAAAAATAATCTCGTCTACATATTCACTAGTAGTATAGCCTAAAATACTGGATATCATTGATATGATGTCTTTACCAAGCTGATAAAAGAAGCATGACATGTAAGGAGGGGGATCCTTTGGTATGTGTTTTTCTTCTGCAATGAAAGTCTAGAGTATTTAAGCAATTTTGAAATGGGGGAGTTTAGGGAATCTGTCAAGCAAGTTTGCAATGGAAAGGGGAGTAATATTTGGACCAGGTTGTAACTGCAACATTTCATTTATGGACTCAGCGGTGAAGGTGAAAAGCACTGTCTGGTCTGGGGACATCACCACTCTCAAGGTGGGATTGTAGCTCGCATGACAATAGTGAACAATTTCTGGGAAGATATGGATGTTGGGGAATTGGTACTTGGGTAGGTTTGATTCCCAGAGACCTATTTTGTCTGCATGTTTCAAGTAATGGTCTCTATGCCTACAACATAATTTCAATGGGGATTCTTCAAAAATGATGTCTTTAATTTGAAATTCCTTGTTTGCTAATGGGAGATGATCTAAATCCCTGTGGGGAGTAGAAATGGGAAGGACATTCAATGCAACTCGCGCAACCATCCTTGGTTCTTGTGGATTCAAGGATGGGAGCGAAGGGTTTTTAGTGAAATTGGGAAAAACTGGTCTAATTTAGGGTATTTTGGAGTCACTAGGAAACTTATCTTACTAAATTACTTAGTAATTTGAAACAATTTAGTTCAGGTTTGGGACTAAAACAAGGTTTCTCAGCGAATTTGCGGTAAATATTTGGTTTCGGCTTTTGAACAGAGAAATGGCGACTGTGCACTGTTTGCAGGAAGCGCACGTGATTGAAAGGTGGTATGGAGTTTCAGCAGGTTCAATAAGTTGGCAATTGGTCGTAGGTTGACAGTTGCACATACTCTGGTGCTTGCATGGAGGTCAGAGTGTTCTTTTTCATGATAAAATGAAAAAATAATGTTTTTTAGTTTTATTCATAAAGTCAATGATTTTGGTGGGTACACTTGGAAAAGGACACTTGGCATTGAGTAGGGGATGTGACATTTCGTCATTTAGCTGGATCATATCGCACCGCTTTTTGGGATAAAGTGGTTTTGAGGGGAGGCCGCCTGATGCCATTCATCAGGTGCCACGTAGCGACGGGGTGAATAGTTAAACCACCCATATCAGGCACATAAAGGTCGACCTTCGAAAGCCGCCCAATATGAGTGTCGACCGTTGGATCAAAAAGGGTTAGATCGCACGGTGATTGGGGCGATGATTTGATATGATGTTCAATGGAGGGGCCCGGCGGGGTTTTAATGCGTGGGGGAATTAATTAATTGCGGATTATGGAGGTCAAATGACGTCGGGAGCGATTTCATTGGTGGGGACAGATTATTAATTAATCACTGATTGATTAATTAATTTCGTTTATTCGGCAGAGGGTTTTGGCTCTTAATTAGCCGTTGAACGACTAATTAACCCATTAATTATTCAATAATAGAGTTTATGTTTCAAACCTTCGGGGCGAGATATTAATATTAAGGGGTTTTTAATAAATACATAGGGAAAGGGGTATTTTTAGGATTTAATAAATAAACTTAGAAGTTAATATGAAATGAAGGTGGAAAAACGAAATGCGCTAAGTATAATGTGTGTTGAATTTTATTTATTTTCCACATAAAACATTATAACTTAGGCTAAATGCACGTTTGTGGGTTTTTGTAGAAAAGGGATTTGCTTGGGGGTGATTGCTTTCCCTAGGCAAATAGTGCTTTTACCTTAGGAAAAATGATTTTTTTAGGGGAAAATGAATGAATTGAAAGGGGTGAATGTTTGTGAGGGGGCTTTTAGTACTTAGACCCTTTAAGTTATTGGGCTAAGGGTCCGGTACATGTAGAAGTTAGAGAAATGCTATGAGCCCCTTTAACTTAAGGTTTTAGGTACTCATGGGAAATTAGTAAAATTAAAAGTAAAATGAATGAGAACTGATCACTTGACTTTGTGTAAATGCTCAATTATCATCCATACTGTAGCAACTTGATAATGAAAGTAAATGATATGATTTTATCTAACTAATCATCACAATTCTGCAACCATGCAACTACTTACCCATCTACTCATCCTACCATTTTTTGTTTTTTTTATTAGGGTGCACTTAAGATGGCAAACCCTTATCAAAACTTTTCTTTTATTTTACAATAGAAATCTAAGTCTATCCTTATTACATCTAAGGGCTCAGATTAAGTTGTTGAGCTCCTTTTATATTTTCTATCTATCTACTTATCTACGAAGATTAAACAATTTGGTCAAATTTTATTCTCTATCCATAAGCATGAAATTCAAAACATAGAATAACCAAGATTAAACTATTTGATTACCATGGATTGTGGCATGAATAACAAGTTGTACACAATCATTGTTACCCAAAAAAGTCAATAGTAGTGTCATTTGGATTTGCGCACTTTCATGGTCTTTTGTTTTTCTTGGGGTTCATATTTTCATCTTTTTTTTACCTTTTTCTTTATTATTTTTGTCCTTTCTTTTTTCTTTTAGGACATACCCTCGTTTCATTCTTTGAGTTTTTGAATATGGAAAACATTTGCAAAAAGCAAAAGTATGCACATATTACAAAATTAATCTTAGCCATTCATTAATTATGACTCCTATTGGTATAGAAACCTAACAAAGGGTTCTTTTAATATTTCCCTTCCCATGATATTTTATATTTATTTTTTCTTATCATTTCCATATATATATATATATAATACTAATTATTTTAATAAATTATTTATCATAAATATGCCAAGGAAGAAGTATCTTGGCAAATTTGATGAAGTGAAGAATGCGAAAGGGAATGAAATGGTGAAAGCTTGGACTACCATAAAAGCTTGGACTACCATAATTTTGACTAAATCAAATTGATTATTCTTCTCTCGTTGTGGATGAAGGTTAAAATGAAGTGATATAATACATTCTGATAAGCAATACTTTTTCTTATGTAGTTTCATACAGGGGCAACCATTCGGAAAGACATAATACAATTTAATAAGTAGCATATTTTCCTATGTAATTTAGTAGAAAGGATTGATTAATATATAAAAATAGAATATATTTTAATTAAATTGTGATATAGTCTTATATGACTTAGCTTTACTAAATAAAAATAAGTAGTTAAATTTACAATTCCTCATTAAAAAATATAAATACATAATTAATTATAAAAAATAAAAACTCTATTATTAAACATGAAAATAACCTTACTAAAATTACTTATTATTTTATAAAACTACTTAAAATTCAAAATGAAGTAATTTTATAAAACTACTTAAATTTGAAAATGCTTCATTTTGTTATGAAAAAATCAAAATTTTATTTTATTATTATTTTTAAATTTTAAAACTATATAAACTCTCTCATTCATATTTAAAAAACTATATATATAATATACATGCGAAATTACCATTTTAAAAAATTAAGTACTTAATTTAATAAATGTTATCCCTGTCACAGGAAACCTAACCCCACCAAGTAGTAAATGGATTCAATAGACGAACCATATTTCCCATGCTATCCGGCCATAAATGAACGGCGGGTGTATATGCCCACAAATCGAACAGTGGACATATACAACTGTATATGCCCACAAATCGAACAGTGGGCATAATGCCCACCCGCTGTTCATTTATGGCCCGATAGGATGGGATTTATTGACGGCCGATTCAATATAGCCACGCGTGTGAGGAAAGTAAGAGCCACAAGCAGTAAATCAATTTAATATATCCAGCAGATATTGCCATCCCAAATGAAGATTGTCAACAACCCTTGGCGTGACCAATACAGTGTTTGTTAACATCCATCATCACCGAATCATCATGACATTGACATTGACATTATCACGTTTGAATGTTATATTTACATTATCATCTTTGAATTTTATAAATGATATTTTTGTAACAGTATTTTTAATTTTATATAGTAATTTTAATATAAAAATTAAATTTTAAATAATACTTATTTTTTTAATTTAATAAATTCAAAATTAATTAAATATTTTAAAATTATATATAAATTTATTGCGAAAAATATTATTTATAATTTGGTTATTTATCAATAATAATGGAGAAATACCGATCACTCGTCATTTTAAGTCATAACCGAAGACCGAAGACCAACGGAACTTCTCCAAAAAAATTTGAGTAAACAAATAAAGTAGTCTGAATAATGATATTCCATTTGCGTGGAAGCTCAGTGGAAACTCCGCACAACTTTCATTGGAAGCTGAGTGGAAGCTCCGCAGAAACATTTTGTAAAGCAAATTGTAAACACGACTCTCAATCATAATCATACCTTTGTTACGCAGCAAATCATGTGCAACACACCAACCTTCTTCGATCAATGCATGCGTAAGCAGATAGATTCTTGGATCAAGCATGCCCGAAAGTTTTGGTCATCTACACACGCTGTCACACCGTTTCAGGGGTTGAATATTTGACCGTTCGAGCATTCCATGGATGGAATATAATTTTGGCCATACACATAAATCATTCCAAGGATGGAAAATACCTGGTCAAGGATGGAATATACCTCTGGCTATATACGTGAATTCTAAAAAAAAATTCAGGATGGAATTGGCACTGTAATTTGATTGAGGGTTTGGGTTATATGACGACTAAGCGGCAAAGTCAATTGCATCTATGAATCATTAAATAATTTATCAATAGAGCATTTCAGAGATGGAATTTGCTTTGAAGATTATTTGATCGTAGGAAAATCGGATAACTGTTGGATTTTCACACTTATTTTGTTGGGTATTATCACGTGAACTAACATGAATTAACAGTGATTTTCGAATTCATTTTGGGACAGGTAAAAAATTAATGAGAATAGTTTGGAAGTTTACTAATGCGGGTTGATTTTAGTGTAATGAAAACTTAACATGGTATTAGGCCTTTAGGCCTTTGGACAAAGTTAGATTCTTAGATTTATCTTTGAAAGAAGGTGTTAAATTTTCATACTCACCTATTTAAGAAGAAAAGAGTTAAATTTCACACACTTCAGTTGAGAATCTATATCACTTAGAGTAACACCCCTATGGAATCCACCCTATAACCACTCAAAAAAAAAAAATAATATAGAAATTTACTAATACATACCCCCCATTTTAGTGTAATAAAAAGCCTAACAATAACAAAATCAATTACGTACCTAAATCATTTAACTGTTCGCCCTTCTATAGTCGGTTGGGGTTATAAAAGGCCCCATAACAATGACAGCAATTGACTTTTCTTCTAAGTCGAATATACAATCAAATTAAAAATAGCGGAAGGTCGTTCTTAAGTTTCACGAAATACGTTACGAAATTTCAATAAGAAGACAAACGATTCCATAATGGATCATGAAAACGTATATATATAGGTACACCGTTGATACATAATCAAACACCATCTGCATATTCCTGTTGCCGGTTTAGTGGTTAGAAGCATTCTACGCCCTGATTTGTAGATCCCCTCTTTTAGTCAAATGGGGGGCGCGAGATTGAGATTTTCTGTTGCATGCCTCATTCTTATGGTTACCATCCATACGTTCTATAAGGAGAATATAGATGCACATGCAGTTCTTGAAAATCACACAGCAACATCTTCCTCGCCATGTCCCACAACATTGAGAGTGGGAGTGGTTTGGAAGAGATACTTCACAGAATTCGTTTCAGCTGGGAAAAACGGAACCAACCCCACGGGATTCTGCGTGAAAGCTTTTGAAAAGGCAATTGAACCACTAAATTGTACGGTCGAATATATCACATTTGGGGATGGAGTTGCTGCGCCGCCGAGCTACGATGATCTCATTCAGCTAATTGTAGACAAGGTATACGTAGAGTATGCGTGAGCTCATCATATTGTGAGAACAGAATCATAATTTATCATATTTTTCATTTCTTGTTGTCTTCGTTTTCAGGAAATCGATGCAGTTGTAGGAGACATGACCATCACAGCAAACCGATCCCAGCAAGTGGAATTTACACAACCTTTCTTGGACTCAAGTCTAGTGGCAATAGTCCGTCTAAAAGATGAAAGCTTCATTGGTTCTGCCTTGATATTTATGAAGCCTTTCAGCGATCAACTGTGGCTACTAATAGCTGCTTTCTTCGTTTGCGGGGGCTTGGCGATCTATATTTTGGAGCGCCGAAAGAATTCACCCATCCAAAGGAGCCCATCCAGCAGCCGATTTGGGGCAATATTAATGTAAGAAATTAATATTAAAACATGCTCTATTCAAGCGCCATAATAGATTAAACATACAGTACCGAACTGCTTGGCAAATCCATGGTATGAAACAATACTTAACAATACATTTACTCTTGCGTGCAGGTACAGTTTTTCGACATGGTTCCCTAATCCCGGTAAGTTTAATTCTTCTCCAATACCATAAGTTGTGTTTTGTAATTAAAATAACCAAAAGCTTATAATAACGAACCCCATTTTGAATAATTTGGATATAAGCAGAAGATACTCGAAGTGTTATGGGGCGCACAGTTGTTGTAGCCTGCCTTGTTGTTACGGGAATTCTGTATTCGTGTTATACCGCAAATTTATCGGCTATTCTAACAGCCTCACAATTAGAACCATCCCTTAAGGACATCCAAAGTGTGTTGGAAAGGCAGGACATAAAAATTGGGTATTGGGATAATTCCTTCGTGGGACAGTTCTTGGCAAAAGAATTGGGAATAAGTGAAAAGAGGCTAATAAATCTAACCACGGAAGCTGATTATTACGAGGATATGTCTAGAGGTGTAGTGGATGCCATCATAGATGAACGCCCGTACATGCAATCCCTAGTGGCCAACCATTGCAGTGAACTCGCCTTCGCTGGCCACCCGTTCATCAATCTAAACTGGGGATTCGTAAGTGCTCTCTATATATGTAATTTCATTTCAAATTTACCAAAACATTCATGGAATTTTTGAGTGATTTTTTCATTCTTTTGGACAGGCTTTTGATCCAAGCCTTCATCAACTAGCCACGAACATTTCTAGCAGAATACTGCAGTTAACGGAGAGCGGGGAGTTGTACACAATCCAAAACGATTGGTTGCCTCAGTATGAGGGTTATTGCCGTAACCAACCTATGTCAGGTTCCATCCAACTTGAGGTTCGGCAGTTCTGGGGCATGTTCACCATATCAGCATCGGTGACAGTGATCGTATTAATGGTTAATATTGTGCGGCGAAGATGCAACACGTCTAGAGAAACAGATTCAGGAACTCCTCGAAGGAGGAGGTTTATCCAGCTGCGGCGGAGAGCATGGCCGTCGAGGATAAGCAGAAGGATTGGAACTACTTCAGAAGCTTCCACTTTCGAGGAGAGGAAACCGCCTGATTCAGGTGAATGCCCTGCAGTTTAGCAGCAAGTCACCTGATTTAGCTTTGATTCCTCTTTCTTTCTTATGTGTTTATGTTTTCACTCTTGTCACGTTTATGAGTGCTCTGTAATAAAATTTAACATAGTATGAAATTTTAGTTTGTTAACGGGAAGTAGCAATAGAAGATTGTATTTTTTTACTTGTTGATTTGAAACAAGTTAAAGGTAAGGTAAGATGCTGTTTGTGATTAAGAAGCAATTTGGATAATGGTTGGGAACATTTTTGTTGAATATATATATATATTTTGATTGAGATGTCTAAAATTTATTTTGAATTCTGAATCTATTATGTATGCTGAACAAGCGAAAAAGATTTATTCATAGGCTCTAGAACATGTCTTGTTATGGTTTTAGTAACCCACTAGATTTGTTCACTATCTGTACATTAAATTGTATTTATTGTAAACAAGCTTATATAAAGACTCAAAAACTCTATTGTAACCCCTACATTAAGTAAATCTTTGATATGTATGGCCAAGGATAAAACAATAAACTTGAGATGAGCCACAGCCACATTACATTTGTGAGGATTGTTTTCTTGTTATTAGTTGATTATTTATATCTCGTCATTTTGATTCCTAACAACTAGTGTCAAATTATATGACACTTTGAGAGATACACTAAACAAGATCTATTTTAATATCGAATTTGTCAATCGAGAGCATTAAATAGGTTTGCACTTTTTTAAGTTTTAAGAATTAGATTAGGAGTTAAATGGATCTTGGCTCCTTTATATTGAATTATGATAGTGCTTTGGTTAACTCTTTTAAGTTTTAATTTTTTAATTTTATTTTTTAAATCCTTCTCACTTGATAGATTTAGAGTTAAGATGGATCTAGGTTCGTTAATAGAAAATTTGTGGAACATCTAATTATTCTGATTATTTTAGATATGCTAAATATGTCTGAGATTAATCTGGTCATTTTAATTTTAAATTTGGTCAATTACCTCAATTTGTTAGGATGATAGAGACTTAATAACTTGAATGATAAAAATGATGAAATAAAAAGTTTGAATGCAAAGTGAAAATTTAATAGTGTTAATGATAGAAATATGAATAATAAGAATGTACTCAATGACAAAGTCTTCATTGTGATCAATCTCAAACTATTTTTTTCTATTGTTCTTATTGTCACACTTGTTAGTTTTATTTATCTGGACTTATTCAGCAACACAACAAAAGGCAAAGATGGAGGATAAATAAAATTTCATTTCATTAATATCAAAGAATTGAAAGATGCTTACATACATAATGGGAATAACTAGCTCGTGTGATAGTAGCTTATTTTGAGAAGAGATGTGGCGGCTATATGCCTCTCAAATGTGTTACAATGAGGCCCAAAGGTCTTTTTATTGAGCCGAGAGACATTCTACAAGGCAATATGACCTTAGCGATAAACAAAAATGAAAATAACCATATAGACAAAATAGGCTACAATAGGGTAGATAAAAAAAAATTACAATACAATTATGGTAAAAAAATTACAAATACAATTGTCATGCATTTAATGGTTCTTTTATGTTGTATTTGAATGGATAATAAATTTACCATCAGCAAATTTTTTACCACATTAAAATTTCAAATTGGTAAAATTTTAAACATTTTTACTCTTTACTAAAACCATTACCATTTCTTAAATCAAAGTAAAAATGTTAATTCAACACAAAGAATCCAAAATCTAGCTCTAAAATATTTTAATATTTCTTTTAATTAATTATGTGTAAAATGAATCTTTAAAAGGAAAATGAGATCCTATGGATATATTTTTGTAGTTTTAATATAAATTTTGTTATCATGCCATGTTAAAAACATCATTAAATGTAATATTAATACTGAAAGATTAATATTCATATTACTATTAAATATAATGTTAATCAGCTGGACAGTAGAAGAAATCAGACAGGGGCATTCATCCATTTCACATCAGCCCCCTTATGCTCCGCCTCAGTGATCACAGCACATATAATACTTTTTTGCCAGCAGTTCTTCGTTCCATTTTTGTTTTTTTTGTTCACAGCTCCTTACATTATACCACTGTTTTTTGTCATTATCATGAGCTGTTATAAACAATAAACAGAACTTTCTTATATGCAGTTTTTTCTTTTGCTACTCAGACTCTTCATAAATCCTGTAAGGGGTTGTTTTCCTTCTCTGAAGGAGACCCCAGAATATGAACGATTCAGTTTGTTTATAAGCCTCCAGCCGGGAGGAAGACTGTACATGGACTGTACATGGTTTTTTCTATCAGCAGTATCAGTTTCATATGAAGAACAAAACAGCTACTAAATGAGCCACTAGATTGGCTCAAGATCTCAACAGAATGTAAACTTTTTATAGTTTTCTTAATAAAAAGTTTTGTTTTTTTCTTCGGAAAAAAATAAAATATAATGTTAATATTAATATATTATAATATTAATATTATTCGATTTAATAACTTTTAATTAATACAATATTAAATGTAATATAATAATATTATTTTTATATTATAATGATATATATTAACTCTAGATATATAGGGGAAGGAAGAACAAAGACATAGAGTGATAGAGGTGGAGAGATAAAGAGAGTGAGAGAAAGGAGGAGAGAGGCAAATATAGAGAGATGGAGTTGGAAGAAGAGAAAGGGAGAGAAGAAAAAATACTTAGAGAGATAAAAGTGGAGAGAGAGAGGGAGTGACAAGGAGGATATGGAGAGATAATGTTTATGCTTGGTGGTGAGATAGAGAGACAAAGAAGGAGAGGTGGAGAGAAGAGGGGGAGAGAAGGAGAGATAAGGAGAAATGGAGGGAGATAGTGACAAAGTTGGAGAGAGAGAGAGAGAGAGAGAGAGAGTTGAGGGGGAGAGATAGAGAGAGTTGGGAGAGAAATGGAGAGAGAGAGGAAGGAAGAGAGCAAGGATGTGAGAGAAATAAAGAGAGAAGAAGGGAGAGAGAGAGGAAGGTAAGAAGAAAGACACATAGAGAGAAAGGTGGAGGGAGTGATAAGGGAGATGAAGAGAGAGGGAGAGAGGAGAGCAGGAGGGAAGAGAGATAGAAGGGGGAGAGAGGGAGGGAAGTGGAAGAGAGAGAGTGAGGGAGAGGAAGAGGGAGGGAGAGATAGATAAATATGGAGAAAGAGTGTGTATGTTTTGGGTGTGATATAGAAAGACAAAAGAGAGACAGAGGGAGATAGAGATATAGATGGAATGTGAAGAGAGGGAAGAAGAGAGAGATAGAGAGAGAGAGATATATAAATATGGAGAGAGAGAGAGCATGTGTTTTTAGGAGGTGAGATAGAGAGACAAAGAAGGAGAGATGGAGGGAGATATAGATATAGATGGATGGGGAAGAGAGGGAAGAATATTTCTTGCACTAGATGCATTGATTTAAGTGTAGATGGTGATTTTTAATCCTATTTGATTGCTTCCATTGGAGAAGATAAACTTAATTAGAGGGGGGAGGAGTAATTAAGAGAGAGAGAAGGAGAGGAGTGAGATAGGGAGATAAGGCTAAAAGAGAGAGAGGGATACACAAAGATGGAGGGGGAGAGAGGAGGAGAGAGAGAAGGAGAGAGGGAGGGAGAAAGTGATAGGGTTGGAGGGAAGAGAGAGAGAGAGAGAGAGAGAGAGATGGGGGGAGAGAAAGGGATAGAGAGGAAGGACGAGAGGGAGGAGGAGATAGGGAGGGACAAAGAGGTGGAGTTGGAAGGGGAGAGAGGAACAGAAGAAGAAAGACATAGAGAGAGAGAAGTGGAGAGAGAGAGGGAATGGCAAGGGAGAGATGGAGAGAGTGTGTGTATGTTTGGGAGTGAGATAGAGAGACAAAGGAGAGATGGAGGGAGATATAGGTATAGATGGAGGGGGAGAGAGGGAAGAAAATTTCTTACACTAGATGCATTTATTTT
The DNA here is from genome assembly GCA_031772625.1 of Pinus tabuliformis. NCBI lineage: Eukaryota > Viridiplantae > Streptophyta > Pinopsida > Pinales > Pinaceae > Pinus > Pinus tabuliformis. Next base: position 82,315,992 of record CM062819.1, on the reverse strand, counting down.
AACGTACATGGTGATTTCTAATACTGTTTTATTGCTTGCACTAGATGCATTGATTTCAATGTAGATGTTGATTTTTAACGCTATTTGATAGCTTGTACTAGATGTATTGGTTTCAATGTAGATGTTGATTTTTAATCCTATTTGATTGCTTGCACTAGATGCATTTATTTTAATGTAGATTTTTTCTAATTCTATTTGATTGATTCACTAAATGCATTGATTTCAGTGTAGATGGTTATTTATAATCATATTTGATTTCTTACACAAGATGCATTGATTTCATTGTAGATGGTGATTTATAATCCTATTTGATTGCTTGCACTAGATGCACTGCTTTCAATGTAGATGTTGATTTCTAATGATATTTGATTGCTTACACTAGATGCATTTATTTAAGTGTAAATGTGGTTTCTAATCCTATTTGTTTGCTTTCACTAGATGAATTGATTTTAGTGTAGATTTTTTCACTCGATGAATTAATTTTAGTGTAGATTTTTTCTAATTCTATTTTATTGTTTGCACTAGATGCATTGATTTCAGTGTAGATTTTTTCTAATTCTATATGATTGTTTGCACTAGATGCATTGATTTCAGTGTAGATGTTCATTTCTAATTATATTTGATTTCTTGCACTAGATTTATTGATTTTAGTATAGATGTTTTCTAATTCTATTTTATTTCTTGCACTAAAAGCATTTATTTCCATGTAGATGTTGATTTCTAATCTTATTTGATTGCTTGGATTAGATGCATTGATTTCAGTGTAGATGTTTTACTCTAATCGTATTTGATTACTTGCATCAGATGCATTGATTTCTATGTAGACGTTGATTTCTAATTTGATGTAACTAGATGTATGATGATACATTAATTTTAAAGTGATTGGATTAACAATGTGGTTGATTTTAGTGTAAGCACAACAAATTATTGACAATGTGCATTGATTTTTGTGTTATAGTAATTCAACCTATTAATATTGGAGAGAAAGAGAGAAAAGGTAAGATGTTTACTACAATAGTTCAAGTTAAATATTTAAATAGTTTATGATTTCAACTACACTTTTCATATAATCAATATGAAAATATGAAAAAATTAGCAGGGGTGACAATAAGAATAGTATAAGAGAATAGTTGAGATCGATCTCAATGAAGACTATTTGTAATTGACTACATTCTTATTATCACCTTTCTTGATATCCTTCTAACCAAAAAAGAAGGGTCACTTGGTTTCCAAGTCTATAGAAAGAAAACCCATACAGAACGATACGTACATGCAAATTCTAATCATCACCCTAAACAGAAGATTGGCATCATTAAGACCTTAACCACTAGGGCGGCCAGAATATCTGATCCTGACCATTTAAATGATGAACTCAACCATCTTCACAAAGTGTTTGAATTAAATGGCTATAATAGGAATACCATTAAGAAAGCTATGCACCTAACCCTAAACAAGAATAATAATGATATCAAAGATAAAAATTTATCAACTCCTAAAGTCTCCCTTCCATACATAAAAGGCACCACTGACAAAATTACTAAAATTCTTAATAAACACAACATTAATGTAGCCTTCACCCCGGCCAACACCGTCAGACAATTATTCAACTCAGTCAAGGATCCCATAAACCCTAACCTTCAAAAAGGTGTTTATGTTATTCCTTGCTCATGCGGAAAGGAATACATAGGTGAAACAAGTAGGTCTCTTAACATCAGAATCAAAGAACACATTGCCGACTTAAGAAGAGAAAGGACCTCAAAATCAGCCTTAGCAGAACATGTTCATTCTTCCTCTCATTACATCTGCATGGAAGAAGTTAAACTAGTTAGAAAAGAAGACCATTATCTTAAAAGGAAAATCAAAGAAGCAATTGAAATAGAAAAAAGGAAGAACAACTTGAACCAAGATGATGGATTAAAACTAAGCAACACCTGGAAACCCTTACTTGAAATCTTAAAGAATCAATAATTAACTCATATCCCTTTTAATAATTTAATCACTCCTCTCTCATTAAAAAAATTAATAAAATACAAAAATCAAAACAACAAAGAAACATTATCTTACAGCCTCCTTTAAATAATAAAAAATAAAAAATAATTAAACAAATTAATAATTAATAATTATATTGAAATTATTTAAACAAATTAATAATTAGCTAAACAATTAATTATTTAATTTGTTTAATTAATTAATTAATTAATTAAACAATTTAATTAATTAATTAAAAAAAATAGTTATTTACTAAAAAATTAAAAAATTAACTATACGGAATTAATTAAACGAAATTAATTAATTAATTAAACAAATTTAATAATTAACTAAACAACTAATTAATTAATTAAACAATTTTAATTAATAAATTAAACAAATTAATTAATTAACTAAACAAATTCAGAATTAATTAATTAATAATTATATTAGGGAATTAATTAAACAAATTTATAATTAAGAACTATATTGAAATTATTTAAACAAATTAATTAATTAAACAAATTGAATAATTAATTAAACAAATTAATTAATTAATTAAACAAATTAATTATTTAACTAAACAAATTAATAATTAATAAAAAAATTCATTAATTAAAAAAATTAAAATTAATAAATAAATAAATAATAAAAACAAAAATCTGAATATTAACAAACTAAATAGATAATGGCTGACCTAATTTCTTAGATTATTTCTTTCATAAAATATATATATAACCTAAAATATAGCTCATGGATACATCATTAATATCTTTAGAATATCATTGACGCAACCCCTGATGATGGACTCACTTAGTAGTCTGGAACATTGGGTTTACAAAACTCTATAACAGGTCATTCCTCCTCTATCTAAAACTCTCCTCTCCTGTATGGATTCATTATTTAATACATTCTTATTATTCACATTTTTTGCCATTTAACATTATTAGATTGTCACTTTGCATTCAAAATTTTTATTTAATCATTTCTCATAATTAAATTTATTAACAATATCTATCATCTCAACAGATTGAGAAAACTCAGCAAATTTAAAATTAAAACTACTCTTCAATATATATTTAATAATAGCTGGAGGGACACTATTAAGAATTAATTAGTTGTCAAAAATTGTGATACCTAAAACTAAATGAAATACATGTGCAATATCAATCTTCATGTAATCTATTAACAAGATTTTCTACCTTCTTAAACACCAACTAATTACTCATAAACAATTACATACACATATAAAAATATAACACAAAAATTGTAACATTTACAAACATTACCATCCAAATCTTAACGCATAAACACAAAAACCACCCAAAGCATCAATGCAAGAAGCATAAACTAAATTAAAGAACAAAATTATATGGTCATATCACGCAAAGAAAACATAATGTAAATTTCAAAGTATGAAATTTATCTCAAGCATTTACATAATAATGATAATCTAAAAATATGACATTGCTTCCCTCAGTTGGAACCAACCTAGATCCATTTAAATTTGGATCTATGATGCACAAAGAAGGATTGAATCCCTCGAGGTGCAAACCTGTCCTCAAATTCTACACTCCAAAAAGAAAGTTTGCACCCCGAGGGATTCAATCCCTCTCGGTGCATGATAGATCCAGAGTTAGATTGATCTAGGTTGGTTATTGAACAACAAAGGAAAACTCTAAACAACCAAAACTCTAACCCTGGGAGATGAAACACCAAGAGTTTGTGGGCCTCGTTGGGGTTAGTTGGGAAACAAACTTCCTAGGGTCATAACTTGGTCATATCATATCTGTTTGGCACGTACAATACTTCGTTGGAAATATCTCTCTAAGTACTAGTATTTTCCGTTGTTGTAGACCTTAAAAATACACCGTTTAGGGGGTCAAAATAGCTCTGGATGTTCAGGACTAAAAAAACTGCTAAAAATAGTAAATGTTGCTATAATCAAGGAAACAGACGAAACCGACTAGATGTCGAGGTGGAATAGGCGGGTAACCACCAATATCCACCTGGATAATTTTTCTATCTTTTTATATAGAACATATGAAAAGGGTGGTTGAAATCGTAGCCCATTCAAATCTTTAACTCGAGCTATTGTAGTCTCACTTGTTCTGCGATATTAATAGTAGTTTTCTCCATTGTTGTGACTTATGGAGTGTGAAACCCCATGTAAGTTTCAATGATAGGTGTTTTCTTACCTCGTTTAAATGCAAAGTGACTAGCAATGTTGAATGATAGAAAATGAAAATGATAATAATGTAGTCAATTACAAATAGTTTACAATTTCAAGAAGCAAACATTTTAGCCAATGGACATTTTATTTAAGATGAAATTTCAAGTATTTTATTTATGGTTGAATTACTATAACATATAAATTAATGCATGTTGTCAATAATTGTTTTTGTGCTTACACTAAAATTAATACACACTATTAATCTAATTATTTTGAAATTAGTGTACATCATACATCTCGTTACATCAAATCAAAAATCAACATCTACACTAAAAACAATGCATCTAGTGTAAGAAATCAAATAGGATTAGAAATAAGGATCTACATTGAAATCAATGCATCTAGTGCAAGCAAGATATTGTAACAAAGCCTATTTACGAATGAATATCCATGGTTAAAAATCTTGTTATATTGTAAATATCAAACTTTTATGTGTTTATTAAATAAATTTAGATTTGGCTACGAATCATTATTTTAATTTATATTGTAAAATGGATCTTAATTTATAGTTACTATTTATATGTTATATATTTTAATGTGAAACGTATATTATGATTTTCTTTTATCTAAAAAATTGTTGAAGTGACTTTATTAGTAATATTATTTAGGTGAAAAGTATTGTTGATTCAACTTTATTAATAATACTATAATTGTATATTCCCAAGAAAAGTAGTAACTAATAAAAAGTTAGTTGATAATTATATATCAAGTAACCTTTTATTATTTAATACTTTTTTGGGTAATATAAAATTATAGGATTATTAATGAGGTTTCTTCAACAATATTCTTCACCTAAAACTATAATATTACTAATTACAAAGTCACTTCAACAATATTCTCAACCTAATAATATTTATTCAAACGCTCCCTCTCATTTTTAATAATATTAAATAACAATGACATTGTTATGTATAGAGATAAAAAAAAAATAGCACAAAAACATATGAAAAGATAGGTCAACAACTACATAATAAGCCACTTCGAGGGGGAAACCTCCCTTTACATCACATAATGAACAATTCTTGGATGATTCAAATGACAATACCTCATTGGTATATATTGGAGTCTAAAAGGTTAAAATATAATTAAGGCCCACATAAAAATAATAATCTAAGGGTTAAACAATAACAATAATAGGCTTCTATCAGGCACAACAATAATAATATGGGGGCTACACTAGTATTATAATGAATTAACATGCCCCTCTCCTTCAAAAAATGTGTTGTCCTAAACACTTGAGTAGTTATGGATGCTTTTGTATGAAATACTCATCCTCCCATGTCGAATCTTCAACAAATTATTCCACTTAATGATATACTATGAAATTGATCGATTCTTTAATTGTCAGATTCTTGCTTCCGTGATTGTTTCAAGCTCCAATCTGATTTTTTCTTCTTTGCAAGTTCTAGAAATATAGTTTGTTGGTTAAGTGGGGCCTGACCCAGGTTCAGAAGTGATTTAGCCAAGCAGATCCCATTACTACTGGCCCTTTTGGCAACAGTCTGTGGAGTGCGGACTGAGGTCTCACCCGAAGTAGTATGGGATGGTGCTAGAACCAGTTTTCTGCACCCTGGGGATGTCTGATATGTTTAGATTAGTACGTGGTCCAACCTTCGCGCTCACTGTGCTACACGCACCAGTGGGCACCCCGCTACCTGCGATACTATCTTCGTGTAGTCCTATTCACAGCGCGATCCTTGTTATTTACCCAAGTCTTTCCCAATTATGCACTCTTAGCTAATTACTTAGATTATTTTCATATATAAGTATTCTGAACCATACAAGCCTTTATTCAACCGTGCGCAGTAAATAAACAGAGTAAAACTAATGCATAACAACATAATAATGATTCAAGAATAGATGCACAAAGTTAGGATAAACTTCTCTTTATTAATCTTCAATCCCGATTATAGACTCTACACCACTCTACGCACTCAGCTGCAGGGGTTCGTGTACTCAGCTGCGAACTCTACTAGGCCTCTGTGCACTCAGCTGCAGAGCCTCTTCCTACTACTACAACCCAAGACACTTAGAATTCTTCTTCTATACTTTTACCATTCCTTCGCTACTTTCTCTATCATCTGTTATCTTTACAACTTAGAGCCTCGCTCTATTTATCCAATCCCACGTTCCACGGACCATGGGTAGGCTGACACAACTTTACATAACTTAGGGTGGACTACCCTTTGACTCATCCTATACTTCACGCTCTACACCCACAATTCACGGAGTCTTACAAAACTTTTGACCAAAACTTGGGATTTGAGCCCCAAAAACCTACTGCGGGGGATCCCATGCCCAACAAGCCCCCAACACAATCATCATGACTCATCCTGAGTCACTCTGCTGGTGCGGTGATCTTAGCACAGAGCCCCTCCAACTGTGCCTGTGCTACGCAGGGGTCCGCAACGCACTGTTCTGCAATCTACTGGATCTGCTCCACCCTTTCAGCCGAAGTCTCACTGTAAGGAGAAAATCCCTATCTTAAGGCATGCATCACCTTCATCTGTGTGAGTTTTCCTTTGATGTCTAAAGTGATGAGGAATGCCTCATCAATCCAAGGCTAGACGCAAGCTTTAAGGACTGCCTCTTTCTACCGCGCGACATCCACCTATTCCTTCAATGCCTTTGCCTGTTGTAGCTTCGCAAGCCATTGGGTTAGAACAACTGTCTGCGTCGTTCCGCGCACACTGTCATACTGTACTTGAAGCTCCCATGCCTCCATTTTCAAGCATTGTATGTTGGGGTCCTCCTGTAATGAAGTGAAGACTGCAAAGGATTCTTCCAACATTGTGGTGTAGTTCTGTACCTATCTTATTTCTTCCAGCCCTTTTTAATAGTGCCAACATGCTATTCCCTAACTTCTGGGGGCATAGAGGACTGTGCCTTTAATCGTAGCTCAGCAATATGTAGATTCAACTCCAGCTGAACCTTTGTCGTTTCGGCCTTGGCCTCATGAACTCCGGTCATCAATCGGTGGATCCGCTCTGCTACTGGTAGATCTGCTGGGACAACCAATTCCAAGACATTTCTACAAGCCTCGTCTACTGCATGTGCCAATCCTTAAGTCTGCGCAACCAGTTCATCATGCTGCCGGTTGATCTGTTCCATATTGATCTTTTGTTCACTCAATACCTGTAGTGCATGGCCTTCTCTAGCGCGGAGCTCGGCTGTGACCCCATCCTGTAATTGGTACAGGGTTTCTCATGGAAGGGCAGCCAAGTTTAAGCCCAATCCCTTAATCCTGCCCACCGTAGCTCGGTCAACTTCATTCACTGCAGCTAACGCGCCCTTCGGGAACATGAAAGTGTTGGTCATTCGAGCGCGCAACATCTGTTCCGCCTTTGATGTACCTGCTGCGACATATGGGGCCATTGTTCCTATTTGTGGGGGTTGCACCTATAGTTCCTGTAACTGCGTCTTAGCACCCCCAACACAGTGTTCTGCTCCATCGTCACCTCTTGGAGTGCGTCCTTAGTGACATCGTAAACTGTTTCGCCGATTTTAGAAAGATCACCTTCTGTAAGCATGATCAGGTCAATGGACGTCTTCAATGCCTTACTCTTCTTTCTAGGGACCGATTTCTCAGGGACGCATGCCTGTTTCAACTGTTGCGAGGTGGTTTCTGGGTCTGCGCACTCTTCGTCCAGGTCTATGTCCACAACCCCCTGCCTTGTGGACATGTCATGGCCCTCCTTAGTCTCGTCTGTTGGCGCTATGGTCATTTCTGCTATCTGTGTTGTTGCTGCTACGTCGACCGTCTTCTGCTGTGCGGCTACCTCTGCTGCTACTTTTTCCTTGCACCTCCTTTCGGCCAGTTGCGCGATGCGCAGCTTGGAGTCCTTCTTCCTTTTTTGAGCTACGACCCTTTCCATTCCTACCAGATCTGGGGCGCACCAATCTGGAGGCCATATTTCCAACAACATGAAGATGGCATCGTCAGTAGCAACGAACGGGAGCTTTGTCCATTCCTTTGCCGGATCTTTCCGCGCTCGGATATAAATGTTGTGCATGTCCGCTTTAAACTCTACAAAGCTCTGTAGAGTGGCATACACTGTGGGAGACAACCACGGTCTTCTATTTATCCACATCCGGATAATTGCCTCCATCAGTACCCAAAAAACCTTGATTTTGCGAATCTACTTCACGTCCTTAGTGGCCCAAAGCGAAGCATACTTCGAGGCGTCAGGTAGGTCCCGTTCAATATTCGGGAACTGGCTATCTTCCGGTAGTTCACCTACTACCAACAAGATGGATAAGAGAAACCATGTGTAGTGGAAGGTCTTACCCTACCCTTGGGCCTCCTTGTATTTTGTCAAAAATTCCTCACAGAGGAACTCAGCCTAGTTGAACAAGACCCCCTCTGCACACTATTCTTCCAGCGCAACCACAGGTGTTGGTACTTCATCGGCGCGACACTTCTACATTAATTTGCCAACTAGGAGCTGGGTGGCTACGTGCACCCCTTTGTCCTTGATACTCGCAATTGCATAGCCTCGCTTCTTCTTTTCCAGCTTGTATTTAGTTTTCATGGCTTTTGTGAGAGCCAAATCGCTGCTCTTGCTTGCCATCATTGAGGGGTCGTTTCCCTTATCCGGCAGTCAAGAAATTTGGTGAATGAGGGCGGTTGTGATGGGAATAGGCTCCTCTAGCCATAGATACCCATCATGCACCAAGCACAGTAGCTGCATGATGATGAAAATGGTGATGGGTGCGCAATGAAAGTGGGGTATCCATCGTAGATGAAGTAACCCGACCTTCCCCACACTGCATAGCCATTTTCACGGCCCAATGTGATTACTAGCCTCTCCAAATTTTGTTTCATCAAGCTCTCTGTTGTTAGGTGCGGGAACTTCTCGTTGTCCGCGAGGTCCCAATCTTCGAACTTCAGGGTAGGCACCTGGCTGAGGAGCGGACCTTCAAAACAAATTTTGTCGGGGAGGAATGGGGTCTGGAGTGCACTCTTCGTGGGCTCCAGGTCTTTGGGCACTCTAACTTTCCCTTTCCACAAAGGGACATACATGGGTAACTTTGCTGCAGAAGGCATTAGTGGGATGTCCTCCTCCACGTCTTCTTGCTCCTCTATTTGATCAATTAGAGCCTGTAAGTCCTCCTCCTCTTCATCTGATTCAATGGTGATGGCCTTGCCTTTTTCTTCCATTGATAGCTTACCGAACCGCAAGTTTCTTAGGGACATGCGGACTGGTCCCATAGTCTGTTTATCTTTCTTTGGCCATGGTTTTCGTGGTGATTTTGGAACTTCTGGTGCAACCATCGCATCTCTGGGTTCCTCATGGACCATATGGGGCTATGTAGCCTCACCAGCAGTATCTTCAGTGAATCTCACACCTGGCTTGGTAGCAGTCGTCGTGTTTGCATGAGATATGTTCTGTCGCTTACTCAAAGATGGTAAGATTGCTCGGCGCTCAATACTCTGCAAATGCTCAAATCTCAAACAACCAAGTGTTATCTCATGTCTAACCCATGGGGTTTTATAGCATCTTTTGAATTTGAATTCGACCATTCCCCCTACTTCTGAGTTATTAATGCATTCTTAGTGGTAGATCGTCCCAAATCTAGCTCTTAATTCGTGTCTTAATTGCTTGTCGTCCGCTCCCTTTTGCCTTAAATTGGACATCCCGTCATGAACAGTGACACCAATGGTCACTTCCCAGCCTACCAGTGCGGCAACACAGCCCCCTATGTGTGGACATGACCCTTGTGACATGCTAATCCTACACACAACCTCCTTATCGCACAGATCCCACACAGACTCTTTTATAGTCCTGCACCCTCTTTTCACTGCCTGGAGCACTGAGACTGTGCTCCCTATAGCTAGTCAGGTGGTCGCACCACCTGTGCGAGACTACAATTTGCCTTCTAGTCTCATTTGTGGGCACTCCTCAATTACCCTTGCGATATTCAGTGCCACGGGTACTCCCTTAAGCGGTGCGCTCACTTGCTACTACGGTTGGTAAGGTGCGGTCGCAGCCATGGTAGCAGAGTCATAAATTCTTGGCGACAATCTTCTAATGAAGTGGTATGGTTGTCTGTATCTTTCCTTGTCATCCTGAGTTTATCAACGAGACATTCTTGTGCGATCTCGTTTTCCAGTTTTTTGACCTCAACATCCATCAACATGCTCTTCTTCCTCAATCCAAGCCGATCTTCTTCAAGTTCGTGAAGTCTAAGGTTTCCTCGCCGAATGGCTTCTTGTATCTTTATATCTTCGTCCTCACATAACTATGTGATTCCTTCGTCCTAGTCTTCGCGTACTTCTTCAACTATGGGAACTATTATGTGAGGATTCCTTTCTTCTGAAATTATGGTTTTCGACTCTGTCCCGCATCTTTGGAATCATCTCCGTGCTCAGGTTTTTTCACATGGTCCTATAGGCCCATTGAACCGCTGGCACGCATAGGTCCCAATCTGTTCATCTCGCTCAGTGAACCTTGTTCAGGACTTCGCACACCCTATTGAATGCTTCCACATGGAAAATTTGTGGTGTGTGTCACCTTTCCTGCTACTGTGGTTTGTTCCAATTTTCTAGGCTGGGGTTGGTGTGCACTTGTGCAGGCTGTACAACATATGTTTATACGCATATAGAAAGGTGGGCACGCAAGTCATTCTACCCTTGCTAACTGACTTTCATTCGAAGCTGGGGTTTCCAAACTGTAGGCACATCATCCTTCTGCATCTGCGCCAGTCCTGAAAATTTGCTTGATGCATACCCCACCACCGCGTGGGTATTGCACGCAGTGCCCACTTCAGCGCATAAAATTGCTGCTATTCTGGTACTGCACTTTCAAAGTTTCTTATAAATTCATCCATCGCTGACAATCCATCACACATAGGTAGCTCCCTTACCTCTGTGGTCATGCAACGCAGTGATCTAACCATCATGTTGCAATTAAGTGTTGTTACTTCCTGCAGCCGATTCTGCCATCACTCTACTTCTTCGTCTGAATCCAAAGTGCAGGAGCTTTCGGGCTCCCACAAGATTCTCCCATCTGCAATTGGATTCACCCAATCCTAGTCACACACAGTTACCTTGTAAATACAATCAAGATCATCATCACTATCATTGTCGTGCACTGGTTCAGTGTAGCATGCTCCTTCGGCCGGATCCAATGGTACTACCACGCGTAGTGACTTTTTCTCAAAGATCATTTTGCGTTTCTTTAGATTTATGACTCCGTTCATATCGGTGGCCCAGTCTATTCCTAACAGCGTAGGATAGGCATTACTGTCATCGACAATCTCTATTACTTCAAAATCTACCTGCATGCTCACACCCTCAATATCTACTGTTACCCCTGGCAATCTCCATGGGCAAAATCTTCTATTGGTTTGTCATTCATAATTGAATAGGGGACCATTGTAACGTGGGTCTACCCATGTGTTCCCATTTTTTCTTCGGTAATACATTCACGTCCGAACCTAGATCTAGGATTACCTAATCCATTTCATACTCACCAATCTACGTAGTCAACCTCATTTACCTTCCAGTGCACAGTGCATGCTTCCCCAGTTTCTGGACCATGCATGGTTCTCCTGACCCTGTGCACCTAGTTATCAGTTCCTGTAGTCCCTTAACTGCTTTGCTGTCACGCAGCAGTTTCATGCATGTCTCCAGAAAGGTAGTGAGCATTGAAGGATCCATTCCTGGTTCTATTTGATCCTTACTACCTGAAGTGGAGGCCTCCATGAAGCTCTTCTTAGCTTCCATGAATGTCTCCTTTCCGCATTCTAAGTCAAACTTGGGTTCCTTTGTAGGAGCCTTGTGAACCCACATACTTTCTTCTGGTTGCTTCCCCTTATCATCTCCCTGTTGGGTTGTGTTATATTCTTTCCATGACTAGCCCACGTACTTAACTGGGGGTTAGAGGGGGGGAGGTCACAGGGAGTTTGAGGGGCACCCATAACCCCACTTTATGGGGTCTGGGTTTTGGACCCTATATTAGGTTGGGCAGACCCACCTATGGTTTTGTGCATGATTTTTGCACATGTTTTTTTAGACGCGATGGTTTTCGATCCATGGTTTTGGACGCGATGGTTTTCGGTCCATGGTATTGGATGCTTCAACATGTATAAATATGTATTCTAACATTGAAAAGAACATAATGAAAAATCAAGATGGTAATCTAGTTTTGGGATCCAGGGGAAAATCTCTATGTATATGTGTTTTATGTGTTATGCTCTCACATTGTTTATTTTCTGTGTTTTAGAATTCGTATGCAGGTAATTTCTGTACGGGGTTAAAACCTACATTTGGTATCAGAGTTGTTTTGGCTTCAAGGGAACACCTTTGTTGCTGAGGGGTTTCACTTGGGCCTGTAGTAGACCCTGTTCAGTGGGAGATCTGTGAGATCGATTCTTGTGGTGAAAGAAGATGGCGAGCAGTGGAAAGATAAAGATCGAGAAATTTAATGGTCAGAGTTTTGAGTTGTGGAAACTCAAGATGGAGGATCTGTTGCTAGATAAAGATCAGTGGATCGCGGTACATCTGGGTACTAAACCAACGGGAGTGTCCGATGAAGAATGGAATAAGTTGGATCGGAAGGCAAAGAGCACAATACAATTATGTGTCTCAGATTCAGTATTCTTGAATGTGTCAGGGGAAGCTACAACGAAGGCTTTGTGGGACAAGTTAGGGACTTTGTACTAATCTAAGTCTCTGGTGAATAAACTATTCCTGCAGAAAAAGTTGTATAACCTGAGGATGAAAGATGGAGACTCGGTGACAGAGCATCTGAACACGTTTAATACTGTGGTAAGTCAGTTAGCATTTGTTGATATTAAAATTTCATATGAAGATAAGTGCATCAGTTTGTTGTGTTCTCTACCAAATTCGTGAGGTAGTCTGGTTATTGCAATAGGTAGCAATGCAACTGCCTTGCATTTTGATGAAATCGTCTCATCCTTGATGACGAAGGAGATGAGACAGAAAAATATGGAGAGCCAAAATGGTGATGCCTTGTCTGTACGAGGGTGGGCCCAAAACAGGAACAAAAATAAGTCATCGAGTGGGAGATCTAAATCTCCAAGAAAACCTGTAACGGTGGTGTGCTGGAAATGTGGAAAGGAAGGGCACTACAAAAGAGACTGTAAATATAAAGCTCTTGATAAAGGAAATGGATCTTATGATGCTTCTTCTGCAGAGGCAAAAACCACCTCAGATGAAGGTGGGGATGTGTACTTGGCTTCTTCAAGTACACATGTAGATCATGAGGCATGGTTGATTGACTCAGGTGCATCCTTTCACTTCACTCCCCATAGAGAGTGGTTCTGCGAGTATGAGAAATATGATGGTGGTGATGTCTTCTTGGGGGATGACAGGAAGGCTAGAATCATTGGTCGTGGAAAAGTAAAGTTGAAGTGGAAGGGTTAGAACACTTTTGGGTGTTCTGCATATTCCTACATTAGCCATAAATCTGATTTCTATTAGCAAGTTGGATGATGCAGGTGTAAAAACAGTGTTCGAGAAGGATACCTGCAAGATGGTTCGGGGAGCACTGGTATTGATGCGGGAGTTCAGATTGGAACTCTATACAAGTTTCAAGGTAGCACTGTTATTGATGGGTGAAACAGTTCTGTGGTTCCTAAAAGTGGAGCAGAAAATCTAGTGGTCTCTGGAGAGAAGACCATGTTGTAGTATCAAAGACTTGGACATATTGGAGAGAAGGGCCTTTGGATACTTCATGGTAAAGGTATGGTAGAAGGTATGAGTAATAGCTCTCTAGATTTTGATTTCTGCGAAAATTGTGTATACGGGAAGCAGAATTGGGTGAGTTTCCCCTCTGGTGGTAAGAGGGCAAAACATATATTAGAGCTTGTGCACAGTGATGTGTTTGGACCTGTGAAGGTTCCATCACTGTGTAAGTTTGTGTACTATGTATCATTTATAGATGACTTCTCAAGGAATACATGGATATATTTCCTTAAGAAGAAATCTAAAGTCTTTGACAGGTTTAAAGAATTTAAGGCTTTGGTGGAAAACCAGACAGAGAAGAAGATAAAGGTGCTGAGGACAGATAACGGTGGAGAGTTTTGCAGTAAGGAATTTGAAGAATTCTATAAGAAGTGTGGTATAGCATGGTAGAAGACTACTCCATATACACCTCAGAAAAATGGAGTTGCAGAAAGAAAGAACAAGACATTGATGGAAAGGGAAAGAAGCATTCTCAGTGGTGCCGGGTTAGGACAGGAATTCTGGGTAGAGGCGGTGGAGACAACATGTTACCTAGTCAATAGATCACCTTCATCAGCATTGGAGGATAAGACTCCACAAGAGGTATGGACTGGTAAGAAACCCTCTCTTTCACATCTGAGGGTATTTGGATGTGATGCATATGTACATGTTCCAAAAGGAGAAAATAACCAAGTTGGATAGTAAATCTGTATTGGGTATAAGGATGGTTTAAAGGGTTATAAGCTTTAGAACCCAGTAATAAGGAAGGTTGTGTACAACCGAGATGTGGTGTTCAAAGAGGTGAAATATGTTATTAAACATGAAGTCCAACCAAAGAAACCTGAGAAGATAGAGTTTGAGCTGAAAGAGGAAGAGTCAGACTCTACAGCAGAGGAGGAATTAGAAGATGAAGAGCCACAAACTCCGAGTATGAGAAGATCAGTTCGAGAAAGAAGGCAACCAAAAAGGTATAGTCCATATTCTTTCTGTTCAAATTTTTCTTTGTCTATTACTGATGATGATCCCAGAACTGTGAAGGAAACAATGGATTTAGAGGATGGAAAAAGCTGGAAAGAGGCCATGGTTGATGAAATGGCATCTTTGCACAAAAATGAGGCTTGGGATCTGGCGGAGTTTCCAGCTGGAAGGAAACCCATTGGCAACAAATGGGTGTTTAAAAAGAAGACAAATGCAGAAGGAAAAGTGGAGAAATACAAAGCTCGGTTGGTAGCAAAAGGTTATTCCCAGGTGTCGGGAATTGATTTTGGTGATATTTTTTCTCTTGTTGCCAAGGTAACTTCTATTAGATTAATTTTGTCTATTGATGCTGCTTTTGATTTTGAGGTAGGACAGATGGATGTGAAGGCTACATTTCTTCCCGGGGATCTAGAAGAGGAAATATACATGAAGAAACCTAAAGGCGTTGCAGTGAAGGGTAAGAAAGAACTGGTATGCAAGTTAAAGAAGTCTCTGTATGGGTTAAAACAGTCACCAAGGATGTGGTATCAGAAATTTGATACATTTATACGGGGACTTGGCTTCACCAAAAGCAAAGAAGATCACTGTGTGTATTTTAAATTAAATGGTGATCGTGTTATTTATCTGGTCTTCTATGTGGATGATATGTTGCTGGTTGGAAATGCCAAAGAATTATCCAGGATTTGAAGACCCATTTTTCCTCCAAATTTGACAGAAAGATCTTGGTGCTACAAACTATATTTTGGGCATGGAAATTAAAGGAGATCGAACAAAGAGGATGCTCTGGTTAAACTATAAGAAGTATGTCGAGACAATATTGCAGAGGTTTAATATGCAGGATAGTAAACTGGTGAAGGTTCATATTCCTATAGGTATGAGGTTATCTGCTGAACAGTGTCCAAAGACACAGGAATAGGAAGAGGACGTGTCCCGTGTTCCATATACAAGTGCAATTAGTAGCCTGATGTATGCAATGGTCTATACCAGACCAGACATTGCACATGTAGTGGGAGTATTGAGCAGGTTTATGTCAAAACCAGGGAAGGAGCATTGGACATCAGTGAAGCGGGTTTTCAGGTATTTGCGTGGCACTAGTGATTATGGTTTGTGCTACCAAGGAAGACCAGGATTGGACAGAGTGTTGGATATTCGTGGCTTTGTTGATGCAGACTGGGCTGGAGATCTGGATCAGAGAATATCTACAAGTGGGTATGTGTTTAACCTATTTGGAGGTGCAGTCAGTTGGATGAGTAAGAAACAATCTGTAGTGGCACTATCAACTACAGAGGCAGAATACATGGCAGCCACTCATGCAAGCAAGGAAACAGTTTGGTTGTAGAGATTGTGTTCAAGTATGGGGTTAGTACAGGAAGCTATAAGGATAGATTGTGACAGCCAAAGTGCAATTTTCTTGGCAAAGAACCCTACATATCATTCAAAGACAAAGCACATTGATGTTCAGTATCACTTTGTGAGGGATATGATAGAAGACAAAAAGGTGTTGCTGGTAAAGGTGGACACTTTGAAGAATACTGCAGATGCATTAACAAAATCTATGAGCTTCGAGAAGTTCTCTTGGTGTAGAGAAACAATGGGCATTGTAGGGATGGATAAATGACTAAGCTCTCTTGTGGCCCCCTTTGGAAAGAAAACAAAAAGTGGGAGAATGTTGGGCTGTGTTATATTCTTTCCACGACTAGCCCACGTACTTAACTGGGGGTTAGAGGGGGGGAGGTCACAAGGGGTTTGAGGGGTACCCATAACCCCACTTTATGGGGTCCGGAGCAGCGCCCCGGAAAATTTTGGTTTTGGACCCTATGTTAGGTTGGGGAGACCCACCTATGGTTTTGTGCATGATTTTCGCACATGTTTTTTTGGACGCAATGGTTTTCGGTCCATGGTTTTGAACACGATGGTTTTCAGTCCATGGTATTAGATGCTTTAGCATGTATAAATATGTATTGTAACATTGGAAGGAACATAATGAAAAATCAATCTCGTAGTCCCAGTTTTTGGATCCAGGGGAAAATCTCTGTGTATATGTGTTTTATGTGTTATGCTCTCGCACTGTTTATTTTCTGTGTTTTAGAATTCGTATGCAAGTAATTTTTGTACGGGGTTAAAACCTACAATCCCATGGTTGTACTGCTTCTGAGCATCATGTTTACATTTGGGTCTTCTTCATGCGGCTCGGACCTCATCATTTGTATATTCTAAGTCGGAGGAGGCTGGAATACCCCTCTTTCGCACATCCTTGTGATCAACATAGGACAGTCTTCTGTCTCATGATCAAACTAAGCACAATACAAACATGATTTCCTTGTTGGGTTGGTAAAATCACGGGCATAGTGCCCTGACCCTCTGCAATTGTAACAAATCAGTTGTCTGTGACCCCTTCCTGGTCCCATTCCACCTCGTCCTCAACCGCGCCCCTAAAATCTAGCGCGTGCCATCCCTTTATTTGGGTCGAGGGCTCGCGTTTCGGTCTGCATCCTATAAGTAGGGGTCTTATCCATCATTAGTTCGTAACTGTAGCAAGTGCGTTCATCGTGGCCTACTGACTTGCAGAAATTACAAAATAATTGCTGGGATGTCTGCATATACTTCTGCAACAAATTACAATTATCCATAGTGTGTTTCCCTCCTATCTCACAGATCGCACACCATAAAGCAGGTGTCGCGCTCAGCCCTTCCTGTGCCTTCGGTCTCAATGGCATCGGTCTCCCACTTGTTGTTTTCTTTCCACACGGGGCCACAGGAGAGCTTAGTCATTTTTCCAGCCCTGAAAATGCCCATTGTTTCTCTACACCAAGAGAACTTCTCAGAGCTCACAGATTTTGTCAATGCATTTGCAGTATTCTTCAAAGTGTCCACCTTTACCAGCAACACCTTTTTGTCTTCTATCATATCCCCCACAAAGTGATACTGAACATCAATGTGCTTTGTATTTGAATGATAAGCAGGGTTCTTTGCCAAGAAAATTGCACTTTGGCTGTCACAGTCTATTCTTATAGCTCCCTGTACTAACCCCATACTTGAACACAATCTCTGCAACCAAACTGCTTCCTTGCTTGCATGAGTGGCTGCCATGTATTCTGCCTCTGTAGTTGATAGTGCCACTACAGATTGTTTCTTACTCATCCAACTGACTGCACCTCCAAATAGGTTAAACACATACCCACTTGTAGATCTTCTCTGATCCAGATCTCCAGCCCAGTCTGCATCAACAAAGCCATGAATATCCAACACTCTGTCCAATCCTGGTCTTCCTTGGTAGCACAAACCATAATTACTAGTGCCACGCAAATACCTGAAAACCCGCTTCACTGTTGTCCAGTGCTCCTTCCCTGGTTTTGACATAAACCTACTCAATACTCCCACTGCATGTGCAATGTCTGGTCTAGTACAGACCATTTCATACATCAGGCTACCAACTGCACTCGCATATGGAACACGGGAGATGTCCTCTTCCTCTTCTTGTGTCTTGGGACACTGTTCAGCAGATAACCTCACACCTACAGAAATAGGAACCTTCACCGGTTTACTATCCTACATATTAAACCTCTACAGTATTGTCTCGACATACTTCCTCTGGTTTAACCAGAGCTTCCTCTTTGCCCGATCTCTTTTAATTTCCATGCCCAAAATATAGTTTGCAGCACCAAGATCTTTCATGTTGAATTTGGAGGACAATTGGGTCTTCAAATCCTGGATAATTTCTTTCTCATTTCCAACCAGCAACATATCATCCACATACAAGAACAGATAAATAGCACGGTCACCAATCAATTTAAAATACACACAGTGATCTGCTTTGCTTCTGGTGAAGCCAAGTCCCCGTATAAATGTATCAAATTTCTGATACCACATCCTTGGTGACTGTTTTAACCCATACAGAGACTTCTTTAACTTGCATACTAGTTCTTTCTTACCCTTCACCGCAAAGCCTACAGGTTGCTTCATGTAGATTTCCTCTTCCAAATCCCCGTGAAGAAATGTTGTCTTCATATCCATCTGTTCTACCTCAAAATCAAAAGCAACAGCAACAGATAAAAGTAATCTAATAGAAGTTACCTTGGCAACATGAGAAAAAATATCACCAAAATCAATTCCCGGCACTTGGGAATATCCTTTCACTACCAACCGAGCTTTGTATTTCTCCACCTTCCCTTCTGCATTTGTCTTCTTTTTGAACACCAATTTTGTGCCAATGGGTTTCCTTCCAGTCGGCAACTCCACCAGATCCCAAGCCTCATTTTTGTGCAAAGATGCCATTTCATTAACCATGGCCTCTTTCTAGAGTTTTCCATCCTCTGAATCTACTGCTTCCTTCACAGTTCTAGGATCATCATCAGTAATAGACAAAGCAAGATTTTAACAGAAAGTAGCAGGACTATACCTTTCTGGTTGCCTTCTTTCTCGAACTGATCTTCTCACAGCCGGAGTTTGTGGCTCTTCATCTTCTAATTCCTCCTCTGCTGCATAGTCTGATTCTTCCTCCTTTAGCTCAAACTCTATCTTCTCAGGTTCCTTTGGTTGGACTTCATGTTTAATAACATCTTTTACCTCTCTGAACACCACATCTCAGCTGTACACAACCTTCCGTGTGACTGGGTTCCAAAGCTTATAACCTTTTAAACCATCCTTATATCCAATAAAGATGCACTTTTCAGATTTACTATCCAACTTGGTTTGTTTCTCCTTTGGAACATGTACATATGCATCACATCCAGATACCCTCAGATGTGAAAGAGAGGGTTTCTTACCAGTCCATACTTCTTGTGGAGTCTTATCCTCCAACGCTGATGAAGGTGACCTGTTGACCAAGTAACATGCAGTATCCACCGCCTCTGCCCAGAATTCCTGTCCTAACCCGGCACCACTGAGCATGCTTCTTGCCCTTTCCGTCAACGTCTTGTTCATTCTTTCTGCGACTCCATTTTGCTAAGGTGTATATGGAGTAGTCTTCTGTCATGCTATACCACACTTCTTACAAAATTCTTCAAATTCCTTGCTGCAAAACTCTCCACCATTATCTGTCCTCAACACCTTTATCTTCTTCTCTGTCTGATTTTCCACCAGAGCCTTAAATTCTTTAAACCTGTCAAAGACTTCAGATTTCTTCTTAAGGAAATATATCCATGTATTCCTTGAGAAGTCATCTATAAATGATACATAGTACACAGACTTACCCAGTGATGGAACCTTCACAGGTCCAAACACATCATTGTGCACAAGCTCTAATATCTGTTTTGCCCTCTTACCACCAGAGGGGAAACTCACCCGATTCTGCTTCCCATATACACAATTTTCACAGAAATCAAAATCCAGAGAATTATTACTCATACCTTCTACCATACCTTTACCATGAAGTATTCAAAGGCCCTTCTCTCCAATATGTCCAAGCCTTTGATGCCACAGCATGGTCTTCTCTCCAGAGACCACTAGATTTTCACCTCCACTTTCAGGAACCACAGAACTGTTGCATCCATCAACAATAGTGCTACCTTGCAGCTTGTACAGAGTTCTAGTCCGAACTCCCCGCATCAATACCAGTGCTCCCTGAACCATCTTGCAGGTATCCTTCTCGAACACTATTTTTACACCTGCATCATCCAACTTGCTTACATAAATCAGATTTCTGGCCAATGCAGGAATATGTAGAACACCTGGAAGTGTTCTAACCCTTCCACGTTGCAACTTCAACTTTACTCTTCCACAACCAATGATTCTAGCCTTCCTATCATCTCCTAAGAAGACATCACCACCATCGTATTTCTCATACTCGCAGAACCACTGTCTATGGGGAGTGAAGTGAAAGGATGCACCTGAGTCAATCAACCATACCTCATGATCTACATGTGTACTTGAAGAAGCCAAGTTCACATCCCCACCTTCATCTGAGGTGTTTTTCGCCTCTGTAGAAGGTGCATCATCAAATCCCTTTCCTTTATCAGGAGCTTTAGATTTACAGTCCCTTTTGAAGTGGCCTTCCTTTCCGCATTTCCAGCACACCACCTTTACAGGTTTTCCTGGAGATTTAGATCTCCCTCTAGATTTAGATCTCCCACTCGATGACTTATTTTTGTTTCTATTCTGGGACCGTCCTCGTACAGACAAGGCATCACCATTCTGGCTTTCCATATTTTTCCGTCTCATCTCCTCCGTCAGCAAGGCTGAGACTATTTCATCAAACTACAAAGCAGTTGCATTGCTACCTATTGCAATAACCAGACTATCCCACGAATCTGGTAAAGAACACAACAAACTGATGCACTTATCTTCATCTGAAATTTTAATATCAACATATGCTAACTGACTTACCACAGTATTAAATGCGTTCAGATGCTCTGTCACTGAGTCTCGATCTTTCATCCTCAGGTTATACAGCTTTTTTCGCAGGAACAGTTTATTCACCAGAGACTTAGATTGGTACAAAGTCCCTAACTTGTCCCACAAAGCCTTCGTCGTAGCTTCCCTGATACATTCAGCAATACTGAATCTGAGACACATAATCGTATTGTGCTCTTTGCCTTCCGATCCAACTTCTTCCATTCTTCATCGGTCACACTCGTTGGTTTAGTACCTGGATCTACCGTGATCCACTGATCTTTATCCACCAATAGATCATCCATCTTGAGTTTCCACAACTCAAAACTCTGACCATTGAACTTCTCGATCTCTATCTTTCCGCTGCTTGCCATCTTCTTTCACCACCAGAATCGATTTCGCAGATCTCCCACTGAACAGGGTCTACCACAGGCCCGAGCGAAACCCCTCAGCAACAAAGGTGTCCCCTTGAAGCCAAAACAGCTCTGATACCAAATGTAGGTTTTAACCCCATACAGAAATTACTTGCATACGAATTCTAAATCACAGAAAAATAAACAATGCGACAGCATAACACATAAAACACATATACACAGAGATTTTCCCCCGGATCCCAAAACCGAGACTACCAGCTTGATTTTTCATTATATTCCTTTCAATGTTACAATACATATTTATACATGCCGAAGCATCCAATACCATGGACCGAAAACCATCGCGTCCAAAACCAAGGACCAAAAAACCATAGGTAGGTTCGTCCAACCTAATATAGGGTCCAAAAAAATTTTCTCGGGGCGCTGCCCCGGACCCCGTAGAGGGGGCTACCCACCCCCCTCAAACCCCCCAATTCACTATGTGGGTTAGTCGTGGAAAGAATATAACAAAACCCAACAATCGCCCCTCCTCCTACTAAGTAGTTCATGAACACTGGACAGTGATCTTTGTCGTGGTCCTGGCCTTTGAATTTTATGCACCATACTTCCTCGCGCACCTCTAGCTATGGTGCCCTGTCTTGCTTCAAACTCCACATTTCGAGACACGGATTCTGTAGTTGCATGTGGATTTACTGGACTCCCAACCCAAGGTATTGTATAGGGGTCTCATGCAATCTCATTGCCATTTCCAATGCTTTGGCCTGGGTGGAAAGTTTCTGCTGTGACAACGCCGTCCTCAAGTGCGGTGTCAGAGATGCTACAAACCATGCATGATGTTGTCCATCTGTCAATGTCATATTGGCTTCGCGGATCGTACTCTTCAGCCGTTGATCTAGATCCCAGGGGGTCTCACCCGGGAGCATCGCGATCTCTTTAAACCCGATAATTGATTGTGTTTCTGACTTTGGCCTGCTAAATTCCCTATTCAGCGCGACCTGGATCTCTGCGATTCCTACATTTGGGTGGTCATTAGCATTCTTGATATACGATGTTAATGTGCGATCCTGTAGCACGCTCACCAATGTAGCCTTCTTAATATTGTCATCCATGACACCTTGTGCTTCCCAGACTGCTCTTACCATGAACCAGAATTGGTCTGGATCTTCATTCCCTACTCCTTTGAATATTGGTAGTTTGATCACACTTGCCATGCTGAACTGTGGAGGTGGCGGAGGTGGAGTGGGTGGAGATGGAGGTGAGGGGGGTGAAGCGAGTGGCGGTGTGGTTGGAGGTGGTAAACGCGGAATTTGTTGTCTTATTAAACTGACTATGCTTCTCAGAGAAACCTTTGTGAGCTCATCCTCATTCTCCCATGAGGGTCAAATTAAGGGACTGTTTTCCAATTATTCACTACTTCCACTTTTATAGATCTTCCTGCTCTGTGTAGTCCCAAACATTAATTTTTTCGCATAACCCACTTTTCACACAATAGCATGTTAATCCAAGTGTTCAAGGATTTAATATACTTACCTTGCGGTCCTTTGAGAAAACGTCGTTCTGCCTCACTGTAGCTCACGGTCGTGTCTACTGCAAACTCAATGATAAATCATCCTATTATCCAGTTGAGCCAATGGTCCACAGCTCGCACGATCTTATCTTCTGACGCTTCTAGTATGCACACTAATTCGAAAGTCCACACTATTGGTTTGTCAAGTCTACACCTTCCCTGGTTGCCTACTAGCTTCGTGATCCACTCATACAGCTCAGAAGGAAAGGATGCAAAGAAAATTTTGTGGATTTCTGTATACAAGTAACGCTCCAACCATTGTTCCTTAGATACTCACAGAGTTTTGTTTTCCTGTGCGGCGATCTCATGAATCTTTTTTTCCATCCACTCTTCAATTTCCTTCTTTGTTGGGTTCCAGTGGCACAACATTAGACATCCCTTATGCGGATCCCATTCCCAACAACCGAACCATTTGTTGGCTTAGTGGGGCTTGACCCAGGTTCAAAAGTGATTTAGCCAAGCAAATCCCGGTACTACTGGCCCTTTCGGCAATAGTCTGCGGAGTGTGGACTAACGTCTCACCCGAAGTAGTATGGGAGGGTGCTAGAACCAGGTTTCCGTACCCTGGGGATGTCTGACATGTTTGGACTAGTATGCAGTCCAACCTTCACACTCACTATGCTACGTGCACCAGCAAGCACCTCATGGCCTGCGATAATGTCTTCGCGCAGTCCTATTGGCAGCGAGATCCTTGTTATTTACCCAAGTCTTTCCAATTATGCACTGTTAGCTGATTACTTAGTTTATTTTCATATATAAGTATTTTGAACCATACAAGCCTTTATTCAATCGCGCGAAGTAAATAAACAGAGTAAAAGTAATGCATAACAACAAAATAATGATTCAAGAATAGATGCACAGAATTATGATAAACTTCTCTTTATTAATCTTCAATCCCAATTACAGACTTGACACCGCCCTGTGCACTCAGCTACAGGGGTCTGCGCACTCAGCTACGGGGGTCTGCACACTTAGCTGCGGACTCTACTAGGCCTCTGCACACTCAGCTGCAGAGCCTCATCCTACTATTACAACCCAAGGCACTTAGAATTCTTCTTTTATGCTTTTACCATTCCTGTGCTACATTCTCTATCATCCACTATCTTTACAACTTACAGCCTCACTCTATTAATACAATCCCATGGTACGTGGACCATGGGTAGGCTGACACAACTTTACATAACTTAGGGCAGACTACCCTATGACTCATCCTATACTTCGCGCTCTGGGCCCGCAATTTGTGGAGTCTTACAAAACTTTTGACCAAAACTTGGGCTTTGAGCCCTAAAAACCTGCTGCAGGGGATCCCATGCCTAGCATAGTTTGAATTGGGAGCTTGTTATCTATAAACTTCTTTAACCATGAAACATGGAAAAATGGGTGTACTCATGAAGATGCAAGAAACTCCAATTTGTATTCCATAATACCAATATTTTGCAACACCTTGTAAGGGCCATAACACTTGGGTGATAATTTATTATCCTCCCTAACTTTCTTGAGGTACATTTGTTTGTATGGTTGTAGTTGTAAAAATGCCCAATTGCCCACATCAAAAATTCTTTCACTGTGATGCTAATATGGCCATTGTTTGATTTGATTCTACACTAGAGTCAAGTTATCCTTTAAGAGTTGGAGAACTTGTTATTGATGCCCAATGTGATTTTCCACTGCTTGAACCTTAGAATTGTCTCCTAAAGATGATGTGATGGATAGTGGATGATATCCATAAAGCATCATAAATGGGGTTATTTTTGCTATGGTATGGAAGGAAGTGTTATAAAACCATTCTGCCAGAGGTAACGACTTGACCCATCGTGTTTTTTTAATCATATAAAAAGAAATGAATATATCCTTCCAAATATTTGTTCATTATCTAATTTTTCCCATCAGATTGAGGATGATAAGATGAACCATGAGATAACTGAGTACCAAGACAAGAAAATATTTCTATCCAAAAATTTCCAGTGAAAATGGGATCTCTGTCACTTACAATAATCTTTGGGTTTCAATGTAGCTTTTGAACTATTTCCCCAAATGCAGTAGCAACTATACTCAATTTGAAAGGATGAGATAGTGCACAAAAGTGTGCATACTTCATAAATTTATCAACAACCACCATGATGACACTCTTTCCTTCAGACTTGGTATTGACAGTGTTAGATACTGCCAACATACAGGGGATATCCACTTTGT
Organism: Pinus tabuliformis; assembly: GCA_031772625.1. NCBI lineage: Eukaryota > Viridiplantae > Streptophyta > Pinopsida > Pinales > Pinaceae > Pinus > Pinus tabuliformis. Next base: position 82,290,658 of record CM062819.1, on the reverse strand, counting down.
GAAGTCCCAATTAGACCTCACAATGTTTGGAATAGGAGCCCCATCCAGAGTATCGGCTTGACCACCATAACAAAAATGTTCATCTTGGTTTCAATGGATAACATGAGATTATATAGATAAACCTTGGACAAGCAAGTAAGTTGACATTGTGAAACACCAATTGCAATGTATAAAAGGAGACTTTCATGAGGGGGAGACAAAAAATGAGCCTCTAGAAGGAAGTAATAGTACTAACCTAAGAGATACATAAGAGAAAATAAAGATTCATTAGTTAACTAGCAAAATAGTTCACATAGACACAATGATCATTAAACCACATACAACACACCTTCAGCTAGATAAGTACTGAGGCCACCAAAATAGTTCAATTTCCTTAGTACATATGAATGAAACATATATAGAAAACATCTTAAGAATCTTAAGACATTCACAACACATGCATGAAAATGTGTTGGCTCATCAAGCTTCAATTATAGGGTGAAAGATCCAAGTACACAGTTACAATGGTGAGGCACTAGTTCCAATAGTGGAACATTAAGTCACTTCTTGCTTCTCAAAAGAATAGTTTTCTCTCCTATGTTAGGTAGAGAATCCAATACTAGCTCTCTAAAGCTTAAGCCTCCAAAATATTTTTTCTTGAGTTATGAGGTTTCTTTTATAATAAGGGGAATCACCTTTCATATCCCTGTGACTCTAGAATTACCCTCATGACTCTTGCACTTCTAAACAACTCTTGAACTTCTAATGACTTTTGTACTTCTCCTAAAGACATTTTTTCCATATATTACAAAGTGACTTTTCATATTCCACATATGAATCTTGGACTTCCACACATTAAGATTTGTCCTTTTCTTGAGAATAAATTATTACATTCCACATGATGATGTGGCATGACACATTGATATATATTGAACATTATGATGACACTTCTACAAATTACAACTTGAAAATGATGACATGGAATTCATGATGAGGTGACAATGCCAAGCTGTCTTCCTTACTACTTCATATGGAATTCTTGACGATAGATTTGATATATGATTCATCTTCATGAAGGATCCACTTTTTTCTTCTACTTTACCCTCCAAGGGGTCTTTTATCAATATAGGAATCCCTTGAGTCATCATGCAATGTCTTCTTTCTGTCTTGGTCCATGATCTTATTCATGTCTCTGTGATAGCTTTCTTTTGTTCTTCTTCTACATAGGAGTTTATTTATAATTGATCCTTGATATCTACTCTTGATCATCACTATTTCATGCTACAAAGGTACTCCTACCAATTAAAATCATTCATGATGAGGAAAAATAGCCTAAAAACATATATTCTATCACTACCTAACCCATTGACTGATCTTCTCATGATAGGCCTGTGAGAGGGTCAAAAGAAGAAGGCTTGATTAGGAGGGCACAGTCAAAATAGTCAAGGCTCATAAGTGGCCTTCAAGGTGCATTTGTTCGCTCAAGAAAGAGAGAGATATCTCAAGGGCACAAGGCACAGGTCCAAAGCACAAAGGAGAATTGTTTCTTGGTTTAAGATGTGCTCAAGGAAGCTATAGAGGATGCAAGAGCACACACTGAAGGGAGAAAGAGGTAAGCCTTCAAGCCTTCCAAATTTACTCACACACCCAAGAGGAACGAGGAGGGTGCAAGGGCACATAGTCAAGGGATGGAGGAGTCATGCTTTGAGCCTTCGCAATGCACTTGTGCACTCAAGAGGAACTAGGAGGGAGCAGTTCTTTGAGTTGAAGGAGTGCACTCAAATTAAGGCTTCAAGATTCATGATAGTGCCATGTGCTCTTTAAGAGAAGGATGAAGGCTTCCTAATTCAAGAGTACACCATGCACTCAAAAGGAAGGATAAATGTTTTGTGCTTCAAGAATGTGCCATTTTCACAAAGGCTTCAGACTTCAAGAGTGCACCATGTGCTCAAAGTTTTCAAGCTTTGTGAGTGCCCTATGACCTCTAAGGGAAATATTTTTCCTTCGTGACTGTGCCATGCACTTTTAAAGAGACATAGGATCCTTCATTATTCCCAAGTTCACTTTGTTGTTTTGAAATGTGCTTCATTGTTTCAAAGTGCGCTCAAAGGGTCCCTATTGTTTTGAAGTGCGCTTCTTTTCACAGAGAATTTCAAGTGTGCTTCGCTACTTCGAAGTGAAATTTGTTGTTTCAAAGTGAGATTTGTCATTTCAAAGTGGGATTAGGCTTGGGAGGGTGCATTTCTCTCCAACGGTGGCTACTAGTACATACGAAATGCACTTTTCACTTAGGAAGGCAACATAATGCTATATGAATTATCCTTAGGAAGTACTAATGCACCGTGTGAGGAAGAGGACCTTATAAAAGACTTAGCGCACAAGTATGGGAGGAAATATATTTCAATGAGGCTCATGAATAATTTGCACTCATCACCTAGTAAGAGGATTACTGCCTTTTGGATTTGCATTAGGCTGAAGAAGAGCTCTCAAAATGGCTAAGTGTGGGACCAACAAAGTAGGAGAAAGAAATACAATCTAACATGACTCAAACATGGACTACACACATAAATTCCATCAATACAAGCCAAGTGAATACCAAAGGCTCATGAACAATAGTCACACCTTAAAAAAATAGTAAAGCGACACCTATTTCAAAGTGTGACAGTTGAAATGACACATTACGACACTTAGAACACAAGTTATGAGAGGAGTGACGAATGTGACCAAAAGGTGCACTAAGCTATAAGAACGTGTGTAGAACATATTCCAATGATAGGTATGAACATGTAGTGCAAAAGGGTGTTCCATAACTAAATTTGGTGACACACAAAGGTGTGACACATGCAAAAGTAAAAACAACGAAAGAAACGCCTGCGACAAGAGGAAAAAATGAGACAACACTTGCAAAATGCGAATGACCTTGGAAGTGACCCATGCTAGAGAGAAAATAACATGAAAATGACACTTATTAAAATTGAAGCAAGAAAAAGAGACAACCACAGATGTGAATGTGACCCTTGTGAAAGTGAAAGTGTGCAAAAGATGGAGTTGAGAAAACTCTCCGTAATAAAAGTACAAGTGCAACCAATGTGAGGGAAACTTCCAACAGAAGTATGCACTTACTATCATTATGAGTTGAACATTGTACATGCCCTATCTGGATGGAAGGCGTTATGCCTATTCAAGATTATATAAAGGAAGTGTTCTCATGAACTCATCGAAGACTATGCATGTGAATGCAAGTCACTTGACAACTTAAAACTAGGAATAAGATTTAAACACTTCTCAAAACATCAAACAACCATGGATTAACCACAGAAAGTCATATCGTAAGGTCCTTAGTAGGCTCCAAAATTCAAGTGTGAGAAAATTTTTGGAGGGTGTTGATTGTAGTGGCAACATGTGGCGAAACACTGGTAGAACTCCACCTTCTCTATTTAGGTTTAATTCTCTAAGTACAAAGTCTTAGTCTTTCAGGAAGTATTGATTCATCTTGTAGAGTACCTTGGCTTCCCCACTTAACTCAGTTAGAGATATAGTCCCATCCATTACCCTACTCGAGTAAACACATATCAAGGCTTGCAAAACACAATTTTTTTCACATAGGAAAGGGTAATACACACGGCGAGTTTAAGATATTCAGAGTATGAGTTTCATCTTTATGTTTCTCCACTACCAGTAGGCCTGGATAATACCTCGAAAGAGTCACTATAGTGGAACAACTGTTTCTTCGCTGCCAATGAGCCTGAATAGTACTCCGACAAAGTCACTTGCTTCACCTCCCTGCGTAGGAAGCCTTTCTCTTCTTTAACCCTTTATTTATTTATTTAATAGGTTTGTGCTTTGGTACTTATTATTTTCAACGGGCGGAAGAGGGATTGTAACAACCCTAGTTAAAAATCCATGTAATAAAGTTAACAAAGGAAAAATAATAACCAAGGTCATGGGGCACGTATTCCAAGTTGAATGTCGGGAAAAAACATAGTGATGGGGATCACTTGTGATTAATTAATGGATATGGAAATTGGCAAAGCCAATGAAAAAGGTTTTGGAAAGGAATGAGGCATTTATTGGAATTTTATTTATGAATATAATGGAAAATGAGAGAAAAGGGAGGTGAAAGGTCATAGGTTTCATGTGTGGAGGAAAATGAAGGAAAATAATCGAAAATGAAGAAAATAAAGGCCTCATTAATAAAAATTATTCTGAGGATCAGTTTGTAGCTTTTTGTTAGTTCAATTTTGGAGCTCTCATTTTCTACTCTCTCTCTCTCTCTCTCTCATACTCTTGGACACTTATACTTTTCTCTGGAGCACCATTATAGGAGTGTGACATACTTGCGATTCAGAGAAAGAAGGAAAATGAAGAGAAGGAAAGCGCAAGAGGACATCAGGATCAACAATTAGAACATGTTTTTCTTACAGGTACCAAGTTGCATGTATGATTTCCTTGCTAGTTTTGGCATGCAGGGCACATGCATGTGGTTTCTTGGTTATGATATGTCATTGGAATGGGGGATTTCCTTGATTGATAGTGGTTTTTCCTAGCCTTTTGTTGATGGTGTTGGACCTAAATTTCAGGTGATCTCCCTGGTATGAAGTCCCAACTAGACCTCACACCGTTTGGTATAGGAGTCCCATCTGGTATGATGGCCTGATTGCCATTATCTTAAAGATATGCCTTAGATATTTCTTGTCAGCACATGAGAGTGGTATACTTAGTATTCAAACAACAAGGTTCATGTCCTAGTAAATGGTTAGTGTAACTTGTGTCTAATTTATTTCACTGTAAAGGGAGAGGGTGACAGTGAGTCTCAGGTCGAAAGGGAATAGTCCCAACTCAGTTAGATACACACAACACAACAGGATATCCGCAGATTCCGTCCGAGTAGTCCACATGAATGCAGCAGTCACAAACACAAAGTGAACAGATAGCACATACAACACCCAGTGGAGTAGTCCACACGAGTGCGATGGTTGTTATAAGAAGTTTACAAGAATGAATTTGTCTAGTACCCGACAGAGTAGTCCACACGAGCGAGACAATGATAACAACTGATACAACACATTTCCAACAACATATGCACTAAAACAACCAAAATAGTTCAACTATATTAGTACAAGTTAAAGAAACATGCATTACAAGCGTCCAAATAATAGTCTTACAAACGAATACAATACATGTCTGAAAATGTGCTAGCCTATGACAGGCTTCTGAATTAAGAGAAAGTTCCAAGACACATTCGTACACCATACATCACTAGCCCCAGTAGTGGAGTGTTGAAGCCACTACTCGCTCCTCAAAGAAAATATTATAGACTCTCAAGGCTATGTGGGAGGAGCCAAGGTGGAAATTCCCTTGCATGTACAAATGAGGGGTATATATAGCCAAGGGTGAAACTAGCCCTTGTGACTCTTCGACTTCCCTCATGACTTTCTGACTTATTGATACGAAATGGATATTAAATCAAGAAGAAAAGGTATTACAGACTCATGTGCAGGAAAATGCCTATATTACTTAGTGCAACGAATCAAAAATATTGCAAATAAGATAGAAAATTAATAGTCAGAAAACATAACAGACACACACATCAACACAACAAATAATCAAGGAGTTCACCATACTTCTTGGCTATGTCTCCTTGTCTAGCTTTCAGTGTCGACGTCTATATTATGTCTTCAAGAACAGAGTTTACAGGTGTGAGCTCAATCAAAGCCATAACACAACAAACAGTGATATTACACAGGGATTTCACTCTAAAACCTCGAGTCTAAAGAGTGCATAAGCTCTCCCTCTTAGTGCCTTTGATCAACTATTCGTAGCTGTGCATTTTCCTTGACTCTCTGTCTCCCCTCTGTCTTTGACCTCCTCTCTGTGCTGCCACTGAATGGCTTTAAGCCTATCAGCACTGTTGGTTCAATCCCCTTCTTGGGCTCTCTGGCTCCTGGTGTTGTCCCTTCATCTCCTTGTTGAGCGTTTAAACAATCATTGCAAAAATGCTTAAGGCATTGAGGCCACCTATTTACAAATGGAAGGACAGGGCGCTGGTGAAAATCCTTGAGAACACACTTTTCCATTTACACAGGGAATACATGGAAATACACTGAAACAGTGGAAAATCTGACCAAAATGCCAAAGCTGGACTTCAAATGATATAAAGTCTGCCCTATAATCCTCTCGGGTCTACCTTGATCGTAATCGCAAGTTGCATTGGCTATGGGTCATAATCCCTTTGTATTCCACATCGTTTCTCTGCCTCCAATCCAACAGTTCACATCCAACCAGCTCATGCCTTCTTCACTGTCTGATCCGTGATCGCTAATCCAATGGCTGTCAGCCATTTCGGGCGGCCCACTTGCACGGGGAAAACCCACCCGAAATGAGTGGTTTTTTCTCTCCTGCACCATGCTACGTGTCAGCCAGTGTATGGAATTAGGTGAATCCCTTCCAATACCACTTACCACCTGTAGCCCGCCCGAATTACCATTTACCATGGAACTCAAATCCTCGTTGTTTAATTCATAACTCCTTCGGGTCTGCTAAAAGCCTTCCGCCTGTGTTAAGTCCTCCCTTTAGGAATCTGCGATGTGATATCTGTAATCTCCGTTGTTGATCTGTGCGCTCGATCAATGATCCACGTTAAGTCACCGATCGTAATCGCATTTCTCTTAGGGCCACCTTCGATATACTCCACTGGCCTCTCCCAATGTGTTATCCCGATTTAATCTGGGTCGTTGATCTATCCCATCTGACGGCTCTCGTGCAACGATACTTTATGCTCCGTTTCACTCTGCTTTCCACCATTCCTTAGTGTTTTCCTCTGCGATCTCTGTTTTCTGATAGTTTAATACGAATATTTACATCTTTAGAGGGTTTAAGATCCATTTTGGATCATGCCTTCCCACAAAAAATCTTTTGGACCACAAAAAGTTGGTTTTAGCATTCGAGCAAGTGAGGATACTGTTGCTTCACCTATCTAACTTCTATCCATCATTCTTTGCTTGGATTTGACACTTTGAGTCCCACTCTCAGGTACTCAACATCCCCTTGACGCATAGTTCTTACCTTACTGTCCAGAACTATGTCCTCCTGTAACTCATTGAGATACTCAAGCAACAAATAACCAATAGAAGGAAACTAACTTTGCTCTTCAGGATCTTCAACCAATGAAGGTTCATACAATCTCAAGTTTTCTGCATTAACAACTGAATAGATCTGCATATAATCTATCAAATCAAGGCGAAAATCATTTTCACCAATTTTATCAAGTATCTTGAAAGGTCCATACCTTATTGGTTTTAGCTTCTTACCTTCACCCTGCATTCTATCTTTGCTGATGTATAGCCAGACTTGATCACCAACTTGAAAACTATGCTCAACTCGATGCTTGTCATGTCTTGCCTTGTACTTGGCTTGACTTCTTTCCAATTGTTCCTATACTTCCTGGTGAATTTCCTAGATTTTTTCAATGAACTTGGTTGCTTTGTCCACATCACTGTGTCCATCAACTGCTATGTCTTTACCAAAGACAAAATCCAAGGGAGACTTTGGTATAAAACCAAAACAAGTCTCAAAAGGAGATCTCTGAGTAGAAGAGTGCTTGGCATGATTGTAAGCATGCTGCACATAACACAAACGCTCATCCCAAAGCTTGGGATGCTTGCTGCAATAGCCTCTAAGCAACTGGATCACTGTCCTGTTGACCACTTTTGTCTGACCATCTGTTTGTGGATGAAATGATGTGCTCTTCTTCAACCTGGCGGCCATCAACTCCCATCAATCTGACCAAAACTTCCCAACAAATCAAGAATCTCGATCAAATACAATAGAAGTGGGTAACCCCAAATGAACCCATACATTTTGAAAGAACAACTTTGTTGTTTGTTCAGCTATAGCCTGCTTGTTACATGGTATCAAAATACACATTTTACTGAAACTATCCACAACAACATATAAATAATCATGACCTTTCCTAGATTTTGGCAATCCCCCAACAAAATCCATGGAAACACTTTCCCAAGGACAAGAAGGAATTGAAAGTGGAGTGTACAAGCCTAATTTCTGATTATTGGGCTTGCTTGTAGCACACATAGTACACCCTTTGATATATCTAGAAACTGTCTCATGCATTCTTGGCCAATAACAGAACCTTTGCAATTGTGCAACTATTTTACTTATACCAAAATGACATGATATGAGAGAGTATGTGCTTCTTGGATTATGTTAACTCTTTCAGTTTGTGGAATGCATAACTTTCCCAAATGATATAAGAGTTGGTCCTCTACATAATAATCTAATTCTTCTACTTGATTGCCATGAATTAAAGTTGCATATACATCTTTAAAATCTACATTTTGAGCATATTGTTCAATGTAACTTTCATGCATTACTGAGTTATGATTAAGTATAGTAGATGTATTTATGATTGGTCTTGATAACATGTCTGCAACCTTATTGTGTATGCCCTTCTTATATTTGATGACAAGATGAAATTGTTGTAGAAAACCCATCCACCTATAATGCCTTGATTGCTACAATTTAGTTTATGAGTGAAAATATTGAAGTGGTTGATGATCTATATGTATGATTGTTTCTTTACCCATTAGGTAATGTTTCCACTTTTTCACACTTTGTACTAATGCATACAATTCTTTATCATATGTGGGATAATTAACTACTACAGAAGTAAATGTATCAGAATGATAGCATATGGGTTTTCTATGTTGCATCGACACTGCTCCCATGGCATAGTCACTGGCATCTATCTCAATCTCAAATGGATGTTGAAGATTTGGCAATGCTAGTACTAGTGTTGTACTGATTTTCTCTTTTAAGATGTCGAAGGCTTTCTGCTGTTTTCCTCCCCACTTAAACACCTGTTTCAATCCTGTTAAAGCATGTAATGGAGCTGCAATCAAAGAAAAGTTAGCAATAAACTTTCTCCAGTATTGTTCTGCCCCTATCAAATTCCTAACCTCTGTAGCAGATTTGGGTTTAGGCCAGTTCACAATGACTTCAACCTTAGAGGGATCTATCTTCAATTCACCACCCCCTACAATATAACCCAAATAATTTAAAGATGTTCTGCCAAATTCACATTTTGATAGTTTTACATAGAGATTTTCTCTTTTTAAAACATCTAAAGTTTGCTTACATGCTTTACATGGTCTTCCCATGTCTTACTAAAAACAAGAATGTCATCTAAATAAAAAATTACAAATTCATCAATAAATGGTCTAAGTACATCATTCATAACTCTCATAAATGTAGCATGATCATTAGTTAAGCAAAAACGCATAACTAACCATTCATAAAGTCCTTGCTTTGTCTTGAAAGCAGTCTTCCATGCATCATGTTCTGCAACTCTGACCTGATGATAACCACTTCGCAAGTCTAACTTAGAAAAGTAAATTTCTTCTTTCAATTGATCTAATAAATCATCAATACGAGGAAGAGGATAATGATTCTTGATCTTTATTTTATTTAGTGCTCTATAATCAATGCACATTCTCCACGAACCATATTTCTTTCTCACCAGCATGATTGGAGATCCACATGGTGATGTGCTTGGTCATATAAACCCTTTATCGAGCAATTCGTATACCTGCTTCTTTATCTCTGCATTCTCTAATGCTGACAACCTGTACATTCCAATGTTAGGTAATGGATCATCTTGCTACAAATAAATATCATGTACTATTTCTCGCTTGGGTGGCAAACCTTTTGGTTCTTGAAATAGAACATCATACTCTGAAACAACTTTAAGTAAATCATCTTTCTATTTAGAATCAAAGCCTTCAAATGCATTGGAATTTTCAGGATCCTTTACCTTTACAACCATTAGTAAAAATTTCTTACTTGAATTCAAAATTCTTTTCATCTTCCCTGAGTTTATGAGAGCATAGTTATCTTTGAGTTTATGAGCTCTTACAATGTATTCTATTCCATTTTTAGTGAGTTGATACTTATTCTCAGCTCTATAGAAAATAGCTTCCCTATCATACAAGTATGGACTTCCCAAAACAATACTACATATATCCAATGGAACTATATCTAACTGAACCTCATCTACAAATGTTGATCCAATAGCAACCCTAAGTTTACTTTATCTCGTTACTTGTAGCTTTGTTTTATCAGACATCCAACCTAATGGATATGGATTCTCATGAGGTTTTGTTTGTAATCCCAACTTCTTTACAATTGTTTCAGAAATAAAATTTACTTGTGATGCACTATCAAATAAATTATCAATCTTATTGTGCTTGGAAATTACTCTAATATGAAAAAGCTCATTTCTTTCCCTCTCATTACTTTCATTATCAACAGATTGTGCAGAATTACTTGTGGATGCTTCAGAATCTTTACCTTTAATACCTGTGGTTGTAACTTTTGTTACATCACCCAAATCTAATCCCAAGTCCTACTGAATAGCAGCAACATTCTTTTTCTTCTTACCACCGCACTTCTTAGGTTTCCATTCTAGATGCAAAGACCAGCAGTGTGCCTCACCGTGTCCTTCTTTCTTGCAATGAGTTCATGAAGGTTTATCCTTCTTTACAGTGTTTACTTTCCTCTCCTTCCATTTCAGTTTCTTCTTTTCCTTTCTCTTGCTTACAAAATATTTAGATGATCCCCCAACCTCTGGGTTTACATTCTTACCTCTAGCTTCTAGATGTGTGGCTTGAACTAATACATCATCTAAGCTAGTGGGATTAAACATGAGAAGAGTATGCTTTAAATAGCTATGAAGACCACCTATATACTTCAATAAAGTCTCAGGTGAGTCTAATGATATACCTAGAGTTAAAGCTCTCTTTCTGAATTCCTGAGTATAACTTTGTACACTTTGACCCTTCAAGTGGCAAAGAGTTTGCCAACCCATCATTGCCTAATGCATGTAAGCTAAAGGATAGAATTTCTTTTTGATAGCAGAAACAAATTCATTCCTGGTAGAAATGATTTTACCATGTTTTTGCAGATCAACTTGTGTCCTACCTTCCCACCATACTAGTGCAGTTCCTCCAAGTCGAAGGCTAGCCAACTGAATCTTCTTCCTTTCTGAATCAACGTTTTGTACCTTGCAATATATATCAATTTGTCTTATCCAATTATCTATCTTTTCTGCATTGAGTTCTCCATCATAAATTAGCAAATCAAACTTCACATCTAATTTGATTAAGGAAGTTTTCTTCTTCTTCTTAGAAGAGCTAGTGTTATGTGAAGAAGATGATGAGGATGATGAAGGTGATGATGGAGGAGATGGTGGAGGAGGCATTTCCCCTTTCCCTTTGCCTTTTGGAGGGGCTACCAGAAAAGGTTCCTCTACTCCTTTGTCTGGTTTGGGTGTTGCAGTGCTTTCACCTCAACCCTTCGTAAACTCCAAATATATCTCTTCCACCATGGCTTGGAGTGTCTTAGAACTTTCTATAAATGGAGATTCTGATCCCAATGGAGCCTCTTTACCATTCTCCTCTGAGAATAGACTCTTCCAATCTCTGGATTAGCCTCAACAAGTTCTCCCTCTCCTAGTTTGAGCTTTAATCTAGTTAGTATTCAAAATCCAGCACAAGCTTGTCTAACCTTAATAAAACCAAAACCAAATTTTCTGATACCACTTGATCCAAAATGGATACTAAATCAAGAAGAAAAGGTATTACTGACTCATGTGCAGGAAAATGCCTATATTACTTAGTGAAATGGATCGAAAATATTGAAAATAATATAGACAATTAATAGTCAGAAAACATAATAAACACACACATCAACACATCAAATAATCAAGGAGTTCACCAAACTTCCTGGCTACATCTCCTGGTCCAAATTTTAGTGTCGACCTCTATATTATGTCTTCAAGAATAGAGTTTACAGGTGTGAGCTCAATCAGAGCCATAACACAACAAACAATGATATTACACAGGGATTTCACTCGAAAACCTCAAGTCTAAAGAGTGCACAGGCTCTCCCTCTTAGTGCCTATCAACTCTTCATAGCACGGAAAATTTTAGGGGCAAATGTTTGCCCTTAGGCGAAATTAAGGGGTTTTAAATTTTTAGTAGGCGAATATTTTGTAGCATAGTACATTTTTACAAATCGCCTCAAATAGCCCACCTTATTTTAAGGGAGAGGGTAAAAAAGGTAAATTTAGTCCTTGAAATTAGGAGTTACAACCTTCCATTCGCCCTAAATTTCAAGAATAGGTTTTATTTAAGTGAATCCTATGGGCCAAATACCATATTTATAAAAGAGGTATGGTAAATTAATAAAAATATAAATAAACTAGACGTATGGTAAATAAATAAAACCTCTTTTTATATTTAGTCCATAACCCTCTTTCTATTTATGAAGGCTCAAAAAAGAGGTTTTATTTAAGTGAATCCTATGGGCCAAATACCATATTTGTAAAAGAGGTATGGTAAATTAATAAAAATATAAATAAACGAGAGGTATGCTAAACAAATAAAACTTTTTATATTTACTCCATAAGTCACCTTATATTTACGAACACTCAAAAAATGCGTTATATTTAGTTGAAACCTATGGGCAAAATACTATGGGCCAAATACCATGGGCTGTAAAAAACATTATTAACCCTAATATTAGTATTAATAAACATAAAAATGGCACATGGTATTGAACTATGGTATTCACATGGAATGTAGCCTATTTAAATGGGGGAATTAAACCAACATAGATCCATCTTTACTCTGGATCCCCGAGAGGGATCAAATATCGTGATATGCAAACTAGCATAGAGTGAAAAAGATATTTGATCCCTCTCGGGGCTTGGTGGATCAAGAGTAAAAATGGATGTTGTAATTTAATGTATGTTAAACATTTGAACTTGGTTAAAATAAAAAATAAAATAAATATCAATTATTAATTTTTATAAATTACAAATAGTAATTTTTATGCTCCAGGTTTATGATAACCCATGGTATTGACCCATGGTAATACCATGGTATTCATGTGAGCATAGACTATTTAAAGGGGAAATTCTATCATCTTAGATCCATCTTAATTCTGGGTCTACCAAGTGCTCAGAGGGATAAATAGATTTCATCCCCCTAAGAATGGTAGATGTGGAATTAAGATGGATATAGGTTGGTTTTTATGATAATGAAGATATTAAATAGACTTAGGAAATTATATTGTAAAAACATCTTAAAGTGAATGGTTAAAGCTACATTTAGTCACTTCACAAAATTTAGAAAAAATACCAATATTTTTTTAATATTGGTTTTTAACTTTTTATAATTTAACAAAAAAAATTCAAAACAATGAAACCTTATCACTCTTTCCGCATCACCCTCGCGGAAGATTTCTCAGCATTTTTCAAACATTCTCAATATGATATCTTCATGAAAAACTTTAGGTACTAATGTTGGATTAGTTGTTTGAAAAATAAGCTGGTTTGTACAACCTTTCATCTTCTGTGCTATTCTTAGTTTGTCCTAATGATCTATATGGGTTGGAGTCACTGCACCATATTTTCCTAAAAGGTGGAGATTGTTCACCAAAAATGAAATTAATCTACATGTTACAAAGCTGTTAAAAAATGCGAGACCTATGAGCGTAGTGAATTATGCTAATAAGCAATTTAGATTGGGAGAGACGTAATTAAATTTTATTATTTAATTGAAGATTTCCAATTAGAATAATAATAAATCTACATTTATATATTCATATATTGATTGGAAGGATTCTCACAATGGTCACTTCTTTCAATTAGATCCCCTTCAAGCCTTTGGGATACCTAATACTTTCTTATATACTATAGTTGGGGCTTGCTACTTGTTGGTGTGTTGGGGTAAAAAAACTTGATGTGTTTTTTTTGATATCGCAGTTGGAGTCTATGGAATAAGAAAGAAATTTGATAACTTGAAAAAAGTGGTAGCTTGACAAAAGTTGTAGAGAAAAGATTAATCTCTCCTACCTTGACAGAACTCGTTGTCAATATAAACACCTACAAGAACTTTGTTGTGGAATATTATCAAAACTAATAGAAGCATATGAAACAGTGTATTGTACGAACCTTGACAAACACAGCCACTGAAACTTGAAACTTGGAACATTGTTTGTAGGAAGAGAAAATTATGTTTCTTTTTTCCAAACATGTATGTTGTCAATATAAACACCTACAAGAACTTTGTTGTGGAATATTATCAAAACTAATAGAAGCATATGAAAGAGTGTATTGTAAGAACCTTGAAAAACACGACCACTAAAACTTGGAACATTGTTTGTAGGAAGAGAAAATTATGTTTCTTTTTTCCAAACATGTATGTTAGTATATTACAGTTTAATGAATATGTTTTCTTATTATCATATATGGTTTCATACTTTAACAAAACATTCACCATGACTTCACAATGTTTTATTATTCAATAAAAGATTTGCCAAGATCTTACAAGATTTTATAATTCAGTGAAACATTCTCCATCACTGTACAAGATAATATAATCTGGTGAGAGATTCACCAAAAAATTGTATATACATATTATATTATTGATAAAATCGCCTCCCATTTTTCCTATGTATCACAGGGATTAGCCCATTTATTATACATATAAATTTAGGGTGGTTCTTAAAATTTTCCCTAGTTCGTAGCTATGCATTTTCCCTGACTCTCTATCTCCCCTCTGTCTTTGACCTCCTCTCTGTGCTTCCATTGAATGGATTTTAAGCCTATCGGCGTTGTCGGTTCAATCCCCTTCTTGGGCTCTCTGGCTCCCGGTGTTGTCCCTTCATCTCCCTACTAAGCATTTAAACAATCATTGCAAAAACACTTAAGGCATTGAGGCCACCTGTTTACAAACGGAAGGACCGAGCGTGGGCGAAAATACTTGAGAACCCAATTTTCCATTTACACAGGGAATACATGGAAATACACTGAAACAGTGGAAAATCTGACCGAAATGCCAAATTTAGACTTCAAACGTTATAAAGTCTACCCTATAATCCTCTCGGGTCTGCCTTGATTGCAATCGCATGTCGAATTGGCTACGGGTCATAATCCCTTTGTATTCCACATTGTTGATCTACCTTCAATCCGACGGTTTGCATCCAACCTGATCATCTAACCAACTCGTGCCTTCTTCACCATCTGATCTGTGATCGCTAATCCAATGGCTGACAACCATTTCGAGCAGCCCACTTGCACGGGGAAAATCACCCGAAATGAGTGGTTTTTCTCTCCTGCGCCATGCTACGTGTCGGCCAGTGTATGGAATTGGGTGAAGCCCTTCCAATACCACTTATCACTTGTAGCCTGCCCGAATTACCGTTTACCATGGAACTCAAATCCTTCGTTGTTTAATTCATAACGCCTTCGGGTCTACTGAAAGCCTTCCGCCTGTGTTAAGTCCTCCCTTTAGGAATCTATGATGTGATATATGTAATCTATTTTGTTAATATGCATGCTCGATCAATGGTCCACGTTAAGTTGCCGATCGCAGTCGCATTTCCCTTAGGGCCGCCTCCGATATACTCCACTGGCCTCTCCCGATGCGATATCCCGATTTAATAGGGGCCATTGATCTGTTTGATCCGATGGCTCCTGTGCAACGAGACTTTACGCTCCACTTCACTCTATTTTCTACCGTTCATTAGTGTTTTCCTCTGTGATCTTTGTTTTCTAATGGTTTAATATGAAGTCTTACATTTTTAGAGGGTTTAAGATCCATTTTGGATCACTTACATGACTCTTCAACTTCATCCGTGAGTCCCTTGGACTTCCACGTTACATTACATTGATTACACAAGTATGACCCAAAACAATGATGTGGCTGAGGCGACTCATGACACAACTCGACATGACACTGTCGGTATGCATATGTTGGCTGTGATGTTTGTGTTGAGTTGTTGTGTTGCTGAGTGATGAGTGTGCTTGTGATGTACAATAGCTTCACCTCTGCATGGAAAAGTGTGTGGAATCTTCAATGATCTTGGTGTTCACTTGATGGTTCATGCATGTGCACATGTCTCCTTCTCTTGCTACTTGGTATGCTTTGTGTGTTCGTCCAACCGCAAGAAAGTCTCCTAGAATCTCCTAGCATACACTCCTTATTCATCTCGTTCGTCATAGTGCCATGTCTCATGCATGTATCTATTTTTGAAATCACTCATGATGAGACGGCATCAAATTCGGAAATCCCCTAGTCTACCATGATGCATTATCTTTCGTTTATGGGTGCAGGTCACCGGAACAGAGGACAAGGCTTTGAAACAACACAGAGCACATGTCACGCCGAGATGCGAGGCTCCAAGACACTATCAGGAAAAACTGTGTAGAGGTCACTGGGAGGCTGGGATGAGAAATTTGGGACAGTAGTGAAATCTACGGGATATGTCTCATCTGGGAGATAGAATTGCGTAGTTTTTCTAGGAAGGCAATGCTGGCAACAAGGAGCACTGACTGTGAAAATTTGTGAAGATTTCCAAAGGAGGCGGAGATCGGGCTATAGGAGCCCGCTGGTGAGAACTATGAAAATCTGGGTGACATTCAAGCTGGTTGATGTCTACAAATTTTCCAAGCTGAGTGGGGTGCCCGACAGCAGGTGGACTGCTTGAAAAAACCACGCAATTTTCAGGAGCAGTGGCAAGGAGGCTGGCAGGGGGACTGCCTGACAAAACTGCACAATTTCCTGGGACAATGTAGTGATAGGAAGTGGATGTGTGTCCTCATGTCTGCGCATTTTCTTTAGGTAGTGCAAGAAGGCAGGTTGCCAACTTTTGCACAGTTTTGGGGAGGAGTGTAGCCCTAGTTCACTTCTTAAGATAAATTCTTTGGTTGACCAGTGGGAGGCTTGATAGATAGGATTGTGGGAAGCATAGATTGAGATGGCTTCTTGGGCAACTTTTGCATTCTTTAGGGTGAGAGTCATCCAATTTGATTCCAGGATTGTGCAGTGCACACTCCCTAGAGGGCAGCGTCATTCTCTGCGCAGTTCTGGGCAATAGTGCTTGGTCACTAAGGGTTGAGACTGCACAATGAAGCTCAGTGGAGGTTTGACTTGTGGAGTGTGGTCTGGTCGACATAATTTCGGGAAAAATGGCTGTGTGTGATTGAGTGAAATCATGTATACATGACCTTGCGAACACACGATAAACATGATTCTATGACAAGACACCTCAAACCACAAGACAACATATGATCAGTGTGACTGACTGCAGGATTGTGTAATGGTGAAAGCGACAAGTGCAACACTTGGGATAGACCTTCAAACGACCGTGACAACACTTGCTTGATAGTGATTACAACATTATGTGCTAGTGCGATGGGTGTTTTCATAGTCGAAACAACTCATGCACATGAAGACAAACCTTCAACATCACCAAAACAAGGTCGCAAGCATGACACAACAACCAACATGTTGAAGATGACAGTTGGTCAAACAAGTAAAAAGGAAGCAAGACATGTAGAGGAAATACATGAAATGACTTTTTTTTATTTGCACACATGCATGCTACTGAAGACAGGATGATATGACAATGAAGAGAAGTCCCGCAAACTCGACTAAGAGGTGTACTTCAAAAGGTGTTCTTTAATTACTATACTTACCCTAAAAATGATCCTACATCCGACGGAGTTTTCATGCGGTCGTGATATTTTTCCATCACTTGGTTCATTGGTCCTTCTCCTCAACTCCTTTGGAGTGATCTCAGCATGTCACCTTTTCCTGTAATCACTGAGAAATATATCATTGCTGTTAGGATATTCCGACACATAGGATATAGTTAAGTTCAACTTGGTCTAGTATAGAGTTAGGTTAGAGTTAGGTAAAGTGTGTTTCTTTACCGTTGTACATTTTGTAACTTACAATCCGACGGTCACGATATGTAGTGATCCGACGGTTCACTCTCACCTCGGTATTACCGACACTTGATCCGTGGCTTGACACCCGATTGGTCCATGAGTTCTATTTAAAGCGCATGGAGGGTCATTGTTCGGGTAATCCGTGCATGAGAGAAGCTTATGTAAATTTTCATTCTTTGATTAATAAATTGTCTGTACCCACGTTGGGACAGGCCGTGGACTGTTTCCCTCCTTGCACTCTGAGGGTTTTAACCACGTCAAAAATACTGGTGTATTGATTTGAGATCTGGTTGTGAGCGGTGTCCTCTTGGTATTCTTTCTGAGGAACTTACCCTGTAAATTCCTACATGGTATCGGAGCTATTTGAGGGCCGCGTCCGTTGGTGATCCAAATCTGAAGCCGGTAGAACTGCATGCGGCTGTCGTTTCCTAGATCTGTTGTTTCTGACTGCTTTCGGGCCGAGAGGACTGCTCTGTTGCGTTCGGAGCATCTGTTTCAGTGAGGAACCCCTTTCGTTTCACGCGAAAAGGTTTCCGGTAGCCCTAGCTGCGTCATTTTTCAGATCGGGAGGTATACAGTGTTTTTTTTGCAGTTTACTGTCATTTTCTCTCTGCTTATTTCGGTTTCGGTTTATTTAGCCTTTTTTTTTCCCGGATCTATACCTTTCATTTCTGCGTATGCTCTTTGCCCTGCGACTTTGTGCGATCTGGGCAAATCAGAAACAGAAAGAAAGGATTTTTCTCATGCGTATGCTCTTTTCCCTGCACCTTAGTGTGATCTCGGAAAATCAGAAACATTGAGAAAAATATTTAGTTTTTCGGCTAAAAGCTAACTTTGAGATTTTTTTTTAAAATTTCTAGTTTTTTGGCTAAAGCTAACTTCGAGCCGTAAGGTTCGTTTTTCTTTGGATATTCGTGTTGGGTTTTGTGTTTTGTGTTTTGTAGGGGAAAAGAGTCTTCCCAAGGCAAGCACGCAAATCGAGGCCCCCCCCCCCCTCTCTCTCTCTCTCTCTCTCTCTCTCTCTCTCTCTCTCTCAAATATTTTGTATAGATCAATTGGTTCAAAGACCTTTTAAGAGAGTAGAGGTCTTGGGTTCAAGTCTCCATTTTGTGGGGGCGGATTTTTTCATTCCCGCACATTCGCGCACTTTGCCGGCAACGTCAACAATTTTTTTTCAAAAAGCCATAACTTCTTCATCCGGAAGCCTTTTTCAGAGCCGTTTTTTTTAAAACCGCCTATTTTTTCGAGATCTATCCATTGGACCACTTACTTTCAGCATCTTCAGCTTCAGTTGTTTTTCAAAAAATGGAAAGTCCATGCCAAGTCATTCTTGACAGCACTAACTACTTCCAATGGGTAGCCTACATGGGAGATTTACTTAGAAGTAAAGGTCTCTTCAGAATAGCCACAGACCAAGAGAAGAAACCCAAAGATGAAGACAAGGCCGAAAAATGGGAAAATCGACAAGATCAAGCACGTGGTTTGATAGGAATGTCTGTTTCTCCTGATCTTAGATTCCACATTGCAGAAATTGAAACTCCTCATGAAGCATTAGAAAAACTTGCTAAAGTTTTTGGGATTAAAAATGAAATTAGAGCCCATCAACTTGAGAATGAGTTGCTTACTTTGGATCCTAATAATTTTTCTTGCATTGAAGATTTCTTGTCCAAATTTAAGACCCTTAGATATCTCTTGGAAGGTGTTAAAGTTAAGAAAGAAGATGGTAACCTTATTTATTCCATCCTTACTAAGTTGGGACCAGCCTACTCTGTATTTGTTTCCACTTTCCATTCTACCAGGGAAGCTTTCATTTGTCAAGGCAAAGACTACAAGCCCCCTTCCTTTGACTCCTTTTGTGATTCCTTAATAAGAGAACAAGAAAAACTCTTACACCTTGGTCTTCTTAATCTTGGAAACTCTTCCTCGAAAGCGTTAGCCGCCCAGCAGCAACCAAATTCAAAGAATCCTAAGAAGTCTTATCCTCAAAGGAATGGTCCTAAACCAACTCAGCCTCAAGATGAAAGATCATTTCAGCAATATGACAAGACCAATAAAAACAAATGGAAGAAGACTGACAGACATTGTAACTTTTGTAATCGAGATGGCCACTTAGAATCTAAATGCTTTAAGAAGATGGAAGCCTTGGAAGCCGCAATGAAGAAACATAACATTCATCTGGAGCCTACTTCAACTTCAACATCCGGAATGGCACTTTCTGCATGTCATCGTCAATCATCTCAGTCTGGTTATGCATTAAATGTATCTTCTTCTTCTTCTCATTCTCATGAATGGCTCATTGATTCTGGAGCCTCTTGTCACATGGCCAAAAACCAAGCCATGTTTTCTTCTTTAAATGATTGTAACACCAAAAATATATATGTTGGTGATGATAGATCTCTTAATGTTGTAGGGACTGGAACTGTTCATCTAGACAATGGTCAGTTCAATGATGTATTATGTGTTCCAAACTTATCCTGCAACCTTCTATCTGTCTATCAGATAACTCATTCAGGTGAAGGTAAAATTGTTGAATTTTCACCTCATGATGTTGTAATCAAGGATCTAAAAGATCCTAAACAGATTCTAGCTACTGGTCTTGCTGATGATTCCAAAAGGTTGTATAAGTTTCACAACTTTGGGTCATCCCATCTTCCCTCAGTGTTTGTTGCTCATAATGATGAAGTGAGCAAACTTTGGCATGAGCGGTTTGGTCACTTAAACTATCGCTCCCTTCAGCATCTATGTAAAGAAAATATGGTGACAGGTCTTCCTATGGTATCTTGCAAAGATGGTGTTTGTTCCGGATGTGTACTCGGAAAACATCATCGGGACAGTTTTGACAAACGTGCCTCTTGGCACGCCTCAGCCCCTTTACAGCTTGTGCACAGTGATTTATGTGGTCCTCTTCCTGTTGCTTCATTCTCTGGCTGCAAGTACTTCTTAACTTTCATTGATGATTTCTCTAGACGCACTTGGGTATACTTCTTAAAACTCAAGAGCGAAGTATTTAGCACTTTTTTGGCCTTCAAAGCATTTGTTGAAAAACAATCTGGACATCAAATTCTTAAGCTAAGAACTGATAATGGTGGAGAATATGTTAAAAACGCATTCATCAACTTTTGCACCGAAAATGGAATTCAAATGCAACATACTGTTCCATACACTCCACAACAAAATGGTGTAGCTGAAAGGAAAAATCGCACCTTAAAGGAAATGGCTAATTGTATGCTGCAATCTAAAGGACTCAGTCTTAGTTTTTGGGCCGAAGCAATTAATTGTGCAAATTATATAATCAATCGCACTCCTACTAAGGTTCTAGAGAATATCACTCCAGAAGAAGCTTGGAGTTCCATTAAACCAGATGTAAGTCACTTTCGTGTGTTTGGAAGTGAAGCATGGGCCCATATTCCAGATGAAAAGCATAAAGCTTTGGAACCTAAGAGTGAGAAATGTACTTTTGTTGGGTATTCTGAAGATGTAAAAGGTTATAGACTTATTCCATTTAAGTCCAAAAATGTTATCATTAGAAGAGATGTAAAATTTGATGAAAATAAATCGGCCTGCGAGCCTAGTCCGGCGGATGTGCCACCTCTTCCTATCTCTTCTATCTTTGAGAACATTTCTTCTTCTGATGATGAAAGCGAGGATGATAATCCTCCCCCACCTTCTCAGGATCCTCAACTTCCAAGATGGGTCCGTGCTACTCGGGATGCAGCAGGTGATCTTGCCGGTGATCCTACAGATCAGCGACGTACACGTTCTCAGTTTGAAAGAGCCTCTTCTTTACTGGCTCAAGCTCCAGTAAATCATGATCCTGACACTTTTGCAGAAGCTTCAGGTCATCCACATTGGGAAGCAGCTATGAATGAAGAATATCATTCATTGATGACAAATGATACATGGGATCTTGTTCCTCTACCAAAGGGACGCAAACTTGTTAGATGCAAATGGGTTTACAGAACCAAGTATGGACCAGATGGGAAAGTTGATAAACATAAAGCTCGTCTAGTTGCTAAGGGCTTTTCACAGGTTGAAGGCATTGACTACACTGAAACCTTCTCTCCAGTTGCCAAAATGAACTCTATCCGCCTTGTTCTTTCCCTTGCTGCCTCTTTAAAATGGGAAGTACATCAAATGGATGTTAAATCTGCCTTCTTGCATGGGGACTTGCAGGAAGAAATCTATATGGAACAACCCATTGGCTTCATACAAACAGACTCCAGCCTCGTTTGTCGCCTTAAGAAATCCCTTTATGGCCTCAAGCAAGCTCCTCGAGCTTGGTATGCCAAAATGGATAGCTTTCTTTTAGAATATGGCTTTTCTAGGTGTCATTCTGACAATACTGTCTACACCAAGAAAGTGGGCAACTCTCTCATCATCCTTGTTCTTTATGTTGATGATCTTATTCTTACTGGTAGTGATCCCAACCTTATAAACCATGTGAAGTCCAGCCTTAAAAATAAATTTGAAATGACAGACTTAAGACACTTACACTATTTTCTCGGTCTTCAAGTCTTGCAATCCCAAGAGGGTATTGTCCTTTCCCAGTCCAAGTATGCTTGTGATATTCTTCGTCATTTTCACATGGAAGACTGTAAGCCAGCCCCTTCTCCCTTTCAGTCTGGAGTCAAACTTTCAGTCTCTTGTACTTCTCCTGAAGTTGATGCTACCTTATACCGTCAACTTGTCGGAAAACTCTTGTATTTAACCCATACTCGTCCTGATCTTTCCTTTGCTGTTGGCCTTGTTGCTCGTTTTATGCAAAACCCCCGTGAAAGTCATTGGAAAGCAGCTAAAAGAATACTTCGTTATGTTCGAGGTACAATACAGTTTGGGATTCATTACAGTGCCAAAGCAGCTCCTCTGTTAATTGGTTTCACTGATTCTGATTGGGCTGGTGACCTTGATGATCGGAAGTCTACTGCCGGTTATGTCTTCACTCTTGGTTCAGGACCTATTACATGGGCTTGTAAGAAACAGGCTGCCATTTCTCTTTCGTCAGCAGAAGCAGAGTATCGTGGTGCCGTGGAAGCTAGTAAGGAAGCCTTGTGGCTTCGTCAGATCCTATCAGAGTTTGGCTTTGAGCAGCAGCATCCAACCACACTTTGGTGTGATAATCAAAGTGCCATTCAGCTATGCAAAGATCCAGTCCAGCATCAGCGCAGCAAACACATTGAACTACACATGCACTTCATCAGAAAGCTCATTCATGACCATGTTCTTGAAGTGCAATATTGTCCAACGGATGATCAGGTTGCAGACATCTTCACAAAGGCTCTCACAGAGGCGAAGTTCACTAAACTTCGATATATGCTTGGAGTTCAGGAAGTTGTCACTAAGGGGGGATAGGCTCTAGTGCCTCCTTCCTTCTCCTATTGTGTCATATTTGTAAATCCTTCAATCCTATCCCAAGTTGTTCTTAAGGGGGATGTTAGGATATTCCGACACATAGGATATAGTTAAGTTCAACTTGGTCTAGTATAGAGTTAGGTTAGAGTTAGGTAAAGTGTGTTTCTTTACCGTTGTACATTTTGTAACTTACAATCCGACGGTCACGATATGTAGTGATCCGACGGTTCACTCTCACCTCGGTATTACCGACACTTGATCCGTGGCTTGACACCCGATTGGTCCATGAGTTCTATTTAAAGCGCATGGAGGGTCATTGTTCGGGTAATCCGTGCATGAGAGAAGCTTATGTAAATTTTCATTCTTTGATTAATAAATTGTCTGTACCCACGTTGGGACAGGCCGTGGACTGTTTCCCTCCTTGCACTCTGAGGGTTTTAACCACGTCAAAAATACTGGTGTATTGATTTGAGATCTGGTTGTGAGCGGTGTCCTCTTGGTATTCTTTCTGAGGAACTTACCCTGTAAATTCCTACAATTGCGGCTTCAACAGACAATGACTACTGTCAGAATGAGGTCCTAGGAGGCCCATCTGCATAGTTTCTAAATGCAAGGTAGATAGGGAAGCTTGGACAACACTGCACAGTTTTGAGGCACAGGACACTGTTGTGGGATGGGGGTCCTGGGAGGATACCTTTGCGCAATTTCTTAGTGTAGTGCAGCCTGGGAAGCTGAGAGGCAATACTACACAATTTCTAGATGCAAGGAACTGCCACGGGATGGGTTCTGGGAGGACACCTCTACGCAGTTTCAAGTTGCAAGGTAGACTGAATCACTGAGGAACAATACTGTGCAATTTATGGAGACAAAGGGTTTTGGCTAGGGAAATACGCTAGGGGAAACCACTGCACAGTTTCGAATGCCAAGGGATGCTTGGGTCTTTACGAACTATGGAGTTCTAGCAGGCAAGGGAGGAAGCTTGAGGGTTGCAGAAGCAAAGTGCACAATTATGGGAGGCTGAGTGAGGCTAATTTGCTTGGGAAATTGGCTAAGTGTGAGATCAGTGAAACATATGTAAACATAGATAAGACTTGACTATTATCTCACATGAACACTTAGTGATGCAACATAGACCATATAGAATGTATAAAACATACTCTGCTTAATGCAACAACCTTCATAACAAGAGTGCGTGAAGTGAGTGTGAAACATGTCTATGTGATGATAACAACTCTTGCGTGCATGCTCTCCCTTGAAGCAAAACAACATTCTCTTTGCATGACAAACAAAAATCCCTATGCCCAAAGATGACACATGTTGCATAAAGATGATACCATGAACAAATCTTAAGATCAAGGAGGGGAATCTTGATATCCCACAACTTATTAACTAGTGACCAAGGATGATCGATCGCAGGATCCAAGGTAGGCTCCGAAATTTGCATGCGAGCCAAAATTTTGGAGGGTTTTTGTAGCTGCTACAACACCTTTCCATTTCCTGAATAGCCATGGTGTTGTGGGTTTCTTCCTCTTGTTTTCTGGTTGGTTTCATGTCCCTGATGGTTGTGGGTTGAGTTACTACATCCTGGTGCCTTGGTTGGACAAACACTCTAGAAGCCCTATAACATCTTGGGTTGAGTTACTAGTCTTGGAAGCCTTGGTTGGACAAACACTTTGGAGCCCTTGGTAGGTTTAGTTACTAGTCCTGGAAGCCCTGGTTGGACAAACGCTCTGGAACCCGACAACAACTGTAGGTTGTGTTACTAGTTTTGGAAGCGTTGTTTGGAACAAATGCACTGGAGCCTTGGAAAACTTTTGTAGAGACTGATATGGTGATGGTTAGTGATGTTCGACTGTGAGGTGGAATCACTGGTTGAGGTGGTTTGGCCTCTGGAAGCCCTAGTTTGGTTTTGTTTGAGTTTTTTCATGAGATTCCACATTCATGCTTGGAATATGGCATAGGGGTGATTGGCTGAAAGAGATATTTCGTTCACCTCGATCTCTGGTCGGATAGTACATTGAAGTCCCTGACTTGGTTGGATTTTCATATGTTAATAAGTGCTCCTTTTCCTTTGGTATTTTATGAAGTAAATGTGCTTGTTATTATGTGGCTTTAATTGTTGTTTTCTCATTAATATATCTATGGTTATTTGTGTGAAAATATGGTGACCCAAATCCCTACTGTAACAATTTGATGTTATTTCTCCTACTTGATAATTCTCTTACAAGTTATTTACAATATTACGTAGTAAAAATCAAAATAAATACAAGTGCAACCTTCACAACATAAATAATATGTGGAAACAATAACTGAGCAAGAAGAAATAACACACACAAGTGACACCATTGTTTTTGTACAAATTTCTCGGAAAAACCCAATGGGGGAAAACCAGTGTAGCAGTTGAGGGTTTGTATTATTATGTGGTAGTTTCTAAATACAATATTTGGATGCCTTACTAGATATCCAATACAGAGAATCCGTCTGGCAAAGAAATTAGTGAGAAATAACTCACACTATCATTGGAGATCCGACACTAATCCAACCATTATGGAAAGCCCCACACTGCCTATGTGCTACCTCTGTGTCAGCCTACACAGTCCAACGTCATAATTAATAGGATTTGTGTCACCCTTCTTGTTGGTCAATTTTCCTATGGAACTTCGACTCTTTGCCCTTTCAGTCTCACACCCCGACTTCTGGCTCTAGAACTCGACTTCTCCAACAAAAATTGAATCTCCTTTCAGGCCCTACACTGCCTCAACATGGTTCTCTGCTTCCTAGCATGAATCTGCATTATCTCTTTTGGATCTCTCACTGCCTCCTCTGCAATGTATCCCTAAATCAGGAAACTCTCCAACCAAAAAACTATCTCTCACCCTCACTGCAAGAAATCTCCTCAATGACCTATCCAACAAATGCTGTGCTACTCTCTTGAGAAAATTGATCTTTGATCTCTCACTCGATGTGTCTACCAAATGCCCATCCAAGTCGTTCTTATAATATTCTTGTTGAGTAATCAACGACTCAAATTAAATTCTAATCAATGGTTCAGATCATATTGACTTGATCTCCGTCTTCTTCTAGAAGATTAACACCTAGTTTTATTAATACCCTTTAATTATTTTACTTTCCTAAGTTTACACAGGTGGAATTTCCCAAAACGATTTCTAAGTATTTTGGAATACATGTGACCTAGCCTCCCTGCAAAGTTTAAGGCTTAGAGCACATTCAATGCTACCAAAAATCAACACTTCCTCCTAGCGAGGAATGTGATCTAGTAATACAACATTCTAAAGCATCACCCTGACTTTGTAACATCTCCCTCTACATTGCTAATGTATGACATCACTACCCACCAACTACTATGCAAATGTTGCATCTGTGCTACTGTTGACTCTTCATGCTACTGCCATCTGCATCTAAACTGCAACTCCCTCTCATATGGTGTTGTTGCAACTGAGAAACCATCCAAAATACTGAACCAAAGGTGTTCAGCGTGATGCATCTATTGCTAGAGTTTTTGTTGCTTCTAGTCTCTGCATTGACCCTTTGAAGTCTCTGTGTCTTTTTACTCTACTTTGTGCCTACTGCACTGGTGCCAACTCTGCTCTACGTTGCTTAGTCTTTGGCACTCCTAGCTACTACAACTGTCACTCTATCACTCCTCTACACCAACTAACACTGCTCCATCCTTCTACTTCTGATAAGGGCTCTCATAACAAGGTATTGATCCAAGAGGTGGATTCCTCAAGGATCCTGCCCATCTACATTTCTTTCAGACTAAAGTACTAGATCACCCCACCTCTCCCCTGGAGGTATCTGGAAAATCTTGGCAAACTTCTCCTCCTCAATCTTTGGGATTGCATCCTCTGGATCATGTTTCGCATCCTTATCCTTCTTCTTGAGAGGACACTGAGTATCATAGTGACCAAATTCACCACAACGGAAGCATTTGATCTTAGAAACATCCTTCTTCTTCTGCTACTCCTGCTGCCCCTTTGATGAAAGGAATGCATTCTCCTCCTCTTCCTTGGGATTCATCCCACTGCTACTGCTTCCAACAAGTTTTCACTTGACTAAGTCTTGTGTCATCTCTTCCTATTGAAGAGTAGCCCACATCCCTTCCTAATCTGAAAATTTCTCTCTGCCCAGGATACTCTGGATAAATACTTGTCATTCTTCCTGAGAATGAATTTAGGGCCAACGTTACCATCTTTCTAGGCTAAGGTGATGAATCTACAACTTCCAACTAATCTTGGACTTCCTAAAGCTTCTATAGGAATGGATCAATGCATTCCCCATTCTGCATCCTCGAAGATCTCATTTTCTCCTCTAGGTACATCTTCCATTGTTCAAAAGATCCTTGATACAACATAGCCAAGGCATCCCACATCTCTTTTGATGTCCCTTTTCAACAATGTGACATACAATGTGACCCCTCGCTCCATAGAGGATCAACCACTTGGCCTTCACCATCTTAGCCTTGTACTTTTTGAGTGGATATGCATCGACAGGTTCAACTACCACACTATTGACATAGGCTTTGAGATCATGCTCATCTAGAAGGCATGAGATCCTAACCTTCTAGATTACATAGTTGGATGCTCCATCCAATTCGTCTTGATATATTATCCCATTGGCTACTATCTCTGCTAACAAAAAGTCAAACTGGTCCCTCTCTCCTCTGCACAACTGCTAGGTTGGCCTACACACTCCCTGCTAGAGTTAGTAGATCTACTCCTCGCTACTTCTACTCAGCAACTGAGAAACATAATTCCTTGGCTCGTAATTCATTGAGGAATAAATTCGCTCAAACGTTGTATTCTTCCTTCTTATCACGTTTTTCTGCCCCAACAACTGCTGCAGAAAACTGCGTCTCACCCAAAGACTGCTCAGCACTGGATCTCATGTTGTGTTGCTCCCTCTTCCATTGAAATATCATGAACTAGAAACCTTACCTCTCTATCAACTCACTCAGAGAGATATTTTCCTCCAGAATGTTTCCCTCCCGGCTTGGACTGTGCAATCCCTTTGGGGATTCGATCTACTACTTACACAAAACTTCAATCTCCTTCCTTCTCTTCAACAATGGGCTCTTCTGGTCTTCCCTCTTGCTTCACCCGCTTTGATACCATGTGAAAATCTTGTGACCCAAATCCCTACTACAACAATCTGATGTTATTTCTCATACTTGTTAATTCTCTTACAAAATATTTATAGTATTACATAGTAAACATCAAAATAAATATAATTACAGCCTTCAAAACATAAATAATATGCGGCAACAAGAATTGAGCAAGAAGAAATAACACACACACAAGTGACACCATTGTTTTTGGACAAATTGCCCTTGAAAAACCCAATGCGGGAAAACCGGTGCAACAACTGAGGCTTTGTATTATTATGCAGTAGTTTATGGAATGCAATCTTTGGATACCTTATTGGCAATCTGATGTAGAGAATCTTACTGATAGAGAAATTAGTGATAAATACCTCACACTATCACTAGATATCTGACACTGATCCAAACAGTAAAGGGCAAGCCCCACGCTGCCTCTGTGCCAGCCTACGTAGTCCAGTGTCATAGCTACTAGGCTCTGCGTCACCCTTCTTTTTGGTCGATTTTCCTCTGGAACTTCGACTCTCTTCCATTTCGGTCTCACACCCTGACTCCTGGCTCTATAACTTGACTTCTCTAGCAAATTTTGAATCTCCTCTCAGGCTCTACACTGCCTCAACATGGCTCGACACTACAAAGAGTGGCTCTACACTGCCTCTTTTGGATCTCTCTCTACCTCCTCTGCAATGTATCCTTGGATTAGGAAACTCTCCGACTCTCGAACTATCTCTGCTCCTCACTACAATAAATCTCCTCAATGACCTCTCTCGCAACTGTTGCACTGCTCTCTTGAGAAACTCAATCTCTGATCTCTCACTCAATGTGTCTTCCAAATGCCCATCGAAGTCCTTCTTATAATCATCTTGTTGAGTAATCAACGACCCATATTAAATTCTAATCAATGGCTCAGATCATATTCATTCTATCTCCATCTTCTTCTAGGAAATTCACATGCAATTTTATTAATACCTTATAATTATTTTAATTTCCTATGTTTATACTTAGGAATCCATTAAAAATAATTAATTATTTTAATACAACTGTCTCCAGGTGGAATTTCCCAAAATGATTTCTAGGTATTCCGAAATACATTTTTCCTATCCTCCCTACAAATTTTGAGGCTCAGAGGACATTTGATGCTACCATAAATCAACAATTTTCCAATTATAAGCATGCTTTATGACAATTATGATGTATGTCTCTCATCATGTTTTGGTTAGTATATGAAATGTTAATGAACAAATTACCTAATAGATAAAAATGTAGCTACTATGAGGCGGAATCAGTCCTTTTTGACGATTCTTAGATAAGTATGAGATCCCTATGTTCAACTATGTTTTTATGACCTGTAGGTTACATGTTCATGATGTGTTTGACGTAATGATTGCCATGGTAGTAGGGGTTTGGTCTAGTCATGTTCAATTGCTTGCATTAGCAATATTATTTCATTGTCATTTATCATTTCTGGAAGTTTTATGAAGTTTTGGGTAGAGACTTGAGTCCTAGCCCTAAAAATTGGCTCAGAATCTTGGGTCACTAGCACAAAACTGCGTGAAAAGGGCCACAGGCACATGGATGCCTTGCTATGGGAGTAGCTGGAAGGTCCCAGTCGCATGTATTCATTGTCACAGGAGTCGCTGAGGCTCTAGGTTAGTGAAAACACAAGTTCTATCAGGGATTGGACACCTAAAGGGGTTGGTTGGATCCTGAAGGGTTTTGTAGCTTTTGAGGAAGGTCAGATTGGCCTTGTCTTATCAATTACACTTCCTTAATTGTACATGGGGAGTTTAATCATATCATATTAGCACTTTGTCACATATTTACCCCAATGGAAAAAATAGCTTGGGTAAATGTGGGAGGAGGGTGTTACAGAGTGGTATCAGAGCATGGTTATGTTCTCCTTGGGTGATGTCTGGTTTTTGTTCTCTTGGGATGAATGTGTTGTCATGTGTACATGTTGGTTGCATATGTGTCCTTATTCTTGTGGTCTATGTGCTCATTGTGTATGCATGGTGGTGGTCATGGATTCTTTAGTGATGTCATGCAGAAGTCAATGGCGTTGTTGTCAAAATGTGTTCTTCATGAATTCATGTCAGTGTTTGTCTATATTGTGTATGCATGTGTGTTGTATATATGTTGTTATGAATGTATTTTTTCTAGTGTGTAGTGTGGCATCATGCATGGTAATTGGCTGATTATTGAGATGATGTCTATATACTATGATGATTATGATTATACATTTATTGCATTAATTTGGCTGATCTTGCAGATGAGATATCCTCCCCTAAACTACACTGAGGTACGATGGTTTCTTTATAATTTTGTTTAGCTAACATGATGTACCTTGTAGGAAGATAAGATAAAAAATGACTAGCAAGATGGTAGACTACAACTCACGAGATTCTCCCTATAGATCAAATGAGCAACATGGTGAGGGATATTCTCTTGACATAACACACACTCTGAGAAGTTTGAAGGAAGAAATAATGAGTTTCAAAGAAGATAATGACTGAATCATTCAATCACAAGAGATACTTGCTAGGGAATAGGAGAAATAGATAGAGGTCAACGAAGTGCTTCTTCAGTGCTTGTCAAACTTGTAGATACAAGGACCATTTAGAATCAGTCATGGACAAGAGGATAGGACTAATGGAGCATATGGTAGCAGGTCACATGGTGAGCACAAGTCATATAGAGATGACATGTCAAAGATGGAAGATTCTTAGATGCGCTTGATAGATGAAGTAGTGGACATTGGATTTACTCTAGTTCTAGTCCAGACAGGTGTCAAGGTCATCATCACTATCATCCTTATAGGAGGAGTGGCAAGGGGTATTTTCTGGATGAGTTCAAGAAAGAAAATCCACCTACGTTTGATGGGGAAATGAAGAATTCACATGATGCAGAAGCATGGTTTCTTGGGATAAATAATGTATTCATATTGCATGATTAATTATCAAACATGAAGGCTAGAATAGTTATATTTAGTATTAAAGGAAAAGCAAACATTTGGTGGGAAGATGTAAAGAATGTCAGGGGTATTCAGGAAGAGGATCTGACTTAGAGTGAGTTCGAGAGACTTTTCAGAAAGAATTTTCTATCATAGAGATACTATGATGACAAGGAAAAATAATTCTATGAGCTAGAGATGGGATCTATGGATGATGAGGTGCACACTAGCAAGTTCTTGGAGTTATTGAGGTATTTTCCTTATCTTAAGAGGGAGAAAGCGAATATTCAAATATTCATTTGTGGGTTTCTGTAGCATTCAAGGATAGGATTGACTTTCATGAGCCTAGATCATTGAAGGAATCCATCAGAAAGCTAAAGCATTGGAAAAGAAGTGTGATGTATACATTATTACTAAAGTGAGATTTTCCTTGAAAAGGATTTTTGAGGATTTCTATGTGTGAGATTGTTAATCTAATCCTCAACATGCATAGGTTTGGTTCTCTAATTGCAGGTGCAGAGAAATATTTCGTAGCAAATGTTGTGGAGGAGTATTAACTATATAGCCAACTTTCTTATTGGTGATTAGTGTTTATTGGCTGTTATATTGTGTTGTGATAGTCTGAATATGATAGAGAAGTATGGTTGTGATCCTTTTTATATGGCAGTAATTTTGTATGGCACTGACCATTTATGGCACTAACAAAAAAATGTTCTTGATGACAATACTCTTGAGGACAAAAATAACTTTAATATGAAAAATATGATAGTTACCGTGTGAACCTTGCATGGCACAAACCTTCTATATGACAGTAATCCTGACGTATGAATTATATGATAGTAGTGATAGTGATATGCTTGACAATTCTCTTGGTATTTGATGGTGCTCAATGTACATAATAATGTTCTTAGTATATGATAGCAGTAACCTTGTATGATTGTAATAGTGAGATAATGTTATAAATGACTATAACATACTTTGATGTATGATTATTGACGGTACCCTTGTGTTGAACCTCATAATTGCTTCTTTTTGACATCCTTTTTCACCCTATCTGTTTCCTTTTGATCTTCATAATAACACATTGGGCATCATGTTACAAGAATTATGATATTGTAGGTATAAAATTATCTTTTATTTCATAACATAATAATGTTCTTTATTATTTAGTTTAATGTTTACTTCAACTACCAAATTACAATGATTATACAGCTAATAACCAATTTTGCAGCCAAGTCCGTGGTTTGATAGGTTCCAAGGTGCCAGTTGGGAAGTGAAATATATCGGTGATGTGATCAAAGGCGAAGTCAACCTACATAGGTAGCAACAGGTGAGCGAGAACAAGATTTATGTCTCATGATTTTCTTTGATAATAGCAAATCATGAGAGAATTATGTGATATTATATTTTCAAGTTAAATTTAGTTTCTATTGATAGGGATTAGGTGTATAGTTCTGAAAAATTAATTTCCATGATCTCTATAAATATGCCTCTCGGCAGAAATGAAAACGGGTGATAGTAAGGATGTGACAGCGAGAATGAAACTTTGTTATTGATGTTCTGTTTTTAGAGAATCATGTTGATTTCTCAGTAAACATCCATGAGTGGTTAAGTTCTCGATCGATAGCATAGCGATTTCTTGCTTCTTGTGGAGGGCCCCCTCGAGACAATAAAGATTTATATTTTGTTTTAGCGGTTAGAAATTAGCTTTATATTTTCCATAGATTTATGTTTATTAGATTGAGTAATTACGCTTTCAATTTCTTTCATATTTAAGTCAAGACCATTCCACTAATCATTTATATTGAATGCACATGGATAAATCATAGCAACAGTGACATAGTTTTACATTTCAATTAAATAGACAAAACTTTATCTTTATTATAGACAATGGATTTATTCGCAAAATTGAAAGTTAAATTTCAAATATGTGTGATCTTTAATTTAAGCAGGTGTGAGTGTGTCTAAGGAAAAGTTTGTTTCATTTTTATTTTCATGCAAGTGCGATTTCTATTTATATAGATGTGTGATGAGATTAATAGTAGTTTTCATTTCTGCAAATGAGTGTGTATATAATTTTTATTTATGCAAAGTGTGGGATTAATTTTCATTTATGTCAAATGTGAGATTGATTTACATTTATGTTGAAGTGTGAGATTTTTATTTCAAAGAAAAGTGTGGAATTTTATAAGCAAAAGTAGTTTTGTTTGAAAGCAAGAGAGTGTGATCATCATTGCAGAGTTAATCTTGTTTTCTAGGAATAACTAATTTACTGATAAAAGACATGTGGATCTCGATAACTCAATTTAATTTAGAATTTGTGTGAGTAATAAAATACTTCTAGCACATACAGTGCACATACACTTTAGCAGTTTACTAGCCTTGGTCAATAATTCATGTAGGTAATTTAAGGTCAATTAAGTTACCAAAATTTTTGGCATCATTGTTGGGGAAGTGTATATAGGAGTCTTTTTCTTTTCCTTTTTAAATTAAAAAAACAAAAATGATATGCATCGGGAAAGAGATTCTAGAGGTAGATTTATAGGTAGAGGTATAATCTTAATCCCAACACCATCACTCACTCCACCACGCAACACCATCACTCACCCCACCACGATCTCTTAGTGTCACACCATCCACCCAAACTCATATTCCATATACTAGAGGCAAACACAAACTTCCTGAGGTACTTAGATCTGGAATCCAACCTAGAGATTCACCAAATTCATCAACTGAAGCTGTAATAGAAGAAGAAGATCCTACATCCACAACAGAAGGAGTAATTTTTCTATCTTCAACTAGAGAGCAACTTCTATGACAAGCACTATAAATCCCTAGTGAAGAAGAGGAAGAAGAAACTTATTTTAAGTTACTATTGATAGAAGAACTGTCAGGCCAGGCAGTAACTCTCTAAAGGCAGAAAAAACTGATTCATTTTATTACATTAGGTAGCTATTGTTATATACAAGAATGTGACTGCTCAGTTCATCTTCTGATGACTGTTCACATTCCAGGTTTACCCAACCGCAGAGGATTAGGTGTCAACATTCCCCCCTTAATCTGAAGGGATGTTGGTGAGTCCAAGCATCATTCTGAATCTTTCAAGCTTTTCTCTTCCAAGCGCTTTGGTGAAGATGTCTGCCATTTTCTCATTTGTGGAACAATGATGGAGATGGATTGTTTTGGCCTCAACATGATGTCGGATCAGATGATATTTAGTATTGATGTGCTTTGTACGATCATCGAACTTTGGATTCTTGGCCAACTTTATTGCAGAGGTGTTGTCAATCATGAGTGGAGTTGATTGTACTTGTTTTACCTGCAAATCTTCAAGAATTTTCCTGAGCCACACAATTTCTTTCGTTGCTTCAGCTGCTGCCACGTATTCTGCTTCTGTTGTGGAATCTGTTGGAACTGATTGTTTGCGTGATCTCCAAGAGACAGCGTTTGATCCAAGACTCATAGCATATCCTGAAGTAGATACTCCAGTTTCTTTGTCTCCATCGAAGTCTGAATCATAGTATCCAATCAAGTTGAAGTCGTCCACCTGTGTATACTTGATTCCAAGGTCTTGAGTTCCCTTCAAGTACCTTAGAACTCTTTTTGCAGCAGACCAATGTCCCTCACAAGGCTTTTGCATAAACCTGGAGATGATTCCAATAGAAATGAAATGTCTGGTCTGGTAGTAGTGAGGTAGATGAGACTTCTTATAAGCTGTCTATACTTTGTTGCATCCTCAAATTCCTTTCCTTCAATAGATGTGAGCTTTAAGTTTTGTTCCATTGGAGTAGAAAGAGGATTGCACTCTGTCATGCCAAATCTTTTTAACAAATCTCCAATGTATTTCTTTTGAGAAAGAAATATGGATTTTGGATGTTGGGTTACTTCAATGCCAAGATAGTAATGAACATAGCCCAAATCAGTCATTTCAAAACTTTTCCCCAATTCCTTCTTTATGGATGCAATGTAGCTTTCATTGTTCCCTGTCATTAAAAGATCATCTACATATACCACAAAATATACAACTATTTCGCCAACTTTCTTGACAAATAAAGTTGCATCATCAAGATCAAAATGATTGAAGTTGAGTTTCAGAAGATGCTCAGTTAGCTTTTCATAACAGGCTCACGGTGCTTGTTTGAGGCCATACAAGGACTTCACAAGTTTGCATACTTTTTGTTCATGTCCTTTCACAGCAAATCCTTCAGGCTGGGACATAAAAACATTCTCTTTTAGATCTCCATTCAAGAATGCAGTCTTTACATCCATTTGATGGAATTTCCAACCATTCTGAGCTGCTAGTGCAAAGAGTGTCCGGATGGTGGCCCATTTTGCTTTGGGGGCAAAAGTTTCCTCATAATAGACCCCTTCCTTCTGTGCAAAACCTTTTGCCACAAGCCTAGATTTGTGCTTGTCAAGTGAGCCATCAGCTTTGTACTTGTTCTTGTAGACCCACTTGCAGCCAATTGGTTTGGTTCGAAATGGAGGGTTAACCAGCTTCCAAGTGCCATTCTTTATGAGAGCATCATACTCCTTTTGCATTGCTTCTTTCCATTCATCATGAGAAGCAGCTTCTTTGAAGGAAGTTGGTTCAAAATCTGTAGACAAGTTCAATTCACAATCATAAGTGACATCCATATCAACAGGTGAATTAGAGTCATCTACATCACCTCCATTTTGTCGGTTTGAATTTCTGGTTCTTGTTTTTCCAATTTCATCAGGATGAACACTTTCAAGTGTCTTTGTCAGCCACTTTGGGGGACCTTTCTGAGATGGTCCAGGCTGCTCTATTGATTGAGTTTGGACTGAATCAAGATTGAGTCTCCCAATTCTATCAATTACATCACTTAAAGCATCATCCGTTGTTGGAGTTTCATGCAGGGGAGATTGTTCTTCAGAAGAAGATTCCACATGTTGATCTAGTATAGGAATCCCCCCTTCAAGATGTGGAATCTGATTATCAAATTCTTGAAATGATTTCGTTTTTTCGAATCTATCCAAGCGATCAAGTTGCCGCTCAACAACATTGTCAGATTTGGATGATTCAAGAAAAATGACATCTCTAGATACAACAAACTTTTTATTTACTTCATCATAGAGGCGGTATGCTTTAGAGGTGTTTGAATACCCCAGGAAGATACACTTACGACTTCTAGCACCAAGTTTGTTTCTATGTACCTTTGGTATCAAAGCATAACAGGTGGAACCAAAGATCCTGAGATGTTTTACCGAAGGAACATGTCCATACCACAATTCATAAGGAGTCTTGTTTCTTATAGCATTAGATGGACATCTATTCTTTATATATGCAGCACATAGAACAGCATCAGCCCAAAACATTATCTTTACATTTTTGAAAAAAAGCATGGATCGTACCATATTCAATATTGTTCTATTCATTCTTTCAGCTACACCATTCTGTTGGGGATTATAAGGCACAGTTGTTTGATGTTTGATCCCATGTTGGCGAAGATAGTTTTCAAATTCATTTGATGTATATTCTTTTCCATTATCAGTGCGAATAGACCCAATATGAGATTGTGCATCATTTTCAATCCATTTATGAAAATTCTTGAATGTTTGAAAAGCATCAGATTTGTTCTTCAACAAATAAACCCAACACATTCTGGTGTAATCATCAATAAATGTCATGATATATTTATTTCCATTTGCAAAAGGAACAGGCATTAGACCACATAAATCTGAATGAATGAGTTCAAGCTTCCTATGTGCTCTTGAATGTGAATCATGAAAAGACTGTTTGCTATGCTTTCCTAGAATGCAAGCATCACATTGCTTATGTTTCCTAGGAATTGTAAGAAAACTAGCAACACCATTTTTCTTCAATAAGCGGAGACTATCATAGTTTAAATGTCCAAATCTAGCATGCCATAATAAACTTGATGGAAGTGTACCTTCTTCATGATGAGAAATATATGAGAAATGTTGTGCATGAGCAGAGGTTCCTTGCAGTTTGAGAAGCGTTTCTTCTTCTATTCCCCTCATGACAAGTGAGTGGTCAGATGCTTTTCTTACCTCAAGCTTGCCATCAAACATATGAATGGAGTGACCTTGCTGGTAGATGTGGACGGAGGACAACAAGTTTCTCTTGAGCTGTGGGAGATATAGAACATGATCCAGAAGAAAGTCTGGAAGACCAGGCAATTTAAGCCTGATTGTGCCAAGCCCTGATGGCTTGATTTTTGACTGATCTGCAAAGTATTCTGCTCCATCAACATTGTCAGTGAAATCTTCAAAAAAATCTTTCCTATGAGTCATATGACAGGTTGCTCCTGAATCAAGCAACCAATCATTTTTCAAAGAAGCAAGTGAAGCATTAAACAAATCTTCATTTACTCCAATGTTACATTGTGCCTCAATATAGTGAGCGGATTCAGGTGCTTTACCTTTGTCTGTATCATCAGTTTTACCTTTTTGCTGGTTTCTTTTCTGCTCAATTTTGTCCCATGGTAGCTTGCATGTAGATGCATCATGTGATCCATTTTGTTTGCAGCGAATGCAATGCAGATCTGCTTTTTCTCCTTGAGAATGTCTGCCCCCCCTGCCTCTGAAGTATCTTCCTCTTCCTCTTCGTCCACCTCTTCCTCTTGTAGAATCTTGAGCAGGATGCTTTTCTTTATGAGCAAGGCAAACAGTCTCTTCAGAAGATTCAGGGACTGTCTTCTTTCCAAAGGCTTTCTCTCTTTCAGCAAACTTTTTCACAAGAGAGTCAAAGGTTATATCTTTAAGATTTCCATTTGCTTGTAAAGACTCAAGATAATTGGAGTAGGTAGGATAGAGTGCCTTGAGAAAAGCAATAAGAGGGATATCCAGCTCAACCTTAGTGGATTTAATATCATGCATTATAGACTTTACTTCAGATGCAAGAGCAAGAGGATCATTATTTTTCAGTTCAAGAGTGAAGAGTTTAATCATGAGCTGAACAACTTCAAGTGCATAATGTGAGTCATAGAGTTCTTTTAGCTTTTGTAAAGCTTCAAAGGCAGTTGAATATGATGAAATATGGTGACTTACTTCTTCATTTACAGATGCTACGATTAATGCATAGGCTTTGTTGTTCTTGTTTTCCCAAATGATGAGCTCTTTGTCTGATGTAGGCTGCACTGGGTCATTGTCTCCTTCTCCGACACACACTCCCTTCCACAACTCATTGAAGATGAGGGTGTGTTTTATCATCCAGGACCATTCAGGATAGTTCTCCTTGCCAATGAGAACTATTCCTACCATAGAGATGATTGAATGCATTCTGTAAAAAATACTTCTGCTGATAAAAAAAAACTTCCTTACGTTACAGCCTTATGCACTATATTTTCTTCAAATCCCTCTAATGTTTAATAGAAGCATCAGCATTTCATTGAAATATTATGTACATATCAATATTACATATCACTTTATGCTTCAACACAACATTACCATTCAAATGAAAAAACTGTGCAATACTACTATGTCACACCATTCCAAAAAATAATACGTCCACCAGCAGCTTCAATGCGGTTCATAAGACTGCTCTGGAATTTAAGCATCAGCCATACCTCAAAATACTTAGTCACAATAATATTTTGTCGTAGTCAATAACAGTGGTAGAGGCTAATAATTATTATTGGAGCAGAGCAGAGTTCGGTTCATATCGCATGGTCAATGCCATGAAATTCTGCCACTTAAAAGAACAAATATGGCGTAGACACAGCGACAGATTTGGTCCTTTTTGTGGGGTAGAAACTAATGTTTGCGTTAGCGAATTGTAGCCTTGTGGGCTTCCATCGACTTTCACCAAACATGAAGCAAAATAAAAATATATTGATAACGTTAACAATGCTGCGCATAAAATAACCTTGCTCTGATACCTGAGCGAGGGAGACTTCTGTAAATCAACGGTGGATCCGTTCTCAATACCGTGGGGGACTACGCCGGCCAACCAATAATCCGTTCATCATGAGAAGTAGCAAATATTGGGGTCCCATTGATTTCAAAGTTGTTTGGAACAATTGAAATTTGTTCGAATATCAACCACAACGCACTCTGTTATGGTCCGTGTGATCCAACCATCAAATATCGAACTTGGACTCCAAATAGACCGTCAAATTTCTTGGAATGGACAGTGCTTTTGTTCGGATCAAAGAAATCTATGACATTTCATATGTATTATAAACATGTGCAAGTACGTAGCTCTCCATTCATCAATCCCTTTAAGTGGGGATGAAGATCTTATGGTGTGGATGCGACTAGCCGCACTTCCAATCTTCAGGAAGTTGTATGGACGGATTGAGGAGGACCTCAAAGAAGTCAACCCGTGTGAATATATGAATACCAGACCATTTGAGTTCTTTGTTTTTGGGTGAGAGTGAGGAAGCGCAGACAATAGATTTTAAGTTCGGCGTATACAGAAGTATAACACTAGGGCAGAGACTCGTAGAGTACAGAGATCCATGGCTTCCGACTCCGATATGTTTTTGGTACCACAACACTGGGCGAAGGAATTTTTTTTTTTTTTTGGTAAGACAGAGGCGAGGTGAATCCGGCGACTCCTGCTCCACTTTTGGAAGACTGAGACGTTACAATCATGCAAAAAATTGTGTGAACTGTTAGAGGGCGGACTGGGCAGACTGGTCTATGTGCAGCGTTTAGACAGTGGCAGTCACTGTGGAGGAAACAGAGGGACAGAAAGCCCAGCAGTGGACAAACTCCATGAAACCAGCAGAAGGGAGTTACAAGATTATGCCAACAATGGAGCTGGCTCTGATACCATGTCAGGCCAGGCAGTAACTCTCTAAAGGCAGAAAAAACTGATTCATTTTATTACATTAGGTAGCTATTGTTATATACAAGAATGTGACTGCTCAGTTCATCTTCTGATGACTGTTCACATTCCAGGTTTACCCAACCGCAGAGGATTAGGTGTCAACAAGAACGAAAAAAACTAGAAGAGTAACTAGAAAATCCAATTTTGGAACCATGTATTAGTTCTGAAGAATCTACAATGGCTGGATAAGGGCAAGGAAAGGTACATAATGTGAATGGTGAACAACCTAGGATTGGAGGAGGAAGAGGAGGAAATAGGGGAGGTGTAAGAGGTGGAGGAAGAGGAAGAGGAGGTGGTAGAGGAGATCTAGAGCCCTTTTGATTTCTCATCCTCTATGAGGATACCACAACCACAATGAAAAATATCTCACCCTCCACCCTTCCAAATTTTCATGGATTAAGGAGTGAAGATCTTGAAACATTTCTCTTTGAATTTGAAGTCTTGTGTAGATCTTATGACTACTTTCTTGACACTCAAAAGTTGAAATTGTTTCCAACAACTCTTAAGGATGCAACATTAAAATGGTTCATGGGATTAAAAGCACATTCTATAAGAACATGGGAACAAATGAAAACTATATTCTTAGAGAAATATAAAGACTACTGTATGCCCCATAATCTTAAATATGAAGGCTTTAAAATTATGCAAAAAGAAGATGAAAATCTTGAAGATTTCATTGAAATATTTGCTTATAATGTTAAAAGGGCTAAAATGCATAATCTAGATGAAGAAACTTTGAAATCTCTCTTATTAAAATCCATCAGAGATGAGTGGATTGATATTCTCAATTTAATGGGTAAGGGA
The DNA here is from genome assembly GCA_031772625.1 of Pinus tabuliformis. NCBI lineage: Eukaryota > Viridiplantae > Streptophyta > Pinopsida > Pinales > Pinaceae > Pinus > Pinus tabuliformis. Next base: position 82,249,821 of record CM062819.1, on the reverse strand, counting down.
GATATTTCTTAGTTAACATTTGGAGATATTTGTGAGTTATGCATACACATTTCAAGAGGTAAGGCAAGAACTGGGGAAAATCCAAGAGACCCTGTCATGTTTAGGAATAATAAATCTGCAGTTGGGACAGTAACTAGGCCTGAATTAGGCAATTTTCTTTACAAATTAAAAATAAAAAATAAAATAAAATAAAAATTGGGAGTCTTAGTGAACAAATAGATACCCTTAAAGTAAAAAAAAAGAAAAAATATGAAAATGTTGCATTATCTATCTTTTGTCCCAAATGTAGAAAAAAACATGCTTTGAGAGAATGCCCTCTTGACTTGAAAAGTGTAGAAACCTATGTTATATGTTCAGAAAATCATGACACAAAGGAATTTCCTTCAATACCAGGTCTTAAAGTTGTTTATCAAGAGGAAGTAATACCAAATCAAGTAGAACCCCTCTGTTTTATTGCTAAGAGACCATGGAAAAATTCACAACCAAATATGACTCAAGGTTTTAACACTCAAACATTTGCACAACCATCACAAAGAAATTGGACTACACCCATGCCTTGGAAATCTTGGCCTCAACCTTGGGAACAGGGATGGAAAAATCCTTATGGAAAATACCCTCAATATCCTAAAGATAAACAACCTTACCTTGTTTTTCCACCACAATATTTTCCTCGTCCCGTTCAACCAACTCAACCTCAGAATCCAAATCCACAACTTTCACTACCATTTCCTCAAAGACCAAATCAATTTCCTGCCCAACCACTTCCAAATCCAAATAATAATAAAAGTTCACAACTTGTTTACAATATGGAAGGACAAAATTTCCAAACCTACATGATAACTCCATTAGATCTAAACAATGTCCAACTTAGATCTGGTAGAGTATTGGAAAAGAAGTCACCATCAGTTGTTATTCAGGAATCTGAAAAAGAAAATCTCTCTGAGGAAGAGAAATCTCTTAATCAAGAGGAAAAATCGCAAAAACAAACCACCCCTGCACATTCTAATGATATCCCAATAAACTCAACTCTCATTATAAAACAACCTTCAATTTATGTTCAAATACCACCTTCTCCTGAAAGATTGAAAATCAACAAAGGCGTAAAAAAATAGATTATGTTGCCTGATTATGATATGATAGATGAACTAAAGAATGTTTGCATAAAAATTCATTTGTTACAAGCTATTAAAGAAATATCAATATTTGCGAAGACAAACAGGGAGTTAAGTATTAAAAGACCAGGAAGAAAGAGAAATAAGTCAAAAAAAATTAGTTAGTTGGATAATTGTAGATATCATGATGGGAAAAACAACAATTCAAAAATATCTTGATCCAGGAAGTCCCATTGTGAAAACACACATCAATGGTGTCGAAATTCCAAATACATTGATTGACTTAGGAGCACCTATAAACATCATGACTAAACAAACTATGAATCAATTAAAACTTCCTAATCTTCAATATACACCTACATTATCGCAATTAACAGATAGATCTGTTATGAAAACTGATGGTGTGTTAGAAGATATATTTGTATCCTTATATTCTTGGAAGTATCATGTTGAATTTATGATTCTAACATCCAAGAATAATTTAGGGGAACATCCTTTGATTCTAAGAATACCATGGTTAGCTACAATTGATGCTTTTATAAGTTGTAGATCTAGTGATATGTTTATTTCTGATGGAAGTTCAAAAAAGAAATTCACATTATGTCCTCCTGCAAAAACAACAATAAAGGTAGAAAGTGAATAATGGATAGATGATGATATTTATATACGATTAATCTTTGTTACTTCACAAATATATGAAGAATATCAGGTTTTGAATTTAATGGGAAATAATGAGTCTTCCTCATATTGTGAATCTAATAAAAGTTTTCAAGAACAATGTAATATTGAATATGTATCATCTTGTCAATTGTATTTACATTCTATGGAAAAAATTGGCAATTCTTTAATAGAAATATTTCCACAAAAAACTTTGAATATCAATAATAATCTAGAAGAATTTCAAAAGAGAGAATTAATAAAAATGTTACAAGAAGATTCCTCTCCTTATTCATGGGAATACACTGACATGAAAGGAATTGATCTCAATACTTGCATACATCATATTTACATTGAAGAAAAGGTCAAACCAATCTGACAACCTCAGAGAAGAATGGATCCAAATTTAAGGGAAATTGTTAAGGAGGAACTAAAAAAATTGTTAAATGTGAGTTTCATTTATCCAACATCAGATAGCTAGTGGATTTCACCATTGGTAATTATTCTTTAAAAAATGGAAAATGGAGAGTATGCATTGAATATTGGGAATTGAATAAATCCACTTTAAAAGATCATTTTCCACTTCCTTTTATAGATCAAGTTTTAGATACGTTGGCAAGAAAGAAATATTTCTCATTATTGGATGGATTTAATGGATATAACCAGATCCAAGTAGCTCTAGAAGATCAAGATAAAGCCACTTTTACCTGTCCATGGGGAGCCTATGCTTATTGAGTACCTTTTTTTTGGGTTATGAAATGCACTTGCAATATTCCAAAGGGCAGTTTTAGGCATTTTCTCTGATCTCATTCATGATTGTGGGGAAGTCTATATGGATGCTTTGGCTATCTATAGAAATTCCCTGGAAGAAGCTCTTAAAAATTTGGAAAAAGTTATCATTTGATGTAAAGAAGCAAATCTCTCATTAAGCCATGAAATTTTTTTTATGATGTTTATTGAGGGAATTGTTTTAGGACGCCATATTTCAGGGAATGGAATTAGAGTGGATACATCTAAAGTAGAAGTTATTTCTAAATTATCAATTCCAACTTGTCAAATAGATGCTAGAAGTTTTCTTGGCTTTACTGGTTACTATAGAAGATTTATAGAAAACTTTACAAAAATTGCCTCTCCACTTTTCAAATTGCTCACAAAATATTGTGAATTCATCTGGAATTATGATTGCCAAAAATCTTTTGAAACATTGAAAGAAAAGATTTATGAAACACCCATTCTAAGAGGACTCAATTGGAAACTACCTTTTCACATTTCAATTGATGCCTCTAATATAGATTTAGGAGATGTATTAGGATAAAAGGATTTAACTCCTTATGTCATTTACTACACCAGTAAAAATTTGACTGCTACAGAGCTAAATTACACTGTAACATAAAAAAGATATTTTCACTATTGTCCATGCCATCAATAAATTTAGACATTACATCATTGGTTATGAAACCTTCATACAGATAATTAATTCTGCTAATGAATAAACCACTAATGGCAGAATTATTATTATTATTATTATTTTATTTTTTTTGAATTTGTCTACTCCTATATTGATACAAAAATATTTTTACAAAGAGGCAGTGGCCTTAAGAAGTCTAGCCCAGAGATACGGCATGCTCACATTACATAGCTGAACACTGACCAAAAAGACTTGCTGAAGACTAACCAGAAGAGCTTCTAGGACCATGACCATGACTAGTTCATAGAAACAGAATATGCCAATATCGAAACTGAAGACTGACCAGAGGTAATTCAAAGACCAAAATAGGTTGACTGGGCCCATACAAATAAACAAGGAAGCGCTGCCCAATTAAAAACTAAAATCTGACCCATTAAACAATTGTAACTGTAACTGAGACCCAAAGACACAGTCAGAAGAATGCCGCCCACGTAGGGGAAACCGGCAATTTAACTTTAGAAAAAAGGTCTGAGCATGAGAACTGTAGAGCATATAATGACTATAAAATAGGAGGGAATTGAGCACCTTCGAGCAATAGAGAATCAAAAACCATTGAACGCAGACCTAATTAAGCTTCATGAGAGGTGGAAGGCGACTCTTCAACGATGCGACACCCATATTTGTAGGGATCTTCATCCTCAGAGGGATGGCTCTCTTTGCCTGAAGAACCACCACTAGTAGGGACGCTCGAACTAGCTTGAATGTTCATGTCCTAGGTTGTAGTGCCACCAGGATCCTTACTCTGCTTGTTGTCAATCTGAGAAGTTCCATGCTTATCTTCCGCCCTCGTCTCCAGAGTCACCCCTGGTGTCACAGCAACCAGACCAGAAGTATCCTCTCGAAGCTCAATGGTGATTGAAGCTATGAAGGAGAAATTACTGAGTGTACAGGGGAACTGAAAACAAGTGGTGTGAGATTGAGAATTATGAGAGCGCACTGCTGAATTATGCTACCCTCGACCCCGTCCACGACCACTCCTGGTAACGGGATAGCAGTCAGAGAAGAAGTCCGAGGAACAATACAAGGAGTCTGAAGTAGAGGAGGAGGGCTGGTGGATAACTCGCCCACGAGAACTTCCCCTCCTGCAGTGCATTCTCTGGCGCAATCTAGGCATAATGAAAAGAGTAGGAGGTGCTGAACAAGCAGCAGTACTGTGAAGGCAGGGGGGATTGAAAGGGGCCTAGCTTCAGCTCGCAGAGGAGCACTGGGAAAGACTGAGGACGAGCGACAACTGAATTTGCAGAATGGGCTTTGTGAGACATTAAATCTTGGCAATAAATCAACACAACATTCCAGAGCACAACATTTCCCTAGGCTGGTCTAAGAGCGAGGCTCTGCGGCAGCAAGGGAACAACACGAGCACAGGGGAGGAGCATGAATGAATTCTTGGAGGGGCGCCAAGACAGATGAACTTATAGCATGGTGTGGAGGGACGAGCTACATTAACGCAGCATTGAAGATGTTAGTAGAAGACTTAAAGACTAGCATCACGCGAGGCCGGATGGCGGTGGTAATAAGCCATGCACCAACCCACCAAGCCGCCCACATACAGAATGCAATGTTACACACCCGTATCTGGGAGAGATAGATCTTGTTGCACCAGAAGAGTGCAGTCTTGTTTGAGTTGTGCATCATTAGAACTGCTCAGTGGACCAGAGAAGAATGGGAGTTGCTGATCGACGCCTTGATTAGCCAGTCTGTCTGCTACCTTGTTAGCTATACGCCGAATGTGCTTGAAGGTAATGCTGTGGGATGCCCTGAGCCATTCTTCAATTTGTTCCAATCTTCTTAGAAGCTGCCAGCTCGAAGCGATCTTTGCTGCCGAGGTGCCTGAGTGAATCTGAATCGCTGCCTCTATTAAGATTTGAGAATCCCCTTCTACCTCTAGAGGGAAAAAAAATTCTATTTCTGCTATACAAATGCCCTTCCATAAGCCTTCAAGTTTGGCAGCGTTGTTGGTGTCTCTTCCAAGCGAACCATGATATATGTGCAGAGCAGAGCCTACAGCATCTTGAAAATACCACTGTAACCAGCCAACCCAGGATTGCCCTTAGCAGCTCCGTTGAAGTTCAGTTTGTAAGAGTGGGTGGCAAGAGGAGACCAGAATTGGGGAGAATTAGTATGGATGGAGGAGCTGGGCTTGACTTGAGCTAAAAATGTGAGGTCCAGGTTCCAATTTTTCAGAATGAGGCATTCCTGGGGTGAAGCTGGCAAATCCAAGTCTTGCTAGTGTCTTAGAGCTAGAGTTTCTTGAAGGTTTTGTTTGAGAAGTAGCCACAGGGTGTCAAGAGGCGTACTATGATTTTTAAAGATCCTATTATTTCTCTCCTTCCAGATCATCCAATAGACAAGTCCCGGTAAGAGGTTCCAGAGGGAATTGAGTAGTAGACTTTGGAAAGGATGCCAAGGCCAGTTCCTGATGGTGTTTAAAATATCTCCCACACGTCTGCCCGTTCTTCTGTTGCACTGTGCAGTTCTCTCCCAAAGTTGTGCTGCTAATGGGTAGGTGTCCAAGAGATGCAAGATGGTCTCTGTGTGAAGATTGCAATTGGGACATCTGGAAGGCCCAGTAAATCCTCGCTTTTGTAGATTGTCCCAAGTGAGGATCCGTTGTTTGCTTAGTAGCCAAAGGAAAGTAGAGACCTTAGGCCAGATGCTTGGTTGCCAAACCTGATCCCATAGCTGATCCTTTATTATCTGCGTGGGTTGATAGAGAAGTTGGTATGCTTCCTTGGTAGTGAACATACCTTTGGGTGTATATCCCCATCGCACTTTGTCCTTATGATTAGAGAGTTTAATTTTCCTGAGTTTGAGCTCTTGATCGATCTCTTCATAAGTTTCCTCCTACCAGTTAGCCTGCCAGGTGCTAGCTGATCTCCAAAGTTGAAAACCTTGAGGGGATTGCTACTGCCAAAACTGATGGACATGGATTTGATCATTGTGCTGCATAGTAGCTTGCCACTTGGGTTTGTGGAAGAGAGAGGCGAGTTTGGGAAGTTTTTGCCAAGAGTCCTCCCAAAATCTTGTTGTGGTACCCGAATGGATTTCCCAGAAGTTGTGTGCTTGAATAAAGGCACTATGTTGCTTGGCCGCATTCCAAATCAACAAGCCAGGGGCGGTCGTGTTGATGCAGATGAGATCCTCCAGTGGACTGCCTGGAGCATATTTGGCCTGCCAGAGACGTGCCCAAGGAGTGTGCGGTTTGGAGATCCAGTTCCACCAGATGCGGGCGCCCATGGTGTTATTGCTGTGGAGGGGATCCCTTAGACCAAGCCCACCAGCTGACTTCGGAAGACAAACCTCAGTCCATTTGAAAAGAGCCCATTTTCTGTTGAGGCTTGAGGAACCCCAAAGAAAGTTTCTTTGAAGATTGCGAATTTTTTTAAGAACCCATTTAGGGGCCAATATAGAAAATAAGTACAAAGGCATGGCTTGGAGAACGGATTTGATTAGGATAAGCCTGCTAGCAATGTTGAGCGAGCGGTAGGTCCAAGAAGAGAGCCTGGTTTCTAAATTGTCAAGGAGGGATCTCCAGGAAGCATGTTTGATGGCTGAGTCAAATAGGGGAGCTCCAAGATATTTCGAAGGAAGCACAGCTATCGAGAAGCCCAAAATCCTGGCTATATTTCTCTGAGTGAGAATGGGAGTGTGGAAGAAGAAGAGCTAGGATTTGGAAGCATTGATGGTGGTGCCAGAAGCTTCTGAGAAGAGATTGAGCAGGGACTTGAAGGCAGAGGCCTCTTGAATTGACGGATGTCTGAAAAGCATAGTGTCATTGACAAACTGTTGGTGAGAGATGGGGGGTTGACCATGAAGAGAAATTCCCTTTAAGGAGTGTGAAGAGATAGCAGAATGAAGAAGGTGACTAAGGCCTTCAGCCATGAGAACAAAAAGGAATGGGGAGAGAGGGTCACCTTGACGAATACCCTGGGAGGGACGAAAGGGCGAGGAAGGATAACCATTAAGAAGGATGGAGAAATAGGGGGAGGAGATAAGATTCATAAGCCAACGTGTCCAAGTAGCATAGAAGCCAAATGCTAATAACATTTGATTAATATAGGTCCAGCTGAGTTTATCGAAAGCTTTAGAAAGATCTAACTTGAGAATCATACCTGGCTTTTTTAGAATCTTGAGTGAATGGATCACTTCATGTGAGAGAATGATACCGTCCAGAATCTGGCGCCCTTCTACATAGACTGTCTGCTCTGGAGAAATGAGGAGAGGGAGAAGAGGTTTGAGCCTGTCCACCAAGACTTTATATATGTGTTTGTAGATTACATTGTAGAGTGCGATGGGCCTATATTTATCAGGTGTATTGGATTCTTCCACTTTAGGTACTAGCGCTATGAAGGTTGTGTGAAGGGAAGGAAGGATCCAATGCATCGATCGCGATTCTTCCATGAGCTCCCAGACCTCTATTTTGATATGCTGCCAAAAAGCATGAAAGAAATTGGTTGTGAAGCCATCGAGGCCAGGCGCTTTGCCATTCTTAAGTTGGGCCATAGCGTCGTCCACTTCCTGCATAGAGATAGGCTGAAGAAGCATATTGTTGTGGTCTGTTGTAATGATTTTTGGAATGTACTACCTAATAGATTGAATGGCCTGATTTCTGTAGCCTGGAGGCTCCCGAAGAATGTCCTGAAAGTACTCTTTGAATTCCTGTTCCACTTCTTCATGCACCTCTAGTCGCTCTCCTTGCCGATTATTAATGAAGGCGATGTTATTGTGCATTCTCCTTTGAATAGTAGACCTATGAAAAAATTTGGTATTTTTCTCCCCATCCTTAAGCCATCTAACCCTGGATTTTTGATGCCACAGGGTCTCTTCTTGTTGCCTTCGTGCTTCAATCTTGGTCAAGAGGGCCTTCTCCTATTGCGCATAGTCTTCCATTCTTCCCTCAGAGATAATACACTGTTGCAATGTATTCATTTGCTGCTCCAGCGCTTTCTGATGGTCAAAAATGTTACCAAACTAAGTGTGATTCCATGATTTGAGAGCTTGTTTGAGGTGTTTTAACTTTTGTTGAAACTGGAACATCTTGGCTCCTTCAGGGGGAGTGAAGGATTTCCAAGTATAGTTAACTACTTCTTTGAAGTTAGGATGTGAAAACCAAAATGATTCGAAGCAAAAAGGTCTATTACACCTAGAGCCCGGACGCGACCATTGTAGCATTATGGGCCAGTGATCAGAGCCCACTTGAGCCATGATAGAGGCATGAAAGTCCCCACCCAGGTGAATGGCATTATCCAACATAAGGAATCGATCTAGCCTGGAGGCTATATGCTATGGTCCCCTTCTATTATTGGTCCATGTATACATACCATTAAAATTCTATAGGCCCATTAACTGATTTTTGTGGATGAAGTCTTTGAAGCTGATGCTGTCTCCTTCCAGCCTCGATCTTCCTCCGTATTTTTCCTCCAAAGCTGTGATGATGTTGAAGTCACCACTGCAAATCCAAAGGGGAAATCTCCTGACAGAGTTGAGAGCTGTGAGAGTGTCCAGCAGATCCAACTTCTTTTGTAAATCTTATGGGAAATACACATTAAAGAGATGACCATGGATATTGGTCCCGATTAGGTGGAAATTTGTTTGAATAAAGTAGTGTGAGGTGTGAAAATCATGAAGGGAGAGAACTTGAGGGTTCAAAATGATTGCTAGCCCTCCTGAAGCCCCTGAAGCATCCACTGAGACTGAATGGCATCTAGACTAGGCTTTATTTAATATCTTTTCTAGCGCAGTGCTATTGCATTTTGTTTCTTGTAGATAGACTAATGAAGGCTTATCTTGCTGGATCATGTTTTTTTAACATTCTGTGTTTTGCAGGGCTGTTAAGCCCTCTCACATTCCATGAGATGAGCTTCATGAGGAATAGTGGGGAAGAGATTTAACTTGGTCAACTTGGGGAATCTACCAGATTCCACCATCATTTCTCCAATAATAATGGTCCTCTGCAGATCTATTTTATGCCTGCGTTTCTTCGATTCTTTCAGTATTTTTTTCCATCCCAAGGACTGCCTACCTAAATACCAAGACATTTTTTATGTTGTGCTCTGGCTAAAACTACTTCAAGACTTTCGATTTGCTGGGGGGGTATAGCACTGAATTCTTTCTATCAACACGTTGTTTCCAGGCTGAGAATGTCTAGATCTCCTAGATCTATACTCTCTAGTTCCTCATCCATGTGTATCGGTATGTTCTGTTCTTCCTTGTTTGGCTTTTGATGGATACTGAGAGCTAGAGCTGCATCTATCTCCATGTTGGATGTTTGAAGGGTTGTATCTTGATCTTTATTATCAAAGGAGGTAGAGGCGGGGATGATGGTGAGATCGGAGGCTGAGAGCGGAGCTGAAGATTTTGGAAGAGGGGGGGAAGAGGTATGAGGTGGATCTAAAGAAGAAGGGATAGAAAGGTGATCCTCCAAGTTATTTTGAGAGGTTAGGATTTCGAAACTGTTTCGTATTTTAGGTTTCTTGAGATTATCTGGGGCGAATGGAGATTTCTTGGCATGCTTTCTTCGACTGGTGACTTTTGTGAATCCCTCAGCATCTTTTCTAGTCTCAGTGATAGGGGCTTTAGAATGAAGATTCAGTGGGCAATCCCTGAATAGGTGGCCATGTTCATGGCATTTCCTACAACGAAATGGAACATGCTCGTAGTCTATTGTTTGAACCCATTCAAAATCGTCATGAAATAGACTTACCAAGTCCGTGAGTGCTTTAGCCAGATGCATGTGTACACAGATCCTAGCATAGGAGGTGTATCTTCGGTGTTTAGTTTCCTCAGCGACTTTGATAAAAACCCCCAAGCCATTTCCTATGTCCTTTCAGGTCTCCTCATCCCAGTATTCCAGGGGAAGAGAGTACATACGGATCCATACTAGAGCCTAGTTGAAATCTTCTTTCTCTGGATTGAATCTTTGTATCCAGTCATGAAGGCACAGGCCTGCAGAGTTGAAGAAGTATGGGCCTCCCTCAAAGATACGAGTTTTGTCCTCTAGACAGTTGAAAATAGCAGTGAAGAAGCCTTTGGGACCAAGCTGTAGGGTAACTTGTCCTTTAGGCTTCCATTTTTTGCAAGGCCTTTTCAGTAGGCCAAAGTCCTAAGAACTTGCCTATGAGGGCATGATCCCTCATACATTGGATTTGGGTGTTGATTCGGTGACTGGGGAGATCTACTTTGGTTCTTTCTTAAGTCTTAGGGATGCATGTAGTAGAGGACACCTTTGGTAGTGACGTCGAGGCATTCTGGTATATGCCTTTGTCTTTAGCGGCCGCGGATCCTGCTGCAGTGTTGCTAGCATTGTCGATAGCGGGATCGATAACATGGGTGGCCAGTGGGGTGGAGCCGGGACTGGCATTTGTGTCTGCGCTTGCAGAGTTTTCATAAGAGGAACCGTTGGGGGGAGGGGGGGCCATTCCCACCCCTCTCGAGGGCGGATTCATGGAGAAAGAGTCAGCAAAGAAGCCCGAGGTGCTGAGCTTCGATACAATGTGCACAGAGGATTAGGGCATCAGAGTTTGTGCAGGAACCCTAGCAGGAATAGCATCACCAATCTTTTTGAATGGGATGTGGATATTAAACTCTTCATGGATTGTCAATGCCACACCCTCCCTCCTTTGTGGGTGGTGGAACAACGATCAAGATGGTTATTATTGTTACAAGAATTCAATATTACTATTTTGGATAGACCTGGAAAGCAAAATATAGTGGTTGATTTTCTATCTAGGATTCAAAATGATAATGTTGATGTTCCTGTTGAATATAATTTTCCTGATGAATATATTTTGTAGTATCTATTAAATATCCTTGGTTTGCATATATTGCTAATTACTTGGCTATAGGGAGCTTACCAACATACTTGTCTCCTCGAGAGAAAAGAAATATTATTCAAACTAGTGCATCATATTCATGGATAAATGAAGAATTGTACAATACAGGACCTGATTTAATCATTAGGAGATGTGTCAGAAGATGAAGTACCAGAGATATTGAAGGCTTGCCATGATAAGCCATGTGGAGGACATTTCACTGATAAAAGAACTGCTTATAAAGTTCTTCTCTTAGGATATTATTAGCCTTCTCTTTTTAAGGATGTCAATGAATATGTTAAGAGATGTGGCAATTGTCAGAGAACGGGAAAACCTGTTCCTTCAGGTGAAATGCCTCTATAGCCTCAAGTACTCATTGAACCTTTCGATAAATGGGTTTTGGATTTTGTTTTTCCAATTAATCCACCATCAAGACAAAAAAGGTACATTCTTGTTTGCACCGATTATGTTATAAAATGGGAAGAGGCAAAAGCACTTCCTTTTGCTACTGAAAATGTTGTAGTTTCATTTATTTTCGAGGATATTTTTACCTATTTTGGTTTCCCAAGGTAAATTGTGACAGATCAATGTACTCAATTTACATCCAAGTTGGTAAGGAAGATAATGGAGGAATACAAAATAAAACATCAAAAGTCCACTCCATATCATCCACAAGCAAATGGACATGTGGAATCCACCAATAAAGTAATTGAAGCAATGTTACCAAGATTGTGCATCTTCATAGAAGAGATTGGGTAGAAAAGCTTCCAGAAGCTTTATGGGCATACCCTACCAAATGGAGAAACACCACAGGACATACTCCCTATGAACTTTTTTCTGGGAAGCAAGTCCTATTTCCTATTGAGTTCCAGGTAAAGACCTTCAAGACAATAGTTAAATTAGGTCTTGATCTATTTGAAGCACAAAAAAAAAGGATGGAGAAACTGAATGAACTTGATGAGATGAGACAGGATGATATTCAAAGAACCAACATAGTTCAACAACAAAGATCCAGGTGGCATGACAAGTTAATAAAAGAAAGGAAATTTCAGCGAGGAGATTGGGCATTACATTTTGACTCAAAATTTAAAGATTTTCAAGGAAAATTTCAAACTCATTGTCTTGGACCTTATGAGATTGAAACTATCTTTGATAATGGTGCAGTCATGATTAGAACCATTCATGAAGAAAAAGTGACATTCCTTGTAAATGGCCATTGATTAAGAATTTATCACAAACTATTTACAAGGGAGGAATCTGTTAAACATCTGCAAGACAATATTGATTTGAAGGTGGTTAGGAATGATTCTCCTTCCTCTCCAATTTTACTCGCAAAAGCCTTTTGTTTTCTAAAAAAAATAAATAAATAATAATAATAATAAATTTGTGTAAACATGAAAACCAACCCTCTTTTTCTTTTTAAAATAAGAAACTATAGACTTGTTGAGAATTTGCAGCTTTAACAAAATTCTACAACTGATATTGATAGGGGTCAACCAGGACAATTGAATATCTTGACATAAGAAGAAGATGATCAAGCTTGCAATTGAAGGCATCCAAGGACAACCTACAAAGATCAATCACAACGTCAAAATCATGAATTTATAGGTATGTAAATATTATATTAAATGATAAAGGTAAAAAACATTAGATTACGAAATAAAATATATGTTGCTACTGTCACTTAAAGTAATCATTACTATTCCAACTTCGGATTTAACCACAAATAATTTGTGTTGTCAACGAAGTTCGCCATAATCCCATTCACCGCTAATCATTGCGCAGATACTCCACTCCATAAACCCTATTCCATTGATAATTCTGCCCTCATTCATATCATGTTTTCCTTAAACCCCCCTTTTCACTCCATTCCATTGACAATTTCGGTCTCATCCATACTCTAATTTCCGAAGCCATTTTCGCTCCATAACCTTGTCAAAAGAAGCAGTTGCAGGTTGAGACTTCTCCAACATGGGGGTTATTGTGAGGGTAGAGTCGAATGGAAAGAAATTCATGGAGGGTTATCCACAAGTTAGATAGATGTTACAATAGGCACAATGGTTGGAGTTTATAGAGAAAATTAGCGGTTAGGACAAAGAAGCTACAAAGTCCTTTACCTGAGAATTCGATGGAGTTGAGGCATAAATTGAAGATGTGAAGATAGTATTGACATAATCCTTCATAGAAGAAGTAACCCGACTACCTGGGGTTGGTGAAAGATGGTTCAAGAACAAAGGAACTGAAGGAAGTGAATGGAAAACATTTCTCAAAAACCTTGGTATGGACACTTAAGTCTTTAAGAAAGGCATCCCAAGTACAACTCTTAAAAACAAATGGAGAAATTTATTGTTGGTCATTCAAAAATATATTACTTGTGACGGTAGATTTGGCAGTATGTTTTTCTATCATGTGTGTTTGACAATGCATTTCCTTGAGGGGAATGAAATTAATTTGCCTTGTTTCTTACTCAATAGTCTGAAGAAAATGATTGTTAACACTAAGAGAAAAATACAATCTATTAAGAATATCATGTATCATCACGGTCTGATAAAAATGTTTATTGAAGCCCACCTCAAAAATATAGGCGATGATTGGGAAAGTTTCTTAGTCAGAAACCATGTTAAATAGGTAGAACAGGAAGAACCCGGTAGAAAAATAAAGAGAAGTAGAAGAAGATTATCTATAAACCCTAATGATGACTTGCCTCCACAACAAGAGCAACCCTTAGAAGATGAAACTCCCCTTGTAGATGTATTAGAGAATCTCAAAAACAAAAAGGTTAGAAGAAAGAAAGCCTGTGATAAGGAAGAAAGTACATCCAAAATAAAAACAGAGGAAACAAAGAAAGCAAAGACAAAATAAAGGGAAATTCAAAAGTTAATTCCTCTTACTAAGACCTCATCCACTGTAAGGAGGAGTGCAAGACTCAATAAAACAATGAAGGAACCATCTCGATAGTCCACATAATTTGTCAATTTAGAGGAATAAGAAGATCTAAGGGCTCCATCACCAACCATTTTGTCACCAATTTCTAGTCCAACAAGAATAACACCCAAAATTGACCCGGTCCAACAACAAATATATGGTTATATATAATCTTTGGAGAAGAGAGATACAGAAGAGGTCATTGCATCCTATTTAAATTAGGAAAAAGAAATTCATTCTAATAGTCCACAAGAACCTCCAATTATAAATACTCTGAAACAAGAGATTTATGAATTAGAGACACTAAACAAGCACTTAAACAAGAGCATGAAACATTGAAAGTGCAAAATGAAATACAGAGAACCAAGAATGACAACATTCTCTTACATCTTGGTCTATGGTATGAAAATAATAAGAAGCTGAAAGAAAAGAACAAATATCTTAAGAGAAAAGTCATAATTCTGAAGTATAAGATTTTGATGAAGAAACCGAGAAAGGAATTCACCAAGAAGAAAGCAAGGAAGACAAATTTAGATGTTTTGGCTTAAGTATTTGAAGAAGTTCAGTAACAAAAAGGGTTCATTAATTTTGAATTTTTGCAAGAGGACATGCAATGACCTCCATGTGGGGGAATGTTGAACCTCACAATTGCTTCTTTTTGACATCCCTTTTCACCCTATCTATTTCCTTTTGATCTTCATAATAACACATTGGGCATCAAGTTACATGAATTATGATATGACAGGTATACAATTCTCTTTTATTTCATAGAATGATAATGTTATTTACTATTTAGTTAAATGTTGACTTCAGCTACTGAATTACAATGATTCTGTAGCTAATACACAATTCTATAGGCAAGTCCGTGGTTTGATAGGTTCCAAGGTTCTAGCTGGGAAGCGAAATATATGGGTGCGTGGGAATTGATGCACTCAACGATTTCCTCCTACTCTCATGAACCATATTGATGGAAATAGGTCCTAGTAATGTGGTCAACAACGAAGTCAACCTTCGTAGGTGGCAACAAGCGAGCAAGAACAAGATTTATGCCTCATGATTTTCTTTCATAATAGAAAATCATGAGCGAATGATGTGATGTTATCTTTTCAAGTTAAATTTAGTTTATGTTGATAGGGATTAGGAATATAGCTCTAAAAAATTAATTGCCATCAGCTCTATAAATATGCCTCTTGGCAGAAATGAAAACAGGTGATAGTAAGGATGCGACAGGGAGACTGCAACTCTATTATTGATACTTTATTTGTAAAGAATCATTTCAATTTATGAATAAACATCCATGCATGGTTAAGTGCTTGATCGATAGCATAGTGATAACCTACTTCTCGTGGAGGGCCCCCTGAGACAGTAAGGATTTCTATTTTTTTTAGCAGTTAGAAATTAGCTTTATATTTTCTATAAATTTTTGTTTATTAGATTGAGTAATTGCATTTTCGATTCTTTCATATTTACATCGAGACCATTCTACTAATCATTTCTATTGAATTCACATGGATAAAGCATAGCAGTGGTGACATAGTTTTACATTTCAATTAAATAGACATAACTTTATCTTTCTTATAGACAGTGGATTTATTTGCAGAATTGAATGTTAAATTTCAAGCATGTGTGATCTTTAATTTAAGCAGGTGTGAGTGTGTTTAAGCAAGAGTTTGTTTCATTTTATTTTCATGCAAGTGTGATTTCTATTTATATAGATGTGTGATGAGATTAATAGTAGTTTTCATTTTTGCAAATGAGTGTGTATATAATTTTTATTTATGCAAAGCATGGGATTAATTTTCATTTATGTCAAAAGTGAGATTGATTTACATTTATGCTGAAGTGTGAGATTTTTATTTCAAAGCAAAGTGTGGAATTTTATAAGCAAAAGTAGTTTTGTTTGAAAGAAAGAGAGTGTGATCATCATTGTAGAGTTAATCTTATTTTCTAGGAATAACTAATTTACTCATAAAAGACATGTGCATCTCGATAACTCAATTTAATTTAGAATTTGTGTGAGTAATAAAATACTTCTAGCACATACAGTGCACATACACTTCATCAATTTACTAGCCCTGGTTGATAATTCATGTAAGTAATTTAAGGTCAATTAAGTTAACAAACACCTTGTATGGCAAAAAACCCTAATATAGTAGTGAATGAATGACGATGACTTTAATGTATGGATTATCAATGATAGTGGCAGATTGATAAAAGCAACAACAACAGAGGCAACTGTTGTGGGGAAAAGTATCCGACTCGGAATGACCCTATCCCGACTCTAAGGGTGACAGTTCCTTAGCAACAACTGAAAGTAAAGCTTTGATATTTTCCTTTATGAAAGTACAGAGAAGGAAGAAAAGATTAACCAACCGGTGTCTTTCGCTTTTGTCGATCCTGTCCTCTCTCTTTGTCTCTTGTTCCCAGCTCCTTGCTCTCTTTGCCGGCCCAGCTACACATAGATCCTGCACAAACAAGAGAGGGAAACTACAAGAAACATGTACTCATAACTGATGCATGGATTAGAGTGAATCAGATATACAAGTAAATACAATACATCAATGCAATACAAGTATATAGGAGAACATTCAAAGCTTTATTGATAGAAGTAAAAGGGTTCTGAGAAGGTTACAACCATCAATGGCTCCAATCCAGCAACACCTCCCCAGCAGCAAGAAATCTCCTCTTCACCTCTATAAAAGCAATCACCCAATAGCTCTAACTGTAAACCAACAGCACTTCCTTGCTTTGCACAAAATTCCAGCCTCCCTAGACCTCATGAGAGAGCTCTATATATAGGAGATTTGGAGAAAGGATGAGTCAGCTTGAGGCTGGCATAAAGCTGACTAGTGTCCTCTCCCACTTTAGTTAAACTTCAGTTCTTGAGTCCACTTGGAGATCCTTGCTTACACATGGATATCAAGTACCTCTTACTCATCACAGGGCGAATCCCTTGAACCAAGTGTCAGTTTGGAAGCTTCCTGGGCAGTT
Organism: Pinus tabuliformis; assembly: GCA_031772625.1. Taxonomy (NCBI): domain Eukaryota; kingdom Viridiplantae; phylum Streptophyta; class Pinopsida; order Pinales; family Pinaceae; genus Pinus; species Pinus tabuliformis. The sequence goes on along the minus strand of CM062819.1, from coordinate 82,232,857 downwards.
GACACCTTGCAGAATGACTGTGCCACTTGGCCAATCTCGCCCAGCGTAGGTAGCCTTCATTGGTTTTGACTTTCAGCGTAGGTACAAGGAGGAGCAGTTGACATTCAGCGCAGCTGCTCAGTGGAGCAGCTGACATGATCCAAAAATAGCCTGTTTTGAGTGTTTTTCAGGTGGAGAACTGATGGGAAGTGTTGTGGTTTGCTGACCTTGTTCTTCTAGGGGTAAGAACAACATGTTTAGGGACTGAGGATCCCTGTAATTATTGACATTTCATGCTCCATGCTGCGAGGCACAAAAATGTCTATAACAGTTGCCTCCTAAAGTATGAGGCCGTTTATCGGGTGAAATGCTTTATCTAGAGGGTCCGAAGTTCATTCCAGTGCTGAGGAGGCGCCCTGTAATACAATACAATACAATACATTATTTTTCATTCTGTTTTCATGATCTAGCTGAGGCGGACATTCCCATGCTCAGCTTTATAAATACATTTTGGTACATAGAACAGACGATCGTCTGATGGTAGACCGATAATTCTCTGCTGGAATTATCATCCTTTGAGTAGGATGATCATCTGCTGCAATGATGTACATGACAAATGATTTTATATTTCCTGAATATGTATCGCAGCCCGGATGGATGAAACTAGATCCGGGGTCTTCAAACTCGTTCGATCTTCACTCTAAGTACAAGTCGATCCATGTGAGAATTTCGCTGAAGTCGAACATGGAAAGACATCGCTTGATTACCGGTCAATGATGAAAACCGTTAACAAGCGCGAGAGGAATCACCGATAATGATAATGACCCTCAAGGTACCGCAGTACAATTCACGTGGCGTGAATAAAGGACTTGGCGTCGAACGCCACGCAAAATCTTCTGGTCGAAGGTCATTGATGTATACCTGTCGCCGGAAGTGAGAAACTTGCCATTGAGGCATGCAAGCTTCAAAGTACTGATGGGGTTGTTCCTAGATCAACTCCTTGGATAATGAGCTGAAGTCGACAAGAAGCGATCCGTCAAAGGAGGGCCTTAATGAATCCCACATCAATGACACGGAACGGAGCTAATGATTTTAGTGGAGGTGAAAACAAACTGTGACATATGATTCAGGGTGGCGATCATGAATGGATGAAGGATAATGTATGGCAGTGGATGGGACACGGTTGACACTTTCAGAATGACCTCTCTTGAACATATAACGACACTGATGCGATGGATCGGTAGCATTACCCCAAAATGTGGATGGTTTGGCGAAGACCATGGTGATGAGACCGGTGAATGAAACAACCCAACCCGATGTGGTACGGAAGAAAAGTGTCATGTTCAAGAGCGACTTGCTACCGTTAAGCTTTGATGTTCTCCCAATTTTTCCCCAGTCATTTCTGACCAGTACCTCTTTATTTTTGTCAAGCTTGAGGAGGATAACATATGCTTGTTCTATAACCTGCCCTTCGGGCAAGCCCATCGCTATGATTTAACGAGCTTAGCGATAGGGAAACTCGTTCTCGTCTAAAGACAAGTTTGTCGCTATTTAATCATTTTAACGAGTCTAACGACAAGGAAAACTCGGTCCTTTTCATTTTTAGAGAGTCTGAAAAGGTACATAAAGTCAACTCCAAAATTCCTTTTTCGTCATCTAATCCCTTAAGTCCGAAAAAGTATAAAACAATACAGAAGGGATGGGTGTTCGGTACTTTTAACGAGCCGAACAAAACAAGCGCTCGATCTTTTTGTGCAATAATCCCTCAGGTCCAAAAAGATTAAAATCTAGAGGAGGGATAGCTCTTCCGGTCGCTTTAACGAGCTGGAAGGCCAAAACTCGGCAAACTTTTCATATTTTACGAGTCAGTGAAAAGAGCTCAAAGAAGACTCGTCTTTTGAGGAACGAGTGATAAACAGGGATAGCAACTGATTCCAGGTACAAGTTGGAATATTCCATTCACGGCAGTGTCACAAGGATGGCTAAGTGAAATCACTCTTCGCAGATGTTCCTCAAAAAGGGTAAACACACAAATGGAAGTGAATGATCGGCCAAATGACGGTGGAGGTGACGGTGCACAAACACGACCAAGGCTTTTATGGCTGATGAATTTACGATCTCAGAAGGGTATTTACCAGTTCATTTTTTTTGAATGAGCTTGAACTCTAAAGGAAAGCCTGCTCATAAACTTATGTTTATTTTTTAACGAGCATGAACTATGCGCTAAAACTGCTCGGATCTTGCGTTTATTTTTTAACGAGCATGAACTATGTGCTAAAACTGCTCGATATACCAGTCATAGAATAAGAACGCCTCCTGTGAGATAGCTATTTTTTAAGGAGCTTTATCTCACGAAGCTATGCTCCAATTTGGCAAGTTTTTACCTTTGCCCCACAGACTTTCTTCATGCAAGGTCGGAAACGGCTAATCCTACGAGTTTAAAGGGTTAGACCTACAGGTTTAAAGGGAGGACCTAAAAATTTAAAAAAAATAAATAGTCGTCCCTCGCTCACATTCCAAAAGTTTGCATGCCCCCAGGTATAGGATAGAATTTCGAGGTTGCCCCTCCTCTCCCCTACCTCTGCTTTTCTTTGGGTGTTCACAGCTACCTGTCATCTTGCCAATCTAATGTTAATGATACTAGTCTTCTCGTTATTTTAAGGGGTCTTACGCGGTACTCAGGCTTCCCGTCAGCCCGACTTTTAACGAACAGCTATTTGTGACAAGAGAAGAACACTACTCAAAGACAAAACAATGGTATCATTGAGGGAGGCTTGCCTCTTTCTTATTATCCGAAGAGGGTTCTATTTGCTGCCGTAAATCAATCTCTTTCTTCGGCGATGTCTATCATCAGGTTACTAAAGATGGCGACCACCTGTTGCAGCAATAGAATCTCTTTCTTTAGAGGCTGCCCCTACTTATCCTTCAAAACATATGTTTTAATGGGTGAGGCTTGTCTTCAAAGATGGTTACTACTTGCTACCGCAAATGGTCCCCTTCCTTGGTATCCTGATTATCTAGACAAGGGGAGCGAGAAGCTGATTATCTCACTCGCATAACTTTGACAAAAGAATATTATTCTAGAACAACCCCTCTTCCACCGCCGGACGGGGTACGGACTAGTCCATTCTTCTGCGGAAATTCTACCTTATACCCAGGGTTTCTTCTGCCCGAAGCAGACCAGGGTGCATGCCCCCTAGGTTCCAGTCTTTCTTTCCGAATCACTCGCACTCATCGGGAAGGAGGACTGGGGGTGGAGGTGAATCTTGAGTGAACAGACCATTTAGGATTGGTATTTGACTATTTGCGATGCGAGATCCCGGAAATGAAAGTTGGTCTACGAGCTTGACCATCCTTCCTTCATGTGGAAAACACATTACTCTAAAGAGTGAGGAGACTATCGCTCCCATGCAATAAATATAGTCACGTCCAAGGAGTAGGTTATAATCCAAGGGTCCCTGGACGACCATCACGTTTAAATTGACGGTCTTCCCTTTCAATGTAACAGGTACATTGGGGAGGATTCCTAATGGTCGACTGGTTCCTTTATCAAAACCTGAGAGATTTCTTAACTCAGGTAAAAGCGTTGGGGAACCCACTGCTTTCCAAGCAATAGAGGAAAGGATACTCACAGACGCCCCTTCATCAATGATAGTACCAGCCATAATCATTCTATAGATCTGGACAATGATTCTGAATGGTATACTGGCTGGTAACCGGGGTCTGCCTAGTTGATTCCAATCAAAGGATACAACCAGGTTGCTTGGTGGTGGGACCGAATATACGGCCGGGTATGACCCTGATGATGTTCCTTCCTGCGATAAAGGAATGGGCGCATTGCCCTGACGCTCATCAGAGTCGGTGCTGATGAAAAGAACCTGGATGGTGTCATCCTTATTCTCTTCAGTGAGGGTGTCGCATGAAGCTGACTCTTCGGCGACGGTGTCATTTGAAGACGGGTCTTCAATGACGGAGTCATTGGACGATGAAACCTCTGAAGGAAGAACCGGGTCAACTGCCGTTTCGACCTTTAGACTTTCGTCTAGTCTGGATTCAGTAGGTTCATTCTCAATGACCGACCCTTCAGCTGACCACTTGAGCGGGTCAACTGGATTTTCAACTATCGAGGGATTAGGCGCGAGTTTTTGGTATCCAGGAGGAAGTCGCAACGGTGAAACCGGGCGATCTTCCAAAACTCTCTTTGCCTCATCTAAGAATGGACATTTGTGGATGGCATGATTGCCTTCACACAATAGACAGGGTGATCTTGGTCCCCTTCTTCGTCCTTCACTCTCGTTAGTTGACGGACTGCAATCAACATGACAACCAGAGGTTGATGCTACCGGATTGTGCAACCTTGGGGACCAGTCCCTTAGTATCCGGGGAATACAAGGACAATCACGATGGAAGTGGATCCCTTTGCAAATGACACATGGCAATTTAGGCCCGGTCGGTGCAGTGTGTGGGTTTTTGTCAGCTTTCTTCTGCTTGCCCCCAGTCGCCTTCGCCAGAGGCTCCTTCTGCTTCTTTTCTCTCTTCTTCTTTTCTTTCTTCTCCTTGGGAGGCTGACTCTTGCCAGCTCTACCTTGCGAAGATGAAGGATCAGAGGAAGTATCGTAAGAAGTGGAAGGCTGGTGGGTAGTTCTAGATTGTTCTGACTGTTGATTCGACTGCTCAGGATTAGTGGCGATCTGGACTACATTAGTTGAAAAGAGCCATACAGGTAGGCCGATTGTCAATCCTGGAAGTGACAATGTTGCCATATGAGGCGCACCAACATCTCCCCAAGAGGAGAAGGGATTTGGACTTCCGCCAAGGTTACTTCCTTGGTTGGTGGGCTCCATACTTTTCAACTGAAAGATCAACGTGGGAATAACAGGTGATTATGTTCCGCTTAAAATAAATTTTATTAACGACGCTTTTAGACACAAACTTGCTTTTTCATGTTTTAAGAGTCGAGAAAAAGCTAAAGATGACTCTAGTCGACTTCGATGTATTAACGAGCCCGAAGTGACAAATGCTCGGTTGGACTTTTTCAGTTATAGAGTTTGAAAAAGGCCAAAAGAAACTGCTCTGGAGATCTAGGCAGAGGGTGTGCCAAACCTTTCGCGAAACCACAGAATACGTTTTACGGTACGGGTGGTCGATCTTCGTGAATGCTGTGTTCACTGCATCGCGATCAGTAGGGCGGCCGACACGGCTTCCTAAGGATAAAGGATAAATGCCTATAGGGGTCTCCCAATATACGCGACGGTACGCGGGAGCACAAGTCCGTATTAGTGCCACCGACTCTCAGGAGGAATCACCCACCTTCGTAGAGATCGACAGTCACTACGTTTAATGACGCCGGAACACGTCTCTACCTAGACCTCTAGATGTTTGCGTTATGTTACAAAGCGTTGTTATGTAAATTGGATTTATTTTAATGTTGATCTTGCTTAGCAGTTTGCCTTTAAGGATCACCACGAGATGTATATATACAACTTCTTAAATGCAATCTAAGATGAGAAGCAAAACTTTTCAATCTTTCAACTTTGAAAACCTTAATCTACTGAGGGAAAAGAAAGACACAACTTTTCGCACAGATCATAGAACACACACTAAAATGCAAATTTTCCTAAATCGTCAAGCACACAGTCAAATGCAAATATGCACAATGCATGTATTTCTTTTCGTTATCCTTAATGTTGATGTAAGACAGAAAGGAAAACTGTTGTATGACTTTTGAATCTAATTTCAAGCGAAAAATAAACAAGCTTGTCCAAAATCAAAAGACACCTTAAGATCGACTTGTTTAGACACTGGAAATGTATAGATTCAAACCATAAAATGAAAAACAAACAAACTCAAACAGCCATGAACAGTAATAAAACTAGCTCTTAAGATCACAAAGACACTTTTACAGTTCAGGATCTAAGAGGCCACAGCTATACTGGTTTGCTTTTCACAATGGGAAACTGTAACTGAAACAAGAAATACTGAAAGAACACTCACAGTTTCATCACACAACTGAGGCGGAATAATGTCAAGGAAAGTTGGTTTACAGCAAGTACAATGACCAGCAATCAGCAGCAAAAATCAGTGAAAACAGGGCTAAGACACAGTGGGAAACCTCAGGAAGACATAGCCTAACTGGGTCAGCGCAGGCTCTGGTTTGTCAAATTGACTCTCAGCGCAGTTCCCGAAGGGAGTACCTGCGCTGAAATGCAGACTGCCTGTGGACAGCCTGCACTGAGACACGAGAGTTGCGTTTACAAGGATTTCCGGGTCATAAAAAGCTCAAAAATGCACTGTTTTTGCTGAAATAAAAAGCTATAGGTCAAGTACAGGCTAAGGGATGATCAAGAGGATGAAAAGCTATCACAAAGAGTACAAGAGTCTTTTGTAGATCAGCTCTTCAAATCATGAATCTGATCAGAAAATGAGCAAGAGTAGCAGCCCCTCTACTTCGCTTTTGATATAGTCAAAAGCTTTTCGATTTGGTACTCTTTTCTTCAGGAAATGAATAGCAAAGATACTACAAACACCAACAAGATACTAGGCTCCCCAGCGGAGTCGCCAGTTTGTTGTGGGGAAAAGTATCCGACTCGGAATGACCCTATCCCGACTCTAAGGGTGACAGTTCCTTAGCAACAACTGAAAGTAAAGCTTTGATATTTTCCTTTATGAAAGTACAGAGAAGGAAGAAAAGATTAACCAACCGGTGTCTTTCGCTTTTGTCGATCCTGTCCTCTCTCTTTGTCTCTTGTTCCCAGCTCCTTGCTTTCTTTGCCGGCCCAGCTACACACAGATCCTGCACAAACAAGAGAGGGAAACTACAAGAAACATGTACTCATAACTGATGCATGGATTAGAGTGAATCAGATATACAAGTAAATACAATACATCAATGCAATACAAGTATATAGGAGAACATTCAAAGCTTTATTGATAGAAGTAAAAGGGTTCTGAGAAGGTTACAACCATCAATGGCTCCAATCCAGCAGCACCTCCCCAGCAGCAAGAAATCTCCTCTTCACCTCTATAAAAGCAATCACCCAATAGCTCTAACTGTAAACCAACAGCACTTCCTTGCTTTGCACAAAATTCCAGCCTCCCTAGACCTCATGAGAGAGCTCTATATATAGGAGATTTGGAGAAAGGATGAGTCAGCTTGAGGCTGGCATAAAGCTGACTAGTGTCCTCTCCCACTTTAGTTAAACTTCAATTCTTGAGTCCACTGGGAGATCCTTGCTTACACATGGAGATCAAGTACCTCTTACTCATCACAGGGCGAATCCCTTGAACCAAGTGTCAGTTTGGAAGCTTCCTGGGCAGTTGACACCTTGCAGAATGACTGTGCCACTTGGCCAATCTCGCCCAGCGCAGGTAGCCTTCATTGGTTTTGACTTTCAGCGCAGGTACAAGGAGGAGCAGTTGACATTCAGCGCAGTTGCTCAGTGGAGCAGCTGACATGATCCAAAAATAGCCTGTTTTGAGTGTTTTTCAGGTGGAGAACTGATGGGAAGTGCTGTGGTTCGCTGACCTTGTTCTTCTAGGGGTAAGAACAACATGTTTAGGGACTGAGGATCCCTGTAATTATTGACATTTCATGCTCCATGCTGCGAGGCACAAAAATGTCTATAACAGCAACAATGAGTGACACTAGTAGCAACTATGGTAGCAGAGAGTGACAACAGTGGTAGCAATAACAGTGGCAACGATAGTGGACAGTGGTAGCAACCACTGTGGCACTGAGAGTGGACAATGAAGTGCAGCAACAGAGGCAATAAATTGTTGTAATTGGGCATTGTCCTTGGTATGGGAGCCCAAACACATTCAGGGAGAATTTCCTTCCTTCCATCCTAACTAGTAAAACCCTTGGGGAATCTTGTACTTCCTTCTAGTTCAATTTGTAAATGTGTCTGTATATCATACATAACAAAACTTGTTGAGTGACACCTTTTATGTACTCATGTTGTGAAGTTTTCATGTTTTGTTTGATGCTTTGAATATTTAATAATAATCTAACCAATTGTGAAAATTAAGGGAAATATTGATTCACCCCTTCTTAGTATTTCCAACCAATCCAAGTATATCAACCCCATGTATGAATGTGGTTGTGCTAATTTGTAAAATTCACATTATGCATTGGAGATCTTCTCGTGATACATACTTTCTCCTTAGAGTAGCTACGCTTCCCCGTTATCAGCTGAAACTTCAAAAACACTGACATGGGAAACAAAGCAAGCATAAAGGGACCAGAAAGGTGATGATTTTGGAACTGAAATAAGTGGAACCAAACTTTTATTAAATAAGGCCCTCTCTACACATACTTTGAAACTTCATGTTAAAACATGAGCTAGATAACCAGCGAAGCATGGCCCTTCTAAAAGCCTTGTGTATACCCCACACCACATAGCCGATTGTAACCCCTTTCTAAAAAAACACCTCAAATTTAAGAACAATTATGAAATATTTTAAATCATGAAAAAAAATATTAAATAAATATTTCATTATAAATAAAAACTTTAATATCAATTTTAGTTAATTAAAAATAATTATATGACAAATTGTGTAAGATTTTCACCAAAAACTCTTCTCTATAAACTTGATATGGATTAGAGAAGCCTAAATTAAACCAAGTGTGGATAGTTAGTTACCTTTAAGTTTGATGTATTATAGGGAGGTTGAAGTTCTCGAGCCATTTTACTGCATCAAATGAGTATATTAGTAATTTATCTTGTAAATTTATTATTAGTTTTCTTCTATGTTAATGTATTCTTCTTTATTTATCAAAATATTTTTTATTAGAATGACTATGAACCTTTGTAATATCATGTTTCGATCATGCTAAAATATATTATAGAGTTGTTTTAATTATTTTATATGGTTGTTTTTAATATTTAGTCCATGAATAATTGTAATGAAACATTGAAGAATCTATGATGCAGGAGCATCTGACTAAAAAGGCAACAGCTGGAAATGGTTTTTATTTTTTGCTCGAAAGAAAGAAAAACATTTCAAATTTTGTTTTATTTTTGTTTTACTTAAATTAAGGCTGACACAGCCATTGTCCTTTAAAAATTAAGCAAGCAAGTAAAAACAGGATTAGTTAAGAGTATGTTTAAAGAAATTGTTAGATAACTGAAAGGTAACTGAGGAACAGTTCCTTAACTATAAGAAACTACTAGTAAGGCATTGAAAAAGAAAAACCAAAGCCTCATGAAAGAGGCTGCCATCCAGAGAGAAGAGAGGACATAGAATTTGAAATTACAATTTTTCTTGAATATCTATGAAAGCAAATGAATCTAGAACCTGTCATTAAGGAAGCAAAACAATTTCTTCTTTTCTTGTGCATTAATGTTTCAGACATTGTGTTAAAGCAAAATAGTGAAATAATTCATTAAGAGGCCGAATGACATCAACAAAAATCTCGTGACTGAAGGCATCTCAGACCAAGAACTAGACAAAGGCAAAACCAGCAAAGACAACACAATTTTTCTCAACAAAAACCCAGGTACATTTACATTCAATATTCAAGCACACCTGTGCATTCGTTACATTTCCAAATTTAATAGTTCATTATACATTTATATAACCCAAAAATAGTAGAGGGTTCCGAAACCCATGAACACCGAAATCAACTAGTCAAACAGTGAGGGTATGAAAACCCACAAAACCATACAAACACACAGAGAAAGCGAAACCCCAAGGGTTATACCCAACTAAGGATAGCGCAAGTAAAGAACAGAAAAACCACAATGTAGTGATGGAGGTATCCTACCTTGTTTTTCCCCAAGCTTGCGAAGACTCCCAAGGACGAGGTTGTGGAGCAGTGTTCCCTAGGAATGACCTGCACACCACCACAAAAGCAAGGTGGCAGTCAAGAAACCAGTAGGGCCAACAAAACAAAAGGACAGTGAGAAGATAAATGAAGAAAGGAGTGGGGATTTACCTGGAAAAGGCTTGACTCCATGCCAGAGGATGAGAATCGAGTCTCTCACCAGAGGGTTTCTCCCAATAGGAATGCCATAGGAGAAGTTTACCTACTCACCAAGGAGCTAGAGGGTTAGTGTCATAAAAACGAGGTGTAGAAATGAAACTGGAACAAGAAATTACCTGAAGTGGTGTTCGTTGAGCCGCACATCGCAGTAGCAAGGAAAGAACCTGTGGTTACACAAAGCCAGATCAACACCAGAACCAACACCAAAAAAAAAATCACCATGAGTAGAGTAGAGACAAAGCATGAGCCGGGTAACAAAGATGAAACAACTTGCAGGTTGAAAGTCGACCTGAAACCTCCAAGAACCATCAAAATAAACCACCACAATTAACAAGTGAAGGCACATCGCTAACAAACCACCACAAGGAACAAGCGAAGGCATAGTGCTAACAAACCACCACAAGAAACAAGTGAAGGCATAGCACACCCACAGAGCCAAACCAGACCACGATAAATACAAGAATGAACTCCTAATTTCCCTCAGCAGGTGTGAAATGACCGTATTTGCGAAACTAAGGCCAATACAAAGGACAGGCCAAAACAATTAAGCGCATTAAAGCCTCACACCAAAACCCTGTTTTGTTTACTCAAAAAAATCTGCAAGAGTTAAATGGTCATTGATACATGTCCCTCCTCGGGATTGCAGCCAATTTTTGGTATCAGAGCAAGTTAGTTCCTTTCTCTCAGTAAAGATGGAGGTAGGAAGAAGGGGTCGAGGTAGAGTGCTATGAAACCAGCTCAAGAAAAAGATAGAAAAGATAGATCAACGCCTTAGAATTCAGCCTCTTCGAGGGGGCAACCTCCTTTACATTACATAAATGAACAATTCTTGGATGATTCAAATGAAAAGACCTCCTTTCTATATATAGGAGTCTAAGGGATCATAACATAATCAGAGCCTACATAACAATAATAATGTAAGGGCACAATAATAACAATAGTGGGCTTCTATGGGGTACAATAGTAACAATATGGGCACTACATGGGTACATCAATATAATAAGTGGGTTGTAATAATAACAATAAGGGGTTACACTAGTAGTATAGGGGCCTAACATAGAGCCATCATAAGAGTAGCAGATGAAGGGCTACGAGAAGAGATTAGGACTTTAACTACACATTTGGCAGCAGTGGAAGCAGGAAGACATAGAGATCCAAAAGGTGGGGATGACAGTGAGGAGGAAAACGTAGCCATGATGGATGGGTCAGATGAAGAGGGACTAGAGATTAAACTATTGAGGTCAGTTTTGCTGGCTAGTAGCAAGCCAAGACTGGAGCTTTCTAATTATGATGGCAGTTTGTCCACAGAGGCATTGTTAGATTGGATAAGTGAGCTAGATAAATATTTTGAATATGAAGAAATCAGCAAAGACAAGAAGATCAGGTTTGTTGTCACCAAGTTGAAGGGACATGCAGCACTGTGTTGGGACATTGTGTAGGCAAAAAGGAGAAGACTGAACAAACCATTGAGTAAAAAATGGGACATGATGATTGCTAGGATGAAGAGAAAATTTATACCTAAAGATTACCAAATTGCCCTTTATAGACAAGTACAGAACCTGAGACAAGGAATGATGACCGTAAAGGAATATACTGAAGAATTTTATAAAGTAAACCTGAGAGCTGGCTATGTTGAAGATACCCCTGAAAAAACAGTGAGGTTTGTAAATGGTCTACGAATGGAGATCCTAGATGAAATTAGTATTCTCCCCTAAGACCATAGAGGAAGCCTATCAGAGTTCTTTGAAGGTGGAGGAAAAGATTGCTAGGAAACAGAATGCCAGAAGAGGACGTGGTTCTAGCAGAGGTAGGGGACAGTCCTTTGGCAAAGGTAGAACTGCCAACAGCAATAAAGAGGGCAGCAGTTCAAAAACTTCGAGATAGACTGAAAGGGAAGGTAACACCAGAGGAGGAAGGTCATACCAGTGAGGAAGAGGTAATGGCAGAGGTAGAGGAAATGCCTGTCAGTGTTACAAGTGTGACAAGTGTCACAAGTGGGGACAGAGGTCCTTTGAATGTCCTGAAAATGAACAAATTGGACAAAGGGGAGCATATGTTGCTCAACCTGATGAAGCAGAGATACCGTCACAAGAGGTGGAAAATATGCTTGAAACCGGGGAAGCCTTGGTGTTGAAAAATGTATTATTGAAACCTGCTAAGGAAGTAGTTGATCAGACACAGTGGAAGCACTGATAATATGGTAGCTACTGAAATGGTGGGGAAATTGGGTTTGAAGAAGTTGAAGCACCCAACTTCATATAGGGTGTCTTGGTTGCAAAAAGGTCAACAACTGCTGGTCGATGAGCAATGCGAAGTAGAGTTTCATATTGGCAATTACAAGGACAAGGTGACTTGTGATATCATGCCAATGGATGTGTGCCATATTCTACTGGGAAAACCATGGTAGTACGATAGGAAAGTCGTCCATAATGGGGAAAGAAATTTTTACAAGTTTGTTAAAGATGGGATAAAGCATATGCTAGTGCCCATGAAATAAGAGGATGTTGCAGAAACCAGTGGAGCAAAAGCATTACTGTTAGGTGGAAAAGAGTTTCTACGATAGATGGAGGATGATAAGGTAAAATATGCAGTTTTGCAAAGGCCAAAACTAGTATTGATCCATACTGAAATCACTAACTTACCTAAAGAGATACAGGACATGCTGCATGAATTTAGTGATATTGTGGTAGATGATCTACCAGACAAATTACATCCAAAGTAGAGCATTAGTCACCATATTGATTTCATTCCAGGAGCAAGTTTGCCAAACAAATCTTCTTATCGGATGAGTCCGAAGGACAATGAAGAAATCAGGGAGCAGGTGTAGGAGTTGTTGGATAAAGGACTGATTCGGGAAAGTCTAAGCCCTTGTGCGGTTCTAACTATTTTAGCTCCCAAGAAAGGGGGTGAGTGGCAGATGTGCACTAATTCCTGGGCAATTAACAAGATCACTATCAGATACAAGTTTCCTTTACCTCAGATGGATGATATGATGGATTGTTTGAGTGGAGCAGCATACTTTTCAAAGATAGACTTGAAAAGTGGCTACCACCAAATCAAGATTCGAGAAGGTGACGAGTGGAAGATAGCTTTCAAGACTAATGAAGGCTTATATGAATGGTTGGTTATGCCATCTGGATTGAGCAATGCCCCCAGTACGTTCATGTGTTTGATGAACAAGATGCTAAAAGAATTCATTGGTAAATTTGTGATTGTATATCTAGATGATATACTTATATTCAGCAAGACGAAGGAAGAGCATTTTCAACATGTAAGGTATGTATTTGAAAAATTGCAACAAAATAGATTACTGATAAATTTGAAGAAATGTTATTTTTTCAAGAAAGAATTAATTTATTTGGGATTTGTGATTTTCAAGAATGAACTAAAAATGGATCCGGAAAAGGTTGTAGCCATAGTTAGCTGGCCGTCTCCCAAGAGTTTGTTTGAGGTATGGATTTTTCATGGATTGGCGATTTTTTATCGAAAGGTTATTAAAAAAAATTAGTGGGATTTGTGCACCCATGGTGGACACCATTAAGAAGGCAAATCAACCTTTTCATTGGACAAAATCAGCTGAAAAGAGTTTTTAGCTGCTCAAAAGGAAGATCACTGAAAAACCAATTTTAAGATTACCAGACTTTAACAAACTTTTTCAAGTTTGCTGTGATGCTAGTGGGATAGCCATTGGTGCAGTACTCAGCCAAGAAGACAAGCCAGTAGCCTATTTCAGTGAGAAATTAAATGAAAGTAGGCAGAAGTACACGTCTTATGACAAAGAATTTTATGCAATGGTTCAAGCGCTAAAGCATTGGAGACATTATCTACTGGCCAATGAATTTGTCTTATTTTCAGACAATTCTACATTACAGTATATTATGCAACAACATAAGCTGAACCATAAACATGCGAAGTGGGTGGAGTACCTACAAAGTTTTACATTTGTGTTGAAACACATCAGCGGTCAAGCCAACAAAGTGGCAGATGCATTAAGCAGGAGGAATTTGATCCTACAAGAAAGTACGATACAAGTATTAGGATTCGAACATCTTAAGGACTTGTATGAAACAGATGAAAATTTTAAGAAACCCTGTGAAGCTTGCCAAAATCCATTGTTGAGAGATAACAGTTCATGGCTGGACTATAACATGCAGGAAGGGTTGTTGTTCAAAGGAGGGCAGTTGTGTATCCGGAATGTTCTATGAGAGAGAACTTAATCCAGCAAAATCATAATGGAGGTTTAGCCGGGCATTTTGGCATAGACAGGACCTTGGATCAGTTGAGCCACTTTTACTATTGGCCGAAGATGCGTAGAGATGTATAGAGGTTTGTGACTAGATGTAAAGTGTGTCAGCTTGAAAAGGGACACAGCCAGAACATAGGGTTTTATACGCCCTTATCTATTCCGAACAAACCATGGGACTCGCTCAGTTTAGACTTTGTCTTAGGTCTACCGAAGACACAATGGGGATTCGATTCCATCATGGTGGTGGTGGATCGTTTCACCAAAATGGCACATTTCATTCCATGCAGAAAAACCAGTGATGCCACACATGTAACACATTTGTTTTTCATAGAGATAGTTAGATTACATGGCTTGTCGAAGTCTATTATTTCGAACCGAGATGTAAAGTTTACAGGTCATTTTTGACGGACCTTATGGAAAAAATTAAACACCAAACTAAACTTCAACTCAGCTTATCATCCACAGACCAATGGGCAAACCGAAGTGGTGAACCGAAGTCTAGGAAATCTATTAAGGGGTTTGGTTGGAGGAAATTCTCAACAGTGGGATCATGTACTTGCACAAGCAGAATTTTCTTATAATGATTTGCCCAACAGAAGCACGGGCGGTAGTCCTTTCTATATCCTACATGGAATGCATCCACGTCGAGTACATGAGTTGCAGGATTTGGGTTAGTGGTGCAGAAATTTTGAATAATATGGCACTTATTCACAGAGATTATCCTGATTATACACTATTGCGGAATACATGCATAATACATAACCTCCTCTATGTTGATCATCAATTTTGTGGAATTAAAAACAATGAAACATCAATCGCATGCGCACATTAACATAGTATGTAACCCGGGGAAAGCATACAGCTGAAAACCCCACATTATCTATATATTATAATGATTGAGAACATGTAACAATACATAGTACAATACTCCTCACAAGTACTCAGTACTATCTCCACCTGTTACACACAAAACTAGCTCAAATCTGAATCAATCACAGGTTCAAATCTCCTCCACTGTCTGCCTGCCTCCACTGCGCAATCTTGCATGAGAATGAATGAGTATGGCTGATCCAAACTCGTATTTCCCTTGGTTGAACCACGCAATCCTCATTGGCAATACTCAATCCATTGATTGTGCAAATCTCATGCACAACTATCGTCACAACTGATAGCAATCTCAACCTCTAACACCTGTCTCCACTGAATTGTCCATGCACTGAATTAACTGATGTATTCTTTAGTTGCTTTATGAGTTAATAATTAGTGAATTAATTCACATCACTCATCACTAGTGTATTCTGCAGTTAGACTAAATACAACTAGTTTAACAAGTCAAACTGAACACAACTCCATCAACTCCACCAAACTCAACCACTTGAGTTCTAACTGAAGTCCACCATGCAATAGCTCAACTGACCCATAAGAAAAGCGTATTTCCTTCTGATAGCTGCATGTGCCACATCTATAGCTCAAACTGAAGTGCTCCAAGAGGATAAGATAATGTTTATAGTCCAAATATTATTATGAGCTAATAATATTCGACTGTTCTATTTTTAGCCTGGCAATCTAAAAATAGACTCCGCCCATATGTCTAAAAATAGAAATCCATCTATTTTTACCAACATGACCAATCATCCGCAAATAGCATCCTGCAACTCATAGACTATGATCCATATGTCTAAAAATAGACTTTGCGCCAAAAATAGCCTGTGGGCCCACTAAGTGAAGGCGACTCCTTTTCACTAAGCTCCATCATCTTGTTGCATTTTCAACAAGTGGGAGCACAGGAGGGCTGATGGCGAAGATTTCGCAAAAGCAATCAACGATCTTTATGAACATGTGAAATTAAAATTATAAGATAGCAGCCAAAGATACAAATAGAAAGTAGATTTGAAAAGGCGGGAGGTACAATTCAACGTAGGGGACCTGGTATTAACACACCTACGCAAGGAGAGGTTTCCTAAAGGCCAATACAAGTTAAAATGGAAGAAAATTGGGCCTTACAAGATCCTTCGAAAGTTTTCTGCGAACGCTTATGAGTTGTAGCTACCTCCAGATATATGAATCTCACCCATTTTTAATGTGGTAGATCTGTACCCATACATTGCGGAAAATGAAGAAGACAGTTCAGAAAGACAAACACGAGACACCGAGAATGAGAACAAATCTTGGATTAAATAGATGCCCCCAACAAAGCCTTTAGAGATCGAACAGATCCTAGACACCCAAGTGGCCAGACGGACTCGAAGAAAAAATATTTGTGGTACCTAGTCAAGTGGAAGGGCCATCGTATTGAAGGTAGTTCTTGGTTAGACGCTGGCTAGATTCAAAGCACAGGGTACTCTATTGAAGAGCTCATGGATAGGAGCCATCAGTTTAATTTACCCCGGGAGCCTGATGCAGGAGCATCTGACTAAAAAGGCGACAACTGGAAATGGTTTTTACTTTTTGTTGGAAAGAATGAAAAACATTTTGAATTTTGTTTTATTTTTGTTTTACTTAAATTAAGGCTCACACAGCCATTGTCCTTTAAAAATTAAGCAAGCAAGTAAAAATAGGATTAGTTAAGAGTCTGTTTACAGAAACTGTTATATAACTGAAAGGTAACTGAGGAACAGTCCCTCAACTGTAAGAAACTGCTAGTAAGGCATTGAAAAAGAAAAACCAGAGCCTCATAAAAGAGGTTGCCATCCAGAGAGAAGAGAGGACATAGAATTTGAAATTACAATTTTTATTGAATATCTATGAAAGAAAATGAATCTAGAACGTGTCATTAAGGAAGAAAAACAATTTCTTCTTTCCCTGTGCATTAATGTTTCAAACATTGTGTTAAAGCAAAATAGTGAAATAATTCATTAAGAGGTCGAATGACATTGACAAAATGATCGTGACTGAAGGTATCTCTGACCGGGAACCAGACAAAGGCAAAGCCAGCCAAGACAACACAACTTTTCTCAACAAAAACCCAGCTACATTTACATTCAATAATCAAGCACACTTGTGCATTCGTTACATTTCCAAATTTAACAGTTCATTATACATTTATATAACCCAAAAATATTAGAGAGTTCTGAAACCCACGAACACTGAAATCAACTAGTCAAACAACGAGGGTATGAAAACCCACAAAACCATACAAACACACAGAGAAAGCGAAACCCCAAGGGTTATACCCAACTAAGGATAGCATAAGTAAAGAACAGAAAAACCACAATACAACCACGGAGGGATCCTACCCTGTTTTTCCCCAAGCTTGCGAAGACTCCCAAGGACGAGGTCATGGAGCAGCATTCCTCAAGAACGACCTGCACACCACCACAAAAACAAGGTAGCGGTCAAGAAACCAGTAGGGCCAACAAAACAAAAGGACAGTGAGCAGATAAATGAAGAAAGGAGTGGGGATTTACCTGGAAAAGGCCTGACTCCGCGCCAGAGGACGAAAACCGAGTCTCTCGCTAAAGGGTTTCTCCCAACAGAAACGCCATAGGAGAAGTTTACCTGCTCACCAAAAAGCCAGAGGATTAGAGTCATAGAACGAGGTGTAGAAATGAAACTGGAACAATAAATTACCTGAAATAGTGTTTGTTGAGCCGCCCACCACAGTAGCAAGGAAAGAACCTGTGGTTACACAGAGCCAGATCAACACCAGAACCAACACCAAAAAAAAAAAAAATCACCACGAGCAGAGTAGAGACAAAGCATGAGCCGAGTAACAAAGATGAACCAACTTGCAGGGGAAAGTCGACCTGAAACCTCCGAGAACCAGCGAAATAAACCACCACAAAGAACAAATGAAGGCACAACGCTAACAAACCACCACAAGGAACAAGCGAAGACATAGCGCTAACAAACCACAACAAGAAACAAGCGAAGGCACAATGCACCCACAGAGCTGAATCAGACCATGGCAAATACAAGAATGAACTCCTAATTTCCCTCAGCAAGTGTGAAATGACCGCATTTGCAAAACCAAGGCCATTACAAAGGGCAGGCCAAAACAATTAAGCGCATTAAAACCTCACACCAAAACCCTATTTTGTTTATTCAAAAAAATCTGCAAGAGTTATACTGTCATTGATACGTGTCCCTCCTCGGAATTGCCACCAATCTAATTCCAGCAACCTATTAGATGTCAAAATAATCTATCCAAGTGTTCTAATTGAATCTCACGTAGTTAAGTTTCACTTAAGCCATTTAATATTGATGTCTCCAATGTAAAAAAAATTGCAATTCTCTATTTCACAATTTTCATTTTTTAGCATGATATGAGAGCATAGGCTGCATAAAACTCCATGGAGCCGCGAAGAGAAGTGACGATCCTATATAAAACTCTTTGAGAAAGCAGCGGAAATTTCCAGAAGTTTTGAGCAAAGAAGCAGCAGAGAAAAAACTAATTCTGAAGAAAAAAGTCTAGATTTTATTAAAAAATTAAATATTGAGTGCGCAATGCACCTAGGCTCAGAGAACAAGTGCGTTGACCGAGGTAAACTTACCCAAAAAAAAAATCATGACAACCTTTTAATCTTCGACCTCGTCATATAGATATAGAAGGAGGTGAAAATCGTTGGATCGAAGGACAACACGTGAAAGAGTTGTTTAAAGCAATCAGCGGCAAATGCGTTAAAGTGAAGCAAAAAGTAAAAATTTAAAGGTATTCGAAAGACTTGTGTATCGTAAAAGTTGATTTTTTTTATTTTATTAAAAAGCCTCCGACTCCAATTCTCACGAAAAGGTTTCATAACCTTTTGTTTAAAAAAAACGAAAGTCTTTTTGTGGTGGTATTATTAAAGTGTTTTAAAAAGGTTGAGGCATATTTTTTTTTAAAGGGGAGATATAAGGTACTATTGAAGTGAAGAAAAAGATTTGTTATTTTTATTTAAAAGCTGTTTTTTTTTATTTAATTAAAAGCGAGAGGGTTTGAAATAAAAAAGTTTTTTTTTTTTTTTTTTTTTTTTTAATTCAAAGAAATAAAAAATAAACAAATCTGAATTTGTTGTAAAGAAAGAGGGCTTTAAGATATGGTTTAAAAATGGCTTATTTTATTTTTAAAAGGTCTATAAAGTTTATGTAATTTATTTTTAAAAATAAAGATGTTTTTTTGTTTTAATTCACTGTGGGTATTGTAATATTTTAAGGAAAAAAAGTTTGCAAGTGTTTTATAATGGCTCGTGAAAGCTTTTGTGAAAGGTCGTTGTTTTGGAAAATTTGTAGGCTTATTTTTTTTGAAGTTGTGAAACAGAGAAGCCACCATATAGGCATTTTTATTGCAGGAAACCACTATGTCTATAGATCGATTTGTTTGTTGAGCCGCAAAAAAGATAAGAGGCTAAGAAAGTCAAAGCAGCAACAAGAGATGTTTGATTTTTTTTTGAAAGATTTCGAAATGAAAAATAGTTTTGGTGTAAGGGGGGGTAATCTGGTTAAAAATGAAGAATATGGTGAATCCAACAACAAAGCTTGTTGATGAATCCAACAATAGAGCTTGCTGATGACAATTTGGTGATTCCAACAATAGAGCTTACTGATGACAACTTGGTGATTCCAGCAACAAGGTTTGTTTATGACAATTTGGTGAATCCGACAACAGAGCTTGTTGATGACAACTTGGTGATTTCAGCGACAGAGCTTATTGATGACAATTTGGTTAATCTATCAACAAAGCTTGCTAATGACAGTGAAGCTTCCATTGGAGTAGTCAATGTTATGGTGAATGCAACAATTAATATTGTTGATGTAAATTTTGATGAAGAATTGTTGGCTAATGGTGAATGGTTGCAGATAATGCAACAAAAACATCATATTGACATGATGCTATTTGGTGAGATAACCCCACTTGAGTTTGCAAACCAAGAGGAAGACAACCTATTTGCAGCAACACATGCCAGTAAAGAAGTGGAAGAGATAGAGATAGAGATAGAGATAGAGGCAAAGAATGAAGCCCGCAAAGAGAAAAAAGAGATAGAGACAGAGGCAGAGAAGGAAGCACAATAAGAGAAAGCTCTAATTACATAACAGAATGAACAAAACCAATCAATGGTTCTATAGATGTTTTTAAACTTACCATTGATTTCCAATGTGCAGGTACATAGAACGATTATGAAGAAGAGTTAAAGTTCCTTGAAGCATGGCTTGCAACACCATGTCTTGATAAAATCTGCATAGAAGTTGTAGAAATGAATGTTGAAGACAACTTGGATGATGAAAACATCAATGAAATTTTTAGGTATTAGAGTCCTGAAGAAATATTTTTTTATTATAAACTTATGTTGCAGCAAATTGATAATGAAGATCACACAACAAAAGATGACATGTGGCAACAGTCCACATACAAGTTAATTTTTGAAGAATTCCGGGACGTACTTAGAAAACCTGGAACAATGGAAGACCAACACTAACAAATGAATAAATTGGGGTTTGAACGATACAAGAAAAAGAAAAATTTGAACTAATTTAGAGCCTACAGGATCTGGAATAAAAGAAAAAGAAAAAAACGTTTGGTTGATTTCAACTTTTAAATTATAAGCCGAGTTGAGACATAGACCAACATGCATCTTAGTTTAATTCTTTTGTGGTTGAAATTAAGGGGGAGTGTTGGAGAATCTAATTCCAACCACCTTCTAGGTGTCAAAGCCATCCATCGAAGGGTCCTAGTTGAGTTCCAGTTAGTTCAGTTGATCTGAATTGGATCCTAAAGACTCTCTAAGTTTTCATGACTGTTTCAAATTATGCCAAAAGATTCAAGTCTTAGAAAAATAAAAGCTATCAGAAGGAATACTCGTAACAGTTGTAGTTGTGGCCAGAGCAGAGCAACGAGGACCCTCGGTTGAGCACGTAGACCGTTGGCCCATGGTAACGCGCGCTGGCACAAACTGGAAAAACTGGAGGCCAAATCAAGAAACTGGGGTGGTTTCTGATACACGATTAGCGCAATTAATCGTGTATCGCAGGGCGTCCCCCTTAGTGAAGGAAATCCTCGAAGCGCCTAGACCCGAAAACGCTATGAAATGCGGAAAAGTAATGCATTCGGTTCCATAGCGCGGGATTCCACAAACCAGCAGGATATCAGAAGGCCTCGAGGCGGTAAGTAGTTTTGACTGAGTCCCACCCGATGCCACACATCGAGCGACACACGTCCAGCGGATGAGAGAGAAAACCGCCCGCATCGGACGCGTAAACGTCTTGCAACTTGCCCGCCCGATACAAATGACAACCGTCGGATCCGAGGGGGCCCAGATCAACAGTTGAGGCGCGTCCCAATAAATGATCGGATTTGACAAGTCAAAAAGCAAGACTACAGGGGATTTGAAGTCCGACGTGGATGATGAGTTGGCAAACAATTCGTGTTTCGTGGGCGATCTTGAAGCAAATGGAATTAATGGCCATTCAAAAATGATTCAAGGAATCTGACACCCAGTTCGTTAGGAAATAGGTGGCCACCTCCCTGTGAGGCGTTACCTAGTGATGATGACGCAGAGCAAAGGAATTCAAACAAATAGAGGTAAGGAAACCAGAAGGTCGGGAAGCAGAAACGAACAGTCAAAAGAACAGACTGGCTTTAAAGCCATGACCTGATAGAAGCAGAGAACACACAAGAAGGTAGTGACAAGAGTTAGCTAGACGCAGAAAGCTAAGAGCAGAAAACAGAGAGTAGAAGCCGAGCTGACCTGAAGGCAACGTCGAGCCAGACAGAGCCAGAGAGAGTCAGAGAGTCTATGTACTCCATAGAAGGTTTGAGGGGTTCAAGCAAACTCCTCGGCATAGGCCTGTCATACTATTGTGACCATCAGAGGTCGAATTTCAGTAAGGAGAGTATGTGCACTCCATTCCTACTAACTTTTATCTATTTAGTGAAACTCACATTGAGCTCACTGTTGTAAAAACTTTGCTTGAAAACATAACAGAGAGGCCACCACTGAGAGCTGGACCAGGAGACGTAGCCCAAGAGCATTGGGTGAACTCCTTATTAAACTGGTTGTCTTACATGTTTTCATGTTATGTTTTCTCTAACTGCCTCAGTGTCTGTGTATTTTGCAATCTTATCGATCCATTGCATAAAGTAACATAGGCACATCCATGCACATGAGTCTATAATACCTTTAGTTCTTTGTCCTGGATAAATTCCAGATCAAGTGGTATCAAAGCATCTAGGTTACTAAGGTTAGACAAGCTTGTGCTGGATTTTGTTGTTGAATGCTAACTAGATCAAAGCTTAAATTAGGAGAAGGAGAGTTGGCTGAAACTAACCCAGAAATTGGAAGAGTCTATTCTAAGAGGAAAATGTCAGAAGAAAGTCCCTTGGAATCGGACCCCCAGTTCATGGATAGTTTTATGACCATGAGATCCATGGTGGGGGAAATGTATAAGGAATTTAAGAAAAATAGAGATGAAGATTCATCAAACTCCAAACAAGACAAAGGAGTAGAAGAATCTCTCCTCCATGACCACTCTAAAGGCAAAGGGAAAGAAGAAAAATTTCTCACACCTCCTAATAGCCCTGAAACTAAAAACAAGACATTTTCGATTAAATTAGATGTTAAATTTGATTTACCAATATATGATGGAGAGTTGAATGCAGAGAAGCTGGATAATTGGATCAGACAGATTGATGTTTATTGCAGTGTGCAAAGCACTGATTTAGACAAGAGTAAGATTCAGCTGGCCAGCCTATGCCTTGGAGGCACTGCCTTGGTATGGTGGGAAGGCAGGACACAATCTGACATGAAGAAACATGGTAAGATTCTTTCTTTCTGGAGTGAATTTGTTTCTGCAATTAAAAAGCAATTCTATTCACTAGCCTACATGCAACAAGCCATGATGAGCTAGAAAACTCTTCGACAACTAAAAGGGAAAAGTGTACAAGGTTACACCCAAGAATTTAGGAAAAGAGCTTTGATTCTAGGAATTTCTTTAGACTCACCTGAGACTCTGCTAAAGTATATAGGTGGTCTACACAGGCACATGAGGCACACTATCCTCATGTTTAATCCCACTAGCATAGATGAGGTATCTGTTCAGGCTACACATCTAGAAGCTAGAGGTAAGAATGAGAACCTAGAAGTTGGGGATCATCCAAACCCACTGCAAGCAAAAATAAGGAGAAAAGAAAATAGAAATGGAAAGAGAGGAAGACAAACACTATACAGAAAAGCAAGTCTTCATGCACTCACTATAAGAAGGATGGGCATGATGATGAACACTGTTGGATTCTGCATCCGGAGCTGAAACCTAAGAAGTTCGAGGGCAAGAAGAAGAAGACTATTGCAGCTATTCAAAAGGATTTGGGGTCAGACTCAGGAGATGAAGCAACAATCGCAGCCATAGGTATAAAAGGTAAAAATTCTTAAGCATCTACTAGTAATTCTGCACAATCTACTGATAATGAAGAAAATGAGAGAAAAAGACAAGGTTTTTCATATTCGAGTTATTTCCAATCATCAAAATATTGATACTTTGTTTGATAGTGGCTCACAAGTAAATTTAATTTCTGAAGCAATTGTAAAGAAGTTGGGATTACTAACCACACCTCACAAGAAACCATATCCATTAGGTTGGTTATGTGATAAAGCAAAGCTACAAGTGACTAAACAATGTAAACTTAAGTTTTCTTTTGGGTCAGCATTTGTAGATGAGGTTGAGTTAGATATAGTTCCTTTGGATATATGTGGAATTGTTTTAGGAAGTCCTTACTTGTATGATAGAAAAGCCATTTTCGAGTTGAGAACAAGTATGTACTCGTTAAAGATGGAATCAAATATATTGTAAGATCTCATAAGCTCAAGAATAATTATACTCTCATAAACTCAGGGCAGATGAAACGAATTGTAAATTCATGCAAACAATTTTTACTGATGGTTGTAAAGGAAAAGAAACTTGATAAAACCAATGTATTTGAGGGTTTTGATGCTAAACAACAAGCTGATTTAGAAAAAGTTGTTTCAGAATATGATATATTGTTTCAAGAACCTAAAGGTCTGCTGCCCAAAAATGAAATAGTGCATGATATTAATTTGCAGCAGGATGCTCCATTGCCTAACATCGGAATGTACAGGTTGTCCGCTTTAGAGAATTCAGAAATCAAGAAACAGGTATAGGAGCTACTCGAGAAGGGGTTCTTCAGACCTAGCACATCACCATGTGGGTCTCCAATTGTTTTGGTGAGAAAGAAAGATGGCTCATGGAGAATGTGCATTGATTATCGAGCACTAAATAAGATAATGATCAAGAATCGTTATCCCCTTCCTCGCATAGATGATCTATTAGATCAGTTTAAAGAAGCTATTTATTTTTTCAAGTTAGACTTGCATAGTGGCTATCATCAGGTCAGAATTGCAGAGCAAGATGCATGTAGGACTAATTTCAAAACAAAGTAGGGATTGTATGAGTGGTTGGTTATGCCTTTTGGCTTAACTAATGCTCCCGCTACTTTCATGAGAGTAATGAAGGATGTACTTAGACCTTTTCTTGATGATTTTGTTATTGTATATTTGGATGACATTCTTATATTCGACAAAATGTGGGAAGAACATTTAAAGCATGTTAAGCAGACTCTAGATGTTTTGAAAAGAGAAAATATTTATGTTAAACTCTCAAAATGTGAATTTGGCAAAACATCTTTGAATAATTTGGGTCATATAGTAAGGGGGGGTGAATTGAAGATAGATCCCTCTAAAGTTGCAGTCATTGTAAACTGACCTAAACCCAAATCTGCCACAGAAGTTAGAAGCTTCTTAGGAGCAACACAATATTGGAGAAGGTTTATTTCTAAGGTTTCCTTCATTGCAACTCCCTTACATTCTTTAATAGGATTGAACAAGGTGTTTCAGTGGGGAGGCAAACAACAGAAAGCCTTCAACACCTTGTAAGAAAAGATTAGTACAACACTAGTACTAGCACTACCCGATCTTCAAAGACCATTTGAGATTGAAATAGATGCCAGTGACTATGCCATGGGATCAGTGTTGATGCAGCATGGTAAACCCATATGTTATCATTCTGAGACATTTAATTCTGTAGTAGTTAACTATCCCACATATGATAAAGAATTGTATGCATTAGTACAGAGTGTGAAAAAATTGGAAACATTACTTAATGAGAAAAGAGACAGTTATGCATACTGATCATCAACCACTTCAATATCTACACTCCCAAACTAAGTTGCAGCAATCAAGACACTATAGATGGATGGGTTTTCTACAATAGTTTCATTTAGTCATCAGATATAAAAAGGGCATACACAATAAAGTTGCAGATATGTTGTCTAGACCAATTATAAATGCATCTACTATACTTAAGCATAATTCAGTATTGCATGAGAGCTAAATTGAACAATATGCTCAAAATATATATTTTAAAGATGTATATGCAACTTTAAGTCAAGGCAAATGAGTAGAAGAATTGGATTATCATGTTAAGGACCAACTCTTGTATCATTTTGGGAAGCTATGCATTCCACAAACTGAAAGAGTAAAGATAATTAGAGAAGCACACACTTCTCTAATATTAGGTCACTTTGGTGTAAATAAAACAGTTGCAAAAAAAAATTTATTGGCCAAAAATGAATGAGACAGTTTCTAGATATGTAAGAGGGTGTACCATGTGTGCTAAAAGCAAGCCTAGTAATAGAAAACTAGGCTTGTACACTCCACTACCAGTTCCTTCTCATCCTTGGGAAAGTGTTTCCATAGACTTTGTTGGAGGACTACCTAAATCTAGGAAAGGTCATGACTATTTATATGTTGTTTTGGATAGGTTCAGCAAAATGTGTATTTTAATACCTTGTGACAAATAGATTACATCTCAACAAACTGCAAAGTTGTTCTTTCAGCATGTATGGGTTCATTTTGGATTACCCACTTCCATAATATCTGATCGAGATACCTGATTTGTTGGAAAATTTTGGTCAAGTTTGTGGTAATTGATGGACACCAGGCTGAAGAAGAGCACAACTTTTAATCCGCAAACAGATGGCCAAACAAAAGTGGTCAACAGGACAATGATCGAGTTGCTCAGAGGCTATTGCAGCAAGCATCCCAAACTTTGGGATGAACATTTATGTTATGTATAGCATGCTTACAACCGAGCTAAACATTCTTCTACACAGAGATCTCCTTTTGAGACCTGTTTTGGTTTCACACCAAGGTCTCCCTTGGATTTTGTCTTTGGTAAAGACATAGCAGTTGATGGATATAGTGATGTGGACAAGGAAACCAAGTTCATTGAACAAATCTAAGAGATTCACCAGGCAGTATAGGAACAGCTGGAAAAGAGCCAAGCCATGTACAAGTCAAGGCATGACAAGCATCAAATGGAGCATAGTTTCCAAGTTGGTGATCAAGTCTAGCCATATATCAGAAAGGACGGAATGCAAGGTGAAGGTAAGAAGCTGAAGCCAATAAGGTATGGACCTTTCAAGATACTTGAGAAAATTGGTGAGAATGATTTTTGTCTTGATCTACTAGCTTATGTGCACATCTACTCCATTTTTAATGCAGACAGCTTGAGACTATTTGAACCTTCATTAATTGAAGATCCCAAAGAGCAAAGTCAATTCCCTTTTATTGATGATCTGTTGCCTGAATATCTTAATGAATTGCAGGAAGATACAGTTTTGGACAGGAAGGTAAGAACTACGCGCAGAGGGGATGTTGAGTACCTCAGGATTGGACTCGAAGGTTCAAAGCCAAGCAATTGAAATGGATAGAAATTGAGCAAGCGAGGAATCAATACCCTCACTTGATTGATGCTTAAAATGAAACCAACTTTTGTTGGTCGAAAAGCTTTTTCAGTGGGAAGGTCGTGATCTGAATTGGATCCTAAACACTCTCTAAATTTTCATGAATGTTTCAAATTATGCCAAAAGATTCAAGTCTTAGAAAAATCAAAGCTATCAGAAGGAATCCTCGTAACAGTTGCAGTTGTGGCTAGAGCGGAGCAACGAGGACCCTTGTTTGAGCGTGCAAACCGTTGGTCCATGGTAACGCACGCTGACGCAAACTGGAAAAACCGGAGGCCAAATCAAGAAACGAGGGTGGTTTCTCGCAGGGCGTCCCCCTCAGTGAAGGAAAGCCCCGAAGCGACTGGACCTGAAAACGCTATGAAATGTAGAAAAGTAATGCATTCGGTTCCATAGCGCGGGATTCCATAAACTGGAAGGATATCAGAAGGCCTCAAGGCAGTAAGTAGTTTTGATTGAGTCCCGCCCGATGCCACACATCGAGCGACATGCGTCCGGTAGATGAGAGAGAAAACCACCCGCATCGGATGGGTAAACATTATGCAACTTGCCTGCCCAATACGAATGACAACCGTCGGATCTGGGGGGGACTAGATCAACGGTTGAGGCGTGTCTCGATAAATGACCAGATTTGACAAGTCAAAAAGAAAGATTACAGGGGATTTGAAGTCCGATGTGGATGATGCGTTAGCAAACGATTTGTGTTTAGCGGGGGATCTTGAAGCAAACAGAATTAACAGCCATTCAAAAATGATTCAAGGAATCTGACACCCAGTTCGTTAGGAAACAGGTGGCCACCTCCCTGCGAGGCGTTACCTAGTGATGATGATGCAGAGCAGAGGAATTCGAACAGACAGAGGTAAGGAAACCAGAAGGCCGGGAAGTGGAAATGAATAGTCAAAAGAACAGACTGGCTTTAAATCCATGACCTGATAGAAGCAGAGAACACACAAGAAGGTAGTGACAAGAGTTAGCTAGACGCATATAGCTAAGAGTAGAAAACAGAGAGTAGAAGCCAAGCTGACCTGAAGGTAACATCGAGCCAGACAGAGCTAGAGAGAGTCAGAGAGTCTGTGTACTCCATAGAAGGTTTGAGGGGTTCAAGCAAACTCCTCGGCATAGGCCTGTCATATTACTGTGACCATCAGAGGTTGAATTTCAGTAAGGAGAGTCTATGCACTCCATTCCTACTGACTTTTATCTATTTAGTGAGACTCGCGTTGAGCTCACTGTTGTAAAAACTCTGCTTGAAAACATAATAGAGAGGCCACCACTAAGAGCTAGACCAAGAGACGTAGCCCAGGAGCATTGGGTGAACTCCTTATTAAACTTGTTGTCTTACATGTTTTCCTATTATGTTTTCTCTAACTGCCTTAGTGTCTGTGTATTTTTCAATCTTATCAATCCATTGCATAAAGTGACATAGGCACATCCAAGCACATGAGTCTATAATACCTTTAATTCTTTGTCCTGGCTAAATTCCAGATCATCAGTTTAGTTGATTTTCACTCCAATCATTTAATGTTGATGTCTCCAATGTAATCTTATTTAACTGATTCGTAATACTGAGAAGAGCTGCAACTCTCTGCTCTACATTTTTCATTTCTTGCCATGAAATACTTATTGTTTTATGGGTTACATTGACAATTTTTCAAAGTTATGAATTTTTTCCGTCTTTAAAACTTTGCAATGAATCCAATATTTATTGCTATTTGTGAAAAATGTTGTATTTCTTAGAAATCAAGATTTTCAAACTTGAGAGTTATTGCATTTTGGTAGAAAATTCATTTGTTTTCATGTAAGCAATTAACTTTATCTAAACTCTTCCCATACACTCTCCTTCTTGTCAGAAAG
Organism: Pinus tabuliformis; assembly: GCA_031772625.1. Lineage (NCBI taxonomy): Eukaryota > Viridiplantae > Streptophyta > Pinopsida > Pinales > Pinaceae > Pinus > Pinus tabuliformis. Next base: position 82,204,060 of record CM062819.1, on the reverse strand, counting down.
TTAGTGGCTACCACCCTCATAACTCTTTTAATAGTTATTCCTAAGTACCAAGGAATACTTATGATATATAAATTTGTATTGGGACTTTTCTTCTGCACCATTCATTTAAATTTGTCTGTAACTACGTTATGGGATAAAGGTTCCCATTTAAAGTGTAGTAGACTTAAGATATAGTTCAAGTTGACTACTATCTCTAGCTTATATGATCACTGCTACACCCTAAATTATCAAGAGATAAATCTAGCATTTGAGGGCTTTAAATTATCAATATTTAAATCTAACATATTTTGGCGTGAAAGTGAATATTTTATTCATCTTGTTGGAGGGTGTTCATTACAATTCAGGTGAAAGTGAATATTTTATTCACCACTTTTCTCTCCATGGTGTTGCATGAGTTGATAGGTATGATTTTGATTTTTAAGCCAAACAATATGTTCGAAGTTATTTTATTATGTAGAAGTAAATTGGAGTAATAAGGAGGCATGTCAAAGACGTGAGTCCTTATCATGTATTTCTTTAAATTTGTTTTATTTTTTATTTGAGGGAAAATTACAGATGAGGCATGGAGGCATAACGAGTTGAAAATTTGGTGAAAATTTTGTTTTTTAATTGGTGCAAATTATTTTTATCAGTTATTTTTGGTGAAGCTTTTAACTATTTAAATTATTGAAAAAGGGGATAATCACAACACTTGAGGCATGGAATGATTTAATTTAAAGTATTTATTTGAGATTTGGCTCAATGATAAAGATAAAGTGGTGCATTAGAAATATGTATTTATATTTATTTAAGTTGGTATAAGAAAAGGTAAGAGAAGGAAATCATGGGTCACCAAAGGAGAATTAAACAATTCCGCTAATATGTATTTATATTTATTTAACTTGGTATTAGAAAAGGTAAGAGAAGGAAATCATGGGTCACCACAGGAGAATTAAACAATTCCGGAGAGAACTGAAGCAATTGAGGTCAAAGAATCAAAGGGAAGAAATTGCAAAAAAAATTGGAATGTTTCCAACAGAAGAACTTATATATGAGGACCAAAATATAGAATTGGGCCAAATCAATGAAGAATTTGAAGAAACGGATGCAATATTGAAAGAATTAATGCTTGTTTTTCCACCTTTCTGAGGTACAAATTTTAAACTTTGGGTGATAAAAATGGAGGGACTGCTTAGTTTAGTAGATTTATGGGAATTTATTTAAGAAAATTCTATAAATTCTCAAGATAAGAGTAGAGGTGCAGTAGCATTGTTTCTTATTATATCAGCACTAGACGATAACATCTTGTCTAGTATTTTGCATGAATATGGTGAAATACATAATGCAAAAATATTTTGGGATATTCTAGAAATGAAGTACAATGTGAGCGGAAGCAAGATGTTTGAAGAGTCACAAGAAGAATCTACAAAGGATGTTATAGGAAAAGAGAGTGAAGGAACTGAAGAACTTAAAGTGAAATATGATAATGAATAAATTTCAAGAGAAAGTTGGTCCCAAACGTTGTAGGAAAATAAGCTCATAGATGAATTCCTCAATGGAGCAGTAACACAGGTTAAAGATCAAATGGATGAGCCACATGAAACTAAGTACAAAGATTTGGTAGAAGAAGACAAAGTTGGAAAGAACTCAAATTATGATGTTCTCATGAATGTTTCTCAATGTGCAGATATTAGCAGCAACCAGGAAGAGCTAACAAAATTTGAAAAATAATTAAAGTTCTATTGTAGCGGCTACAACCACCCTCCAAAAATTTTCCTTCGCTTCGTTTTGGAGCCTTCCTCCCTAAATATTAGCAGCTTGTCTTGCACTACTCAAGTACTTATGCTTTCATTTGAATTTATCTGTTGCTTTACAGCTTGTGTTCACTTATTTTATTTTTTCTCTAACCACAAATTGACCCTGTGACTTGGTTGATCCGTTTCTTGAACTACCTTGGAAAACTGCGTGGTCCTAGAGGGTATCCATCCTTACTCTCAAGAATTGCACAGAGCAACCTGGCAATGAGCCATACTCTCAAGAATTGTGCAGAACAACCTAGCAGTGAGCTTCAGCTCTAAAAATGCACAGACCCAACTGACAACTTGTCTTTAACTGGGAAATTGCTCAGAGCATGAGAGGTAGTCAGAGCCACTCAGCCTAGGAATTGCGCAGAACCATTCCTTAGCTGCTACATGATGCATGTGTCGGCAGGTTTCCTGGTTCCCTCCAGAACTGTGCAATCTCTCCATGAATGCATGGTAGCCTTTCCTGAAAAAAGAAAAAAAAAACCTTCCCTAAAAAATAGGGATCTATTTTTAGCACTAGGAGTTATACTCGAGTTAATTTTAGAAACTTGTTGCCACTTGTCACTTTTTCCTAGATTTTTTGCATGCGCATCATAATCCCTAAATCAATATAATCTATTTAATGGAAGTTGAAAGAGCTCTTTTGCACATTCAATCTTGGATCTATGACATTCCCAAAGAATCTAGGAACCTTTGGCATGATTGGCACAACTTTTCTAGGTAAATTTTTATTTTCAAGTCTTTTGTTGTTTTTTCTATCACTTGTGTTTCCTTGGCTTGTGTGAGTGTCATTTTGCATGTTTTATTGAACAACCACTAGTGTTTTAGTTTTTTTTTAACTTGTAGAAGTGCTGTTTCAAGTTTTTCATTGTCTTTTTTAAGTGTCACATGCATAACCCCATTTTTGCACTAACGGTTTTTCATTGCAACGACTCTCTCCACCGCTTCATTGTTTGTTCGTTTGATTGATTTTTGCAATTGCTTTGATTGAATGCATAAATATTCACTCATATATGCACCATCCTTCACTCATGCATTCAGATCTACTCATTTTCAAGTTTTCCTTGGGTAGAGCTGGGCTACTTTGGCTCAGATCTACCTTCTCCTAACATGCACTGCACATTTTTGGAACTCAAGGCTCTTCCTTGGCCCCAGGAATTGCGTTGAGGCTGACAGTGACTAGCTTTAGCTGTGCTCTGTGTAGTTACAAGAGATAGTCCCCAGTATTTTCCACTGGGGTTACGCAATGTGTAGTCCAACCACCATCAAGTTAGAATGAACTACGCATTGCGCAGTTCCAGTCCACAACAAGCTATACTAGATTGTGTTCTGTGCAGTTCCAGTCAGCAGTGCCTCTCATTGGTAGCTGGGACTGCGCAATGTGTAGATCCAACTGATAGTCTCTCACCTCTAAAAGTCACAACTGTGTAATCTTGCCCAGTAGTTGCCCAGTTTATTGTATGATCGATCCTTAATGTGCTTTGTGTTTTAAGTTGACATTTGCTTGCCGTGAGTATCCACTCTATCTCTTGGTATATTAATTGTTAAGAAGTCTCTCAACTATACAAGCATCATGCTTTGCAAGAGAGCTAGATCAAAGGACATTGTAAAGAGGAGCACTGTAGATGTGGTTGAACATGTGCCAATGAACTTTCCTATCTTTGTAGACACGTAGCTGTTCATAGAGAAGGACCTGAAGATTACATGGTTGGAAATAAAGGACATATTTGTAGGTAGTTTCAAGGAAGATTTGGAAGATCGACAACTCTATGTCAACATCCACAAGTCATGCTTGTACAGGGTTATATGCATGTACCCCACCTTCCTGTGCACGAATTGTTCACTAGATTGTCTCACGTACTGATCTCGAGATGATGAAACTAAGAAGTACTAGTGGAACACATATTTCCAGCTTCAGGATGCAAAACTACCATTAGACGTATCATTTTCCAAAGATGGTGAACTACATGAATGCATTGTTCTACACTGCAAACAACAATGTGAACACTAGAGACATCATGAAGTGTTGGGTAAAAGAGCCATCGAATTTCGGAGCGACACCCAAGCAGGTCTACAAAACAAAGTCACTCAGGAAGGCTTACCAATTCTTGGTCATATTTTCATGCTGCTTGTATGGCCAAGAGAGCACGAAGACCTTCCCGCAGAGTTGGGTGGTTATGTTTGAGCAATTGGTAAATGAAGGAAGGCCATTCAACTGGTCTAACGTGTTGGCTCTTCAGTTAAAAGTGCATGTGTTTAATGCCCAGATTTCACATAAGGATGAGCAAGAAATATTCTTTATGTTTGCGTACCTACTTGATGCAATCTATGCCCAAGAGTAGTTCCCTAGCATGGGTTGGACATGGACACCATCAGAGGATGATATGAACATCTATTACAATTTTTTCTCTAAGTGTAGCTATGGAGGAGTCATGGCAAGGTTATCTAACCACTTCATCACCCCATTGTATAGGATGATATTCGAATATGATCCACCATGCATGTCCCAAGAAGCGATGTAGGCATTGTTTAACATCGCAGATTGGTATGCCTCACCCAGTGGCACCTTTATCAAGATTTTTGGTGTGGATAAGCCTCCGCATGAGCTACTAGGGTTTGCCACGGACAGGTTGGTCATGCAAGAGATTGCATACCACATCTCCACAGGATTATCAGTAGGACTGCACATGAGGAAGAAGGAACCATGGCCCACTCTTCCTTTATGGATTAGGTTGTACGAGATTTGTACCTTGAAGGATGCAGATGCCGAGGCCAAGGACTTGAAGAATTTTGGTTTTGGCACCAAGATTTTCAATCTGTATGACCCCCACTGCATATGCAAGAACCACTGTGGAAAGGTGTATTACCAATGATTCCATGGGGCATGTCATTGGCTAGAGGAAGATCCTTGGAGGTATTTCTATAACTACTCTAGGCTTAAAGAACCAGTCAGCATAGCCATAGAATGGAGAGAAACACTATAGGCAGTAACACCACAGGAAGCAACAACAACAATAGTAGTGAGAAGAAAACTGACACAAGACAAAGGCAAGAAGAAGATTGCCTAGAGTGCAAAGGCTGAGAAAAGCTACAAGTTCAAAGAAGATCCTCTTGTTGAGAGAGTAGCTTTGGAGATAGATGAAAAGAGGTGACAGTGCGAAAGGAGAGTAGAACGGAGGAAGAGAGATAAGAAAAGGCTGGAAGATACAAAGAGAAATTTGCAGGAAACATAAAAGAAGCTGAAAGTAGAGCAAGAGCTCAGGAGGAGAGAAGGGGAAGAAAAGTAGAGACGGGAATTTTCTCATAAAGTTGAGCAGATGGTTGAGACAACAAATATGGAGACAGAACAAGATTTTTGGTGTGGATAAGCCTCCGCATGAGCTACTAGGGTTTGCCACGGACAGGTTGGTCATGCAAGAGATTGCATACCACATCTCCATAGGATTATCAGTAGGACTGCACATGAGGAAGAAGGAACCATGGCCCACTCTTCCTTTATGGATTAGGTTGTACGAGATTTGTACCTTGAAGGATGCAGATGTCGAGGCCAAGGACTTGAAGAATTTTGGTTTTGGCACCAAGATTTTCAATCTGTATGACCCCCACTGCATATGCAAGAACCACTGTGGAAAGGTGTATTACCAATGATTCCATGGGGCATGTCATTGGCTAGAGGAAGATCCTTGGAGGTATTTCTATAACTACTCTAGGCTTAAAGAACCAGTCAGCATAGCTGTAGAATGGAGAAAAACACTATAGGCAGTAACACCACAGGAAGCAACAACAACAATAGTAGTGAGAAGAAAACTGACACAAGACAAAGGCAAGAAGAAGATTGCCTAGAGTGCAAAGGCTGAGAAAAGCTACAAGTTCAAAGAAGATCCTCTTGTTGAGAGAGTAGCTTTGGAGATAGATGAAAAGAGGCGACAGTGCGAAAGGAGAGTAGAACGGAGGAAGAGAGATAAGAAAAGGCTGGAAGATACAAAGAGAAATTTGCAGGAAACATAAAAGAAGCTGAAAGTAGAGCAAGAGCTCAGGAGGAGAGAAGGGGAAGAAAAGTAGAAACAAGAACAAGAGGAAAGGAAAGGCATAATGACAGAGAAAATTGTGCATATACAGGTTGAGACAGCAGAGCAACCAATAGATGAAGAAGAGGGTGACTAGGTGCAGATTCGGGAATTTTCTCATAAAGTTGAGCAGATGGTTGAGACAACAAATATGGAGATAGAACAAGAGCCATAGGACCAAGACATTGATCTCATGTCGAGGGCATCTGAGGTCGCACCACAATCTCTGTCATCTCCAAAACCACAACTGGTCCCGAGCAAGAAAGGAGAGGATGTTCTCCTTGATGATGATCCGAAGATGGATGTGTACAATCTATCATTCGACAAGTCACAACATAGGATTGTACAGGCACGTAGAAAGAAACTCCTGGATGATCATGTAGAAATTCCTACTATAGATCAACAGATTATGGAATATACTAAAACACAATACAAGATCTACTTCTACAACACTTTGTGGAAGCTTAATCAAATTGAGCAAGATCAAGAGAACACATATAACTGGGAATGAGAAATCAATCACACATAACACAAAAGAAATATCCCGAGAAAGCCTCAACCTAAAACCCCAACTTTGTATTATCATACAAGTGGAAATCTTGTTCAAGTTACAAAAAGAATCAGCTCTCAAGCTATCCTGCTCTCTCTATAATCAAACAATACAGCTCACAGACTGAATAGACATTGTATATGTCCTCCTCAAGCCCCCCAAGTCTCCTATTTCCTTGCGCAATTTTTCTTGGGGTCCAATGATGTCACATGTGTCAATTGGCCTCATCACACTCACTAAACCTGGAGAAGTAACTACACAATCCTCAAGGAAAGAATTCCTTCTGCATGCCAAGAATATTCATAATGGAATATTCTAGCAACTAATAGTACACTACCCCTCCATCTGATCTCAACTGGGTCTCCGTCTGAACTAACGTGCATGAGTTATTTATGAGAGAATCATCAGTTATCTAAAGTGCAATAGTTACATGCATGCAAGCATTAACTAATTGAACTGACATTAATTCAACAAACTGTTTGAATTAATCTAACTAGACTTGACTCAATTAACTGAGCCAAAAAATTACAACTCATAATTAAAACTCATCCTTATCATTTAACTGACGAATAAATTCCTCAATTAATGGAGAAACTATTGTATGTCCCCTCATGTCCCCACATAGACTTCAAGTTTGATTTTCCTTAACTAATTAACTCAAGATGAATTAATTAATTATTTTACAAACTGCTGCTAAGATCAGATTCAAATTTTACTTCACTATTTTAGTTTAGGGACTAAATAAAATAGGAAGGTATCCCGAAATGCTATTTATAGAATGCTATTTTTAGCACTTCCATTTTTCCATCCATTGTTGCTAAGATCAACACTGGCTGAACTGCTATTTATAGCAGTGCTATTTTTAGCAATTCTATTTTTAGCATTTCTTGTTGCTATTTTCAACACTCCCTCTCAACAAGAAAGGGATTATCAGTAACCCCAATCCTGTCTCTATGGAACTCAAACTTGCATCTTGATAATGCCTTAGTCAATATATTTGCATCCTGTTCCTTGGTTGAAACATACAGCAACAACATGATCCTCTTGACCACACAGTCTCGAAGATGGTGATATCGGATATCTATGTGCTTGGACCTGTCATGAAAAACTGGATTCTTCGAGAGTTTGATACAACTCTGGTTATCGCAGTAGATCACTGTAGGATCCATCATCTGACCAAATAATCCCACTAGAATCTTCTGCATCCAAATGGCCTCACATGCAGCCTAACTAGCAACCATGTATTCAACCTCTGTTGAGCTAAGTGCAACTAATCTCTGTTTCCTGCTATACCAGGAAACTATAGCTAAACCAAGGTTGAAGATTCCTCTAGAAGTGCTCTTCCAGTCTGATGGACTCCCTGCCCAATCTGCATTTGTGAAGCCTTGAAGCTTCACTCCCTATGTCTGTCTATACCACAATCTGAATTGAGATGTGCCTCTGAGGTATCCCAGCGCATGCTTCGCTACCTTCCAAAATAGCTTGGTAGGTTGAACTGTAGCTTTCATTGCAAAGCATAAGTCAGGTCACGTGTTCACCAGATACATAAGTGAACCCACCAACTGTTGATAAACAGTAGCAGCTACTACCTCACCCAAAGTAACATCCTTCTTCCTCCAATTCCCAGCTAGAGGAGTCTGCATGGGCTTGCACTTCTCCATATGAAAGTGCCTAAGTATCTCATTGGCATACTTGTCATGAGACACAAATACTTCCCCATCTTTCTGCCACACCTCCATGCTTAGAAAGTAGTGCATAAGGCCCATGTCCTTCATCTCGAACTGTATCAGCTGATCATCACCTATCAAAATCACATCATTGACATAAAGAACAATGATCAATGGTGTTCCTTCTACCATGATGTGGTAAAGGTTCACATCTGCTTCACTCTTGGTGAAGCCCAAATCGGTGAAATAGCTGTCGATCCTGGTGTACCAAGCACGGGGTGCTTGCTTCAGCCCATACAGAGCCCTCTTGAGTCTGCACACATGTGACTCACGATCGAAGGTTTCGAAACCTTCTGGCTGCTCAATGTACACCTCCTCCTCAATCTTCCCATTGAGGAATGATGTCTTCACATCCATCTGGTGGATCTTCCACCCCATCTGAGCTGATAGTGCCAACATCGATCTAATCGATGAGTACCTTGCTATGGGAGCAAAAGTCTCATCGTAGTCGATCCCCTCGACCTGTGAGAAACCCCGGGCAACAAACCTTGCCTTATGTTTCTCAACACTACCATCAGCTATCTGCTTTACCTTGTAAAGCCATCTAGAACTCACCACTGACTTGCCCTAAGGCCTTGGGACAACATCCCACACACTGTTTTGAATGATAGAGTTGTACTCCTCTACCATTGCATCAACCCAAACTGGTTTTTGCACTACCTCCTCGAATGAAGAAGGTTCGGTATCTACACACTCCCCAACCAGGGCCATGTACCCAGTGTATCACTCAGGTGACCTCCTCTGTCTGCACTGAGAATATGGTTGCCTCACATTCTCCTGCGCATATAGCATCAACCTGTTAGCTTCCCTTGAGCATTTCCGCCCATCTCTGGAAGTATCAGCATGAGTGGATGTCTCCACTCCTGGATCTTCTACATGCGGTTGCTCTACATCAATATGAGGCTCCTCATCCTTAGGAAATGAAAGTTCCTCATCTGCATGCAACTCGAGCTCCCTCTCAAGTGATAAGTGCATGGCTTTCTACTCGTCAAACTTCAAATCCGTGCATACCATAGTTCTCTGAGTGGAAGGAAGGTACACCCGATAGTTGTTGGGTGTATCTGTGTACCCCACAAGTATTCCCAACTCAGCTATTGGGTCTAGCTTCTTCCTCGCATCTTTGGTCACATGACAGTAAACTAATGATCCAAAGATTTAGAAGTGACTTACATCAGGTCACTTCCCATAATAGGCCTCCATAGGTGTCATCATTCCCAGTGTACGGTGTAGGCTTCTGTTCAGCAAGTATACTACTGTATTGCATGCCTCAGCCCACAAATGCAGTGGTAGGATTTGGTCATGCAACATCGCTCGAGCTGATCCCACAATTGATCTATTCTTCCTTTCAGCCACCCCATTCTGTTGTGGGTTATGGGGTGTTGTCAGTTCCCGTTTAATACCTTCTGCAATGCAGAAGTCTTTAAACTGTTGGGAGACATACTCTCCACCATTGTCACTACGCAAGGCTTTTAGTTTCTTTCCAGATTCTTTCTCTACCAAGGCTTTAAACTCACAAAACCTCAAGAAGGTCCGATCCTTGTTTTGCATAAAGTAGATCTAGCATCTACGAGAAAAATCATTAATAAAAATAACATAGTACCTTTGTTTAGAGATGGAGGCTGTAGAGAAGGGCCCACAAACATCTGAGTGAACTCGCTCTAGGATTGCTCCATCTCTACTGTCTCGATCCGAAAAGGAAGATTTCGCATACTTACCCAAGGTACAACCTTTGCATGTAGTCGTCTGCTCAAGTTTTCCCTTGGGTAATCCGGTAGAAATTTGCTGCATGATCTTCAGGGCTCCATGGTGTAAGTGGCCTAGTCTTCTATGCCATAGCTCACCAACATCTTGGCTCTGCACCATCTCAACTTTGGAACTCAAAGCAGCACAGTCATCTACCTCCAGCTTGTAGAGATTCTTAACTCGAATCCCTATTTGCTTTGTCTGTCTAGTACTGATATGCCTCAAGAATACATTTCCTTAACTAAAGACTACATCATAGCCTTTATCTTCTAGCATAGCAACATACACAAGATTCTTCTTCAGACCTGGTACATACTTTACATCAGTCAGGGTGAGGGGAGCTCCATGCTCCCTCTGAAACACAACCATACCTTCACCTAAAACACGACACTTTCCATCATCGCCCATCTCGATCTGCATCTGGAGATCCTTCTCCTCCAAGGTACTAAAAATATTCTTATCACCTGACATGTGGAATGAAGCTCCATTATCCAGGTACCACACACATCCCACCATGGATGAAACCATGCATGCGATAAGCAAGAAATCCAGCTCAAACTATGAGGCTAGTGCCTCACCATCAGATCCCTTTGAGGAACACTTCTTGGATTTCTTTTGTGGACAATTCGTAGCATAATGGAGCACTTCATGACAATGAAAGCATCGCACTTTCGATTTGTCAATATTCTTCCCACCATGGGAAGAACTAGATTTGGGATGGGATGCCTTCCCTTTCCCTTTCCTTGCCTTACTCGCTAAGGCTAGATTTTCCTCATCATCTTGCTTCAATGAGGATCCATCTCTGGTGCTTCTTCTTATTTCCTCCTGCATCAGATCCGACCAAATTCGTTCCCAATCTGGCAGTTTTTCTTTTCCATTAACCAAGTCTTGGTAGCTATGCCAGCTCTTAGGAAGACTGAAGAGTGCAAGACTCACCATTTCATCATCAGCGGTCGTGATCCCTACACTTCCAAGCTCATCCCTGCAGTTGGTGAGCTTGTTCAGATATGTAGAGATTGTGTCACCCTTTTCACACTTGATCTTATGAAGCTTGTCTTTTAGCGCTAGCTTCCTTTGATTGCTACTATTTTGATATAACTTTTAATGTTTTCCACATCGAAAATGGAGTCTCCTTCCCATTGAAGCTCGAGACAATGTGATCTCGAACTCCCTCCAGGAGGATTCTTCTTGCTATAGCCAAACATTTCTTCTGTTCCACCAATTGAGTAGCATCAGTCGGCTTGGGGACTTCTTGATCAATGAAGTCCTTTAGACCATTATCCTCTAACACCACCTCCATGCAATCCTTCCAGGCTATATCATTCGAGCTGCCATCAAGGGCATACTCGAGTCTTAAACCACTAAATGCCATAGGTGAAATAGAGATGTGATAAGAACTCGATTTCTATATTCAGGAACCAAACTTCGAAATTCTCCTTCTTGTATACTATTCTTCACCTTGATCACCTTTGCTCGAATACCATGTGAAAATTCCTACTATAGATCAACAAATTATGCAATATACTAAAACACAATACACGATCTACTTCTACAACACTTTGTGGAAGCTTAATCGAATTGATCAAGATCAAGAGAACGCATATAACTGGGAATGAGAAATCAATCACATATAACACAAAAGAAATATTTCGAGGAAAGCCTCAGCCTAAAACCCCAACTCTGTATTATCATACAAGTGGAAATCTTGTTCAAGTTACAAAAATAATCAGCTCTCAAGCTATCCTGTTCTCTCTGCAATCAAACAATATAGCTCACAGACTGAATAGACATTGTATATGTCCTCCTCAAGCCCTCCAAGCCTCCTATTTCCTTGCACAATTTTTCTTGGGGTCCAATGATGTCACATGTGTGAATTGGCCTCATCACACTCACTAAACCTGAAGAAGTAACTGTGTAATCCTCAAGGAAAGAATTCCTTCTGCATGCAAAGAATATTCACAATGGAATATTCTAGCAACTAATAGTACACTGCCCCTCCATCTGATCTCAACTAGGTCTCTATCTGAACTGACATGCATGAGTTATTTATGAGAGAAACAGTAGTTATCTGAAGTGCAGTAGGGACATGCATGCAAGCATTAACTAACTGAACTTACATTAATTCAACAAACTGTTTGAATTAATCTAAATAGACTTGACTCAGTTAATTGAGCCAACTAATTACAACTCATAATTACAACTCATCCTTATCCTTTCACTAATGGATAAATTCCTCAATTAATGGAGAAACTATTGCATGTCCCCACATGTCCCCACATAGACTTCAAGTTTGATTTTCCTTAACTAATTAACTCAAGATGAATTAATTAATTATTTTACAAACTGCTGCTAAGACCAAATTTGAATTTTACTTCACTATTTTAGTTTAGGGACTGACTAAAATAGGAAGGTATCCCGAAATGCTATTTATAGAATTCTATTTTTAGCACTTCCATTTTTCCATCCATTGTTGCTAAGATCAACACTGGATGAACTACTATTTATAGCAGTGCTACTTTTAGCAATTCTATTTTTAGCATTTCTTGTTGCTATTTTCAACAGATCACACATCAACTGTCCACATAGAGGAAACGGTGATTGTATTAGATGTTAGAAGACATCCAGCTGTCATGACGAGGCTTCTTAGGCTTATGTAGAAGCCACGAGTTCAATGGTCAAGTTCTTGATAGCAAAGAATGATTGGATGGAGAAGGACTTGCAAGAGACCAAGCAAAGAACAAAGCAGTCCACAAGATCTGCAATGAAAGAAATGAAGAAAGAAATACTTGCAGAGTGTTGGTAGGATAAATTGCTTCATTTTTAACCCCTTTTCCACTTCAAAATCATAACTTTAGACCTATGTTTTAACCTTGCAACCTCCTTATTCTTGCGATATTCCAAGAATCGTGCCTTTTCCTGCACTAACTTTATATTTCATATTGAAGGGTTATGAATGTGCTAAATTAATTGTTTTAATATATATTTTATACCTTTAATATTCTTTGTAACTAATATTTCCTTTCCTAAAGTATTTGATAAGCAACATATTGATCATTTCGTTAGGATGATCGAGTGCAGATAGGATTCCTACACTGTTGGCGAATCCTAAACTACCGTGATAGCTCACTACCTAATGCGGACACCTTGTTCTAGATCGGTCACCTCGACTTGGGCTCGGAGAAGAGATAAGTCAGGGATATGATGAAGATTAGGTCGTTGACCAAATACTCAAGTTTAGCATTTTGTTATAGTCGAAAGGCTTAGTATGTAATATTATTGTTATTTTGCTATAGCTAAAAGGCTCATATTGTAATGCTGGATGTAATTTGGTTATGGCCACAGGCCTGAAAGGATGTATATAACGTAGGATTTAGATAGAAAATGGCAGTGAGCGATAACTATAGCAATGATACTATAATTTTGGTCTTTTGTAATTTTTATGGTATCGCCCTCGTTCTCAGCTGGATTCGAACTCACTATGTAAGTTTGTTGATTATTAATAGAAAGGGACTGTGCCATGTTATTTCAATCATGTATTGTAATTCTGTGTTGATGCATTGTTGAGAGCTGAATTTCCAAGTTTCCTAAACAAGGAAACGAGCTGGTTGGCTAGGGCCCAGCCAACCTAGCTCATTCTCCCTTGCATTCTTCTTTCTCGTTAAAGGTGTCTTGATTTTGTTTAATGCAAAGTGTGAGTTAAATAGACGTTTTCATTCTTCCACAAAGTCCAGGTTCGATTTCATTTATAATCAATGTGTGACGGATCCGTGTTGTGCATGCTTAACTAAGTTTGATTTTATCCTTTGTTATTTCTTTCCTTCAAAGCTTAGCATTGTTTCTACTTGGATCGTGCAAGCACGTTATTTCTACACTAGTGTATTTACAGTTTCGCAGATTGATTTCTTTGGTTCATTACCAAATCTTTTGTTCTTTTCTACCATATTAGCCTTGATGTGTTTTTGCAAGTGTGTGATCATCATTCTGAAGTATTCTTAACATCTAGAATTAGATATGCTCTGGTATAGGGTTGAAGCCTGCTGTCACAATTAGATGATTTCTTTAGTTGCATGAAGGAGTTCCTTGATTGAAGAAAGTGTTCTTTGAATTTAGAAAATTAATTCTTATTTTGAAGTTGAGATTGGTTGAAGCATCCTTTTGTTTGTGGAAGTTATTTTGAAGTTCTATTCACCTTTGCAAACTCTTTCTTTAAGTTAACATATTATTTTATTCTCTTATAAGATGAATTTGAAAACTTGGTGCAGGAATCTCTACTTCAGTACACGAATCGATATCCTGATACAGGAAAAAAGAGCTCTAGTCCTGAGGCTTAGAGCCCCCGCATGAGGACAAAAATCTTTAGTACAGGTGTAAAATATACTTCCAGCATCTCAACTTTGTTATGGTACTAGTGCAAGCATATTGCAGGAGTACATGAATAACAACTTAGTGCAGGGCTAAAGATCTATAAAGAAGTCAGACATCTTCAAGGGTCCAATTATTAACCTGACATACAACTATACTGAAGATAAACATAGATTTACATTTATATTAGTCAGGATTGCTTGCAAGAGTTTAAGAGTTCCTTTCATTTATTTTTCTACAAAAATACTTTGTTTCACATTCCAGCACTAGAATTTCTTTGGTGTAAATTGTCACGTGATCTTCTCTTTCCAATTCTACAAGATTGTAATTAAGGAAGTACGAATAGAGTTAGGAAGAGTTCATATCATTTCTCGTGCTTTGCCTCTAAGTTTACGAAACCCCCGTGTTGACAATTACGTGTTGAAGGAGTCTGCCTAACCGCAATTCCTACACCCAACATTTTGGCGCCGTTGTTGGGGAGGCAATTTGAAATTGGTAAGAACTTTCCATTTTCTGCAATAGGGGTAAGTTTGCTATTATTTTTTTCCTACAGTATGATTTTATTGTTTTAAGGATTTTACGAGGGCTGATTTCTTTATTCATTGCAACAATTAACATATTCTTTTTCTTTACAAGAATTTGAATTTCTTTTTTTTTGGATTTGATTTTTAAAATGAATGCCTAAGAAAGGTAGGGATCTGAAGGCCAATAAGGGCCGATGAAATACTAAAAAATATGAAAACTTTTCTCGTATTGGACCTTCTTTTGTAGGTAGAAATTCCAAGCAGACCTAGACTCATCACACCGGAACAGTCCACTTGGATTCTGGAAACAGTGATTCAGGTGTGACACAACCCAAAAAGGGGGAGGCTAACGATGATCAGAAAGTTCAATTCAAAAATAGTCAACCTTCATCTTCTAGAAGTGGTCCGATTGGAGACAAAACAATGGCTGATCATGAAGACCATGCTGAGGGGACTGGTAAGAATCAGATAAATGAAGAGCATACCACTTTTGGATTTCCAATAGTGAACTCAGAAGTGAATGTGCAAATGAAGAATATTTCACCTTCAACTCTTCCACAATTTCATGGTAAGTTGCACGAAGACCCGAATTCATTTCTTTTTGAGTTTGATATATTTTGTTGGAATTATGATTACTCTTTTGATGCCCAGAAATTAAAGTTGTTTCCTGCAACTATGAAGGATTCAACCTTGCACTGGTTCATGGGACTAGGAGGAAACACTGTAAGTTCTTGGGATCAAATGAAGAGAGTATTTTTTAATAAATATAAGGAATATTGTAAAACTAAAGAAATGTAGGACGAGATCTTCACCATTGTACAAGGTGATGATGAGACTTTGGAGAATTACTTAGAGAGAATTTTTGTATATACTCCAAAGGTCCATACACAAATTTGATTTAAGTATTATTCGAATTATGTTCCTACGAGGACTTATTGAGGATTCTATACATAATTTGAATTTTTTAGGACAAGGAGATATTGCTTAGAAAACTTTTGAACAAATTTGTGACTTGTGCAGGAAGTTCTCACGAAATCAATTTAGATCCACTAGAGGAGCTCGAAGAAAAACTAACAAATTGGGATCTATAGATGCTATGATCATTGCCTTGGAGAATAAAATGGACAACATGAAAATTGAAATAATGAATATTGTTAGCAAACAAATAGACTCTTTGAAATCCCAGCAAAAACTAGAAAAAGAACAAGAGTCATTGTCTATTTTTTGTCCAAAATGTAGGAAAAGGCATCCTTTAAGAGAGTGTCCTGTTGATATAAAAAGTGCTAATAAATGTGTGATCTATGCAGAGAACCATGCCACCGAGGAATTCCCCTCCACACCTGGATTAAAATATTTACTTGAAGGAGAGAATTTTGAACCTGAGTCGTTACATGCCATGGGAGCATGAAGGAACAAGCCACAGGTAAGTGTAGGTATGGTTCATGAACCGTATTTTTATGGTTGTCATGCACATCCATAATCCTATAATAATAATAATAATCACTCTCAACATTGGCAGCATGGGAACCATTTTCATTATTGACAGTCCTCTCAACCTTGTTAACAAGGATGGAGAGGGCCAAACCATTCATATCATTCCTATCCTCCTGATATTTCATCATATCCTCCTTCATATGCACCACACCATATGTCACAACCATCTTTTCCCTCTCTACCTCAGAAAGTCAATCATTTCGACCATTGCCTTTGCCACCACCATTTAGACCACCTCAACTACCTGCTCAATCGGTACAGAATCCTAATAATAAGGTGGTACACCTAATTAATTTAGTTGGACCATCCCCTCTTCTTATCTATCGAACCTTGTCGGTTAGGATAAATCAACTTCAATTGAGATCAGGGAGGGTAGTTAAACCAGAAAAAACAAAAAAAATCCATGGTGATCATTGAGGAGAAAAATGAGGAGGTAACTCCTAATCATTCGAACAATAATGTCACCATTCAACCCATTCCCATGTTAGGATATTCCGACACATAGGAAATAGTTAAGTACAACTTGTTCTAGTATAGAGTTAGGTATAGAGTTAGGTAAAGTGTGTTTCTTTACTATGTACATTTTGTAACTTACAATCCGACGGTCACGATATGTAGTGATCCGACGGTTCATTCTCTCCTCAGTATTACCGACACTTGATCCGTGGCTTAACACCCGATTGGTCCATGATCTCTATTTAAAGAGCATGGAGGGTCATTTGTAGGGTAATCCGTCTATGAGAGAAGCATATGTAAATTTTCATTCTTTTATTAATAAATTGCCTGAAGTGGCCGCGTTGGCTTAGGCCGTGGACTGTTTCCCTCTTTGAGGGTTTTAACCACGTCAAAATACTGGTGTACTGATCTGTGATCTGTTTGTGAGCGGTGTCCTTTGGTGTTTTATTTGAGGAACTTACCCTGTAAATTCCTACATGGTATCAGAGCTATTTGAGGGCCGCGTCCGTTGGTGATCCAAATCTGAAGCCGGTAGAACTGCATCCGACTGTCGTTTCCTAGATCTACTGTTTCTGACTTCTTTCAAGCCGAGAGGACTGCTCTGTTGTGTTGGGAGCATCTGTTCCAGTGTGGAACCCCTTTCGTTTCACTCGAAAAGGTTTTCGGTAGCCCTAGCTACGTCATTTTTAAGATCTGGAGGTATACAGTGTTTATTTGCAGTTTACAGTTATTTTCTCTCTGTTTATTTCGGTTTCGGTTTATTTAGCTTTTTTTATTACCGGATCTATACCTTTCATTTCTGCGTATGCTCTTTTCCCTGTGACTCTGTGTGATCTGGGCAAATCAGAAACAGAAAGGAAGGATTTTTCTCATGCGTATGCTCTTTTCCGCTGCGCCTTAGTGTGATCTCGGAAAATCAAAACATTGAGGAAAATATTTAGTTTTTTGCTAAAGCTAACTTCGAGCCGCAAGGTTCGTTTTTTTTTGTATGTCCGTGTTGGGTTTTGTGTTTTTTGTTTTGTAGGGAAAAAGAGCTTTCTCAAAGCAAGCACGCAACCTAAAGCATCACCCCCCCCCCTCTCTCTCTCTCTCTCAAACTTTTTGTATAGCTCACTTGGTGCAAAGCTAATTTATGAGAGTAGAGGTCTTTGGTTCAAGTCTCCATTTTGTGGAGGCGGATTTTTCATTTCCGCACATTCCCGCACTTCGTCGGCGACTTCTTCAAATTTTCTTCAAAAAGCCATAACTTCTTCATCCGGAAGCCGTTTTCAGAACCGTTTTTTTGAAACAGCCTAATTTTTCGAGATCTTTCCATTGCAACACTTAGTTTCAGCATCTATAGCTTCAGTTTTTTTTTAAATGGAAAGTCCATGCCAAGTTATTCTTGACAGCACCAACTACTTCCAATGGTGGTCCTACATTGTGGATTTACTTAGAAGTAAAGGTCTTTACAGAATAGCCACAGGCCAAGAGACCAAACCGAAAGATGAAGACAAGGCAGCTAAATGGGAAAATAGACAAGACCAAGCACGTGGGTTGATAGGGATGTCTATTTCTCCAGATCTTAGATTCCATATTGCAGAACTTGATACTCCTGATGAAGCAATGAAACAGATTACTAAAGTCTTTGGAATTAAAAATGAACTTAAAGCCCATCAACTTGAAAATGAATTGCTTACATTGGACCCCAATAATTTTTCTTGCATTGAAGATTTTTTGTCCAAGTTCAAGACCCTTAGACTTCTCTTGGAAGGTGTTAAGGTTAAGAAAGAAGATAGTAGCCTTATCTACTCCATTCTTACTAAGTTGGGACCAGCCTATTCTGTGTTTGTTTCCACCTTCCATTCTACAAGAGAAGCCTTCATTTCTCAAGGACAAACCTACAAGTCCCCTTCCTTTGATTCCTTTTGTGATTCTTTAATAAGAGAACAAGAAAAACTCTTACACCTTGGTCTTCTTCATCTTGGAAACTCTTCTAAGAAAGCGTTAGCCGCCCAGCAGCAACCAAATCTAAAGAATCCTAAGAAGTTGTATCCTAAAAAGAATGGTCCTAAACCAAACAAGGGTCCTAAGCAATTTCAGCCTCAAAATGAAAAATCATTTCAACAAAATGATAAGACAAATAAAAACAAAGGGAAGAAGACTGATAGACATTGCAACTTTTGTAATCGAGATGGCCACTTAGATTCCAAATGCTTTAAGAAGATGGAAGCCTTGGAAGCAGCAATGAAGAAGCATAACATCCATTTGGAGCACTCTTCAACTTCAACTTCATCTTCAGGAATGGCACTTTCTGCATGTGGTTGGCAAGCATCTCGGTCTGGCTATGCACTAAATGTATCTTCTTCTTCTCATTCTCATGAGTGGCTCATTGATTCTGGAGCTTCTTATCACATGGCCAAAAACAAAGCCATGTTTTCTTCTTTAAATGATTGTAACACCAAAAAAATATATGTTGGTGATGATAGATCTCTTAGTGTTGTAGGGACTGGAACTGTTCATATAGACAATGGTCAGTTTAATGATGTATTATGTGTTCCAACCTTATCCTGCAACCTTCTATCTGTATATCAGATAACTCATTCAGGTGAAGGTAAAATCGTTGAATTTTCACCTCACGATGTTGTAATTAAGGACCTAAGAGATCCTAGACATATTTTAGCTACTGGCATCACTGATGATTCTACAAGGTTGTATAAGTTTCACAACTTTGGGTCATCAAATCTTCCCTCAGTATTTGTTGCTCATAATGATGAAGTGAGCAAACTTTGGCATGAGCGATTTGGTCACTTAAACTATCGCTCTCTTCAGAATCTATGTAAAGAAAATATGGTGACAGGTCTTCCAATGGTATCTTGCAGAGATGGTGTTTGTTCCGGATGTGTACTCGGAAAACATCATCGGGACAGTTTTGAAAAACGTGCCTCTTGGCACGCCTCAGCCCCTTTACAGCTCGTGCATAGTGATTTATGTGGTCCACTTCCAGTTGCTTCATTCTCTGGCTACAAGTATTTCTTAACTTTCATTGATGATTTCTCCAGACGCACTTGGGTATACTTCTTAAAACTCAAGAGTGAAGTATTTAACATGTTCTTGGCCTTTAAGGCCTTTGTTGAAAAACAATCTGGACATCAAATTCTTAAGCTAAGATCTGATAATGGCGGAGAATATGTTAAAAACACATTCATCAACTTTTGCACTGAGAATGGAATTCAAATGCAACATATTGTTCCATATACTCCACAACAAAATGGTGTAGCTGAAAGGAAGAATCGCACCTTAAAGGAAATGGCTAATTGTATGCTTCAATCTAAAGGACTTAGTCTTAATTATTGGGCAGAAGCAATTAACTGTGCAAATTACATAATAAATCGCACTCCTACTAAGGTTTTAAAGAATATCACTCCAGAAGAAGCATGGAGCTCAATCAAACCAGATGTAAGTCACTTTTGTGTTTTTGGAAGTGAAGCATGGGCCCATATTCCAGATGAGAAACATAAAGCTTTAGAACCTAAGAGTGAAAAATGTATTTTTGTTGGATATTCTGAAGATGTCAAAGGATATAGACTTATTCCACTTAAGTCCAAAAATGTTATCATTATAAGAGATGTAAAGTTTGCTGAAAATATATCGGCCTGCGAGCCTAGTTCGGCGGATGTGCCACCTCTCCCTATCTCTTCTACTTTTGAAAATATTTCTTCTTCAGATGATGAAAGCGAGGATGAAAATCCTCCCCCACCTTCTCAGGATCCTCCTTCAGCTCCTCAGCTTCCAAAATGGGTCCGTGCTACTGGGGATACAGCAGGTGATCTTGTCGGTGATCCTACAGATCAGCGACGTACACGTTCTCAGTTCGAGAGAGCCTCTTCTTTACTGGCTCAAGCTTCAGTGAATTATGATCCTGACACCTTTGCAGAAGCTTCAGGCCATCCAGATTGGGAAGCAGCTATGAATGAAGAATATCATTCATTATTGGCAAATGATACATGGGATCTTGTTCCTCTACCAAAGGGACGAAAACTTGTTAGATGCAAATGGGTTTACAGAACCAAGTATGGACCAGATGGGAAAGTTGATAAACATAAAGCTCGTCTTGTTGCTAAGGGTTTTTCACAAGTTGAAGGCATTGACTACACTGAAACCTTCTCCCCTGTTGCCAAAATGAACTCTATCCGCCTTGTTCTTTCCCTTGCTGCTTCTTTCAAATGGGAAGTCCATCAGATGGATGTTAAATACGCCTTCTTGCATGGGGACTTGCATGAAGAAATCTATATGGAACAACCTATTGGCTTTATACAAACAGACTCCAGCCTTGTATGTCGGCTTAAGAAATCCCTTTATGGTCTCAAGCAAGCTCCTCGAGCTTAGTATGCCAAAATGGATAACTTTCTTTTAGAATATGGCTTCTCTAGGTGTCATTCTGACAATACTGTCTACACCAAGAAAGTGGGCAAGTCTCTTATCATTCTTGTTCTTTATGTTGATGATCTTATCCTGACTGGTAGTGATCCCAACCTTATAAACCATGTGAAGTCTAGCCTTAAAAGGAAGTTTGAAATGACAGACTTAGGACACTTACATTATTTTCTCGGTCTTCAAGTCTTGCAATCCAAGGAAGGTGTTTCCCTTTCTCAGTCCAAGTATGCCTGTGATATTCTACACCATTTTCACATGGAAGACTGTAAGCCAGCCCCTTCTCCCTTTCAGTCTGGAGTCAAACTTTCAGTCACTTGTACTTCTCCTGAAGTTGATGCTACCTTATACCGTCAACTTGTAGGAAAACTTTTGTATCTAACCCATACTCGTCCTGACCTTTCCTTTGCTGTTGGCCTTGTTGCTCGGTTTATGCAAAACCCACGTGAAAGTCATTGGAAAGCAGCTAAAAGAATACTTCGTTATGTTCGAGGTACAGTTCAGTTTGGGATTCATTACAGTGCCGAACCATCTCCTTTATTGGTTGGTTTCACTGATTCCGATTGGGCTGGTGACCCTGATGATCGGAAGTCTACTGCAGGTTATGTGTTCACTCTTGGTTCAGGACCTATTACATGGGCTTGCAAGAAACAAGGTGCCATTTCTCTTTCTTCAGCAGAAGCAGAGTATCGTGGTGCCGTAGAAGCTAGTAAGGAAGCCTTGTGGCTTCGTCAGATCCTGTCAGAGTTTGGCTTTCAGCAGCAGCATCCGACTACACTTTGGTGTGATAATCAAAGTGCCATTCAGCTATGCAAATATCCAGTCCAACATCAGCGCAGCAAACACATTGAACTGCACATGCACTTCATCAGAAAGCTCATTCATGACCATGTTCTTAAAGTGCAATATTGTTCAACAAATAATCAAGTTGCAGACATCTTTACAAAGGCTCTCACAGAGGCGAAGTTCACTAAACTTCGATTTATGGTTGGAGTTCAGGAAGTTGTCACTAAGGGGGGATAGGCTCTAGTGCCTCCTTCCTTCTCCTATTGTGTCATATTTGTAAATCCTTCAATCCTATCCCAAGTTGTTATTAAGGGGGTGTTACACAAAAATATCGTCACCATGATTATTTGCAGTCAGTATGGGTCTATCATCACTTGTACTATCCTCCTAAGCAAGTCTCAGACCTCAGCTCTTCAAGTCAAGCTTTGAAAATGAGAGAAAGACATTGAAAATCAATAAAACTCTGGTTTCGCACTTTCTCTCACTGTTACCTATGGTCCCGCACCTTCTGTTTACAAAAACTGTGGACCTGCCCGCTTTGTCCCTAAAGGTGTGGGTGCAGACCCCTGTGAAAGTCAAAAAGGCGCAAGTTTATTATAAAAAACTCACTTTGGGTTAATTCTAGATGATTCTAGAAGGAATTTTGACATGGATTGGCCACTGATAGGTGGTTCATGCATCCCAAAAGAGAAGGAGCTAATCCCTTGATGAGAGGAGGTGTCCCTTTGAAGGAGGGCTTTATCCCTTTGAAGGAGGACCTAGTAACTTCCCTCCATTGCACTATAAATTCACGCATTGGGCTGGTTGTTAGGGAGGTTAGAAGCAAAACATTTTTGAGGGTAAATGCTGGTGAAATTAAGACTTTCTAGTTGAGCTTAAGAGGAGAGATCACATACCTTTTTGGCTTCATTGGGAAGAGAGTGAAACTTGTCAAAGTAGAGGAGACTTCTTGCTGGACCTTGGGAGGAGCTTGTACAACGTCAAGGCACAGGTTGTAAAGTTCTTCTTGATATGAATTAATACAATCAAACTCATTTTTCTCAACAAATTGTCTCATGTCATTTGTTTCATGAATTCCTTGACTTTTATGTCAAATATGTTTTATGATATTGGCTTTTCAGGTGCTATTTAATTTGTTTGCTTGTTTGTGTTTGCAGATTCGTGACAAAAGAGCTCATTTGGATTAAAGGAGTGAAGGCTTCCACAAACTTGCGTTGGACCTAAGGTAGGCCTAAAACACTTGTTTGCCTTTGTTTATAAAATCATATTTAGAGAAAGATAGTGTTTGATTGGTTTTCTTGTCATTAGGTCTTCTTTAGATTCTAGGAAGGTCTATCTTGTCCGCAAGATCGACTTATTCCGTGTGACAAAATGGCGACTCTGCTGGGGACTTGATTTTTTCCTTGTTTTTACTTTGACCAAACTGTGTTTTTGTTTCTGTTTTTGGCTTGTTGTGTGTGAAATTGGGTAGAGATTGTAGATCCAGGGTTATTTTTCATTTTTCATAGCTTTGGGATAGGACCGCACCCTAGCCTTTTGACACAGTGCATACTTATCCGCACTTTTGCTTTTAGCACAGAGCGGGATCGCACCTGTGTTAACTGTGGGCCTGCGGACCCTATCAAAATTTTGAAAAACCTAATATTTCCTCTGTTAGTCAACTTAGTTTTTGTTTAGAAGTTATTATCTATTGCCCAGACCTGCATATAACCTGTCAGAAGCTTTCCTTAGTTTGATTTCATTGGTGTTAGGGTTTTTAGGTGAAATTCCTAGGAGTTTTGCTTGTTGGGTTTGTTTTTCATTTTGGTCTTGTAGTAGCTCTGAGCTTAGAAGCTGTAGGGACCTCAGATCACCTTGGTGTCTACCAGGCTTTTTATGAGTCTGACCATTTATGAAATCTACCCTTGTTGAGGAATCCGCTTTGTGTTTTCTCTTTACAAAACTTCGAAAATCTTGTGTTTAAAAGTTTGGATTTTCATTTTTTAAAAAGAAGACAAAATTGGTTGTTTTTGACTGATTTGTGATTTGCATAAATTGGTCCTTAGCTTACATCTAGCTAAGTAAAACATCCTTAAAAATACATCTTGTAGGCTTTGACTTCAAATAGGTTTTTATAGTTTATAGATCTCAAAGTTAGTTGTTTGCATAGTTTTGAGTGTTTTATAAAAATAAAAAAAATCTTTTGGAAAAAAGTTTGTTTTTTGTAGTGGTTGAGTGCTTTGAAAAGAAAAGGGAAATTTTTGTGAAATAACTAGTTGTCTCGTTTTGAGTGCATTGGAAAGGACAAAATCTCTTCTTTTAATTTGTGTGTTAAGAAAGATTTGTGTTTACAAAGTATTTTGCATTCTCAAACTCTTTCCTAGCTAGAAGTTCATCGAAGAGAAAAGATTGTTTAAATCATCTTAGGTGCATTTTTAGTGATTTTGAGTCGAGTCTTCATACCACGAGTTTCATCTCTGCACCTTTTGACTTAAACAAAAACCAATAAAAATAACGCTTAAAGTAAAATTCATCTAGCAACATTTTTATTTCTAGGGCTCTGATACACCAACTTAGCTTAGGCTAGTGTCTTGGAGTAGGAGAGTAATTAACTCTCCAAGACAGTAAAAACAAACAAGTAGCTGTATCTTGTGGTAGGGAAGAAATCCAATTGTTGCATTTATGCTCTGGGAAAGCTCCTCTTAAAGGAGAAGCATGAGATCGTGTCCGAACCAGTGTGGGAATCAATCCTTCCTCATTGGGAACGACGCCAGATATTCACGTATTAACGGTAAACCTCGGATTAATCATTGTCGAGGAGCCTGGGGTCACTTGTTGGTAAACATTGGATTATGTCAAGGAGCCTTCAAGGGGATTGAGCTTGCTACTCTGCCCTTGCGTGCGTATCGGATCGTAGACTGTTCCCCCAGGTATATTTGTTTCATTTGGTAACCTTAGTGGCCATATTCTTTAGGATTCTTCCTGAGGTGACAGTGGTGGGAAGATCCCACTTTACCTGGAGCAGACGTCGGCTAGACTCACTTGGATTTTCTGGGGGGTTCTTCTCACTCGAGACGGTTAAGTGGAGGAACTTGTGCCAGTCTATTCATTAAGTAGGTTGCTGGGGTAACTGTTCCAACCACCATTTCTGTATTGAACTCTGCGATGTTGGATTTCATCACCAACTAGTGTTTTCAATACGAACGTTACTGTTTGTGTGTGTTTGATCTCCTAGATTCTTTAGGCGTGTGATTCAGCTTTTTTTGGTTCTTTAGAGGCTTTAGGTGGTTTTCATTGAGATTTTACTTTGTTTGCGTGTGAAGTAGTTAAAAGTTTTTAACCGTGGCTGAATTACCGAGGAAGTCCCGTAGACTTTGGGCCAACCTCCTGAGTTTTCACCGAGCCAACTTGAAGGTTTGAAAGTCCTCGTAACTCCTAGAGACAGTAGAGTTGGGTCACCTGAAAAAGGAGAGTCTTCTTTGGTGGTACATCATGATTTTCAAGCTTTAGTAGCAGATTATAATCCGCAATCAGTGTCTGTTTCCGAAGTTACTGGTAGCTTTTCATCTACTAGTGATATAGGTGAGGAACCTGAAATATCTGAACCTGAAAGTGAATTTGCTACTACTCCGACATCGGGGTTTGCTTCTCCAGCTTCTAGTCGTCCTGGTTCACCTAGGGTAGAAAGAGTAATCACCCAAGATCTTCCTTCTGGACTCATAGCTATTGAAGAACCTGCTACTCCGGAAGAAGAAGTAGGCATCCCTATCCCTGAAAATCAACCTATTATTGAGCTAAGGGAGCGTGAATCAATTTTTTACAGTCCACCAAGGAGCAGTACTTGGTATCTTTCTTTGACTAATTTCTTAGAAAACCCAGGGTTAAGTTTTTCACCACCCCGTGTTCCTTATCACCCAAGACCTAGAGGTTATTATCCTTCATTAAATATGTCAAGACAGTCGTACATGTTTACTCAATCGCCCGAATCCTTTTTGTACGGCGGTCCTTCTATTCCCTCTGGGTATCAGTCACTTTCTGGTACTTTTTCGGGAGCATCTCCTCAACCCATTGAACAAGGGTTATTAACTGGAAGTAATGGTACTAAACCGTTGAGCGTAGAAGATATTCTCATGATGTCAGGTTCTATTCCCAATCCTCAACCTCAAGGTGGCCAGTTACCGCCTGGGGGCAACCTCAAGGACAGTACATACCTACGGGGCAGTACGTTCCTCAAGGTCAACCCCAGACTCAATATGTACCCCAAGGTCAGCCCTAATATCAATTTATACCTCAATGTCAACCCCAGTATCAATACGTGCCTCAAGGGTATCAACCCCAAGGTCAGTACTCGAACCAAGGTTTCCAACCACCCTCCGGTCAATCATATGTTCAAGGAACAGGAAATGTACCTTTGAATTATCAATCCTACCCTCAACCCAGTTATGGTCCTCAATATTCTCAACCTGTTATGGGTCCGTACCCCGGAATGAATTTAGTGTGGGATCCATCGCAAACTCAACAGGTGTTGCAGCCAAATGTACAGTTGTCATCTCAAACTGGACAACCCTTAGTTTCTGGTACACCCCAGCAACCAGCCCAGTCTAATATTCAAACTTCTGTACCTTCGGTAGTTTCTCAGCCTGGGCCTAGTACGCCTCGTACTCCGCCTCAAACGACTGCTGCAAATGCTGCAACATCTGTTCAATCTACCCCACCTACTTCCGGAGTATCGATAGCTTCGGTTTCTACTGTTCCTGTATCTACTCCTCAGACATCTTTACCACCGTCTGGATCCATGATTCAAACTTCGGTTCAGATGCTTGTAGGAAAACCTGGTTCAAGTACGGTTGTCACAAGTCAACCCCAGTTTACTTATCAACCGTACCAGGGACAATACCAATTCGGTCCTGCTGTGCAGCAGCCAGTCTATCAGTATCAATCGTACCCTGGGTACACATATCAACAACCTCAACAACCCCAGTACGGTCTGATTAATCCTGGTTTTCCGAGAGGATACAATATCCCAAATGCAATTCCTATTCCTAGTTATCCCGGATATCCTCCTCCTGGGGCTGGTCTCATGACCCAGAGTTTTAGGGACCTTAAACGTCAATTACCATTTATCGCAACTTTGGACTTGCCTGACTTGTCGCGCCTAATGAACGATCCCATTAATTATCTTCCGTTTTGGCCGCCAATGTCAAATAAGTTGCCTAGTGATATTCCTAAGTTCGAAGGCAAATCAGGAGAGAACCCGTCGAACCATGTGATGAATTATCACCTCTGGTGTGCGTCTAACTCCATTTCAGATGATTCAGTCCGTCTAAGACTTTTCCAGCGCACTCTAATTGGTCTCGCACCAAGTGGTACATCGAGTTACCGCGAGGCACTTTTTATAATTTTAGTCAATTAGCTACCTCGTTTTTAACTCATTTTCAGTTGCTGATCAGATATGACAATGGCACGGAATTGTTAACTTCGTTAAAGCAATCGACGTCCACTTACATTTTAGATCATATTCATGAGTGGAGACATCGACGGCGTTTAGTGAAGGTTTTTATTCCAGATCAGATCTTGGCTGAATGGTTCGTAAAATTTTGTTGCCAAAGATCACTGAAGATGTAGCTAAAGCCAGAGTTGTTACTGAGGAGCAAGTAATTGCTCAAGCACAGTACCTTGACTTGGTCTACACTCAGTCAGGTATGTTACACGAGAAAATCCCTGATCTTCCCAAGCAAAATCAAATCGCTGCAGCTCCTTCAGGATCTCATGCCGCTGATGGTATGATTGGTACGGTTAACACTAAGAGTAAGAAGAAGTCTTCTAAGAATTCTTCTCCTATCATAACCTTGCCTGATTCCCCGACAGGAGATTCTTCTACGGATATTTCCGTTGATATTCACGTTGTAGAATCATCTACAGCCAAACTAAAATCCGACGGGAAGAAGAAAGGAAAGAAGAAGAATAAAACGGACAAAAATTCAAAGGAGAAACCTGAAAAATTGGAATCCAATGATGAAAAGCGCAAACCTCGTTATCCTTGTCTCATTTGTGACGATGAACATTTTACAAGAGACTTCCCTCATCGTGTAGAGGTTGCGAAGATTGTCAAAGGTTCCTAAACGCCTACTGTTTTGAAGGATCCTTTTCCAGCTCAAGACAGTAAGATGATAGGTTCTTCCTCGAGTGCCAATGAAGAACCCATACTGATGATGTCCCATGTTAGGATTGCGACTCGATCGCATGATTATGGTAGTAAAAGTCCTGTTGATGATAAAGAAGCAGAATCTTCTCATTCTAATCCATCAACCTCAGCTCCCGGTTCCGATCCGCTACAGATCAAGAAACCTAATCCAGACTTGGTAATCAAACCGCCCGCCAAGGGTATACTTCAAAAGTCAGCTTTCAATCCACATGCGAGAGCGGCTCAGAACTAAAACATTGTTGAGGATTTAGCTGTTTCACCCTCAGCAATGTCGGCTTTGGAAGTGCTGCAATCATGTCTAGCACAACGTAAATTACTGTTGTCGGCTATAGGAGCTGTTGACGTTCAAGACTCGAACCTAATAATTTTCGATCTAGAAAATAGTACACCACGCTTACCTCATCAATTACAGCAGAAGTTGAAAAATTACTCAAAGCAGGTTTCATTTATCCGATCCTGTTAACAGATTGGGTATCGAATATTGTTCTGGTTAACAAAAAGCAAGGGACAATAAGAATATGTATCGATTATAGGGACATTAATCAAGCCTGTCCAAAGGACAATTACCCAACTCCCTATATCAATCAAAGCATTGATGATTGTGCTGGCAGCGAAATATTCTCCTTCATGGATGGTTTTTCCGGATACAATCAAATCAATATTCTACCTGCCGATCAACCAAAAACGGCTTTCATTTGTCCATGGGGGACATTTGCTTATTGCAAACTACCTTTTGGGCTCAAGAATGCCGGAGAAAATTTTCAAAGGGCCATGTCTTATGCGTTTCATGACATCAAGCACATTGTGCAACCCTATCTCGATGATTCTCCTTCTCATTCATTACATCGAGCAGATCACCTCGTCCATTTACGAGCAATCTTTATGAGGTGTAGGCATTATCGGATTCGGTTGAACCCACACAAATGTGTCTTCTGTATAGAAACGGGTCGATTGCTAGGGTTTGTAGTTTCGAAAGCCGGCATTCACGTTGATCCCTCGAAGGTCAAAGCTATTGTCAAATTGCCCCCTCCTTCGAGTCTTCGCCAACTCCAAAGTTTGCAAGGGAAAGCAAACTTTTTACGACGATTCATTCCTAACTACGCCGAGGCTACAAAGGGTTTTACCTGGTTGTTGAAACAGAATACTCCATTCTATTGGGATGAGATAGCTCAGAAATCTTTTGATGCACTAAAACACGTGTTGACCCATGCACTGTTATTGCATCCTCCCAACTACAACCTGGATTACTTCTTGTATCTCGCCGCCTCTCATTCCACCATTGGAATGGTCTTAGTTCAGGAAGATGAATTCGGAACTGAGCATGTGATATATTACCTTAGTCGAACTTTAAATCCAACTGAGCTAAAATACTCACATGTGGAGAAATTGGCATTGGCAACTATTCAAGCTGTCCAACGTTTTCGTCACTACATTTTACTACGTAAAACTACAGTAATTTCGGATTGCAACCTTATGATATACATTTTGACCAAGCAATTGCTAGGGGGTAAGTACTCTAAATGGATCGTTATCCTGCAGG
This sequence comes from Pinus tabuliformis, assembly GCA_031772625.1. Lineage (NCBI taxonomy): Eukaryota > Viridiplantae > Streptophyta > Pinopsida > Pinales > Pinaceae > Pinus > Pinus tabuliformis. Next base: position 82,174,430 of record CM062819.1, on the reverse strand, counting down.
AGTCCAACTTGGAATTTGAAAAATCTAAGTCTAAGAAATCTTTAGTTTTTGCGGAGTTAATGTGTGACTTCCCGCGTGCTAACACGAAAACTGTGGCGGAGGAGCCCATTGCGGACAAATCTTTGTTTCTAATTAGCACTTTAGATCCGTGGTATGGGGATATCATCATTTATCTCCAGACCCAATCCTTTCGGCTAGAAATTTCAAGGTCAGAACGTCGGAAAATACGATTCCAGTCCCAACAATTCAGGATTATTGGAGATACTCTTTATCGCCGTGGGGTAGACTCTATTTTTCGACATTGCTTAACTCACGAGGAAGCTGAAAGGGTTCTAAATGACTATCACTCTGGAGCATGTGGCGGTCATATGTCTGGGTATTCCACAGCCCAAAAGATATTGTGCGCTGGCTACTTCTGGCCGTCTTTGTTTAAAGATTGTATTATTGCGGTCTGAAAATGCCACAACTGCCAAATATTTGATCGAAAGATGCGTGCTCCACCTGCTCCTCTCCACCCTATAATTGCCATTGGTCCTTTTGCCAAATGGGGTATTGATTATATTACATGTAACCCTCACTCGGCCGGGGGGCATGCGTATATCATCCTTCCGGTAGATTATTTTACCAAGTGGGTCGAGGCGATGCCTACATTTGAGGCAGACGGCAAGACAACTGCAATTTTCGTGTTCAATCATATAATTGCTAGGTTTGGTGCCCCACAAGCAATAATCACTGATCATGGGCATCATTTTCGAAATGTTATGATGACCGAACTTACAGGCCAGCTTGGTTTGCGTCACGATAGTTCAACTCCTTATTATCCACAAGCTAATGGTCTGGTTGAATCCATCAACAAAGTTTTAGTCATCATGATTCGGCGAATCATTGGGATTGATCGGTCGAATTGGCATAACATGCTATTTTCAGCGCTTTGGGCGTATCGTACCTCAGTAAAAACATCAACAGGGTTCACTCCTTTCCAACTAGTTTATGGTCTGGAAGCTGTGTTACCCATTGAATGCGAAATCCCGTCACTGCAAATGGCCATCGAGTTACTTCCAGCCACTTCCAAAGAGGAAAATTGTTTGTTATACTTGGCTCAATTAGATGAGAATCGACGTGATGCTGCATTGGCGATCAAGACTCACGCAAAACGTATGAAAGCTTAGTATGATCGAAATGTGACCCCTCGAAATTTTTCGGAAGGAGATATAGTCTTAGTTTACGATCAAGCTAATGATAAATTAGGCGCTGGAAAATTCGTTCCTATGTGGCATGGTCCCTATGTTTTCAAGCGAAAGCTAGCAAAAGGGGCCTATGAATTGGTAGACTTTGACGGGGACTCTTTAGGTAAACCCAGAAATGGTCTTTACCTGAAGAGGTATTATGCTTAAATAATGGGTATGGAGATTTTTAGTTAGGATAGCTTTTCTTTCTAGCTGGTGTGTTTTAGTTTAAATAGTGTGCTTAGCTTAGAGAGTGTTTTTTCGTCATTATTCTTGCTTATCTTGGTTTTACTCTTGATATTGCAGATGTCGATGCCTCTCCAAACATACATTGGTTTCGCTAATGGTGCTTATCGTAATAAACAAAACATTTCTTCCGAAGCTTGGGTTATCTATTCGCCCTCTGACGAGTTAGTATCTATGCATGGGGTAAGCCTCGGTCAAACAACGAACAACATTACCGAGTATAGTGCAGTGATTGAGTTATTATATGAATCTATTTCATTTGGGATTCGGAGTTTGATAGTGAGGTTAGATTCTGAACTCGTTGTATTACAACTTAATAGAGTGTATGCCATTGGAAATCCAGTGTTATTGAGATTATTTTTGAGAGTGCGTCTCTTGGAACGTGAATTTGATTATATTGAGTATCAGCATATTCCAAGATCTTTAAATACATTAGCAGATGCAATTGCTTCTCGAATGTTAAGTAGACATTTGCAATAATCATACATGTAAATTTAAAACCATTCCATAACATGATTTACAAGATAAGTCGGTAATAGTGATATATATATAGGAGTGTGTCAAAAAATACATCGTCCTTGATCATAGGTTGAAAAACACCTTATGATCGACAAAAATGATAAGTACAAAAAACAAAAATGTCATATGTGCCCACAATAGGCGATCATCCTATCACTGGTGATGATCTCGATAAGAAACCACTGCACGGGCCACCTTGCAAAGGAACCTCCTAAAAGGTCCTGGGACCCCAATCACATAGCGCTGAAGCCGACGAGGAATGTCGTCTATAGTGGTCTCCGGAATATCTCCTATCAAGCACTCGAGATGACCCTCCAACTCAGCCAAAACCTCTGCTGATTCGTCCTGTGGGGCTGGCGCGGCTGCAGCTGGTTGTTTCCTCTTGTAAGGCCGGAGAGCGGCTGGTCGTTGTGGACCCACATCTGCATTTGAAACTTTTACTATTAGTTTTGGGACAATGGAAAAATAATAAAAAAATTAAAATAGGAAAAATGTTGAAAATGATTTTACTTGAGTCATCCCACTGCTCTCCTGGTGGAAGAGCCATGTCTGGGTCACCACGAAAATCTACCCCAGCGTAAGGGAAGTCCTGAATAGAAAAAACCCAGTTTTCCAACCATTGGAAATACTCAGGTTTGAATCAAACAACCTCTGTCCCCTCGTCTGGATGACGGGCCATAACTGCGACCCATCGCATCAGTTTGGGCTCTCGAGGAAGCCCATCTCCAACAGTAAGGTGTTGCGGGATCAACATGGGAACCCTCTCTAGACCAAAGCTCACAACCAAAGCCCCATAACCAAAGGTCTTTAGTTGTCCGTTCTTGGCTCTGGTCAGTTGGCCTTTCACATTGGCCAACACAGCATCGCACCAGTTGAAGATGGTGCCTCGAAAGCAATCAACTGCCATACGCATCTGGGATCCAGTGGCAACATGTAATGCGGCACTCCCGCAAAGTCTGGTGACAGTAAACGCGATCACCATGAGTTCAGGAAGGGATATGGTTTTTATGTCTATCCCTTTGTCTCTATCTAGAGGCTATCGATAGACTGGCAACATGGCCTAGCCCCGAATAGAGTCAAGTCTTCGCCTCTCTTAGGAAAACCAGTCAAGAAATATATATCTGCTGGCTCGATTTCGAGCTGGTGGCCACCAATGAAGAAGCACTGGTCCTATATGCTCCATCTGTCAACCAGCCACTGTAAGAAATCCACCTCGGCCCTCATGCCAGGAATGGCCTAGAATTTGTATAAGCCGCAGGCCTTCAATGCATCGATTGAAGGTTGGTGATTCAATGCGGTAGCATCCACGTCCTCATGCTCTCGTTCACGCCAATCTAGCATGATGTACTCTCTGCATCAAGTAAAAAGATAAATTAGAATGCTAGAAATTAATTTGTTTGGGCCAAATTTGAGAATTTTTGGGTTAAAAACCCTTGCGGCGGGGAACACACTCTCTGGGTTAGACACAATGCGTGGGTCCGTACCTTGCCTACATGGAAGGTGCGGACCCCTGACTCTTTCCCAATGGAGAAAAATTCGGGGTCCGCGGGCTGGCAGTGGTACACCTGCGGGCCCACGCGCACGGGTTTTAAGCCTAAAAACCCTCCAAAAAATGAAACAAAAGCCTAAAACAAGAAATGAAACGATTAAACATGAAGAGTGGGACGATGTGGATTACCTGGAGAAGACGGCGTTCGATTCCGACGGTTGGATTTTCCGCAATCTTCACGGGAAGTTTTCTGAACAAAAGCACTATTTTCTCACCCAAAACTCAAACGGTAAAAATGAATTGACGAAGGCCCTTTTTATAAGTTTTTTGAGTAAATAAATTGCAAATTTGTTTATGTTTCACTTTGGAAAGGTGTTTTTGCAACATTTTTATTCATTTCAAATAGGTATGAGTAATGTTTGCGTTTTTGTTCAGGATAACGGATTATTCAGGCGAAATCTATCATTTTCGACGAAAAAAAATTTAGAGTCACCTTTAAGCTCTTTTCTGACTCCTAAAACATGAAAAGATCGCCGAGTTTTTCTTTTAAACTCGTTAAAATGGAACTAAAAGACGGTCCACTTACAGCTCTTTTTTGACCGTAAAAACATGAAAAGATTGCCGGATTTTTGTCGTTTCAAATTCGATATTGGTTATAAAACGACGTGTCATTGATCGCTTTTTTACTTTTTCGGATCAGGGACACTAATTACGAAAAGTAATCCTTGGTCATAAAAGATCAAGCGGTTCTCTCAAGTATTATTTTATACTTTTTTCGGGCTTGGGAGACACAAATTTATGAAAAAGGTCAACCTTGGAGTCTTCTTAAGTTTTTTCAGACTCTCTAAAATTGAAAAACGCCGAGTTTCTCCTATACTGGACTCGTTAAAATTTCACAGTAAAGGACCTGTTCAATTACAAATAGGAAAGAACCACTCCTTCTTAGGGTTCGAATTTAAACTAAGTTGGACTCATCCGAAGGATGCTTATAATCAAGCAAATGTTATCCTCCTCAAGCTTGTCAAAAATAAAGAGGTACTTGCCAGAAATGGTGGGGGAAAAGAGAGAAAAATGAGCCTGTTTGTCATACTTTGTAACCACTCTTGAACACGACACTTTTATTCACCTGGGTTGGGAAATCCTTTGCCTAACAGTCGATCAAACCACATTGAAAGTCTTCAGCCAGTTTCTGGGTATTAACTTTGGGTCAATTGTCACCAAGCCATCTGTCATGTCGTTATGTGTTCAAGAGGTCACTGCCAATAAGCCATTCATCTGAAAAATATCTGTCATCCATCTTGACCATCCCTGAGTCAGTCCTTGCAACTAAATTTCTTCAACTTGATCTATGATTTCGTGTTGTGGGCTTGCCTACGACGGATCGCTTTCTATCGACTTCAGCTCATTATCTAGAAAGATGATCTAGAAATCGTCAATACCTTGGGATCTGCATGCCTCAATGGCAGGTTTCTCGCCTTTGACGACAGGTTGCATCATTGACCTTCGATCAAAGGATTCCATGACATGTTCGACATCAACACATTTATTCACATCTCATGGATTGTACTGGGTATTTTGAGAGCCATTGACATCACTGGTGGTTTCTCTCACACTTGTTAATAGTTTACATCATTGACTGGTAATCAAGTGGTTTCTACCATGTTCGACATCAACACATTCATTCGCATGGATAGAATCGTACTATTTCGGGAAGTAGAAATGAAGACCCTGGATCTAGTTTCCACAATCCAGGATGCGAGGAATTTTGTATTCATTATATAATGGACTATTCATAAATAGATGGCTGCGTCCATACTGTGTCTACATGAGTCTATACTTGTGATGTATTACAAGATCATTCCTGTGTCAGAGCAGTAGTTAGTTTTCTAAGTCAGTTTTGATCTGACTATGGGAATTCCTACCTCAGCGATGATATGATCTCATATATATATCTTGCATTGAATGTTTTTACAGGTTCCAACCGGGCTCTCCACAAGATGATCCTCGAAATGATAAAGTACTTCACTCTTCCTAAATGATAAATGAAATCCTCATCTACTACAGACTTCACACTTTAGGGGGCAATCTGTTACACAAAAATATCGTCACCATGATTATTTGCAGTTAGTATGGGTCTATCATCACTTGTATTGTCCTCCTAAGCAAGTCTCATACCTCAGCTCTTCAAGTCAAGCTTTGAAAATGAGAGAAAGACATTGAAAATCAATAAAACTCTGGTTCCGCACTTTCTCTCACTGTTACCTGTGGTCCCGCACCTTCTGTTTACAAAAACTGCGGACCTGCCTGCTTTGTCCCTAAAGGTGTGGGTGCGGACCCCTGTGAAAGTCAAAAAGGCGCAAGTTTATTCTAAAAAACTCACTTTGGGTTAATTCTAGATGATTCTAGAAGGAATTTTGACGTGGATTGGCCGCTCATAGGTGGTTCATGCATCCCAAAAGAGAAGGAGCTAATCCCTTGATGAGAGGATCTATCCCTTTGAAGGAGGGCTTTATCCCTTTGAAGGAGGACCTAGTAACTTCCCTCCATTGCACTATAAATTCAGGCATTGGGCTGGTTGCTAGGGAGGTTAGAAGCTGAACAATTTTGAGGGTAAATGCTGGTGAAATTAAGACTTCCTAGTTGAGCTTAAGAGGAGAGATCACATACCTTTTTGGCTTCATTGGGAAGAGAGTGAAACTTGTCAAAGTAGAGGAGACTTCTTGCTGGACCCTGGGAGGAGCTTGTACAATGTCAAGGCACAGGTTGTAAAGTTCTTCTTGATTTGAATTAATACAATCAAACTCATTTTTCTCAACAAATTGTCTCATGTCATTTGTTTCATGAATTCCTTGACTTTCATGTTAAATATGTTTTATGATATTGGCTTTTCAGGTGCTATTTAATTTGTTTGCTTGTTTGTGTTTGCAGATTCGCGACAAAGGAGCTCATTTGGATTGAAGGAGCGCAGGCTTCCACAAACTTGCGTTGGACCTAAGGTAGGCCTAAAACACTTGTTTGCCTTTGTTTATAAAATCATATTTAGAGAAAGATAGTGTCTTATTGGTTTACTTGTCATTAGGTCTTCTTTAGATTCTAGGAAGGTCTATCTTGTCCACAATATCGACTTATTCCGTGTGACAGGGGGGATGTTAGGATATTCCGACACATAGGAAATAGTTAAGTACAACTTGGTCTAGTATAGAGTTAGGTATAGAGTTAGGTAAAGTGTGTTTCTTTACTATGTACATTTTGTAACTTACAATCCGACGGTCACGATATGTAGTGATCCGACGGTTCATTCTCTCCTTGGTATTACTGACACTTGATCCGTGGCTTAACACCCGATTGGTCCATGATCTCTATTTAAAGAGCATGGAGGGTCATTTGTAGGGTAATCCATCTATGAGAGAAGCATATGTAAATTTTCATTATTTTATTAATAAATTGCCTGAAGTGGTCGCGTTGGCTCAGGTCGTGGACTGTTTCCCTCTTTGAGGGTTTTAACCACGTCAAAATACTGGTGTATTGATCTGTGATCTATTTGTGAGCGGTGTCCTTTGGTGTTCTGTCTGAGGAACTTACCCTGTAAATTCCTACATCCCGTACCTTTAGATTCACCATCTTCTTCAAATTAGCCTCCCTATCGAGAGAGGTTGGCCATGGAAAAGAGTGACCTCGAGTCCACTCTGGCTTTTGAATTAAGGAATCTTTGTATAAAGGTCCCTTTACTTCAGGCTACTAGAGAAATTACCATCTGTACAAAGATCATTAGGGAATTATGTCTTAAAAATCCAGGGAGGAAGAGAGTAGAACCTCAGACCATTCATTTTCTTGGTAGAGTAGCTAGGTTGATGACAAGATGTGTATCAATGGAGAAATACATAGATCCTAGAAACCAGTTGTTTTTGTCTAAATAGGTGATATCCTTGTCTCTAATGTATTAATAGACCTGGTGGAGGCCATCAATGTTATGATCAGGCAAACCATGGAACAACTTGGGTTGGGCCATATTCATCCTACACACACCATGCTTGAACTTGCAGAGAGATCTAAAATCAAGCCCGATTGAGTATTGGACGATGTGGTTGTCTCTATAGATTCATGGGAATACCCCATAGATTTCATTGTGCTCCAGCCAAAAAATCCAGTGGGAGGACATCCTTTGATTCTAGGACAACCATGGCTTGCCACCACCGATGCTTATATTGGATGCCACTCCGATGATATGTACATTTCACATGGAGACTCTAGGAAAAAGGTCACCTTATATCCACCTGCTAGATCTATTCGGGAACTCAAGGACACTTTATGGTTAGATTATGATAGTAGTGATGAGGAGGCACAACCTGTCTCTTCAATTCAGCATCATATTGAGTCCACCCAGGATGGTGAATTACGAGATTTCTTGAACAATCTAGACACTATGCCTAGTTTTGACATACTTCATCAGATCTTTAGTTTGGATTTTCAAGAAAATTTTGATTCCCAACCTTCCTTATCCCATACTGTGGCATCATCTTCCTATACTCTTGAGCCCGAGACCACTCTTGTTGAAATTAGTCCAAGAAAATCTTTACACATTAGCTCAGACTTGGATTCATCTCAGCAAGAGCAGCTTTTTACCTTGTTGTGAAATCAACTATATGCATTCACTTTGAGTTATGAAGACATGAAAGGCATTCCTCTTGAGACTTGTACTCAGCATATATGTATCTAGGAGGGAGCCTGACCTGTCCGAAAACCCCAGAGATGAATGAATCTCGCACTAAGAGATATTGTTAAAGAGGAATTACAAAAACTCTTAGATTCTAATTTCATCTACCCCATTTCTGACAGTCAGTGGGTCTCTCCGTTAGTGATAGTCCCTAAGAAAGATGGGATATGGTGTATTTTCATTGACTATCAAGAATTAAACAAATCCACTCTCAAGGATTAATTTCCCCTTCCTTTCATCAATCAGGTGTTATATACCCTTGCTGGTAAAAAGTACTTTTCATTTTTAGATGGCTTTAGTGGGTATAACCAAATCCATATTGCACCCTCATATCAAGACAAAACTATCTTTACATGCCCTTGGGATACATTTTCTTATCGAGTGCTTCCTTTCGGGTTGTGTAATGCACCTGCCACCTTTCAAAGGGTTGTGCTGGCTATTTTTGCTAATCTTAAATGTGTTGAGATTTATATGGACAATTTTTTTGTGTTTGGTAGCTCATTTGATGAAGCTCTTAAAAATCTAGAAAAAGTGTTTTTACGTTGCCAAGAGGATCATCTTTCTTTGAGTGATAAAAAATGTATATTAATGTGCAAAGTAGGAGTGGTTCTTGGTCATTTGGTTTCTGACAAAGGTATCCAGGTAGACCCCACTAAAGTTGAAGTCATTAATCGTCCCTCTCCACCCAAAACCCAAAGGGAAGTGAGAGGTTTACTGGGACATGTTGGTTATTACAGGAGGTTCATTGAAATTTTTTCCAAGATTTCTACCCCTCTTTTCGATTATTAGCTAAGGATAGTGAATTCATTTGGTCCACAGCTTGCCAGCAGTCATTTGAAACTTTGAAGGAAAAATTAGTATATGCACCAGTTTTGAGAGGACCAGACTGGTCCCTGCCATTTCATATTTCCTCCAATTCCTCAAACACTACCATTGGCAGAGCTTTAGGACAAGAGGAGAATAAACAGTCCTATGCTATTTACTACATCAGTAAAAATTTGTCACCTACCGAATTTAACTATACAGTGATCGAGAAAGAATTTTTAGCCGTTATTTTTGTTATTAATAAATTCATACATTACATTATAGGATATGAAGTTTATGTGCATGTTGATTATTCTACTATAAGATATATAATGAATAAACCTTTAACTAAAGGTAGAGTGACTAGGTGGTTGCTTCTATTACAGGAATTCAATGTTATAATTATTGATAAACTAGGAAAGTCTAATGTTGTAGCTGATTATCTTTCTAAATTAAATAATCCTGGTGATGTAATTCCTGTTGATGATGATTTCCCTGACAAACATATTTTTTCCATGTCAGAAAAATCCCCATGGTTTGCTGACATAGCTAAATATTTGGTCATTTGAAAAACACAACCTCACTTATTTGCTCGTGAAAAGCATAATATTATTTAGAAAAGTGATTCATATTCTTGGATACAGGGAGACCTCTTTTACACCTACCAGATTTTGTTATTCGTAGATGTGTGAGAGAGGCAAAAATGTTTGATATCTTAAAATTTTCCCATGATGAACCTTGCAGTGGCCACTTCACTGATAAAAAAACTGCATATAAAATTTTACGCACTAGCTATTTTTGGCCTTCTTTGTTTAAAGATGCCAAGCAATATGTTAGGCGTTGTGATAGTTTTCAACAGATGGGTCAACCTGTTCAAGCCAATGAAATGCCTTTATGTCCTCAAGTCATGATTGAGCCCTTTGAAAAATGAGCTATTGATTTCACAGGACCTATAAACCCCACATCTCTAAATAAAAAGAATATCTTGGTTTGTCCTGATTTTGTTACTAAATGGGTAGAGGCTAAAGATGTTTCTTTTGCCACTGAAAAATTTATTGTTGATTTTCTGTTCAATGAAATTTTTACTAGATTTGGTGTTCCTAGAGAAACTGTTTCTGACAATGGACCACAATTTGTTTCTAACTTGGTATAGGAAGTCATGAATCAGTACAAAATTCGGCATAGGAAATCTACACTGTACCACCCGCAAGCAAATGGCCAGGTGGAATCTACAAATAAGGTGATCGAATCCATCCTCACCAAAATGGTAAAAATGCACAGGAAGGATTGGGATAGCTGATTTCCTGAAGCCTTATGGGCTTATCGAACCACTTGGAGGAACAACACAGGGCATACACCATATGAGCTAGTGTACGGAAAAAAGAAGAAGTAATTCTGTCGATTGAATTTCAGATAAAGACTTTCAGAATTGTAGTTCAATTGGGTCTAGATCTCTTGGAAGCACAAAAACAAAGTTTATTATAGTTAAATGAGTTGGATGAATTTCAAAGGGATGTTGTTCAACATAATATTTTGGTGCAGCAACAATGCAAGAAGTGGCATGACAAGTTTATCAGGAAGAAACAATTCCAACCAAGTGATTGGGTACTTCTCTATGACTCTAGATTTAAACATTTTAAAGGGAAGTTCCATACTCGTTGGATGGGACTGTATGAGGTAATTCAAGTTTTCGACAATGGGGTTGTAGAAGTCAAAAATATCGATGGGCAAAATTCAGTTTTCCTTGTGAATGGGCATAAGCTTAAAGCATATTTTCAGCCCATCACAAAGGAAGATTTCATGCAGCAAGTGCAGTGACAGTCTAAACTTCAATTGGTAGGTGGTTATGCCAGCCTATTGCGATCTGATTTCTTCTCTCTTGAAATAAAGTTTAAAGAAAATTAAAAAATATATATAATAATAAAAAGAAAAAGGAAAAAGAAAAAGAATTAAATAAAAGAATATTTTCCTGTGATTGTGAAAATCAGTTTTACTGACATGATTACAGAAGGATAAACCTGAAAACTAGCTTGCTAGAAGGAAGATCAGTTCTAATAAAATGGGAATGTTGCTTGATCTTTAGATGTGTTAACTGTCACCAAGAAGAAGGAGGTTCAAATAGGGACCAGGCCCTTATCCAAGTTTGGGATAGCTGGCACGAAATTTTTTATCCAAACAACACTCAATTCTCGTTGCATTTACTTTACGGATTAGCACTATATAGGCAAATGTTAGGTGAAATTATGCCCTTCTTCTATTCCCATTTTCGAAAAAAAATCCTCTTATTTTCTTCTTTTGATCCCATGATGTTTACCATCCCTTTCTTTAAAGAAACTTGACCCATTCGATTTCGTATTTCCCTCTTTTTTCCCTTGAAAAATTTTCCACAAAATCCATTTTCAATTTGTCCCTCTTGTTGGTCTCACTCTTGAATTCCTTGTCGTAATTTCCTTCCCATTCTAAAAATTTACCCTTTTTCCCACTTATTTTTTCCCCACATGGATCGATTGCAGGATCTGATGCGAACTCACAAATCAGATCAGAAGGCATATATCAACACCAAAGAATGGCAGATAAAACCTCTCTTGTATATCCAACAAATTTTCTAATCCAGCCTATGAATTATATCTTATCAGAATTTTATTTTGTTTCCTTTTATCTTTCCAAATGTGCTACAAATATCCTTGGTGTAGGAATGTGTGTTTGAGTGCAAGCATGTTTAGTGCAAGCACAGTCAGTGCAGACATGTTTATGTGCAGGCATGGTTAGTGCAAGCACGTTCAGTGCAGGCACGTTCAATACAGGAATCCACACTGTTGAGTGCGCCCAATTAGAAAAAAGACATGTTCTGGTGCAGGAACACCTGGTGCAAAAATGCGTATTGAAAAGCTTATCTTTTGTTTCATCAATTTTTGTACAGGAAGAATAATTATACCACTTGTAAATTATGACATTCAATTTGTATTATGATTAACACTTTGTTTTATCATTTACTAAATTAGGAAGAAATCATTTAAGTACAAAGATATTTTAGGTTATGAAATGTCATATTTTTAATGATTACTAAGTACAACTTATGTGAGATCATGAAGTAAAGGTGGGATGGTATGATTCTCCCGAAATCCAATACTTACCTTTCCTTGAAAGCTCATCACCTGATAATAATGGCCTTACTCCATATCCAACCTTGCATGACCGTTACATGGAATAATTATCTAAACCTCTGCCTTCCCCAATCATCATCGCATGCCTGTGCTTGAACCAATTCGTATTCATGTCTATGTAATTTTAATGATGAAGCATGACCCTTTGGGAAATGGTTAATATGGTGGCAGATGTATATCTCAAACGTCATTTTGAGTTCTTTATATTGTAATATTCTAATAAAACTTTAGACAAAGATTGGGTTAATTCAAACATACGTGGCACTTGTAAGGATTGAGCCACAGTCCATAAAGGAGATGGAGCAAACATCTGAGTATAGAAACAATCTTGTAATATTGTAGGAATTCGAGTTCCTCCTGTTTCTGCAAAAATTCTATGGATTTGACTCAGTCGTGGCGCTAGCATTCGCCCAAACTTTTGATGGAAGCCGAGCCAAGGTTGGTTCATTGGAATTTCCGGTCACAGAGGAGTCCATATCTTAGGCTACAATTTTACTAGCAGTGGGGAATAATGGTTTAAGAAGGCGAATATAGAAAATAAGTTGCGATGTTGATTCGTAGTCAACCCGAAGAAAAAGGTGGATTGGAAGAATGGTCTCTAGCATAATGCTATGATTGGGAAATGGAAGGATCTCCTTTATGTGTTGCAGATGTTTCTTACCTACGAGGGTCGTTACTCACTAACCTTCCGGTATCGCATACGATTGCTACTGCATTTTGATTCTGGTAAGATCATTAAGTTTCCTTATTATCTGCTCAAGAGCTTAGAAAAAAATATCAAAAGGTGTTCAGAGAGGGAAGTTAAGCCAGGTTGCATATAAATTATATCACCACAGGCTGATCAAAATTTTAATCAAGAAGGAGATGGAGGCTAAAAAAGTGACCTGGGAGGATTTCCTAAAGGAGTTTCAAGGACGAAGTGCAGCGAATTCGACCTAGAAGAAGGTTGCAAGGAAGAAAGAGAAATCAGAAACACTGACCCCATGCCCTATCGAGACAAGGAGGTTGGCCAAGAGAAGGACTACCTCTTTAAGGGCGGTTCATGTTCAGTCTACCTCCTCGATACTATTGGACAACTCGCTGCCTGCTTCACCGGGTAACAATAAACTCTCGCTCCTCTCTGAGGTGGCGGTACATATAGTGGTTAACGGAGACTATGCGGAGAAGGAAGACGACACACCCTTGCCAATCCTCTTTGGTAGGATGAAGAAGAGAAAAATGATGTCAAGTGCAAGCAAAGACCCAGTGGAGGGTCAGTTGGATGATAGGGCGTAGGACATTGAAGCCCTTAATGATTTTTAAGTTCTCGGTACTGAAACCCCTGGTAAGATGGATGAGCAGGGTACTCAATCCCTTAATGATTTTGAAGTTCTAGGTACTAAAACCCCTGGTAAATTGGATGAGCAGGGTACTAAAACCCCTGGTAAAGTGAATGTGTAGGGCACTGAGACCCTTAGTGACAATGAAACTCCAGGTATTGAAACCTTGATGATATTGAAATGTAGGAACTAGGTGGCCAGGATAACCTCGACCCTCATGATGTCAGCACATGTTTGGAATCGACTGCCAAGAAGTCTACGCCAGGGGAATTGGGAGTAGAAAACTCCACCCTCTGTCTGAAAAGTCATATAGAAGAGCTTCAATAGCACGTTTATGGCTTGGAGGTATTAAACCAAGCCATGAAAGAGAAGAACACAGTGCAGAAGCAAGTAAATGTAGAGTTGGTAGGAGAGGTGAAGGAGCAGAAAAGACAAGTCAAGATATGGAAATTTCAGGCCTCAAAGTGTTATGAACGTCTTAAAAAGGTGACCAATAAATTCAAAAAGTCTCGAAGTAGGAAGGCAAAGACAATGAAAGGAGGGATCAGCATACAAGTTCGGAATTGAAGGGAGGCTCCTTTGTTTTGGTTTTTTTTGTAGCAAGTAAAGGTTATGTGAGGATTCACAACAACATAAGGAGGGGAGGATGTTGGTAGGCTAAATTGCTTCATTTTTAACCCTTTTTCCACTTCAAAATCATAACCTTAGACCTATGTTTTAACCTTGCAACCTCCTTATTCCTGCATTATTCCAAGAATCGTGCCATTTCCTACACTATCATTATATTTCATATTTTAGGGTTACAAATGTGCTTACTTAATTGTTTTTATAGATATTATACCTTTAATATTCTTTGCAACTAATATTTGTTTTCCTAAAGTATTTGATAAGCAATGTATTGATCATTTCTAGCATGATTGAGTGCAAGTAGGATTCCTTCACAGCTAGCAAATCCTAAACTGTCGTGACAGATCACTACCTAACATGAGACCTTATTCCAGATCGGTCATCTCGAGTTGGGATCAGAGCGAAGATAACTCAGGGATATTATGAAGATTAAATCGTTGGCCGAATACTCAAGTTTAGCGTTTTGTTATAGCTGAAAGGCTTAGTATGTACTATTGTTGTTATTTTGTTATAACTGAAAGGCTTAAATTGTAACGCTGGATGTAATTTGGTTATGACCGCAAGCTTGAAAGGATGTATATAACGTAGGATTCAGATAGAAAATGGTAGCGAGCGATAGCTATAGTAACGATACTGTAATTTTGGTCTTTTGTAATTTTGTTGGTATCGCCCTCGTTCTGGGCTGGATTCGAACTCACTATGTACATTTGTTGATTATTAATAGAAAGGAGTTGTGCCATGTTATTTCAATCATGTATTGTAATTCTGTGTTGATGTGTTGTTGAGAGCTAAATTTCCAAGTTTCCTAAACAGGGAAACGAGCTGGTTGGCAAGGGCCCATCCAACCCAGCTCATTCTCCCTCGCATTCTTCTTTCTCGTTAAAGGTGTGTTGATTTTGTTTAATTCAAGGTGTGAATTAGATAGGCATTTTCATTCTTCCACAAAGTCCAGGGTCGATTTCATTTATAATCAATCTATCGTGTGCATGCTTAACTAAGTTTGATTTTATCCTTTGTGATTTCTTTCCTTCAAATCTTAGCATCATTTTTGCCTAGATCGTGCAAGCACATTATTCCTGCACTAGTGCATTTACAGTTTCACAGATTGATTTCTTTGGTTCATTACAGTAACAATCTTTTGTTCTTTTTTACCATATGAGCCTTGATGCATTTCTACAAGTGTGTGATCATCATTTCGAAGTATTCTTGACATCTGGAATTAGATATGCTCTGGTAATTAGAGAATGAATGTTGTTATAACACATTAACCTGTACCTGCACTTCATACTTTTCAAGGAAGGATCAAACTTCATATTTAATTATTTTAAAGAGAATATTTTTGAGTTAAGAAGGTTACAAATGCATATTGGATTTGTGTGAATAACTATTACAGGGTTGAAGCTTTCTGTCACAATTAGATGATTTCTTTAGTTGCATGAAGGAGTTCCTTGATTGAAGAAAAGTGTGCTTTGACTTTAGAAAAATAATTCTTATTTTGAAGTTGAGATTGGTTGAAGCATCTCTTTTTTTTTGGAAGTTATTTCGAGGTTTTTTTTCACCTTTGCAAACTCTTTCTCTAAGTTAGCATATTCTTTATTCTCTTATAAGAGGAATTTGAAAACTTGGTGCAAGAATCTCTACTCTGTTATAGGAATCGATATCTTGGTATAGGAATAGAGAGCTTAGTCCCAAGGCTTAGAGCCCCTACATGAGGAAATAAATCTTCAGTACAGGTGTAAAATATACTTCCAGCATCTAAACTTTGTTCTGGTACTAGTACAAGCATATTGCAGAAGCTCTAGTCCCAAGGCTTAGAGCCCCTACATGAGGAAATAAATCTTCACTACAGGTGTAAAATATACTTCCAGCATCTAAACTTTTTTCTGGTACTAGTACAAGCATATTGCAAGAGTACATGAATAACAACTTAGTGCAGGGCGAAAGATTTATAAAGAAGCTAGACATCTTCAAGGGTCCAATTATTAACCTGACATACAAGTATACTGAAGATAAACATAGATTTACATTTCTGTTAGTCAGGATTGCTTACAAGAGTTTGAGAGTTCCTTTCATTTATTTTTCTGTAGAAGTACTTTCTTTCACATTCCAGCACTAGAATTTCTTTGGTGTAAATTGCTGGGTGATCTTTCCTTTCTGATTCTGCAAGATTGTAATTAAGGAAGTAGGAATAAATGTAAGAAGAGTTCATATCATTTCTGGCATTTCTTGTGCTTTGCCTCTAAGTTTACGAAACCCCCGGGTTGAAAATTAAGTGTTGAATGAGTCTTCCTAACCGCAATTCCTGCACCCAACACGGAGATATCAACTTTGGAGACCACCATGCGAACATTGTATAGAAGATTTGTCACTATGCACAAAATGGTTGTCCATCTATACAGTTTTCAACAATAGTGCACAAAGACAACCCAAACTCTCAGGGACATCCACGCTGCCATTGTGCATGTACAAGAATGGAAAATGAGCTACAAGGGAGGCCCACTTTACTTGCACAAGATGATGAAGCCGCAGGCAGAGCTAGACAAAGCATAGATTTAGATGTTGATCTGGAACTATGAGTAACTCCCTCCGCTCATCACCAACATTGAGGATTCTTATGCACAGTTGTACAAGAGTTTGGATGTCATAGTGACGACACACAAGGTCCCTTCCATCAGAATCCTCACTCAAGCCATAAAGAAGAACCAAGTCATGTTGAAGGTCGATGGGTACATAGAGCGGTTGATGCGCGAAGCCACTAGTGATGACCTGAAGCTTAGCATAGAGAACACGCAGAAGTATATTGGTGGTCTATACATACTTAGGACAATGTTGTGCATGCTTTAGGATGAGCTAGATAGAGGTTTCATATTCATATACTCGGAATCCTTGGAGGCGAGAGTCTGCTTCGATAAAGACATCACCAAACAGCACGAGGACATGATAGTGCAGTACCAAGCTTGGTATCAGTTTGTCATCGAAGATCACCACGAGGAGGCTACCAAGTTGTTCTTTCCCCAAGACTCCGAGTGATGTTGTTTGTCTTGTTAGGCTGACTCAAGTCTATTTTGTCCCACATGGGTATATGTGGAAATTGTATTATTGTAAATATGTTGTAAGTGAAATTCCAAGTGTCACTAGTGGAATGTGAACAATCACTATGTAATGTGAAGAGTCATGAAGGTAGTCCAAGAGTCAAAGGGAATGTCAAGGGTAACCCCACCCTTTGCTATATATAGAACCTCATAAATCATGGTATAGGCTTTTAGGAGCCAATCCTTTAGCTAGGAATTTCTTAGAAAAGGCTTGGAGAGTATTGTGACGAGCCTTGTCTTCTCCATAGCGTAGACCAAGTACATCTCTTTGAAGGAGCAAGTGGTGTTGACTGTAATGTTCCACTATTGGGGCTAGTGGATGTCAATGGTATATGTATGGATGGAACTTTCACTTAATATATATAACTAAGCTATCACGTTTTCATGCGTATGTTGCTATTGTAGTTTGATTATTTCGGTTACTTTAGCAATGCATGTTATTTAACTTACGCATTTGTGTATGAACTATTTTGTATGTGATTGTATGAGTCTTGTTGAAGACATATTGCTGTATTAACCCGTCACCTTGGATTGTAGACTATTCCACTTCCAGCTTGTGATGTTATTCCGCTCGTGTGTTCCTTTCAGTCTGCGTACTACTACAGACTTCTAAGGGACACACTTCCTTTTCCCCTCTATGTGTTAGAACTCCCATGTGTCTCACTTGACCCGCTGCAAGGTCACACACTTGCTTCCGACAAAGTTATCATACTTACCCTTGCATGCTACCGCAGTAAAGGCACTACTATACTACCCACTACTGGTACTCCTACTCCAAACAGTCTTAGGTCTACTTGGGACTTCTTACCATGGAGATACCCTAACATGTTGGCAGGTCCAACGCCGTCAACGAGTTCCTAGAAGCATGGCTTAAAGCACCATGCTTTGATGAAGTCTCCATAGAAGTTACAACAATGATGTTGAAGACAACAAGAATTATGTAGAAAATGAAGAAGTTAATGAGATTTTCATGTATTGGAGTCCTCAAGAGATTAAACATTATTATGGATTGATGTGGGAGTTTTCCAATGAACAAGAAATTATTAATGATGAAAATGAACTTGTTGAAAAAGGAGTTGAAATGGATTGGCATCATCCTAGTTACAATAAGAAGAAATATCCAAAGTTCATGATCTGGAGTAAGAAGAAGACTAAACATGTTGAAAGCATTAGAGTTTGGAGCAACAAGTCCAAGAAGAAATTTCATCAATATGTTGATGCAAATAAAGTCAAAATGAAATGTTTGAGTCATATTTGTAAGCCTATCTGAGACTTAGACCAGCAGGAATTGTTATTTATGTTATAGCAAATCTATTTCTCCATTAAGGGGGGATGTTAGAATAATGTAGAAATGGAAGTGTCTAGTAATGTGATAGGTTTGTTGTGTTGTCTTCTTAGATCTATATGAGTTACGAGGTGTTGTTCTAGAAGCAATTGTTTTCTGATGTAACTGAGTTATCGCTGAGTCAGAGTATGTATCTTCCATGCTTTTATGTCCATTGAGTCTAGTGATCCCATAATTATATAATGGGACACATTGTGATGTATTTGCAGTGAGCAAGTGTAAGCAGGCTTAGGCCCGAATTAATAAAAGTATTCTGTTGTGTTAAACTTTTTGTTTTTGAATTAGGGAGGTTTTTTTGAGGTTGCTTAGAGCTTCCATCATTGTAACAATTTGAGGGTTATGCCCTCTGGCCCAAGAGCTAGATTCAACTCTAAAGCAAGGAGGATATTTCGTCTAGAGGGTGCCTTGGCACTATTCTTTTCCATAGAAAAATGGAAAAGTTGAGAGGAATAATAGATGTGACTTTTGGTCATGATTTGAGTGTCAACCCTTCAATATCTTCTAACTTCTAAATAACACATATCATGATCTCATAAATTTGTTTGTGAGATTTCTCCAATAGATTCACAAGCATATGAAAGATCTTTGTATTTCCAATCTCTACACTAGATTTAACCCAAATTGGAAACTCCAACAAACAAATAAATGGTTGAATTCTAGCCTTGAGAATAGAAGCAACTCTACACTTATTTCTCAAAATCATAAATCTAATCACTATTGAAACATATTTGAACACAAACTTATACAACACCTTGCTATAAAACACAACAATATGCAACTTTCTTCTAAAATTTAGACAATGAACAACTAGCAACAATATATGCCTCCTACATAAATACAACAAACAAACAATTTTTCTAGCTCACAACTTTTGTAATCTCTTTGTGAAAGCATCCATCACCTTAACACTAATGATATGAAGCTCATGTTAACTTCATTGTTAAATCCTTGGCCACTCCAACAAAGCCTAATCACTTGATGTAGCTTACATTAGTGTTTACAAGCCTTTATATAAATTTGTTTACAAAAAATAGAATGGAAAATACTAATTATAATGTTCTAGATTTATTAGTAAGAATAATTATAATATTTTAACAATGTGTAAATCCATCCTTACTTAATATGAAATTGACATATGCAACTTTACTTAATATGAAATTAACACATGCAACATAAATATGAACCAAAATTTTAAAAAATATTGCAACTCTAAAAAAATTGTGTCTCCAAATAAATAATAAATCAAAATTAAAATATATATTTTCAACCCATTACTTTTAGTATCAAATATTATATTAATTAAATACAAAATAACCTCATATATATATATATATATATATATATATATATACTTTGAATCACATTTCCCCACAACAAAATTACTTTTCACTGCCAAACAAGCTTGACCATGGTCCTCTCATACCTTTAACTTGTTCCAATCAACCATGGAAGAAAAACATAGCCTTCTATGACTACTTAAAATTATTCCGGTTAACAAGCTAAACTTTCATACTATGGTAACTTTTGTTGGAGATCAATTATAAACATTTGTTGGAGATCAATTATAAACATGACAAGCGTGAAAACATAAAAAGAGGAATTGAATCTAAATTAACTTTGGACACTCTATTTTATTTAATGTTCAGGTATACATATTACTAAGAACAATAAAAAAAAAATTATAAGTTACATCGAGTTACAGAATTGAAATGCATAGAACATAATATTCGGGCACACATACGCTATCATAGAGCATACTATTCTCACACAGAGATATAAAATCAGCCTAAAAACCCTATATAACTGAAACATGGTGTCCAACAGGTGACTTGCTGCTAAACAGCAGGGTATTCAGTTGTATCAGGGGACTTCCTCTCCTCGAAACTGGAAGTTTCTGAAGTGGTTCCAATCCTACTGCTTAGCCTCGACGACCATGCTCTCCGCCGCAGCTGGAGAGACCTCTTTCTTCGGGGAGTTCGGGCTGAATCTGTTCCTCTAGATGTGTTGCATCTTCTCCGCACAATGTTAACCATTAATACTATCACTGTCAACGATGCTGATATGGCGAACATGCCCCAGAACTGCCGAACCTGAAGTTGGCTGGAATCTGACATAGATTGGTTACGGCAGTACCTCTCATAGTGGGGCAACCAACCGTTTTGAATTGTGTACAATTCCCCGCTCTCCGTTAACTGCAGTATTCTGCTAGAAATGTTCGTTGCTAGTTGATGAAAGATTGGGTCAAAAGCCTGTACAAAAGAATGAAAAAACACTCAAACTTTCCATGAATATTATGGGAAAATGAAATGAAACTATATCGATATAAAGCACTTACGAATCCCCAGTTTAGATTTGTGAACGGTTGGCCAGCAAAGGCGAGTTCACTGCAATAGTTGGCCACTAGGGATTGCATGTATGGGCGTTCATCTATGACGGCATCCACTACACCTCTAGACAACTCCTGGTAATACTCATGTTCTCTGGTTAGCTTTATAAGTCTGTGTTCTTTGATTCGCCAGTCATTTGTCAAGAAATCTCTAATGAAGGAGTTATTCCAGTACCCAATTTTTATGTCCTGCCTTGCCACCACACTCTGGATGTCCTTAAGGGCGGGTTCTAATCGTGAGGCTGTTAGAATGGCCGATAAATTTGCAGTATAGCACGAATACAGAATTCCCGTAACAACAAGACAAGCTACAATAACTATGCGCCCCATCACACTTCGACTATCTTCTGCTTATATCCAAATTATTCAACATGGCGATCATTATTGATTATTTTAATTACAAAACACAACTTGTGGTGTTGGAGAAGAATTAAACTTACCAGGATTAGGGAACCATGTCGAAAAACTATACCTGCACGCAAATTACATATATGTCTTGTTAAATATTGTTTCACAAATGGATTTGCCAAGCTCTTGGGTACCTGTATTTTTAATCTATTGAGGCGTGAATAGAGCATGTTTTAATATTAATTTCTTACATTAATATTGCCCGAAATCGGCCGCTAGCTCGCTTCCCTTGGACTGGTGGATTCTTTCGGCGCTCCAACAGATAGACGGCCAAGCCCCCGCAAACGAAGAAAGCAGCTATTAGTAGCCACAGTTGATTGCTGAAAGGCTTCATAAAAATCAACGCAGAACTAATGAAACTTTCATCTTTCAGACGGACTACTGCCACTAGACTTGAGTCTAAGAAGGGTTGTGTGAACTCGACTTTTTGGGATCGGTTTGCTGTGATGGTCATGTCTCCTACAACTGCATCGATTTCCTGAAAATGAAGGCAATATGAAATGAAAAATGAAAAATTATGATTCTATTAGCATGATGGAGTGTAGAATCATGGAGTGTAGAATCAGCAGTTGGGCAAAAAAAAAAAAAAAGTAAAAGAGTAAAAGGACAGGCTGGTTTTAGGCCAAGGCACTCTACAATTGATCATTGCATCACTTTTAGGCACTTCAATGAAAAGGTACGGGACATTAAGGGCGGGGAAGCCTTTTGTTACTTTGTTAATTTCAAAAAAATCTTTGACATTGTTCCTAGAGATAAGCTTTGGAGAAGAATGGAAGAATTTGGAATCCTAAGGGAATATAGGACTGTTGTCCATAAGCTATACGAGAAAGTTAGTGCTAAAATCAGAACTAAAGAGTGCTTTTCAGAATTCTTTGGTAGTGACATTGGGGTCAAGCATGGGTGCCCTTTCCCCCACCCTATTTGGTTTATATATTGATAAGCTAGAATAATGGCTAAACAACACCAGTGGAGAGGGTATTCAACTAGCGGGTTATGTGGTGAAGCTACTTTTGTATGCTGATGATCTTATCCTAATTGCAAAATCTGCTCAAGGTTTGAGAGATCATTTGAAGGCCTTAAAGCTTTTCTGTCAAGAGGTTGGGATGCAAGTAAACACTAACAAAACCAAAGTCATGATCCTCTCTTTAAAGAGGAAAAACGACAGGTTAACTTTATATTTGAGGAAAAATATTTGGAAATAATGGAAGAATACAAGTACCTAGGAATTTTTTTCACAAGAAGCTCAGTTGGGAGACATACATAACTAAAAGGATACAAGGGGGATGGAGAGTTTCTTACCTCCTTCAAAACATATGCAAGAAAGCAAAATTATGGGACTTGAAAACCAAGAAAACTCTTTTTGAGGTGTTGGTTACCAGATTGTCCTCTATGGAAGTGAAGTTTGGGGAGTAGCATGTCAAATCACAAGTAGAGACAACTAAAAAGAATTCAAAAGCACTTAATCATTAGTAACCTAAAAGTCAAGCCAAGTGTCCCATATGAGATCTTGCTAGCAAAGACTGGAATGTTCCCAATGGAGGCTTCAACAATCATTCATTTGTTAATTTATTTAAAAAAAAGTGGAAAGCATGGATGAACACCGTTGGCCCGAGATAATTGTTGCAGAAGAGCTAAATCTTAGAAAGAAAACTTGGAGGAAGCAAAATGACAAGTGGATGAGCAAATGGGGAATCAATTGGCAAGACTTTCCAAACTCTAAAGAGGAGATAAAAAATTGGGTACTTGAAAAATTCAGGATTGCCATGTGGGAGAAACAGGTTGGCTGAAAAAAAAAAAAAATAAAAAAAAAATACATATATGTAAAAAATTTCAACCCATCACAGCCACATGATGAAAAGACTTATTTGAGTGCTGCAATCAGGGAAAGGCTAAAATTTTAATAGCGCAGCTGACCAGATCTCACCATCTTAAGTGCGAAACAAGGAGATGGATAACTCCCAAGGAAGAGTGGGAAGAAAAACTTGCATCTTTTGTAGGAAAAGAACAGTTGAAACTGAATAACACTTTAGCATGAATGTCCTGCTTATGAGGATATTCGTAATCAGTTTGAAAATAATCTAAAGATAGACCGTTTGGAGGTGAAGCAAAGCTTCACAAAACTGCGAATTTCTCAATCAAGATTCTGGCAAAATATTTGTTTTAAAGAGAAACTTAAAACTGTAATATTTGATTTGAAGTATAAATCCCTTAGACCACTCAATCTCGTAAAAGTCATTAAAATTCATTCCATTCAATTCAAAACAATATCCTAAACCGTAAATTCATTCAATTCAATTCAAAACAATATCATAAGCACACACATACTGTACGCATACCTTATCTACAATTAGTTGAACGAGTTCATCGTAGCTCAGCGGCGCAGCAATTCCATTCCCGAATGAGATATATTCGACCGTACAATTTAGTGGTTCAATTGCCTTTTCAAAAACTTTTACGCAGAATCCGGTGGGGTTTGCTCCGTTATTCCCCGCTGAAACGAACTCTCTGAAGTATCTCTTCCAAGGCACTCCCACTCTCAATCTTGTAGGACATGGGGAGGGAGATGGTGCTGTGTGATTTTCAAGAACTGCATGTGCATCTATATTCTCCTTATAGAACGTATGGATGCTCATCACAAGAATCAGGCATGCAACAGAAAATCTCAATCCCGCAGCCTCCATTGGCAACTTTTTCACTAAAAGGGTGGGAATCCACAAATGGAGGCGTAGAATGCTTCTAATTACTAAAAGAGACAACAGGAATATGCAGATTGCGTTTAATTTTAACAATGCACCTGTATATATAGGTTTTCAAGATCCATTATGGAATCTTTTGCGTCTTCTTATTGCCTTTTCGTGACATATTTCGTTATGCATAAGATATTGTCTTTCGTTAAACATAAGAACGACCTCATCTGATTGTCTTTTCGAGTTAGCAGAAAAGTTTCACTGTTCTCTTTGTTATTGGCCTTTCAAAAGCCCAACCCACCATTTTCATGGTCAAGGGCAAATAATTTTGACGATTGATGTATGTAATTGACTTTGTTAAGATAATGTTCAAATCAAATTCCATCCTTGTAATTCTATGGTCAGTCCTTAGATAAACTAAACCTCCAATCAAATTACAATGCATATTCCATCTTAAAAAATATTTAACCTATAACCATAATTATATTCCATCCTTGAAATGATGATTTTATGTGTATGGCCAAAAAGAATGTGTATGACAGAATTATATTCCATGTTTGGCCTGTGGGAATATGGTGGGCAAAATAATCGGGCATGGTTGATCGAAGAATCTATCTGTTCATGAGAAGGACTCGCAATCACTGAAGCTTCGTGTGTTATACACGATCGAGTGTTGTGTTTACAATTTCCTGCTGACTACATTTTGCTTTGGAAAATGTTACCTAATGAATCTTCTGCGGAGCTTCCACTGATTCCACGCAAATGGGATATTGTTATCCACAGTATTCTTTTATGGTTTTTTCACTCACCATATTGAAATTGTAGCTACTTTACAGAGCAATTGGATTGGAAGTTATGTTGGTCCTGGTATATGATTTAAAAGTACTTTTATTTGGTCAATATCTTGGAAGTTAGGTTGGTGGTGCACTATGATTTAAAAGTTATTTTATTTGTTCAATATCTTGTTTTCTTACGAACTTGAAACGAAACAGGTAAAAGGAGAATAGAACTAGAAAAAATGCACAAGATCAAAGGTATTTGATCGATAAGAAACTTGCTCCTTTGACATTTAGTTATTTATTTGATTTTTCTTCGATAAGAATGATGAGCCTGGCACTTTGAAATCTGGTAAGTAATTTGATATTTTTTTAAATAATAATGATGAATTTCACTCCCATGTGATTATAATAACCAGTAATCACTATTTTGACCAGAGTGTTGATTAACCACCCAATTATGAATGAATAATTCCTTTTATTATGAAAATTATAATTTTTTTTCCCCTAGGAAAAAGTCGTAATTTCTATTAAAGATTAAGAAATTACATTTTGCATATGCCGAAGCATTCATATATAGGCAACTGTGCCTTTCGAGTTCATTTTTCTGCTGGACTAGATAAACAAAATAATCAAAAATTGTCTCCACGCAGGGAGCATTTCCAAAACTGTGTGCTGTTAGTGTTCAGATTTATAGCCAAGCTCTTCGCAGAGAGCCATATATAAGTTGTAAATAACAAAAAGTATAGTGTTGTATCCGGTCTAGTCATAGGATATATATACAACTATAAACAAAAAAGTGTTGCAGTGGGCTCTATAGCCCATCTCCGATATTGTCATCAAACGGTCTGTGATAATGCTGGTAGTATGTGCCATCGATCTCCTCCTAGATCAGCCAATGATCTCCTTGTCTGTGCGCTGCTTCTTTGGAGAGTTGGTCAGCAATGGAGTTCTGTTCCCTGTAGATGTGATGACATACAAATGAATCAAAGGAAGCAGTCAGTCTTTTTGCTTCATCTAATATATGTCTCAACGAAAATGCATGACAATGAGATGCATTATTCAGCCAATTGCACACAATCTTAGAGTCACCAAATAACTGTAGGTGTCTGCAATGTTTTTGGATAGCAAAGTGGATGATGTGTTTTGCAGTGCTTAGTTCGGCGAAATTATTAGTGCCTCTGCCTAAGGGTATCTGTATCTTGTAGCAGTGTGTTTCGTTGAGATGTAGAATAGCTCCTCCACCACACCCCATCTCTTGTGCTGAGCCATCAAAGAACGCCCATGGTTTTGATTTGTCTATGTTCATCTGTTTCATGATGCGCACAGGGGCAGATGATTCCTCATCAGGTATCAAGTTATAATCTGTAATAGTATGGTGAAGGATAGTGGGCCAGTGAGGGGCTTTATTGTTAAAGATAGCCTGATTTCGGGCGATCCAAATAGCCCAGCAAGCAAGGAGCGGAATATTGCAGGATTTCCCCGAGTGGTTCATGACCCAATTTTCCCATGCATCCAGAATATTGTTGCCTTGCCAGTTCTTCAAGTGCGGGAAGTGATTGATGAGGAGTTCCAAAACTGAAGTGTGATGTTACAGTTCAAAAATAAGTGAACCGTGCTTTCTTCCTCTGCATGACATAGGTGACAGCGAAAAGGTCCGTGGAAGGATCTCTTCATGAGATTTGTACCCGTTGGTATTTTATCAAATAAGATGTTCCACATAAGTAAGCGAGTATGGGGGGCAGACTTGAGTTTCCATAAAGCTTTCCAAGTGGGATGTATATTTTGAGGTTTATAAGGCTCCATGAGCTTCAGGTAACCCAGCTTCGTGGCATATGCTCCATGTTTAGCAAATGCCCAAATAATTTCATCAGGACCTTCAGTGAGTCTGATATGGGCTTGAGTGAGAGTGTCTGTATATGCCATCCATTCGGCCTGCCAATGAGTTGGGATGTCAAGGGTTTGTGCGCTGATCCAAGCCTGATGGAGGAAGGTGGAGTTTACAGGATCTCCAATATGCATGATGTTGGTGATGCCTCTATCGTTTAGGTGCCTGATGAGGCCAGCTGAAAGTCTGTGAGTGTTCCCACATCCGACCCAAGGGTCCTGGCCAATACGAACCGTTATGAAAATTATAATTATAATTATAATTATATATATATATATATATATATATATATATATATATATATATATATATATATATATATATATATATATATAAAGAGTTAAAAATAAATATTAAAATTATAATGTAAAATTAAAAATAATTAAATATTTTAAAGAGGGTATTATGGAAAGTAATACTTAATTAAAGGTATTGGATAGGATAAGAAACTTGCTCTGAAATTTAGTAATTTATTTGATTTTTCTTCTATTAAAATTAATGGAGAAATGTATTATTGGAGACAGTCCGTTCATTAGTTATGTGTGAGACTTAGATTAGGAATTAGTTCTTACATTCTAGGTGGTTGTTCTAACTTTCCTACTTGCATGTAAATTATTTATTCATGATGATTAATGATTAATTTGTAGAGCGTTTTGTCAAAGGCAATCTCTAGGTGAAGCTCCTCACCTGTGAGCTACCCAGTTTGATGAATAAATTATATGTCTTCCATTTTTTTAACATGGTACCAGAGCTTCAGGGTTGAGTGAGTCAAAGTCAGTGTGCTTTGGTGATTGAGTGAGTGTCTAGGTGGCAGAAGTGTGGCCCTTGGTAGTTGGTACGAAGGAGACCTGGTGAGGAGGTAAGGCGCTGAAGCATGAAGAGAGCAACACCATTTTTTGGTAAATATATGCACTAGAAAATTGAAATTTAGTTTGGGCTCAGTACTGGTGTGAATCTCAGAAACACGTTGTTTCGAATTTCCTTATACAATTTCTCCTCATCGCAAGCTCTCAGCTCTGATTTGCCTGTCAGAGGGGCGCTACTCCAGGTGGAAGTTCACCAACAAACTTGAGGCTCGTTGACTGCCGAGTTTGTGGCTTGATCCCATCTGCCAACAAACTTGAGGCCCATTGTCTACCAAGCTTGTGGCTTGATCACATCTGCCTCATGTCATGGATCCCATCTGCGTGAGGATGAGTAGAGAGCTGCATCAGGAGGAGCAATGTTCAGATCAATTGCTTGTGGATTGTAGCAGCAGCGTGGAGGTGGCGTTGGTAACCAATGGATTGATGTGGAGTTGTGGATCTGTGACTGAGATCCAACAGATCCTCAGTTGGCAAAGAAGCATGAGGAGGGTCGAGTTGACATAGGTGGAATGACCTGATCTGAGGTAGGGGTCTGATCTGTCAACTGCAGCGGACGCCGAGTAATGGATCGTGAATTGTTGCATAATTGTGGTGTGCAATAGATCGCCCTTGTGGAGTGGTGATCTGTTGATCTCATAGTTAATCGATCAGTTTGCTTGTTTCACGCGATCTGAAGAGGCGGTCATGGTGCCATTGATCAAGAAATGGAGGAGTCAACCTATTCTGTCAGAATAGTGAGTTAACTATGGACGTGGATTATGCATTGTGTTGCTGATTACACAACGATAATCGATCTACCTCAATACCATGCTTGATTGTGGAGACGTTTTGGAGGTGCAATAAAAAAGAAAAAGGCCACCTGTGGGGAGGAGTGACTGCAAGTATTTCCAATTTCCCATCTAACTATTTGGTGGTGTCTGTTCGACGGAGCTCTTCTCTTAATGCGATAGTTTTGATCGTGGATTGTGCAGATCTGTGGATCAGTGGAGCTTGTCTAGTCAATTTAACATCTTAAATTTCTCTACATAAATTATCAATCCGGGTATCGTAAACTGATGAAGTGTGGTGCACCATATGTACTTAGTTAACATTTTTCTTACTTCGTTGTTTTATAGTTTATGTTGTTTTTGGGGTTTTGTTCTTGTTGGTTTCCTACAGTGTTTAATGCAAATGGAAATCCTATTCTAAGGTCTTAAGAATACTTTTAAAGGTCAAGTATGGATGTAGATTTCAAAACAAGGTTTATGTCCCTTATGGTAACTTCCAAAACATAGCACTTCAAAAGATCTCAAAACATGCTATTGATAAAATTAATACTTGAACATGAATGTAAATATGCAGCTACTTAAATCAAACAAAAGATGAAATACTAATCATGAAATCACTATCTCGGCTGCCCATCTAATTACAGAAATAAAATCTAAACTATTGCACTCAAACAAACCAAAAATTGCAGACTAACGAAAGCAAGATCAATTTACTTCACTTATAATCTGATAGCTCGCCAAGTAGCTTTTCCGAGTTAAGCCATGGCTCTGGGATAACGTCAAATAACATGAAGAATTGACATCTAAATGAAAGCAAAATCAAATCACTTCACTTATAATCGGATAGCTCGCCAAGTAGCCTTTCGGGGTTAACCCATGGCTCTGGAGATAAGGTCAAATAACATGAAGAATTGATATCTAAATTACCTACTTGCAAATTAATGAAAGCAAAATCAAATTACTTCACTTATAATCCGATAGCTCGCCAAGTAGCTTTTCGGGGTTAAGCCATGGCTCTGGAGATAACGTCAAATAACATGAAGAATTGATATCTAAATTACCTACTTGCAGATTAATGAAAGTAAAAGCAAATTACTTCACTTATAATCCGATAGCTCGCTAAGTAGCTTTTTGGGGTTAAGCCATGGCTCTAGATATAACGTCACATAACATGAAGAATTTGATATTTAAACTAGCTAACAACAACAAATAAATAAAACTAAAATCAAAGCATAATTGAAATTGAAAAGCTTAAGAAAAAGTTCAGTAGAGAGGAAAATATCATGTCACTATTTGATGCAAAAACATGTAAAGAAAAACTAATCTACAATCAACCAGTTGAACACACTTGCATGAATTAAAATTGCATGAATGGAAAATCTAAACTATCAAACTTGAAAGCAATAAAATGACATACATGAATGAAATCAAAGCAAAATTACAAAATAAAATCTACTCTACCTTACATTCTAATGTGCTCCATGACATCTACTTCACATCTCCTTCCATGTTGAGAACATCAAAGCTTTATTCAAATTCTTCAAAATTACAAAGTACAACAAAACTCTCCAAAGCTTTCCAAAGCCATCAAAGAAGAACTACAAAATCCAAGCTAAAGAACTAAAAGCCAAGTTAAGCTAAGACTAACAAGCTAACAAATGAAGGAGAGAGATCTCCTATTTATACAAAAAGATGAGAAGCCATCTCATTAATGAGAGTCCATGAATCTTTCCCTCTACCTCTAAAGTCCTAATCAAATAGGAACTGATAAGACATATGTCTTCTTAGAGTTTCAATACAATTAGGAGATGTGACACATATCCTCATGATCCCATGATTCTTTCCACTCAAATTCGAATTTGGCCTTAGAGTGCTACATAAAGGTCTTCTATAAGCATCCTTTTGACCTACACATGTCAACAATCTCAACCCACTTGTTAGGTATAAGCATATGCACATTATTTTCTAATTTTTAACCACAAATTCACTTTAAAAGGCTAAGAATTAATAAAGTTTGGAAAAACATAAATGTGACCCAATGATAATGAAAGTGAGATGAATGTGGTGACATAATAGTGAATGTGTAATGGAAATGAATGACATTTTCAAAACCCAACATACCCCCCAACTGAAGCTATTGCATGTTTTCATGCAATATATATTACATTAATTCTTTTGATCCTTGAGCTTTGGCTTAACTTTGCACGATATCATTTGATAACTTCATATTTCTGCAAAGTGTTTTACTTGAATTGCAACATGGTTGGTTCTTGTGTTACAACCATTTTTTTTTTCATTCTATTTTGATCTTTGAACTTTGCATAATGATATTTTGATTATCGTTGCAAAGTATATCTTTGTTGGATTGGATGATGGTTGGTTCTTGTGTGATAACCATGATTTTGTTTGTATCCAATTTATCCTTTAAGCACTTTTTTGAAAAGCCATTGTATGCTCATAATAACAATGTAATAGTTAATATATGTTGGAAGTATGTGGGCTCCTGAATGGACATGGAAAAATATGAAGATGAATGTATTTCCCCCTCAACTGATGGTATTGGCAATTTTATGAAATGAGGAAGAGAAATGTTTTTCCAACAATTATCATTCTAGATTTTTATGGAATTCTATGGTCAAAAGTTAGAAAATGACGTACCTTAACTTACCCTTTGGAATGGATGAGTTGTATGTGTGGTGGCTGCAAAATTCTAATCATATTCTTCTTCAAGTGGCTGAACAAGAGGAGTCATGGATAAAGAGTTAAGATGACTTTTTATTGCTTCTACTAAAACTTGTTGAATCTACTCCAAAATGCTGAAAATAATAATCTTCATGTCTTCAAAACTTATTGGCACAATTCCTACTATGTGAAAAGATGTTCTGATATCGAACATAGTAGGAAATTATTGACTTAGTGGCCATTAATGGATGCCACTAGTCAACACGAGAACTCTCACCATTGATGACAATGAGAGTCAAGATGCCCAAACACATCTTGCTAGGTACGAATAGTTTTGCCGATGTCGAGTCACCTAGAAGATCTGATGAACAAGGGACATTAATGTATTCCCATTGTTTGTCAGCATGAGAACTTGCCATTAAGGCATGCAAGCCTCAAGGTGTCTTTACAAGGAACTTAGACTCAAAGGACTATGGACTCAATAATTTGCATTGAAGCAGGGCTTATTTGCGAAATGAAAATGACAAGAAATGGAAGATGAAAATGGAAGATGGAAATGGAGAGCAGAAATGGCAATGGGAAATAAGCATGTGAATGAGCCTCTTGCTTTTATTTGTGGGTTATGAATGGACAAAAAGAGATGGAAAGTGTATGTGAATGTAAATGGAAAATATGAAGTGAAATGAGGTGAATGGTTTATTATGAGGTATGGATGTGATGGAGACAATAGTATCTGAAAGTTTTTCAAGTGTTTGGATCTGATTTTGCATCAACATATTTCATCTTTGTTTCTGATCATCCTCTTATGAAACAAATTGGTCTCTTAAAGAGACACCATTCTCTTGTAGTCATTTGTCCTTCCTCCTGGAACCTGCAAAAAAAACCAATACTTCTTCTGCAATGGAATGTAAGATTATCAAAGGAAGAGAATCACTCTAGTTATGATATTTACATACAAAACTAAAAATTTGTTTTAATGAAACAAGTTCTCAAAGGAAAAATCAAAAGAATTTATACTTGCTTTGGAATTGGTGCCCCAAGTTGAATGTTGCTTCTTTTCAGCAATTTATTTCATTATTGGCCATTTCAAACTCTAATGATGGATTTATCATTGTGTAGATCTTGTTGAGATCTTTCCAATGATACTTGAATCATCAAAATCTGATTTTGTATGAGAAAGTTAGGCTGATTTGAACAATGAGGTTTTTCAGCTGCAAATTGATGTTTAGCTGTGGAATTGGACTTTAGCTGCGGAATGTGCACAGTTTCTGTAGCTAAATATTTTGAATAAAAAGTTAGGCATTCATCTTTCATCATCAATCCAAAATTAATCAATACCTTCAGAAAAGTGAGTAAATAACTTATTCATTTCATTGATTCAAAATTATTGTTTTTTTCTTGACATGCAGCGACTTAGTGTGGCAACTTAGTGTGGCGACTTAGTAATAACACACACCTTGACCTCCCTTTGACCGGAGTCTTTTTCATCAACTTGGATCAAATGAATAGGACACCATCCATGTACTGACATTTTCCCAGCTACCCATGTGGTTTGTTTCATCTCTTGATACCTATAACCTATAGAAATATGAAAATGGCTGCGGAATTAGGTTGCATTCTATACCTAAAAGATAGTCAACCATCAATTTTCTAATTTAAATTATTGGAAAAGAGATTATATGCAGCCAAGTACCAGGGAGAGAGAGCCTAAGATCACAGCTGGTGCACAAGACCAATTATTTATGATCTGCTATTTTTTTTTTTTTTTTTTTTTTTTTTTTTTTTTATAATTTTATTTTCTTCACTATTTGCCTGAAAAATAAAAACTTTGTAAATGGTATATCAAGCAAAACAGTTTTAGTGATGAAAATATATCAGAGTAATAGAAATGTATGATCTTTTCAACAGCTTTAGTGACTCCTTCGGCTCTGTCCTCATAATGAGACCCATTCTGCCTTTTTTTACTGCGTAAACACCAATGTAGAAGATGGATATATGAAAATAGAGTGGTTATGTGGAAGCAAAACGGTTGTATGAACAGGAAATGAAGAATACCGTGGAGAAAATTGATGGGTATGGAACTAGAAAAATACTGAGTACGAAATGTAGATGGATTTTTGAAGAAAGAAGACTTGTATGAACAGAAATAGATGAAGGCTGTAAAACTTGGTGTATAGATAGACTGTGTGGAGGCATTAAACTATCAGTTTTGAAATTCAGCACGCAATTCTCCAACTTCTGTATGATAAGTAGCAAGATCCATTGGTACCAAGGTATAGTTCTCAAGGCCGCTGATTAAAGGAATTCTAGAAACTAGATTCAACTATATGGTAATTGTTGATTTACTCAAATTGCTTAAAACCAAAGCATATAATCCAACCTAGCTGTAAGTGCAGTTTGACAAAGTTGAGGTGGAAAATAGTCATGAGCTTAATCAGTGCCTTTTATGGGATTACAGTTTGACAGAGGTTGTTTTATTGCAGTGTTTTTGCACTTCATAATAGAATCAAACATGTACACATCTGCGTTTCAGGTTGAAAGCATAACAAGTGATCACTCACCCAACCATATTTCTGGGAAAGATGCCAATAAACTCACTCTATAGCACCAAATTAGGATCCCTTTCTTTTGACCCAGATCTTTAACCCAATTTAGCCACGAGTATGCTGTTGTTTTAGCAAGTAAAACACCAAGCATAGGAATAGCCATTAAACAGATCAATCGTGAAGAGTCGTATTCAATTGGGATATGTCATGTATCTTGTTGTTAAACTGAAGTAAAAGTCACAGAGATTGTTAGTCACTAAAGACAAGAAACGTAGTGCAAACAAGATTGAATGCCAGCATACAATAGTTCCCAAATTGGATTTTTTCTCTCCAAGCATGCAGAGTCAAAACAACAGACTGTGCATCAATTTAATTTCCGTTTTTCTCTCCCGCGACATGCAAAAATGAGCTCCAAAGAATCGAGGAAATCTCCCAAACCGCTTCAAATTCCTTAAAACAGTTTCTAAGTTATCTAATTGACCCTACTGGCGAAAAAACCCATGTTTTATTTTTTCCACATTTGCCTCCGTTTGGTCAGATCGTGCATTCAAAGTTTGACGTTTTTTCTGTTTTGCGTTTTTCCTGAGTTGCTATATTCGGCTGTGAAATGAATTTCTGAGAGAAAAATTGCTTTCAGATGTATTCTCAGCGTATGAATCAGTGAAACAAATCTCCAAAATGGCATACAATTGTCCTCCAACATCATAAGCAATCGGTTTTCCAAGTCGACTCAACTCTGTTTCAATATCAGCAATAGTTTTGTTGGTAAATGACTAAAGGCCCGAGATGGTAACTTAATTACAGTTTCAAGATGCTTTGAAAGCATCTTCACAAGATGTTCTAATCCCATTCTGTGTGCTATACATTTATGATCTGGATTATTTGAAAAATATTCTAGCTCTCTTCGTTTTGCAACAGCGATTTCAACACTTTTGCCGATATCTGCCTGAGAGCGATTCATAACACCAACCCAAGGAAACTGCAAACACTATTTTGAAATCCATACAAGAGTTTTTTTTTTTTCTCATCTTATTTTTTCTTTACAATAGTCCAAGCAATTTTATCTGTTGAATTTGCACTTTTGATTTTATTTTTTTTAAATGTTCTTGTAGGTTTGTTTTAAGGCCAAAGCTTCAAACAGGAATGTAGATTCCTATTGAAGCCACAATGGAAACTAGAATTGGGGATAGCCTCTGATTGTTTCTTCTTTTTTTCTCTGAAATTGTGAAATTTTATAAGAAGGATTAATGATTTTCAATTTCAGGTAGCAAAGACTTCAAGTAAAATATGCTAAAAATAGGACTTTGACTGAGGTCTTATGCTAATTCTTTATCAATCTAGGCTGGGTGACTAGGATAGGATCCATGTCAGGACAATCTTGGAGATGCCCATGTAGTCGGTTTCTTCATTGGACGCCTGTAACCTGCTAAACCTTGAAATTAGCTGCGGAATTCATAGTTAGCTGCGGAATCAAGCTGCATTCCGCAGCTAATTTGCAGAATCTTATTAAAACATAACACAGTGTTTTGAGGACCACTACACACCATAACCAGTCAATCTTGGACAGTTGAACCTATCAAAGCCGTTGGGTTTTTTTTTTTTTTTAATTGAATCAATTGAAATGATGAAGTTTATTTTATCTCCTTTTTTTTTTTTACATAACAATCCTTTTTCTGATCCTCCAAATCACACAAAGTGTAGGAGGAGAGCATACTCAATAAATTATTAATTTCTTTTTAGATGTAAGAAATAAGGTCTCCTAATTACACTTCCCCCGCAACGACGCCAAAATGTCTAGTCAATTTAACGTCTTAAATTACTCTACATAAATTATCAATACGGGTAGCATAAACTGATGAAGTGTGGTGCACCATATGTGCTTAGTTAACATTTTTCTTACTTCGTTGTTTTATAGTTTATGTTGTTTTTGGAGTTTTGTTCTTGTTGGTTTCCTAGAGTGTTTAATGCAAATGGAAATCCTATTCTAAGGTCTTAAGAATACTTTTAAAGGTCAGGTATGGATGTAGATTTCAAAACAAGGTTTATGTCCCTTATGGTAACTTCCAAAACTTAGCACTTCAAAAGATCTCAAAACACGCTATTGATAAAATTAATACTTGAACATGAATGTAAATATGCAGCTACTTAAATCAAACAAAAAATGAAATACTGATAATGAAATCACTATCTCTGCTGCCCATCTAATTACAGAAATAAAATCTAAACTATTGCACTCAAACAAACAAAAAATTGCAGACTAACGAAAGCAAGATCAATTTACTTCACTTATAATTCGATAGCTCGCCAAGTAGCTTTTCCGGATTAAGCCATGGCTCTAGAGATAACATCAAATAACACGAAGGCTTGATATCTAAATGAAAGAAAAATCAAATTACTTCACTTATAATCCGATAGCTCGCCAAGTAGCTTTTCGGGGTTAACCCATGGCTTTGGAGATAACGTCAAATAACATGAAGAACTTGATATCTAAATTACCTACTTGCAGATTAATGAAAGCAAAATCAAATCACTTCACTTATAATCTGATAGCTCGCTAAGTAG
Organism: Pinus tabuliformis; assembly: GCA_031772625.1. Taxonomy (NCBI): domain Eukaryota; kingdom Viridiplantae; phylum Streptophyta; class Pinopsida; order Pinales; family Pinaceae; genus Pinus; species Pinus tabuliformis. The sequence continues at coordinate 82,138,317 of CM062819.1, read as the reverse complement.
CTTTTCGGGGTTAAGCCATGGCTCTGGAGATAACGTCAAATAACATGAAGAATTGATATCTAAATTACCTACTTGCAGATTAATGAAAGCAAAATCAAATTACTTCACTTATAATCCGATAGCTCGCCAAGTAGCTTTTCAGGGTTAATCCATAGCTCTGGAGATAATGTCAAATAACATGAAGAATTGATATCTAAATTACCTACTTGCAGATTAATGAAAGTAAAATCAAATTACTTCACTTATAATCTGATAGCTCACCAAGTAGATTTTCGGGGTTAAGCCATGGCTCTAGAGATAACGTCAAATAACATGAAGAATTTGATATCTAAACTAGCTAACAACAGCAAATAAATAAAACTGAAATCAAAGCATAATTGAAATTGAAAAGCTTAAGAAAAAGTTCAGCAGAGAGGCAAATCTCATGTCACTATTTGATGCAAAAACATGTAAAGAAAAACTAATCTACAATCAACTAATTGAACATACTTGCATGAATTAAAATTCCATGAATGGAAAATCTAAACTATCAAACTTGAAAGCAATAAAATGACATACATGAATGAAATCAAATCAAAATTACAAAATAAAATATACTTTACCTTACATTCTAATCTGCTCCATGACATCTACTGCATATCTCCTTCCATGTTGAGAACATCAAAGCTTTATTTAAATTCTTCAAAATTACAAAGTACAACAAGGCTCTCCAAAGCCATCAAAGAAGAACTACAAACTCCATGCTAAAGAACTAAAAGCCAAGCTAAGCTAAGACTAACAAGCTAACAAATGAAGGAGAGAGATCTCCTATTTATACAAAAAGATGAGAAGCCATCTCATTAATGAGAGTCCATGAGTCTCTCCCTCTACCTCTAGAGTCCTAATCAAAATAGGAATTGATAAGACACAAGTCTTCTTAGAGTTTCAATACAATTAGGAGATGTGACACATATCCTCATGATCCCATGATTCTTTCCACTCAAATTCGAATTTGGCCTTAGAGTGTCACATAAAGGTCTTCTAGAAGTCTCCTTTTGACCTACACATGTCAACAATCTCAACCCACTTGTTAGGTATAAGCATATGCACATTATTTTCTAATTTTTAACCACAAATTCACTTAAAAAGGCTAAGAATTAATAAAGTTTGGAAAAACATAAATGTGGCCCAATGATAATGAAAGTTGGATGAATGTGGTGACATAATAGTGAAATGGAGGTGATATAATGGACATAATAGTGAATGTGTAATGGAAATGAATGACATTTTCAAGACCCAACGGAGTTGTGAGCTTGATAGCATTTTTTTAGTTGTTGGAGAAACATCAAGTGTTGATGCATCAGAGAATTGAGAATAGGAGGCATCAAATCATTGAGAACAGGGTATTATTGAAACCATTATTTTTCCTTTAATTTTTTTAAAAGGGTTATAATATTAATAAAGGAAAACATTGTGGTTTGGGGTGCCCATCTCAAAGGGGTTGTATTAAGAGCACCATTTTTTATAGATCTAGAGAGAGATATGTTTGTTTCAATTGTTGGATGTCGAAAGCTTTTTTTGAGGTAGACCTGTCAAGATGAATAATCAGATGGGAGAGGCATACCTAAACGAGAGAAATAAACTCGACGGATCCAATTATTCTAATTGGAAATTTAAGTTGCAGACCTTGCTTGAGGGGCAAAACACATGGGCGATTACAAGCGGTGATGAATTGAAGCCGACCATAGCTACAGGCAGAACAATAGCAACAATCCAAGACTTATAAAATAGGAAGAATAAAGAGAAAGTGATTAGTGTATTGAGCCAATTCATGTCAAGGCCTCTTGAGAATCATTGGGTTACAGCAAAAGTCATCTTAAGGTATCTTTAAGGAACATTAGACTTTGGTATTAAATATATTGATTCGTTTCATGTTAGATTGACAGGTTTTTTAGATTCAGATTGGGCCAAAAATATGGATGATAGACGATCCATAATAGGTTATGCATTCATCATTAGGTTTGGGGTTAGTGCATGGAGCAACAAGAAGCAGAACCTTGTATCCTTGTCTTCAGCAGAAGCATAGTATCAAGCAATGTGTGCAGCAACATGTGAGGCAGTTTGGTTGAGGAGACTTCTCCAGGATGCCGGAGAAGAACAAAAATATGCAACAATTATCAGATGTGACAACTAGAGCTCAATCAAACTTGCAAATAATCCAGTGTTTCATAAAAACACAAAGCATATTGATATGCAATTTCACTTTGTTAGGGAGAAGGTTTAGTCAAAAGAAATCCATATTGAATATTGTAATATTTGTGATAAAGTTGTAGCCATTTTTACTAAGCCCTTTGGAAGAATTAAATTTTAGTTATTTAGGGAGATGTTAGGAGTACTAGTGAACCCTTGGGGAGTGTTGAAATTAATGGTGAAATGTATTATTGGAGAGAGTATGTTCATTAGTTATGTGTGAGGCTTAGATTGGGAATTAGTTCCTACATTCTAGGTGGTTGTTCTAACTCTCCTACTTGCATATAAATTATTTATTCATGATGATTATTGATGAATTTATAGAGCGTTCTACCAGAAGCAGTCTCCAGGTGAAGCTCCTCACCTATGAGCTGCTCAATTTGATGAATATATTTTATGTCTTCCATTTTTTTAACATCTTTGATAAGATTGATGAAACCTACCCCTTTGAGATCCCATAAGTAATTTGACTTTTTTTTAAAATAATAATGAAGAATTTCCCTCTCTTTTGAATATAGTAACCAATAATCACTATTTTGGCCACTAGTGTTGATTAACAACCAAATTATGAATAATTCTTTTTATTATGAAAATTATATATATATAATTATTATGAAAATTATATATATAATTTTAAATTTAAAAAGTAAAAAATAAATATTATTTTTTCATACTAAAATTATAATATAAAATCAAAAATAAATTGAATATTCCAAAGAAGGCATTTTGGAAAGTAATACTTAATTCATATGTTCTTTTTATTAAATTAAAAAATATGTAAGTATAAAATTAAAACATAATAATGTTCTGATCATTTATGTGATGGTGGAGGGTCGTTGACAAAATTCATTTGGCACAACAATATTTGCGCATTCATGTAATGGTGGAGGGTTGTTGACAAAATTCATTTGGCACAACAATATTTGCGCACCCACACGCCTACTACTTGGCTTTATTAAATTGATTTACTATTTGTGGGTCTTAGATTCCTCATGATGGGCTCCGTTTTGTATTCCATTGACAAGGAAATATGTTCTGAAATAGTCCATTAACTAGAAAATATTACACAATTGGTCATATAATTATGTTTAATTAATTAAAATTAAAATTGATATAATAGTTTTTTATTTATAATGAAAAAATTATTTAATATTATTTGTCGTGATTTAAAATACTTAATAATGGTTCTTAAATGTTCCCAGTTATATGAATTAGCTCAGCTTGTAAATTACTCTTCCTTAGAAGTAAAATGTCCAGACTGTGAAGATACCATAAATTTGCTTACATTAGACGAACAAAATGTTCATCTGCATCATAATCCAAGAACTGGTATTGCTCCACCTTCTACTTCCATCAATTCGTGTCCGAATCCCAAATGCTCTGACATTCTCTTCCCTCATGAGCGAGAGCCAGATTTAGACCATGTCCTTATGATACATACAATTGAAGAAGAAGATCCTAGACTTACTGAGATGATTTGCTTAATGAGACCATCAAAACCAAGATATGGGCTAGGAAAACTTGAGCAATCACAGTTGATCCCAGAATGCAGATTTAAACAAATTCCTTCTGATTGTAAAAAGCATGCAGTCAGAAATCAGTGCCAAATGGATGAAAGACATGTTGAATTGGGATTTTTATACAAATCCTCAGGCAGAAGAATTTGACCAAGCATACACCCCTAAACAAAAGAGACAGTTGGCAACTGATTGGAAACATTATATGGAAGCAAATAACACTTGGATATCTTTCTATTCATGGAAAGATAAGGTTTCCCCTATAAATGTTTTCACTGGAACCACCTCTAGCACTACAACTGATAAGCATGGATGGACTGCACTTGATGGGTCAAAAGTAGAAACTCCTACTACATTTCCTCCTTATAAAGGAATTATTTTAGGAGAAAATACAAATGCAGCCAAAGCCATTCCTCTGGTCCAAAAGGATGACAATGCTTTAGGCATTGATGGAAGAATCCAAAAAGCCAGTGAACAATTAAATTGGACCAATACTGCTATCAAAGGCCTGGAGATGAATGTAGCAAAAACAGAAGATGTAAAGAAGCAGATAGATGTTGTACAGTCTTCATTGAATAGTGTAAATAGTTGTTTGAATAATTTGCAGTTTGATTCCAGCATGACTCACTCTTATACCAGAGAATCAATAAGTAAGATAGAAGAAGTAGGAGAAAACTTAGTTGGACACATAGGTGTAACTAAGACTCTCCTTACTGGCTTAACAGAAAAGGTTGAAAGGATACAATTGTCAAAAATTGAAAAGCCAGTTCCAAATTCTTTTCTGGTAAAGAGAAATATAAAAATTGAAAATCCTGTGAGAAATGTCCAAAAATTCCCTCTATTGTTTCCTAAAGAAATTGCCTCATCATCAGGAGCTGATGAATCAGAACATATTAGTATTGCTTCCTTATTCAAGGAAACAGAGGCAGAAGCAGAAACAAAAGAAATAAAGCAGAAATCACCAGAGACACAGATTCTTCCAATCTATGAACCTCTGGAACATAGATTTTCTAGATATTCTGCTCCTGATATTGAAGGAAAAGGGAAAATGCCTGAAGCTCATACTTTCTTCCCTGACTCTCACAGAGAATGGAACATTGATAACATGAGTATTGGCCAAATTTGCCAAATGATAGATTTGATGTATACTGAATATAAGCTCATGTGTCTTAGAGGAAAATCTGAAATAGATGCTTGCAGAACCATCATTCAATGTTTTATAGGTACTCTCCTCAGGTGGTGGGAGACTGAATCTTCTCCTAAGCTGATTAAAACCATGGAAGCAGAAGTTCTCAAAGATGAGAAAGGAGATGTTATTCATAATCCAGATGGCACAGTCATCAGCAATATGATTGGCGCATTAACATCAATGATTCTGGAACATTGGTGCGGTAGTGAGACAGAAATAGCCAATAAACATGAGGTTATTCTTATGAACCTCAAATGCCATAAAATGTCACAGTTTGATGATTTTCACAGAGATTGGATGCAGCGGATCTATGAGGTAAAAGACTCCAAGAATTTGTTGTGGAAAAAGGTATACCTTGCTACTTTACCCTCTAGATTTCTTGATTATATCAGAATGCAAGAGATTTTCCAGTTACCTTTTGAGTCTTACACATGGGGTGAGATATACTCTCATGTTACAAAGACATTGGTAAGTCTTTGTACTAGTTCAAAGGTTAACAAGTCTCTGGAAAAATTATCAAGATTACCAGATAAAAAGTCCATTTGCAGCAAGTATGGACTTACAGTAGATGATCCTTTGGTCAAGAAAAGAAAGTCCAGAAAGAGAGCCAAAAGAGAATTTAAAGAGACTTTCTACAGGAATAAAAGAAATTACCCAAAGGATAAAAGAAGATATCCTGCAAAGGATAAAAATCAGAGATATAAAAAGAAGGGTTATTATAAATATGTCCCAAAGACTCATTATTACAACCCCTCTGATATTCATTTGCACTCAACCAAACAAGAAAAGTGGAATAAAATCACTTGTTGGTTGTGTGGTCAAAATGGGCATACAACTTCTAGATGTCCCCAAGGAGAAGAATCAAAGCTCAATAAAGGAAAGAAGACAGTTGTTTATGCTCAGAAGTCCAAGCAAGTCAAGCAAGAACATTCAAGACCTATTTTTTGTCTTAGATGCAAATCCAAGACACATGTCACAGAAAGATGCCCAAATATTTCCATCAGAGATACAGCCCAGCAGCATCAACTAGAAGAATCTTCTCTTGATTCTTTTAGTACTACATCAGAAGAAGAATTGCAGGCTAACATGGGCCAGTATTCTGAATCAGACTTATTTGAATGTTCATGCTCAAATTCAGATGAGTGCGCCTGCCATGTCTTCTATGAAGATGATTCTAATTATTACACTAGCTCCAGTGAAGAGGAAAGGCTTAAGCCTCCAAAAGAAAAGGTTCTCATGGCATCCACAGAAGAAGAGGCAGAATTGAAGATTTTATCTCAAATAAGGGCAATGGAAGAAGGAGACATGAAGAATCGCTTGATTGAAGCATTCACTGACCAGCTCAAGACCAAAGCTTCTAAAGAATCAGGTAAGAAGCCTTTATTTATTGATGCATCTTATGAAAGGAATACTAAATCATTTCAAATGCATCATCAAAATCCAGGAAAGGTGAGGTCACTTACTCTCGGAGACGTAAATGGTGAAATTCACCACCTCAAAGCAGAAATATCTGCAATTAAAGTCCAAATTGCAGAATTACAAAAAGGAAAAACAGAAAAGAAAGAAGAAGATGATTCCTGGAATCCTACTGCATATCACCAAGAAGTGCAAGTTGCTGAAGGCATGGAGGACCCACATTTTGGATTTAAGGATATGAGGTTATTTACGATCACCTGTCAGCGACATCATGTTAAGGTAAAGATTTGTATCCAAGGGAAAATCTTTCAAATGACTGCATTGTTAGATTCTGGTGCCGACATCAATATCAACAATATTAAGAGTGTTCCAGCTAAATATTGGGTTTCAGCTGAAAGAATGGTAGTAGGCCTTGGAAATAAGAAACTCCAATATGAAATTCCCAGAGCATCATTATGTTTTGACACTCATTGTGTATATATGAAATTTGCTGTAGCAGACATTCTTGTTGATTGTATATTAGGAAATGTCTTTTTAGATGCAGTAGAACCTCATGGCTCAGCCAAGCTAAAAGGAGGGAGAGCTGGCTATTTTATTTCTGTTCCTACATCAAAAGGCAAAAGAAAGAAAATTGAACTTCCTTATGTTTTGAGCCCAAGGATTTCTACAATGGTCCAAGCCATGCAAAAATTGGAAAAAGCAGAATCCCTATTGTCAGATCTCAAAGGTCTGAAAGACACACTAAGGATTGAAGAACAGCTAAAACTGCCCCAAGTCAAAAGAAAGATCCAGGATTTGAAAGAGAAATTGTAAGAAACATGCTGCTCAGAAGAACCAAATGCCTTCTGGCATAGGAAGCAGCATACTATCAAGCTGCCCTACAAAGAGGGATATACTAGAAAACCCTGCAAAATCAGAGCTATCCCAATGAGCAAAGAATATAGGGATCTTTGCCAAAAAGAAATCCAACAATTGCTTGACAAAAGACTGATCAGAGAGTCCAATAGCCCCTGGAACTGCTATGGATTCTACGTAAATAAAAGAGCTTAACAGAATAGAGGAATTCCTAGACTTGTTATAAATTACAAACCTCTCAATTCAGTACTAGCTGATGACACCTACTCAATTCCGCATAAAGGAGATTTGATCAGAAGAATTGCAGGTGCCAAGATATTTTCTAAATTTGATCTAAAGGCAGGATTTTGGCAGGTTGCCATTGATGAAGCAGATAAATTTAAGACTACTTTTAGTATTCCAGCAGGGCATTATGAATGGAACGTCATGCCATTCGGTCTAAAAAATGCTCCCTCAAAGTTCCAGAAAGTCATGGATGATATCTTCAAGCCATACTTTGATTGGCTAATTGTTTATATTGATGACGTTTTAATTCTTTCCAAGAACATTGATGACCATTTTAAACATGTAAATATTTTCTTGAAAGTGGTTCAAAAGAATGGATTGGTGTTGAGCAAGAAGAAAATAGAAGTGTTTCAAACTTCTATAAAATTTTTGGGACATAGAATTTGCAATGGTCAAATTTCTCTACAACAGCATGCCATTGAATTTGCAAACAAGTTCCCAGATGTACTTAAAGACAAAACACAACTGCAAAGGTTTTTGGGATGCCTGAACTACGTCAGCAATTTCTACCATGATTGTGCTAGTGACAGGAAGGAGCTAAATAAACGACTCGGAAAGAATCCCCCTGAATATTCAGATATCCACACAAGAGCAGTCCAAGAAATCAAAGCCAAGGTAAAATCTTTACCTATACTATATGTAGCTGATGATCAAGCTTTCAAGATAGTTGAATCCGATGCAAGCAATATTGGATGGGGTGGAATCTTGAAACAAAGAATTGGAAAAGAAGAATAGGTTGTTCAATTTGCTTCTAGGGTCTGGAATTCAGCAGAGCAAAACTACTCTGTTATTGAAAGGGAGGTAAAAGCAGCATGAAATTGTATTAGCAAATTTGAAGTTTATTTGATAAACAAGCCTTTTCTTCTTAGAACAGATGCCTTAGCCATGTAGAAAGTTTTATGTAAAGACATCAAGAAAGCTGGAGAAGCAAAGTTTGCTAGATGGCAAGCACTCTTTGCAAATTTTGATTTCACAGTGGAACATATCAAAGGAAAAGATAACAGCCTTCCTGACTTCCTTAGCCGGGAATATATTGAACAAAAAGAAGATCATGTCATGATTATTATCACTAAATGGGATAATAATCAGAAGCAAGAAATTTTGAAGACTGTGCCAGATGAATTAGAGTGGGAAACCTACAAGAGAAACTGGAAACCGACATGGCAGCTCCGCAATACCAAAGTATTGGATGCTAATCTACAGCCTCATACAGATCTCCAGTATTATGTGCCAGAAAGAAAAGTCTACCCAAAAGGAAGAAAATGGATACACGACATGGTCTATGATAAAGCTAGAAGAAATGCTGAAGTAGCAAGAATAGCATTAGAACAAAATTTTCATGATATTGCTACTATCTGGTATCATGGAGGGAAAGACATAGGAGTATATGAAAGACATGTCTGCATCTATAGGACCAGAGACCTATGGAGAGAGCCTGGTCATGGCAAAGTTCACCCTGCAGCTCGATGGCCCAGAAATGATCCCCATATCATGTTTCCTGACACTGTTTATGACTTTGCAAACTACAAAAAACTCTGGTGGCAATTTCTAAATATTGATGATCAAACAGAGACTCATTATATGTTATGAAACCAGATCAAGAAAAGATAGAAAAGATAGATCAACGCCTTAGAACTTAGCCTCTTCGAGGGGGCAACCTCCTTTACATTACATAAATGAACAATTCTTGGATGATACAAATGAAAAGACCTCCTTTCTATATATAGGAGTCTAAGGGGTTATAACATAATCAGAGCCAACATAACAATAATAATGTAAGGGCACAATAATAACAATAGTGGGCTTCTATGGGGCACAATAGTAACAATATGGGCACTACATGGGTACATAAATATAATAAGTGGGTTATACTAATAACAATAAGGGGTTACACTAGTAGTATAGGGGCCTAACATGCCCCTCTCCTTCAAAAAGCGTTGTCCTCAACGCTTGAGTAGTTCTTGATGCTTTTGTATAAAATTCTTGTCCTCCCATGTGGAATATTCAGCGGGTAAGTTCTTCCACTTTATGAGATACTCTGAAATTGATCGATTTCGTAGCTGTCGGGTTCTTGTTTCTGTGACTGCTCTAGGTTCCAATATGATTTTTCCTTCCTCTTCAATTTCTGGCAATATTGCTTGAATTGGGATCTTTTGCAACTTTTGAATAAGTGGCCATACTTCTTTGTCTTTCTTCCATTCATCCCTTGCTTCGTTTATCCAATCTGGTTGGATAATATAAATAGCACAAAACAATGCTTCCACATCCACATCCTTGAAGAGTCTTCCCATTCTGTAAGGTTGCCATTTTTTAAGTGCATGTAGTATTGCGAACATTTCCTTCTCATAAATAGCTTGCTTGAGATGTAGCAGTAACAATACCCAATCACCTACATCAAAAAATTTTCCACTACGATGTTGATCTACCTGTTGTTTCGTTTGATTTTGCACCGAAGTGGCGTTATCCTTTAAAATTTGGAGAACTTGTTGTTGATGCTCGATGTGATCTTTCTCTGCTTGAACCTTTTTCTTCATGATATGTCCTTCTATATTTTGAGGAGTGGTAATTTCTTCCAATCCTTTACAAGATATGGTCGGATTCATTTCTTGATGGTCAATGTGATCTTTCACTTCTTGAACATTTTTCTTCTTGATGTGTCCTTCTATCTTGATAGTTTGAGGAGTGGTAATTCTTGCCAATGCTTTACAAGATATGGTCTAATTCATTTCTTCCTTCTCTGGGGTGGTGTCCTGGCGTATATCCTCTTCTTTTGATGTTTCTTGATCCTTTTCTTCCTCCTCTTCATATTCTATGTAAAATAATTTCTTCTCAGCACACCTATGACCTTTAGTGCATTTTCTATCACAATTGTAACAAAGCCCTTTTTCTCTTTTTTCTTCCAATTGTTGTGGTGTAACCCTTGTAGGTTGTGGAAGGCTGGGAGAAACAACACTTTCATCTTTATAGTTGTGAGGGGTATGCTTCCTGGTTTCCATAATTTTGCTTTCCATTATGTCACAAAGCCCTTTTACTCTTTCCAATTGTTGTGGTGTTGCTCTAAAGAAGGTGTTGCTCTTTGTATCCTCATAATGTGCTATCATTTCCTCCGTGAAAATTGACCATGTAACAAGTTTTTTACGAGAACAAAGCCCTTCATACCATAAAAATTAATCTGGTTCTAAATATGAAGATGCAATACATACCTTTTGTAACAGTTGTACACCATGTAGATCAAAATATTGCTCCATCTGAAGTATCCAATTTACCGGATCCTTGCCACCAAACTTCCTCATCTTGCTTTTTCTTGATTTTAGGAGCTCGACCTTGAAACGACTGTAACTCTGTACTTTATATTCTTTAAGTTATGAAATTGTGAACTATAGTAGCCCTCTGTGTCCTCTTTCCAATGCCACCAGTCTGATCCAAATTGGATTCTCTAAGAAAGAGTTATGCACAATCTCCCAAGATGACCTGATTATAGACCTTTCCAGAAGAGCGAAATTGTATGAAGTGCCACGTGTCACTGTTTCAACCTTTGGATCTGAAAAAGGCATACACAAAACTATAGTCTGTCCTCTTTCTATAACTTCTTACGAAATTTCAATCCGATCCCCAGAGAGAAAGTTATGACGATTTTCCCCCTGTCACCTGTTTTGAATGTAATTCAGGAGTCTGCAAAAAGACCAATTTTCTCAGATCATATCTCAGTAAATATTGCGCCAAAAGCTCTGAAATTCAGACCCAAGGTTCAGCGCACTTTCTTCTCAAATGGGTTTTTTTTGCGACTTCTGAAACGCCACAGAAACAAAGTTATAGCGAAAATTCCACGATAACCTGTTTGGAGCAGCGAAACCCTAGAATCCAAAGCTCTGATACCAAATGTTATGAAACCAGATCAAGAAAAGATAGAAAAGATAGATCAAAGCCTTAGAACTTAGCCTCTTCGAGGGGGCAACCTCCTTTACATTACATAAATGAACAATTCTTGGATGATACAAATGAAAAGACCTCCTTTCTATATATAGCAGTCTAAGGGGTTATAACATAATCAGAGCCGACATAACAATAATAATGTAAGGGCACAATAATAACAATAGTGGGCTTCTATGGGGCACAATAGTAACAATATGGGCACTACATGGGTACATCAATATAATAAGTGGGTTATACTAATAACAATAAGGGGTTACACTAGTAGTATAGGGGCCTAACATTATACCAGGATCAAGTTCAAAACAGTTGACCACTATCAAGGTTATCAGCAATTTGGATGGGTCAGAGATTGGTGGAAAGACTATGGGATGAACATGACTGCTATGGATCCTGTAGAACATGAAAAATATTGTAAAAATATGGGTAAAACCTGTATTATGCAATGTAACAAAGAATGTAATCACCCAGTCTATCATACTGTAAAAGAAATGGCCAGTACTGAATGGACAACCTATCAAACCGCCCCTTATAATAATTCCCTTGAAGAATACATGAGAGAGCACATGGAATGGCTCGTCCTTACCAAAGTACAACATCAAATCGTGCTGGGGAAACCCATCATTGTCCGACGAATCTACACCAAAGCATGGGACATTATGCCATATAAGCTGGACCGTTTTCCGAATCTCAAGATATTTTGATGTGAACCAGTCACAAGGGCTAAATTGTGACCAGTTTTCCCGTGGGCTTTACTGTTCAAAAGCCTCCACAGTGTAATATTCTCTACCAATCTTTTCTCGTGGGATTTGGTATAAAAGCATTCACTTTGTAAACAATCATGATATCTGTCAAAATTAATTTAAGTACAAGAATCTAATTTACAGACAATATCTTAGCGTTACCCGAAAGCAATTACTCGGTCCATCTTATAGACCCGAATTTTGTGCGGATGTCACTCTGGTAAAAGATGGAAAGTAATGATTCCTTCAGCTTTAAGTCTTTTCTTTGATCCGACCAGCAATAATGTTTGTCCCCCCTCTCTTCCTATATAAGGAGGGTAAGGTTCATTTGTTGGGCATCGGAGTTTGGAAAGTCTAAGAGTCTTGAGTCTTGTGAGTTTTGAGTCGAGTGTATTTCCTGCTCTGCATCTGCGGACCTAAGGGTCTAATCTGCTTGCACCATGAAAGATTCAATCAAGTCCTTACGTGGTTTGGAAACCTGTGCATCAGTGTGCTCGACACTGGTGAGAACCTAAAGTGGCTGAACCATTAGTAAGAGTCTTTCAGTTAGTAGATGTCAGTCATAAAATTCTGAGGCAAAGTCTTTCTATCACCAGGAAGCCTCCGGTATTACTTGTTCTTTATGAATGGTATACAGTCCGGTAAAAGCGACGACAGTCAATCTCTGTAAAGAAATTCTCTCTCTGTAATATTTTGAGTTTCTGTAATAAAATGAGTACACCATATTTCCGCAAATCGAGTATCTTTGTGAATTAAAAAGTTTGTTGTGATAGTAGTTCTGTTCAGCTTTGGTCCAAAGTTCGCAGGAAGTTAGCCAAAGGATCGAAGGGAAACCAAGGCTGTTGTGAGGCGTGGAAGCCATTATTTAAGCCAGAAGAGTGTGAAAGATCTGAGTAGGTTCACCACTGGTTCACCAGGAGTTGGCCATCAACACTAACGAAGAGGCACAGCAAGTTGCAAGCTCGTGATAGCAACCCCTGCATAAAATTGGTATCAGAGCCAGTAACGTCTAGTTCTTGAGGTTGGTACTCTAAAAACTAAAAGTACTCTTATTCAGAATGGAATCATTCAGAAAATCTGTTTCTTTCAGAGAACTTGAAGAGAGAGATTCTCAAGCTGAGGAAAATCCCCTTAGGGAAATGTTTGCTAGTAGTTCTAGTAGAACTCTCAACTCTGCTGAACTCACTTATGAAGAAACTCAGCCCTCTGCCCGGTGGGAATTACCAGCTATAACCCCCTCAGAAGTCTATAGCAACTTAGCACCCTTTCATTTAATTTTTGCTTCTAGAATAAGTATTAAAGAATCTGTCAGTCAAGTCCAGGAAAACTCCGATAGTATCCAGACTATATCTCTGCTTAATCCCAAATCCTTACAAGCAGAAGAAAAAACGCTAAAGACAAATTATTTGCATTTAGGGTGCATTCGGGTTGGAATCAATCCTTTAATCCATAAAGGATTACACACTTTTGTGCTTGCTACTATAAGAGACATGACGCACAACAAGTATACAGATTCCATTATTGGCGGAATTGTGGCCCCTCTGTTGGATGGTCCAGGAAACAGAGGCAGAAGCAGAAACAAGAGAAATAAAGCAGAAATCACCAGAGACATAAATTCTTCCAATCTATGAACCTCTGGAACATAGATTTTCTAGATATTCTGCTCCTGATATTGAAGGAAAAGGGAAAATGCCTGAAGCTCATACTTTCTTCCTTGACTCTCATAGAGAATGTAACATTGATAACATGAGTATTGGCAAAATTCGCCAAATGATAGATTTGATGTATACTAAAAATAAGCTCATTTGTCTCAAAGGCAAATCTGAAATAGATGCTTGCAGAACCATCATTCAATGTTTTATAGGTACTCTCCTCAGGTGGTAGGAGACTGAATCTTCTCCTAAACTCATTGAAACCATGGAAGCAGAAGTTCTTAAAGATGAGAAAGGAGATATTATTCATAATCCAGATGGCACAGTCATCAGCAATATGATTGGCGCATTAACATCAACGATTCTGGAACATTGGTGCGGCAGTGAGACAGAAATAGCCAATAAACATGAGGTTATTCTTATGAACCTCAAATTCCATAAAATGTCACAGTTTGATGATTTTCACAGAGATTGGATGCAGTGGATCTATGAGGTAAAATACTCCAAGTTTGTTGTGGAAACAGGTATACCTTGCTGCTTTACCCTCTAGATTTGTTGATTATATCAGAATGCAAGAGATTATCAGTTACCTTTTGAGTCTTACACATGGGGTGAGATATACTCTCATGTTACAAAGACATTGGTGAGTCTTTGTACTAGTTCAAAGGTTAACAAGTCTCTGGAAAAATTATCAAGATTACCAGATAAAAAGTCCATTTGCAGCAAGTATGGACTTACAGTAGATGATCCTTTGATCAAGAAAAGAAAGTCCAGAAAGAGAGCCAAAAGAGAATTTAAAGAGACTTTCTACAGGAATAAAAGAAATTACCCAAAGGATAAAAGAAAATATCCTGCAAAGGATAAAAATCAGAGATATAAAAATAAGGGTTATTATAAATATGTCCCAAAGACTCATTATTACAACCCCTCTGATATTCATTTGCACTCAACCAAACAAGAAAAGTGGAATAAAATCACTTGTTGGTTGTGTGGTCAAATTGGGCATACAGCTTCTAGATGTCCCCAAGGAGAAGAATCAAAGCTCAATAAAGGAAAGAAGACAACTGTTTATTCTCAGAAGTCCAAGAAAGTCAAGAAAGAACATTCAGGACCTATTTTTTGTCTTAGATGCAAATCCAAGTCACATGTCACAGAAAGATGCCCAAATCTTTCCATCAAAGATACAACCCAACAACATCAAGTAGAAGAATCTCCTCTTGATACTTTTAGTACTATATCAGAAGAAGAATTGCAGGCTAACATGGGCCAGTATTCTGAATCAAACTTATCTGAATGTTCATGCTCAAATTCAGATGAGTGCGCCTACCATGTCTTCTATGAAGATGATTCTGATTATTACACCAGCTCCAATGAAGAGGAAAGGCTTAAGCCTCCAAAAGAAAATGTTCTCATGGCATCCATAGAGGAAGAGGCAGAATTGAAGATTTTATCTCAAATAAGGGCAATGGAAGAAGGAGACATGAAGAATCGACTGATTGAAGCATTTACTGACCAGCTCAAGACCAAAGCTTCTAAAGAATCAGGTAAGAAGCCTTTATTTATTAATGCATCCTATGAAAGGAATACTAAATCATTTCAAATGCATCATCAAAAGCCAGGAAAGGTGAGGTCACTTACTCTCGGAGAAGTAAGTGGTGAAATTCACCACCTCAAAGCAGAAATCTCTGCAATTAAAGTCCAAATTGTAGAATTACAAAAAGGAAAAACAAAAAAGAAAGAAGAATATGATTCCTAGAATCCTACTGCATATCACCAAGAAGTGCAAGTTGCTAAAGGCATGGAGGACCCGCATTTTAGATTTAAGGATATGAGGTTATTTACGATCACCTATCAGCAACATTATGTTAAGGTAAAGATTTGTATCTAAGGGAAAATCTTTCAAATGACTGCATTGTTAGATTTTGGTGCCGACATCAATATCATCAATATCAAGAGTGTTCCAGCTAAATATTGGGTTTCAGCTGAAAGAACGATAGTAGGCCTTGGAAATAAGAAACTCCAGTATGAAATTCCCAGAGCATCATTATGTTTTGAAACTCATTATGTATATATGAAATTTGTTGTAGAAGACATTCCTGTTGATTGTATATTAGGAAATGTCTTTTTAGCTGTAGTAGAACCTCATGGCTCAGCCAGGCTAAAAGGAGGGAGAGCCGGCTATTTTATTTATGTTCCTACATCAAAAGGCAAAAGAAAGAAAATTGAACTTCCTTATGTTTCAAGCCCAAGGATTTCTACAATGGTCCAAGCCATGCAAAAATTGGAAAAAGCAGAATCTCTATTGTCAGATCTCAAAGATCTGAAAGGCACACTAAGGATTGAAGAACAGCTAAAATTGCCCCAAATCAAAAGAAAGATCCAGGATCTGAAAGAGAAATTGGAAGAAACATGCTGCTCAGAAGAACCAAATGCCTTCTGGCATAGGAAGCAGCATACTATCAAGCTGCCCTACAAAGAGGGATATACTGGAAAACCCTGCAAAAGCAAAGCTATCCCAATGAGCAAAGAATATAGGGATCTTTGCCAAAAATAAATCTAGCAATTGCTTGACAGAAGACTGATGAGAGAGTCCAATAGCCCCTGGAACTGCTACGGATTCTATGTAAATAAAAGAGCTGAACAGATTAGAGGAATTCCTAGACTTTTTATAAATTACAAACCTCTCAATTCAGTACTAGCTGATGACACCTACTCAATTCCGCATAAAGGAGATTTGATCAGAAAAATTGCAGGTGCCAAGATATTTTCTAAATTTGATCTAAAGGCAGGATTTTGGCAGGTTGCCATTGATGAAGCAGATAAATTTAAGACTGCTTTTAGTATTCCAGTAGGGCATTATGAATGGAACGTCATGCCATTCGATCTAAAAAATGCTCCCTCAAAGTTCCAGAAAGTCATGGATGATATCTTCAAGCCATACTTTGATTGGCTAATTGTTTATATTGATGACATTTTAATTTTTTCCAAGAACGTTGATGGCCATTTTAAACATGTAAATATTTTCTTGAAAGTGGTTCAAAAGAATGGATTGGTGTTGAGCAAGAAGAAAATAGAAGTGTTTCAAACTTCTATAAAATTTTTGGGACATACAATTTGCAACGGGCAAATTTCTCTACAACAGCATGCCATTGAATTTGCAGACAAGTTCCCAGATGTACTTAAAGACAAAACACAGATGCAAAGGTTTTTGGGATGCCTGAACTATGTCAGCAATTTCTACCAAGATTGTGCCAGTCACAGGAAGGAGCTAAATAAACGACTCGAAAAGAATCCCCCTGAATGGTCAGATATCCACACAAGAGCAGTCCAAGAAATCAAAGCGAAGGTAAAATATTTACCTATACTATATGTAGCTGATGATCAAGCTTTCAAGATAGTTGAATCCGATGCAAGCAATATTGGATGGGGTGGAATCTTGAAACAAAGAATTGGAAAAGAAGAACAGGTTGTTCAATTTGCTTCTGGGGTCTGGAATTCAGCAGAGCAAAACTACTCTGTTATTGAAAGAGAGGTAAAAGCAGCATGGAATTGTATTAGCAAATTTGATGTTTATTTGATAAACAAGCCTTTTCTTCTTAGAACAGATGCCTTAGCCATGCAGAAAGTTTTATGTAAAGACATCAAGAAAGCTAGAGAAGCAAAGTTTGCTAGATGGCAAGCCCTCTTTGCAAATTTTGATTTCACAGTGGAACATATCAAAGGAAAAGATAACAGCCTTCCTGACTTCCTTAGCTGTGAATATATTAAACAGAAAGAAGATCATGTCATGATTATTATCACTGAATGGGATAATAATCAGAAACAAGAAATTTTGAAGACTGTGCCAGATGAATTAGAGTGGGAGACCTACAAGAGAAACTGGAAACCGACATGGCAGCTCCGCAATACCAAAGTACTGGATGCTAATCTACAGCCCCATACAGATCTCCAGTATTATGTGCCAGAAAGAAAAGTCTACCCAAAAGGAAGAAAATGGATGCACGACATGGTCTATGATAAAGCTAGAAGAAATGCTGAAGTAGCAAGAATAGCATTAGAACAAAATTTTCATGATATTGCTACTATTTGGTATCATGGAGGGAAAGACATAGGAGTATATGAAAGACATGTCTGCATCTATAGGACCAGAGATCTATGGAGAGAGCCTGGTCATGGCAAAGTTCACCCTGCAGCTCGATGGCCCAGAAATGATCCCCATATCATGTTTCCTAACACTGTTTATGACTTTGCAGACTACAAAAAACTCTGGTGGCAATTTTTAAATATTGATGATCAAACAGAGACTCATTATACCAGGATCAAGTTCAGCACAGTTGGCCACTATCAAGGTTATCAGCAATGTGAATGGGTCAGAGATTGGTGGAAAGACTATGGGATGAACATGACTGCTATGGATCCTATAGAACATGAAAAATATTGTAAAAACATGGGTAAAACCTGTATTATGCAATGTAACAAAGAATGTAATCACCTAGTCTATCATAATGTAAAAGAAATGGCCAGTACTGAATGGTCAACCTATCAAACAACCCCTTATAATAATTCCCTAGAAGAATACATGAGAGAGCACATGGAATGGCTCGTCCTTACCAAAGTACAACATCAAATTGTGCTGGGGAAACCCATCATTGTCCGACGAATCTACACCAAAGCATGGGACATTATGCCATATAAGCTGGACCATTTTCCGGATCTCAAGATACTTTGATGTGAACCAGTCACAAGGTCTAAATTGTGACTAGTTTTCCCATGGGATTTACTGTTCAAAAGCCTCCACAGTGTAATATTCTCTATGAATCTTTTCTCGTGGGCTTTGGTACAAAAGCATCCACTTTGTAAATAGTCGTGATATCTGTCAAAATTACTTTAAGTACAAGAATCTAATTTACAGACAATATATTAGCGTTACCCAGAAGCAATTATTCGGTCCCTCTTATAGACCTGAATTTTTCGCGGACGTCGCTTTGGTAAAAGCTGGAAAGTAATGATTCCTTCAGCTTTAAGTATTTTCTCTGATCCAACCAGCAATAATGTTTGTCCCCCCTCTCTTCCTATATAAGGAGGGTAAGGCTCATTTGTTGGGCATCGGAGTTTGGAGAGTCTAAGAGTCTTGAGTCTTGTGAGTTTTCAGTCGAGTGTATTTCCTGCTCTGCATCTGTGGACCTAAGGGTCTGATCTGCTTGCACCATGAAAAATTCACTCAAGTCCTTAGGTGGTTTGGAAACCTGCGCATCAGTGTGCTCGACACTGGTGAGAACCTAAAGTGGCTGAACCATTAGTAAGAGTCTTTCAGTTAGTAGATGTCAGTCATAAAATTATGAGGCAGAGTCTGTCTATCGCCAAGAAGCCTCCAGTATTACTTGTTCTTTATGAATGGTATACAGTCTGGTAAAAGCGACGACAGTCAATCTCTGTAAAGAAATTCTCTCTCTGTAATATTCTGAGTTTTTGTAAAAAAATGAGTACACCATATTTCCGCAAATCGAGTATCTCTGTGAATTAAAAAGTCTATTGTTATAGTAGTTTTGTTCAGCTTTGGTCCGAAGTTCGCAGGAAGTTCGCCAAAGGATCGAAGGTACACCAAGGCTGTTGTGAGGCCTGGAAGCCGTTGTGTAAGCTAGAAGAGTTTGAAAGATCCGAGTAGGTTCACCACTGGTTCACCAGGAGTTGGCCATCAACACTAACAAAGACGCACAGCAAGTTGCAAGCTCGTGACAGGAGCCCCTGCATAAAATTGGTATCAGAGCCAGTAACGTCTAGTTCTTGAGGTTGTTACTCTAAAAACTAAAAGTACTCTTATTCAGAATGGAATCATTCAAAAAATCTGTTTCTTTCAGAGAACTTGAAGAGAGAGATTCTCAAGCTGAGGAAAATCCCCTTAGGGAAATGTTTGCCAGTAGTTCTAGTAGAACTCTCAACTCTGCTGAACTCACTTATGAAGAAACTCAGCCCTCTACTCGGTGGGAATTACCAGCTATAACCCCATCAGAAGTCTATAGCGACTTAGCACCCTTTCATTTAATTGCTGCTTCTAGAATAAGTATTAAAGAATCTGTTAGTCAAGTCCAGGAAAACTCTGATAGTATCCAGACTATATCTCTGCTTAATCCCAAAGCCTTACAAGCAGAAGCAAAAAAGGTAAAGACAAATTATTTTCATTTAGGGTGCATTTGGGTTGGAATCAATCCTTTAATCCATAAAGGATTACACACTTTTGTGCTTGCTACTGTAAGAGACATGACGCACAACAAGTATACAGATTCCATTATCGGCGGAATTGTGGCCCCTCTGTCGGATGGTCCAATCTATTTCGACTGCTTCCCAAATTTCTCTGTGTATGTCTATGATGAAACCATTAAGGAAATCCTACAGTTGCAGATCCAAACAATGGGTTTTGATATGAAGAAGAAGAGGAATAAGATAGCCATACAGACTAAAGCCTGTTTTCGACATACAAATACTTTGTGGCTAGCTATCCGTCATACACCTAGTAGAGACTCCAAGTCTAGTGTTGTAGTCAAAAGGGGTTACAATGGGTTATGTGGTGTGGGGTACAGACAAGGGTTTCAAAAGGACCATGCTCCGCTTGGTATTTGGCTCATGTCATAACATGAATTTTGTAATGGCCTACTTGATCCTATCATGCTAATTTTGATTAGTGTTTAATTAACCTGAAAATATTGACATATAATTATTAAGTAATATTGGTATATACCTCCACTTGTGAAACTGTAATTTTATTTTATTGATATGATTATTATTATTATTTTTCAATTCCCAAGGTGTCTTCTCAAATTTACTTTTGGATAGGATATGGTCTTCTCCAATTTATTTCTAAATTAAATATCCATATTCCAAGGTGTCTTCTCAAATCTACTTTTGAATAAGATATGGTCTTCTCCAATTTATTTCTAAATTAAATATTCATATTTCTATTTCCAAGATGTCTTCTCAAATCTACTTTTGGAGAATATATGGTATTCTCGAATTTATTTCTAAATTAAATATCCATATTCTATTCCCAAAGTGCCTTTTCAAATCTACTTTGGATAAGATATGGTAAGAAAATTTAAAGATATTAAAATAAAAATATGAGGGGGTAGTCATGACATTAATGATAGGTGGTTGAGGTGGATAGGAGGAAGAGACATAAAATGAAAGGAGGATGAAAGGAGAATGGGGAACCTTGGCCTTTGTTTTGGGCATTGGAGGACTTTATTTTGGGGAGGAATGTGGAGGAGAAGGGAGAGAATGAGAGAACTAAAACTTGGATCTATTGGACACTGTTTCTTTTAACTTGGACACACTACAGCTGGTTAGACTTGGGCTTGGAGGGACAGGGAACATGTGGAGGTTCCCTGGGCTAAGAAATCATTCCTAATTGTCTGGGAGGTAAATTCAGTCATGTAGCGAAGAGGAGCATCCCAACATAGTCAGGAGCATCCCAACCAAGCTACTAGAACAAGTATTCTTCCATTTGTTGATTACTTATGTAAATTGTTTCAAATGAAATTTCTTACTTGTTTAAAATGTTCTAAATAAAATTTTACTGATATGTTATTACGAAGTAATTGTAGAATTATAAACATGTTATTTATTCTTATTATAGTTAAATTAAAGGATGAATCTAATTTAGTTAGAAGACCTAGGATAAGTCCTCACATATGGTATTAGAGTGTTGGCATTATGGCACTATGGACATGTGTTGAACTTGATGGCAACCCTCTCACAGACGGACATTTCTCTTATATACATCTTGATGGGGACAAAAAGAGCCAAGAGGAGAGAAGAGGGGCCATTTACATATGTTTATTGGAACACTTATCGGGAGGTATCGGGCTTATTAAAACCCATATATGCATGCATTAATATTATCGGGAGGTGTTTGGGCACTTAAAACCCATATATATATATATATATATATATATATATATATATATATATATATATATATATATAGATATAATAAACAATAGCATTTCCCCCTTTCGGCGGATAAACATAGTTATATGTGTTAATACATATATATCGGCATATATGCGCATCGGGGGTTCGGGTATGTAACACCGTTGAAACCTCCGATTGCGAGCGGACCCGATGGCATATCAAATTTGGCTTATAATAATATTGCATCCGCAGTTCGGCATATATGCGCATCGGGGGTTTGGCTATGTGACTTCGTTGAAACCTCCGATTGCGAGCGGACCCGATGGTGGCATCAAACATGGTTTATAACAATATCGCATCCGCAGTGTATCGCAATACATAAAGGGTCGCCCACCCCAATCCTCCGATTGCAATAAGAGGGGGTGGACCCGATAGAGGGATTAAAGGCATCATATATTAATATCGTATCTGCGGTAGTCGCCCATTTTATAAAAGCCTTCCTCATCTAATCGCCGATAGCGATAAGGAGCGGACCCGATATATTATTGATATGAGTGCATTCAATTAAAAGTCCGCCTCTTCGCCCGTTTGGACCGTTTTCATTGTTTTCCTACTTAAGCTATTTTCTTAAGAGATCGGTCAACACAATTACACCCCAGGTTTTCGGATCCTCTGGTTTCGATTCTTGGTATTATCAAAAGCGTGAATATATAAAGAAAAGGGGATCTTGCGGCAAAGTATCGATTATGAATTGAAGATCTTAAGGGAGAATTGATTGGCATTCTTGTGATCGGTTAAGGAGCAATTACTGATCAAGGAGAATGCACGTAGAACAGAGAAAAAGGATCGCAGGCTTGAAGTTCAGATAGTTCTTCGAGAGAAATCGCATTGCTTCGGGTGTATTGCAGTTCAGGTTCTGGGTGCGCATATTGGGTTGGTCTTGTGCCTAGCCTCCGGGTGCACTGTTATATGTATATCTTTTGCATTGTGTTCTAATTTTGGCATAAACAACCTCTGTTTTAATGGGTGACCAGATCGAGCAATTATTTATATTTTGATCTAGTGCTTGGGTTGGCACTTGGGTGATTTTGAAAAATCTGCTCTGATGCTTGGGTAATTCTGAATATTTGTTTGTACTTGATGACCATTTGATCTTCTTGGATCCAGTCTAAAAATTAATGAAACGTGGTCCTTGAACGAAGTAGGGGGTTGTAGCTCCCTTCCAGGAGAGACTGGAAAATGAGAGAGGGTTGTAGCTCTCTGCAGGTTGCAGCCTGCGTACTGGTAAAGGACTGCACCAGTACAAATTCATTGTAAAAGAAATTATATTTGAAAGAAGATAGAGACATATTGCAGTAGGTGGTTTTCACCCACATTGAGTTTCCACCTTATATCTGGTGTTCCGTTGTGTGAAAATCTGTTTTTAACTGTTCTTGTTCATCTTTTTATGGTACTGACATACAAGTTAATTATCAATTTCGGAAGAATAATTTAAAGCATAAATCTGGATGGATTATTGAAAAGAAATTAAAAATACTGATTCACCCCCCCCCCCTCTCAGTATTATTTCCAACAATTGGTATCAGAGCAGGTCCTTCTGAAGAAGCTTGATCGCTTGAAGGTCGTTCATCATGAGCAACTAGGAGAGGGAAGCATCAATCAGGCCACCAGTTTTTGATGGGACAAACTTCGTATATTGGAAGGTAAGAGTTACTGCCTATCTTCAATCTCTGGGTATAGAAGTCTGGGACATCATAGAAACAGGGTATACTTTTCCATCAGCTACTCCTACAGATCCAGCTGAGAAGAAGAAATATGAAACAAATGCAAAGGTGGTCAATACTCTTCTAAGATGTCTATCTCAATCAGAATTCGTGAAAGTTATGCAGTTAAAATCAGCAAAAGAAATATGGGACAAGATTGTCCTAAGCTATGAAGGAGATGATCAGGTAAAACGAGCAAAACTTCAAACCCTCAGGATTCAGTATTAAAATCTCAAGATGTATAATGATGAAAGTGTGGCTAACTATTTTCTTCGTGTAGATGAGAATGTTAATTGTATGAAAAACTTGGGAGAAGAAATAAAAGAGGCTGTTGTGGTTGAAAAAGTTCTAAGATCTTTGTCACCTAGGTTTGAATCTAAAGTTTCGGCAATAGAAGAAAAGGAGAATCTACAAAGTCTTAAAATTTCACAACTGCACAGAATTCTTACTGCTTATGAAATGAGGAAAGGAGGTCCATCGGACAGGAGAGAAGCTGCCTTCAAGGCTTCAGGCAAAGGAGAATACTATGAATCAGGACACGTGTCAAAAGAAGAAGAAGAATCAAATTTTGTCAAAAATCTCCAACGGGGTGCTGGACAATTCCGAGGTAAGTTACCTTTCAAATGATTTGCATGTGGAAGAGTGGGTCACTATGCTGCCAAATGTCCTCATAAAGAAAAGAATGACAAGGGAAAGGAACCTGTTAGATGGAACAAGAAACAGAATGCTAACAAGAAAAGCTATTACACTCATGAATATAGTGATGGACTTTCAAATAGCGACGAAGATGAACGAGGTAATGAGTATAAACTTTTAATGGCTTTTGAATATGATGACTACATGGATGATATAGATGTAGAAGGTTTTTATGAAGAGATGTCTAATCTCAAAACTTGCTTAGAAGAGAGAAAAGTGATTATTGATTCTCTGCAATGTCAACTGGCTGAAAGGGAAAAACATCTTGAAAAATTGGAATGTGAGATTGTTGGTCTTAGAAAGGAGATTGAGGAAACAAAAGCTATTAATCTTAAATTTTTTAAAGGATCTAAAACTCTGGATGAGATTGTCAATGTGCAGCGTTCTCCACTAATCAAGACAGGTCTAGGATATAATGGAGAAACATCTCAAGCATCCACCTCCAAAAGTTATCTTGATGCAGCAAGGAGGAGCGAGCAAATGCCTAATAGAAATCATCAGGTAAATCAGGGACAATTTACATCAAGAACGAACAAATATTATCAAGAAAATCGGGGGCAAGCTACCTTAAGGACAAATAGAAGCTACAATCAGCCACAGGTAAAATCTTCCCAGTTTGCCTCAAGAATGAATGTCAGTAGAAACTACAATCGGATGGATGATAGATTTGATAATCACAGGAGTTTCTTCAATGGCCAATGTTTCTCTTGCCATAACTTTGGGCACAAAGCAGCTCAATGTGTTGCCTATAAGACAATCATGACTAGAGAAGCTCAAAAACCAAGGAATATGACTGGAATCACGAAAAGGACTTATAACAATTTTTCGGCCCTTGAAAATGAAGTTGAATGTTCTATTTGTAATAACTTCGGTCATGAAGATTCTGAATGCAGGAGCAGTTTTTGGAAGACCACTCAGAAGAAACAAACCGCAAATGCCAGAACATGGAGAATGAAGGAACCACAATCAAAAAGATGTGGGATAGCTTTTTATGCAGAAGGATAGGAAAATCTATGGTATATCGACAGCGGATGTTCGAAGCATATGACAGGGGATAAAGAAAAACTTGAATCATATACTGCATTAGAAAAGGGAAAGAAGGTTTCCTTTGGAAACGATACCCCTGCAGCCATAAAAGGAAAAGGCACTGCTCAGTTGAAAGAAAAGGTCAAAGCTGGAAATGTTTTGTATGTTGATGGCCTGAAGCATAATCTATTGAGTGTTAGTCAGATGTGCGATCAAGGAACCGAGGTAATATTTCGATCAAATGAATGTAGTGTTCGTGATCTTGATACAGGAAAAACAGTGATCAAAGGCAGAAGAACTCCAAATAATCTATACATATTTGAAGAAGGACAACAACAATGCTATTTGAGCAAGGATGATGAACACTGGTTATGGCACCGGAGGTTGAGGCATCTAAGTTTTTCACAAATAAGGAAAGGATGCAAATACCAGGCAGTTCGTGGTCTTCCAGATATCAAAATTCCAGACAACACCATATGCAAATCATGTCAGTTTGGCAAGCAAACCAGAACTAACTTTCCTGAGAAGGAAGGATCAGCTAGCAAGCCTCTTGAGCTAGTCCATGCAGATGTATGTGGTCCATTTAGGACAAGGATGCCTCAAGGAGAAGAATACTTGATATTATTCATTGACGACTTCTCCAAGTTTGTTTGGTGAGGACTTATGAAGCACAAAGACGAAGCATTCGAAAAATTCAAATCCTTCAAAGCCTTGGTTGAAAATGAATCAGATTACAAAATTAAGTGCCTCAGGTCCGACAGAGGTGGGGAGTTTACCTCAAATGAATTTTTCGATTTCTGTGAAGAACATGGAATAAGAAGGGAATTTTCTACAGCTAGGTCTCCTCAGCAAAATGGAGTAGTGGAAAGGATGAACAGAACAATCCAACAAATGGCTCGTGCTATGCTTGATGAGTCTGGAACTCCCGCAACCTTCTAGGGTGAAGCTGCATTTGTTGCGGTTGTTATTCTCAACAAAACAAATGTCAGATTGAACAGCACTCAAACTCCGCATGAGCTCTGGTATGGTGAGACTCCTTCCGTAAAGCACTTCAAAATTTTTGGGAGCGAATGCTATATTAAGAATACTGATGAACAGCTTGGCAAACTTGAGCCTAAAGCAGATGAAGGCATTCTCCTTGGTTATTCTCCTCACGCAAAGCATATAAGTGTTACAATGAGAGACTTGGAAGAATTGTTGACAGCATTGATGTAGTGGTTGATGAAAAGGGATACATTCCTAGGCAAGTAAGGTATGAAAATATCGAAGAAGATGAAGACTACCCTCCAAATCAGACCAATGATGAAGAAAAATAACCTCAAGAGGCACTCGAAGAACAAATAATGATAGAAGAGAAGACTCCATCCAGGTATGTACAGAAGAATCATCCAGAATCTCAAATTTTGGGACAAAAAGAGGCAGACGTACAAACAAGAAGATCAACTGCTGAAGCTTCAAGCTATTTGGCATTACTCTCCTCCACTGAACCACAAAATTTAAGAGAGGCATGCAAGGATGAATTTTGGGTCAAGGCAATGGATGAAGAACTTGAACAGATCGAAAAGAACAACACTTGGGAGTTGGTTCCTAGACCAAAGGATAAGAATGTCATAGGAACAAAATGGATTTTCAAAAATAAGTTGAATGAAAATGGGGAGGTAATTAGAAACAAGGCAAGATTGGTGTGTAAAGGGTATGCCCAACAAGAAGGAATAGATTTTGAAGAAACTTTTGCTCCTGCTGTAAGACTTGAGGCCATCCGAATGTTCCTTGCTCTCTCAAGCTTTCAAAAGTTCAAAGTTATTCAAATGGATGTGAAATCAACCTTTCTAAATGGAGACTTAGAAGAAGAAGTATACATTGAGTAGCCAGATGGTTTCATTCTTGGGAATGATCCAAATCTTGTATGCAGATTGAAAAAGGCTCTCTATGGTCTTAAACAGGCTCCAAGGGCTTGGTACTACCATTTGGACAAATATCTTCATCAACAAGGTTTCTCAAAAGGATCAGCAGATAGCAATCTTTATATAAAAATTGAAAATGACAAATTGTTAATACTTGGTGTGTATGTAGATGATATTATCTTTGGCAACAATGAAGAAGCTATGAGTCAAAGCTTTGCCTTGGTAATGCAGAAAGAATTCGAAATGTCCCTACTAGGAGAATTGACATACTTCCTTGGATTGCAAATCCAACAAAATGAAGACGATATCTTCTTGTCTCAAACAAAGTACCTCAAGCAGATTTTGAAGAAGTATGGCATGGAAGATTCAAAACCAGTATGTACCCCCATGGTTACAGGATGCAGTCTTAGTGCGAATAGAATCAGCAGCAGTCCATCAACCAACCTATAGATCTATGAATGGAAGTCTACTTTATTTGACAGGTACCCGACCAGACATCATGCATGCAGTGGGAATAGTTGGAAGATTTCAGGCCAATCCTAAGGAAACTCATCTTCAGGCAGTTAAGAGAATCTTCAAATATCTTCAAGGTACTCAAAACTATGGCTTATGGTATCCTAGAGACACAGATCTCACACTTCATGCTTACACAGATGCAGATTGGGCTGGAAGTGTGGATGACAGGAAAAGCACAAGTGGTGGTGCTTTCTTTATGGGTTCCAGATTAGTATCATGGTTCAGCAAGAAACAGAGTTCAATTGCCTTATCTACAGCTGAAGCAGAATATGTAGCTGCTGCATCTTGTTGCACCCAACTTCTTTGGATGATGCATACCTTACAGGATTTCCAAATCACTTGTACTCCACCTATATCCATCTTATGTGATAATACAAGTGCAATCAGCATTTCGAAGAACCCAGTCATGCATTCAAAAACCAAGCACATACTGATCAAGTATCATTTTCTCAGGGAACAAGTGCTTGAACAAAAGATCAAGTTGGAATATGTTTCTTCTAAGGAACAAGTGGCTGATATATTTACCAAACCATTGCCCAGGGAGACTTTTGAATACCTCAGGCAAAAGCTGGGGGTTGTCGACGCATCATCCTGCTGTTAATTCTCAGATTGGGGCTTGTACACGAGGTTCTTATGGGGTATACACGTACAAGGTTCAGGGGGAGCACAATTCATTGTTGGCATTATAGTATTACAAAAGGAGTAATATGTTGGTAGATGAACTGTAAATAAGGCGTGCACCATATTTGATTTCAGTAGGAGCGAACAGGGCGCTGTCTCAATATCCATGGCAATAAAGGTGCCAAGTTCAATTAACGGCACCAGCTGAAGGGAAAAACAGGGCGGTCTCTATTTTATTCATAGCCAGAATAGCTCGACTTTCTGTCATAAAGAACATGGTGTCGCCAACTACTGTGGAATAAAATGGTTGCCAAAAAACTCTAATGTTGATGTCACTTTCAGAATCTGGTTCATAATCAGGCGGAACAGGTCCTCAGGGGGAAAAATCAGGAGGAGCAAGCTCTCAGGGGGAGACATAGTCAAGAGAAGCAGATATCCGCCCTTTGCCCTTTATGTCAAAGGGGGAGAGTGCTTTTTGTGCTTTTTGGTCGGTGTTGTTGCCATCAAGTCCAAAGGGGGAGATTGTTGGCATTATGGCACTATGGACATGTGTTGAACTTGATGGAAACCCTCTCATAAACGGACATTTCTCTTATATACATCTTGATGGGGATAAGAAGAGCCAAGAGGAGAGAAGAGGGGCCATTTACATATGTTTATCGGAACGCTTATCGGGAGGTATCGGGCTTATTAAAACCCATATATGCATGCATTAATATTATCGGGAGGTGTTTGGGCACTTAAAACCCATATATATATGTATTATATAATAAACAATAGCATTTCCCCCTTTCGGCGGATAAACATAGTTATATGTGTTAATACATATATATCGACATATATGCGCATCGGGGGTTCGGGTATGTAACACCGTTGAAACCTCCGATTGCGAGTGGACCCGATGGCATATCAAATTTGGCTTATAATAATATCGCATCCGCAGTTCGGCATATATGCGCGTCGGGGGTTCGGCTATGTGACTTCGTTGAAACCTCTGATTGCGAGCGGACCCGATGGTGGCATCAAACATGGTTTATAACAATATCGCATCCGCAGTGTATCGCAATACATAAAGGGTCGCCCACCCCAATCCTCCGATTGCGATAAGAGGGGGCGGACCCGATAGAGGGATTAAAGGCATCATATATTAATATCGCATCCGCGGTAGTCGCCCATTTTATAAAAGCCTCCCTCATCTAATCGCCGATAGCGATAAGGAGCGGACCCGATATATTATTGATATGAGTGCATTCAATTAAAAGTCCGCCTCTTCGCCCGTTTGGACCGTTTTCATTGTTTTCCCGCTTAAGCTCTTTTCTTAAGAGATCGGTCAAAACAGTTGCACCCCAGGTTTTCGGATCCTCTGGTTTCGATTCTTGGTATTATCAAAAGCGTGAATATATAAAGAAAAGGGGATCCTGCAGCAAAGTATAGATTATGAATTGAAGATCTTAAGGGAGAATTGATTGGCATTCTTGTGATCAGTTAAGGAGCAATTACTGATCAAGGAGAATGCACGTAGAACAGAGAAAAAGGATCGCAGGCTTGAAGTTCAGACAGTTCTTCGAGAGAAATCGCATTGCTTCGGGTGTATTGCAGTTCAGGTTCTGGGTGCGCATATTGGGTTGGTCTTGTGCCTAGCCTCCGGGTGCACTGTTATATGTATATCTTCTGCATTGTGTTATGATTTCGGCATAAACAACCTCTGTTTTAATGGGTGACCAGATCGAGCAGTTATTTATATTTTGATCTAGTGCTTGGGTTGGCGCTTGGGTGATTTTGAAAAATCTGCTCTGATGCTTGGGTAATTCTGAAGATTTTTTTGTACTTGATGACCATTTGATCTTCTTGGATCCAGTCTGAAAATTAATGAAACGTGGTCCTTGAACAAAGCAGGGGTTGTAGTTCCCTTCCAGGAGAGACTGGAAAACGAGAGAGGGTTGTAGCTCTCTACAGG
Source organism: Pinus tabuliformis (assembly GCA_031772625.1). Taxonomy (NCBI): domain Eukaryota; kingdom Viridiplantae; phylum Streptophyta; class Pinopsida; order Pinales; family Pinaceae; genus Pinus; species Pinus tabuliformis. Next base: position 82,108,110 of record CM062819.1, on the reverse strand, counting down.
TTGCAGCCTGTGTACTGTTAAAGGACTACACCAGTACAAATTCATTGTAAAAGAAATTCTATTTGAAAGAAGATAGAGACATATTGCAGCAGGTGGTTTTCACCCACATTGGGTTTCCACCTTATATCTGGTGTTCCGTTGTGTGACAATCTGTTTTTAACTGTTCTTGTTCATCTTTTTATGGTACTGACATACAAGTTAATTATCAATTTCGGAAGAATAATTTAAAGCATAAATCTGGATGGATTATTGAAAAGAAATTAATAATACTGATTCACCCCCCCCTCTCAGTATTATTTCCAACATAGAGCAGGTTGTAGCCCTTGAAGTATATGAGCCCTAGCATCGATATTTGTTGAAATCTATTACATAGGTTGAATTGTTAAAACTTATTCCTAGATTGATACCAAATATTGTATCATTACTATATTTATATGCTAAAACAAGTGCTCATGCCAACCTACACAAATGTGCACAAGAATATAAGAATTTATTATTTTCCAGCATTCTAGTTATCGGAAAAAGTGTTTGAGATCCATCGCCACATTGGTTGCTATCTAGCATGTTTGTGAAGTTGTGGTAATTGTGTTTTTGTGCTGATCTGTGTTTGATGTGATCCCCGAAATAAAGAAATCAAATAATAGATACATAGAACATATATTGTTAGTTTTGAGTATTTTTGGTATTTGTTAAAATCATAGTAATCTAATATATTCAACGGAATTCTTGATTGACTTTTTCCTAACCACCTAAATGAAATATATATATATATATATATATATATATATAAGGTTTTGAACTCCACCAGAAAAGTGGGATAGGAGCGAAACCTTCGCCCCTGAATTTTGAAATTTACAAGCTAGAATAAGTTGGTTGCTTCGGCAGAATAGATAATCCCCACTCACGACCTCTTACCCAAAGGACTCTGAGTTTAATGGTATTAATTTGTATTTCTCCTAAGTAGGGTTAATCCATGCTAGCAATATTAAGAAGCCAATACAACCACACACAAAAAAACCACTACTCATCCTAACACTCTTGATCTATAAAGCATTGTGCCTTGCCTAGTAATAAAAGAAAACTAAACAGACCTTATTGTATTGATATCTAAAGCATTGTGATTTTCCTGGTGATCAATGCACCCAAACTATATGAACTGATGTATTCCTCTAATCATCTAAAGAATTTCTATGCATCATTGAACTCTAGAAATTGGATCATAATTTGCTAGTTGCTTGCATCTCAAGAGAGTAGGGGAAGGTGGCTTTGTTCGAATCAATCATTCAGATTAAGAAATTTCATTTGAGAAAAGGGGTTGGACTAGGAAATTGGGTTTAGTCTAATAATGGTTGCCCTGCTACACACAACAAAACAAGAAGAGAGTAATTATCGATATATGAATTACACAGAGTATGCACTGTTTAGGAGAGGGAAAGGACTATTATCTAGAGTACAATAGGCAAGTCTCATGCATTTTTCTAAGAAAAATCAAGCAACTAGGTTTTAAAACCATACAAGACCCTAGAAGTAGTAGAATTGAGCCCTAGTAATCATGGAAATAAAACTGAGTAAAAATAAAGCATTTTTAACATCTTTCTCCATATTGACTACAATAATTCTACACCCTCGGGGATTGTAAAAACTCTATTCAAACAAAGTGTAGTAATTCAACCGTTGCCTTTTTATAGATAAACACATTGCATGGCAACTTGTTGTTGGGCTTCCACATCTTTCCCTCTCTTTTGGAGCTTGAATCGATTCTAATCAGTGAAAAATTTTGTTTGGTCCTTGAGCTTTACCAATTAAAAATCTAAAAAAAAAGGGGTTTCTTAATTTCTTAATGAGATAATGTGACCCTTTGTCTTAACATTTATTTGCATCTATATGAACAATTAGCATGATTCAGAATTATATGAAAATTTAGCATTATTTAGAACTATAAAGGTGACTGGTACACTATCGTCCTCTAATGTTTTCATTTATGGTGCAAGCTTTTTGAAATTCATGGGGAATAATTAAAAACTTTTGTGTGTAAAAAAACTTGGAAAGGTGAAGAGAACTAGTGTACAAATCAATTAGTTGGAACTTCTAACTATTATATATTTGTGGTTGGGTGTTAAGGAATTAAATAACTCTTAAAAGAAGTCACTGTCGCTGGCACAATCCTGGTAGAAATTGTTGACGTAGTTTAGGCATCCCAAAAACCTTTGCAGCTATCTTTCGTCTTTAAATACATCTGGGAACTTGTCTGCAAATTCAATGGCATGTTGTTGTAGAGAAATTTGCCCGTTGCAAATTGTATGTCCCAAAAATTTTATAGAAGTTTGAAACACTTCTATTTTCTTCTTTCTCAACACCAATCCATTCTTTTGAACCACTTTCAAGAAAATATTTACAAGTTTAAAATGGTCATCAATGTTCTTGGAAAAGATTAAAACGTCATCAATATAAACAATTAGCCAATCAAAGTGTGGCTTGAAGATATCATCCATGACTTTCTGGAACTTTGAGGGAGCATTTTTTAGACCGAATGTCATGACGTTCCATTCATAATGCCCTGCTGGAATACTAAAATCAGTCTTAAATTTATCTGCTTCATCAATGGCAACCTGCCAAAATCCTGCCTTTAGATCAAATTTAGAAAATATTTTGGCACCTGCAATTTTTCTTATCAAATCTCCTTTATGCGGAATTGGGTAGGTGTCATGAGCTAGTACTGAATTGAGAGGTTTGTAATTTATAACAAGTCTAGGAATTCCTTTAATCTGTTCAGCTCTTTTATTTACGTAGAATCCGTAGCAGTTCCAGGGGCTATTGGACTCTCTGATCAGTCTTCTGTCAAGCAATCGCTGGATTTCTTTTTGGAAAAGATCCCTATATTCTTTGCTCATTGGGATAGTTCTGCTTTTGCAGGTTTTCCAGTATATCCCTCTTTGTAGGGAAGCTTGATAGTATGTTGCTTCCTATGCCAGAAGGCATTTGGTTCTTTTGAGCAGCATGTTTCTTCCAATTTCTCTTTCAGATCCTGGATCTTTCTTTTGACTTGGGGCAGTTTTAGCTGTTCTTCAATCCTTAGTGTGTCTTTCATATCTTTGAGATCTGACAATAGGGATTCTACTTTTTCCAATTTTTGCATCGCTTGGACCATTGTAGAAATCCTTGGGCTCGAAACGTAAGGAAGTTCAATTTTCTTTATTTTTCCTTTTGATGTAGGAATAGAAATAAAATAGCCGGCTCTCCCTCCTTTTAGCCTAGCTGAGCCATGAGGTTCTACTGCAGCTAAAAAGACATTTCCTAATATACAATCAACAGAAATGTCTGCTACAGTAAATTTCATATATACACAATGAGTGTCAAAACATAATGATGCTCTGGGAATTTCATATTGGAGTTTCTTATTTCCAAGGCCTACTATCGTTCTTTCAGCTGAAACCCAATATTTAGCTCGAACACTCTTGATATTGATGATATTGATGTCGACACCAAAATCTAACAATGCAGTCATTTGAAAGATTTTCCCTTGGATACAAATCTTTACCTTAACATGATGTTGCTGATAGGTCATTGTAAATAACCTCACATTGTTGGAGGGAAATGTTCCCCTAGGGCTTTTTGGGTTGAAACCTTAGGAAACTGAAAGTTATCTATTCAAAGAAACACACATTCACATAGCCATTATGCTATTATAAGCAAATTCTATTGTAAAGGGTACGTACCTTAGGTCCTACGTTTGAGAAGGCCCTTAGGGTCCAAACTCTTCTTGGAGTTCCCTTCTTCTCTTTTGTCCTGCAAAACAACCAATTCCAAAGAACACAACAGTATATGGACAAAACTTTATAAAGAAACCATCTTCATGTTATAAATAAAGGTAGTTAGTTATGAAATCCAAACAACCATTTACATATGAATTCTAAACATTAATATCATAAACATAAAGAAGATTTATATCGGGAACCAAGACATGTGTTTCTTTTATTATAGACAAATAAAGTACATAAAAAGGAATAATTTCACCTGAGTCACCTTCAACAAGCTCCAAGCAAAGCTTCCTTGTGGATCCGTTCCAGCCTCAAGCCTTCAACAAACTCCTTCCATGACTCACTCCATGATGTCATAAATGGTGGATGAACATCAACACACAAGGAAACAAGAGTTTCCTGTACAAATGGGGGAAGTGCAGAAGGCACAAGGGACTTCAGACCTGGTCAGGGGGAAAATCTCAGCATAATAACCTTTCTCTCTCTTCTCTCCTCCTTTAGGCCTTCCCTTTGAGGTCCTTTTATACCTCTCCCAAAGTAGTTTTTTAGTTGGGAGTTGGTTGGGAACAGTTGGGCCAAGGGCACTAACAGGTGATCAGCAGGTAAAACCCGCGATCTCTGCCCGAAAATAAGGAGTTTTATATTTTTTTAAGTGTTTTAATACATATATGCGGGTTGGGTATACACAGACCTGCGTATACACGCGTTTAACTCAGGGCAATGTCGCGTATAAGGGATAAAAAACTGTTTTTTAAATTTTAGGACCAGGTCTGGAAGGAGGGGTTGCCCTAGGCCATGAGTGCAGCATCACAAACCATAAGAGTGAGATTTGGAGCTATAACAGATGCCCCCTAATATATAAGGTCAGAAGGGGTACATGATGGCCGAAATGTATTATGCAAGTACATGGAAAGGAAATCTGTCAAAAACTGAGGAGGACTTCACCAGAATTTAGCCTGCCAAGCCACCAAAGGAGATCAGAAAGAAACACTATCTGAGGCGAGCATACCCATGCTCAGAAAAAGTAAAGCATGTCCGCATATCAAGTACAAGCAGATCCACTAAGTATACAAGTATAAATGACTAGAAAATACATAATGGATCATCTGATCATGATGAACAAGTATATGTCTAAATATCACATATAAGACTGTCAATGATGCTGAAAGATGCAACGAATCACTGATATCAAAGACTGATCCCAAAAGGTACCAACTGAACATGATGGAATAGGATGGTACTACACTGCAAACTCAGGTGCCAACATATAGAATGTCGCCATGACTGACTGCAACATATAAGGTGGAGTGGTATCAACTAGCAGCAACAGGAGCAACTGTCAAGTGAACCAATGAATGCTGATACAACTTGAGGTCTTCACCGACCACCGTGGTACATTTCTACACCATGGGAATAAATGATCTGAAGTCGACCATCTGAGAAATTGTTTGATTACCAATCATTGATGTATACCGTTAACAAACGCGAGACTACTCACCGATAATGATAATGAGCGTCAAGGTACCCAGTACAATCTAACAAGTGTTAATAGATGAGCTGGAGTCGAACACCTGTAAGAATCTATCGATCAGGAGACAATGATGGTTTCCCACTATCGATAGCGAAGGATCTACCACTAATGACTGAAAACCCCAAGGTACTGCCAAATGGACTCTAGATCTTTGCCCCAAAGCAATGAGTCGAAGTCGATAGGGAAAGATCCGCTAGAAGGAAGGCATTAAGGCATCCTTCATCAATCTAGAGCGAGTGTAACCCGTAGGCCAATAATGTGGAAGGAATCGGACAAAAGAGATGTAGTAACCGAACCGAAGTACGTTTCCGGTGTACACAAGATGTGGCTAGCGCATGACAGAAACCCTCTGAACCAACCAATAATGAAAGTTGACACAGAGGCGAGGTATCCACCAATAGGGTCAAATGGAAACCAAGGTACTGCATGAATCCCAATGTGTGATAATGTAAGCTGATGTCGAACATAAGGGAAACCACTCAGTAAAAGACCCATGATACTGATCGATGCTGAGCACAAGGTGACCTATCAATAATGAAAATAGGGCCAGGGTGCAGCTCTAGGCCTGTCCTCAGAGCAAGGTGTCGTCGTCGATAAGGACAAGACCCACCAGCAAGAAGTCAATGGGGACCTTCTCAAACTGGCACGAGTAAAGGACCAATATAGCTGATGTGATGATAGACATGATACTAACAACCAGGGATGGCCGACTGAAAAATGAGTCAAGAGACACCGTAGAAAGGCCGACTCAGGCTAACTTCCCTTGAACAAAAGCACGACTCAATGTGACTATGTGGCAGCATATGATGACTCTGTATAAGTTCGTCATGCAAGAGGCACGAACGAACCCTCCATATGATTGGAAGAGATAACCAATCGGGGGAGAACTGACTCAATAACAAGGTTAAGGCGTACCTAAGTCAAACTAAATCCCGCCCAAATGGAGGAGACTTTGTTTTGAGTGCTTTGTTCAAGGGCGACATGACTACTCTAGCTGCCAACAATAAATGGAAAAAATGTCTCATTCCCGCTCTTTTTTAGAATATTTAATTTTTTTTTTGGTCTTTTTTTGTTAAGCTTGAAAAAGAATAAAAGAATGCTATGGTATAGTGGAAAGAACGAGTGCCGGTGAAACAAATGATCTAGTTCCTAGGAATGGAACGTTCCTATGCTCAATGTAGGGAGGTGAAAACTAGTCAGTGACACTCAAAGGTGTGTTCCTTCCATGGGTCAAGGTGTGTCAAGTTGCAGAAGTCAAAGGTATGCAAGGTTGATTTTGCAGTCGTCATGGTCAAAAGTTGGCTTAAACACGAGTCCAAGTGAAGCCGGCTCTAGGCCAAAAGGTGCAAGTGGTCAACATGCAATGCAGTAGTACAACTCAACATAAAGGAGCCTCTAGGGTATAAGGCCAGAACGAAGCAAAGAAGCAAAGAGGAATGAGTCTTCAACGCATAAGTCATGGCGGGACTACAGAGGACTCCCGAGCCTACTCAAATCGGAGCAGCATGGGCAACAAATGTCAGTGAGGTGCTAACTACGATGCCCATGTAAAGGATGGCTCTACCATCGTGTCATGATTTAAAGAATCGGCGAGTGAAGATGGCTTACGAACCATAACACGATGGGGTCGACCCTATGGCAGATGTATCAGCAAATGGAGGCTAGTATGCATAATGCAACGGAAAAATGGTGTCCCTAACCTATATGTCAGTGAGAAAACAATACCTGCCATGACGGGTCAGCAGTCATGGAACCGTCTCGAAACTGAAAAACATCCAAAATGTCCTGAAAAACAAACCAATCTCGACATTCCAAGCTCCCAAGTTAAAAGTCACATGAGGCCAAACAAAATAAAATTTTGAAAAAATTTTGCATTTTCAAAACTTATAAAAGAGATTTTGGACTCACCATTTTTACCATTTGAGTTTGAGAGCAAAGGATTTGGAGCAAAAGGAGCAAACTTCCCATAGCCAGATTCAACCGTTCAAATTCGTCAAAAACCTCCAGGTAACTCTTATACTTAGCTTGCAATTGATTGTGACTGGTTTTAAGATTTTTGATTAATGTTTCACCGTTGAATTTTTGCCCAAAATTTCTCCGCGGCGTATACGCGGGTTGGTAATATGAAACCCGCGTACACGCGGGCCCTATACGCGACTGTGTGCACAGGGACCCACGTATACGCCGCGAACAATTTTTAAACAAAAACTAACGGTTACAAATCATTTTTTTCTCAGAATGCCTGTCACGTGGCGTGAAAGAGAGCACGCAGTGGTGGATAATGAAGTTATGAACAGTCTAGAAGCTTTAGATGCCCTACGGGGATGCGGTTTGCTTAAATTCTTCAAATTGCCGAATATGAAAGCAAACACGCGTCTGCTTGAGATGCTCATTGATTATTGGGACGTCGAGGAGGAAGCCTTTATGATCGATCAGATGCCACTCAGGGTAGAAGTGGAGGATATCTATTTCATCACAGGCCTTTCCTGAAGGGGAGAGGTAGTACATTCCCGGGGTAGGACACGGAGCAGTCTCACGATAGAGGACTATGTACAGATATATTGCCCAGGACATCCCAAGAAGGTTGGGAGCTAGATTTCCATCACACATGTGGTGAGTTTATCGCTGAGGATAATCTTGTTCACCATAGCTCGAGTGAATGAATCGTCCTCTCTGCATCAGGCATCACGGCTGACCATGAGCGTGGCAGTTGACTGTCTCACTACTGTGTTCGACTGGTGTACTCCTCTTTGGCCAACATGAAGAGCCATCTCACTTCTATTAGGAGGGGACAGACCAAGAACTTTGGATATGGGACCATCCTGTGCACTTTCTTTTTCGAGAAGGTTCCCACACTCCGCCCCAGGGTAGCAGTTTCCATCAGCACCCCACGCGATCCATGCATGGGCCAGTGGGCTGATCTGATGAAATGTTTGGGGGGTGGGGAGGTCCCAAGGACTGCCTTCGACGATGACTTCTTCACCTGGTGGGATCAGTAGATCATCGCCATGGATGACTACCCCTATGCTGGGCTAGATTTCCGAGGAGATCTTGATCTAGCATTACCACCGAACGTAGCATGGGGCAAGATTGGTAACAATTTTTTGATTTTATGATTTTTTTGGATTTTTCAAATATAATGATAATTTTTGAAAAATATTTTTGATGAGATTCAAATGACTGATATGATGATCATGTTCCAGACATTGGGCCGTACAACCAGATGGGTTCCCGTGGCATGGACGGCGTGGCCGAGGAGCCGAAGAGGCGACTGCAGATACAGAACGGACTTCAAACAACATCCAACGACACTTGGTGAGACTGAGCTGCCGAGTACCGATGGCCGCCATAGAGGACCTTCCTGACGATATGCAGTGTCATGTGGTTGGCATGCCACGTGACTGGGTTCGCACTTTTCGGCGTGTGGCCAATGCAATAGTTACATACTTAGCCGGGGCATGAGATATGTCGGACATGATTATGGGCATTTGAGTCCCAATTTTGTATATTTTTGGACACATATATGTACACTCGAGACGCTTTATATATATATATATATATATATATATATATATATATATATATATATATATATATATATATATATATATATATATATATAGATATATCTACAGTTTGACTTTTTGATGCTTGATTTTATTGTGATGAATGATTGATGTGCCAGTCTAATGCCTGATTAGCGATAGAATCAGCTAACCAATTATGAGATCTTGGAATGTGCAAATAATTAATATAAGTAAATGATCTTTGCAACAACCTCACCCTTAAATACTGGCGATATAAAGATGGATCCCTTACCCAATAAATGTTATTTAATTGAGACACTATCAATTGAGAATCAAGATACACTACCAACGAGTCGATCCCATGAGAGATTGCCTCGGATAATAAATTGATAACAGTATACTCAGCCATATTGTTTGAAGCAGGACTGATGCATATACCTCTTGATACCATCAATTGACCAGTTGGATAATAGAGTACCCAAGCTGCGGAAGCGAGATTCCGAGTGTGCCTACTAGCACCATCGGCGAACCCAAAATAGACCAAGTCATCCATCAACACCTGCCACAGCAGACCAAAAAGTGTTGATATCAAAAAACTCTCGATGATATATGTACAACTATACATAAAGTACAAAGAAGCCATTGCCTGGCCAAAACTAAGAAAACTACTTCTTTAAGTAGAGCCCGTTTCAGGGCTCCACTAGCTTGTTTCCCTCAAAATCGATTAACTCATACAACCCTTTTTCTAAAACTTATTTAATAATGAAAGGACCGTACCACATAGGCTTAAACTTGCCTGCCCCAAGGTGTCTTTATCTTGGTCATAGACCAGGACAAGGTCACCTTCAGAAAAGACTCGAGGACGGACAGATTTATCATACTGCGTTTTAACCCTTTTGCTTATGAGCCTCATTCACCGTGGTGGCATCTCGACGCTGCTCATCAAGATGTTCCAAGTGAAGTAGGCGCTCTTCGAGACTCGAAGTCTCTGGAAGGAGTTCAACAGCTAATTTAAGAGATGGAATTTCACATTCAACCGGAAAGATAGATTCCATCCCATAAACCAACTGAAAAGGTGTAAAACCAGTAGCCGTTTTCACGAAGGTTCGGTATTCCCAAAGAGCCGAATACAACATAACGTGCCAATTGGATCGATTTTTGTCGATTGTCCGTTGGAGGATCGTCTTAAGAGTTTTATTGACTGCCTCGACCTGTCCATTGGCCTGAGGATAATAAGGAGACGAATGCTCCTGCTGGAAACCTAATTTGAGAGCCAATTCAGACATTAGTTGATTCTGTAAATGACTGCCATGGTCAGTGACAATCTCTCTCGGGATACTGAATCTTGAGATAACCTGATTGAAAAGAAACAATGCTGCCGTGTCACTATCATTCTTATAAGTAGGCATGGCCTTAGCCCACTTCGTAAAGTAGTCTACAGCCACAATAATGTACCTGTGATTCGCCGCTGAAGGCCGATTACAAGTCGTAAAATCAATACCCCACTTAGTAAAGGGACCGACAGTGACAACGAGAAAAAGAGGAGCTAGATGCGCGCGCATCTTCCGAGTAAAAATTTGACAAGGGTGACAGCGTTTGACCGCTTCCACACAGTCTTTAAAGAGTGAAGGCCAAAAATAGCCGGCACGTAAGATGCGCTGGGCTGTAGCAAGCCTTGATAGATGACCACCACAAGCTCCACTGTGGCAGTCATTGAGCACTGACTCTTCTTCCTCTAAGGTTAAACACCGTCGAAGGATTGAATCAACCCCTCGACGGTATAATGTGTCACCAATAATAACATAGTTTTTAGCTAGGTGACGTAATTTTCGACGTTCATCCTTGGTGAAAGTAGAGGGAAACTTCGAAGTCTGGATATAGACAATGATATCTCCATGCCAAGGGTCGACTGAAGAGATGAGGAATAAATGTTCGTCAGGAAAACTTTCCTCATAAACAGTATCCTCTCCACAAGGTAGCTCAGAAATTAGCTCCACGAAAACCATGGATTTCTTAGACTTTGCAGACAAGAACTCGAGATCGAATTCTTGCAAAATGACTATCCATCGATTATATTTGCCCCCAATCACTCGCCTACTGAGGACAAATTGAAATGGATTGACTGCCGCTAAGACAAAAGTTTTGCGTAGCAGGATATAATGACGGAGCCGTTGGACGGCATGGACAGCTGCCAAGGCCAACTTCTCAACCGGAGAATAGCGAAGTTCAGGACCTATTAAGCCTCGGCTCAAATAATAAATCACATGCTCAGTGAGAGCATCGTCCTCCTGAACAAGAACCATACCAATGGTTGATTCTGCTGCAGCGAGATATAAAAGGAAGTCTCTACCATAATCTGGTGGACTCAAAACCGGGGCAGAGACTAATGCCTTTTTCAAAGCATCAAACGATCGCTGTGCAAAGTCATCCCACACAAATGGAACTCCTTTGCATAGCAAACGCATGAACCCTTTAGTGATCTCGGCATAGTTCGCTATAAATCGTCTTAAGAAATTAGCCTTCCCTTGAAGACTTTGAAGTTGTCGAATTGAGGACGGGGAAGGCAACTGAACTATTGCCTCAACCTTGAAGGGATCAACCCGAATCCCTTCATTTGACACAATGAACCCTAACAACCGACCAGACGTAACCGCGAAAACGCACTTGTTGGGATTCAACCGGATTTTATAAAAATGACATCGCTCAAAAACCATTCGAAGATGACTAGGGTGATCAGTTCTCTTTCGAGAACGAGCAGCAAGATCTTCCAAGTATGCTTCGATGACATTTTTGATGTCATGGAAAGCATATGACATGGCCCGCTGAAAAGTGGCTCCAGCATTTTTAAGACCAAAAGGCATCTTTCTATATGCAAAGGTACCCCAGGGACATATAAAGGTTGTCTTATGTTGATCTTCAAGACGGATAGAAATTTGATTATAACCAGAAAAACCATCTATGAAGGAAAAAATTTCATTACCTGCACACTCGTCGATAATCTGATCAATGAATGGCGTGGGGTAATTATCTTTCGGACAAGCCTTGTTTAAGTCCCTAAAATCGATGCATACTCGGATTGTTCCTTGCTTTTTATCCACAGGGACTGGATTAGAAACCCAATCAGTAAGAGGAACAGGGTATATGAAACCCGCCTTTAGCAGCTTCTCAACTTCAGCTTTGATAGCTGTTGCTTTCCTAGGGTTAACCGGCCGAAGCCTTTGACGAACCGGTTTGGCGTTCTCATACGTCTTGATCTCATGTTGAACTATAGAAGGATCAATGCCAGGCATTTCCTCATAAGACCAAGCAAATACATCTCGAAATTCCTTAAATAGGTCGGTGTAAATTTGAATTTCTTTAGGGGAACATTCAATTCCGATGAAGAGATTCTCGATCACATTAGGGTTCCTAGAGATGTTTATAAGTATCGTTTTTGAAATCACCGACATATTACCTTCGGCACGAACGTGTGCTGGAGCCAAAGGGTTTGACACCGTACAAACATCGCTAGTGAAGAGCTCGGAGAATCTAGATTCTACTTCCTACAATGGAGGAAGAAAGTATGAACGATGGTGTAAGTCTTCCCAAGGTCGATCTATACCCATCATTACTTTGAGGATTGCTTCTTCAGAAGGTAAAACTGAATCTAAGCAGTCCAAAGCAGAGGTAGAATCAAGGCTCCAAGCCGGAGCCACATCACCATCTAACTCCTCTTCGGAAAAAGGAGTAGAGTGGTTGTCTGCAGAGTCTACGATAGACTGATATCTAAGCTCAGCTGCAGATATAGGGAATGCCATTCCATTCACTTGTCCTTCAACTAATGTGGTCATAGGTGAAGGCAAGGTCCAAGGGTCTGAAAAATAATGAGTTCGAAAGAACTCTTCTTAAGGGGCCTCCTTATATGATGAAATGGCATTGATTTTAGCGAAAGGAGAGGGAAGATCAAAGGTACCCATCAATGAGGAATACATTCCCACTCCTAAATTCTCAGTAGGCGGGCGAGGGTTATCCACTAAAGGAACAGTAGAGTCAGAGCTTGCTTGAGGATCGACTGGACAATAATCCATTTGATCAACCTTAACGATTTTCCCCTCATGAGGAAAGCAAATGACACGAAACAGAGTCGAAACAACGGCGTCCATTTCATATACCCAGTTCCTTCCTAATAGGAGATTATAGTCTAGGTTAGCATCTATGACTTCGACTTCAATATTGACGACCTTCCCCCCAACACATATAGGAAAGGCTGGGATAATCCCATGCGGCTTATGAGAATGACCATCAAATGCAGTCAAGATGGTGGGTGAAGGAACAACCGAAGGTGATCCAATAGCCTTCCAGCATGACATTGACATGACGCATGTGGAAGCTCCTTCATCTATAACGGTACGAAAAATGTTGATTTTCCGGTATGTAGACTTTATTTGGAAAGCCATATGATGAGGGAGCTGCTTTTTGACATTTAACATGCCAAAAGTGAGCACTAAAGAGTTAGTTGGATCGACTACTCCAATCGCGGAAAGTAAAGCACTTCGCTGAGCCGGACATGACTGGAGAACCTCTAAAGCGGACATGGCGCATGGACTCTGAGCCAGATCCTCCACAATGGAGTAATTCTAGGCGGCCCTGGCATTAGGATTAATAGTCGCGCGTTTAGAGGAACCTTTCGATATCCGTGGTATAGTCTCAACAAGGGGTCGCTCAATATGAAGGTCGGTATTTCCGGGAACAGTCTTGTCCTTGGAAGTTTCGGCTTCACCATAATCACGTGACCGAGTAGTCACATGGACGTTAGAACCCATCATGAAAACATTCGATGATTTTTCCCCTTCCTGGTTGCCCCCTGCGGAGGTACCAGGATTTGAACTTGCGCCAGCAAGAAGTTGTTGCCCTTGGGGAAAAAGGTTTGTTAACACAGCCTGAGAACTAGAAGTCCCTTGCTGTCCTAACAAGCGTTGAGCATCTTCAATATTAGGGTAGAGATGAGTTAAATGGTCTCCACTGCACAACTTGCATGGAAACTTGACTTTCTTTCTAGACTCATTTCTACCACCACCAGCGTTGTTGACGGATTTATTTGCATCAGGCTTCCCATCCTGGTTCTTTTTCTTACCTCGTCCTTTCTTTTTTCCATTGGAATTTTGATTTCCTTTGGGGTTATCGGATTGGATGGCATTAATTGAAGAAGTTTGGGGAGCCGGGGGATTAGACGATGTGACTTGGTTGTTAGAAGCAGTTTGTAAGGACAACTGCTGTAATTGGTTCAACAAGTTCACGGTAGTTGTGTCTACCGACCCAATAATACCATCAGCGTGGGGACCTGGCTTCGACTTAGCTATGTCAACCATAGACACAGGAGCATCTGGCAAGTATTTTTGTAGGATCCCAGACTGAGAGTAGCTCAGTTCTAATTACTAGGCCCTAAAAATGGCTTGCTCCTCATAATAGACTACAGACATGGAGACATCCTTGGAGATCTCGGGTTGTAAAGATTTCAAAAACCATTCGAGATGGTACTCCGGAGGGATTTCGGCTTTAATGAGCCTCTTTCTCCGTCTCCATTCCTGAATATGGTCAGAAATGTGAGTTGCCTTATCCTGACGAAAAGTGGCCAAAAGTTTAGTTCCGGCATCATAACATACAGGCAACTGGAAATGATTTAAGAAAATATTGGCTAAGTCAACGAAAGATGTAAAGCTGCCCCCTGGAAACTCTATATACCATTTGGCCACATTACCAGTCAAGGTGTGTTGAAAAAGTCTCAACCTGATCGACTCATCGATAAGGGAGTTAGATGAGCACCACAAATGGAACGTGGTTACATGGTCGCCTGGGTCCTCACCACTCTTCCCTTCGAATTTTGGAATGTTCGAAGGGAGTTTGGTTGGGACCGGAGGCCAGGCCGGATTGTACTTGATTGGATCGTTTGTTAACTTAGTGAGATCTGGCAAGTTCAACGTTGCCAGAAACGGAAGCCTAGGAGGACCTTGGGGATTCCACCCAGACTGGGTGGAACTCCCAAAGTTCTGAAAAGATTAGCCTGGATTTTGGAAGGCACCAGGCTGCCTGAAGTAACCAGTAGAACCGACTGAACCAAAAGGCAAGCCTTGTGATCCAGCAAAATTTGGAGTTTAACCAACTCCGACCGCAAAGCCTCCATAACCAGCAAAGTTTCCTCCTAAAGGATTATAAGGAGTTGATAACCCCTGATACGGATTCCAAGCTGAAGCTAAGGGAGGAATACTTTGAAACGAACTAACCGTGGAGTACGGCCTATTCCCTTGTTGGCCGATAAATGGATTCCCAGTTCCCGCGCCACTAACCCCAGGGTTAGTCCAACCTTGGAAAGGATTACTGCTTTGTCCTACAGAAGAAAAAGGCATGGATCCTATCGTCGGGTTGGAATGTGGTATATGACCACTTCCGAAAGGAAAACCCTGGAATGAAGCCGATCCGCCCATCATGGACGTAGCGGCACTAAATGGAACCGATGGAATACCCTGTGAGTGGGTGCCAAATGGGAAGAATCCAGTACCAAAAGCATTGGTTTGGGCATTTCCACTCGTGGACGGAATGGAGGTAGACCCAACTAAAGATGTGCTAGCAAAAGATCCAAACAGGAAGCAGAGGAGATGGAAATTGTTCCTCCCCCTTACACTGATGTTGGAGTTTGCATAGTCGTAGCACTTGTAGAAGCCATGCTTCCAGTAGTGGTCATTAATGGTGAGCGCGTAGCGTAACCTGGACTTGATGGTCTATGCGTCGGAGTCCCAACGTATTACAATACGTCTAGATGACTAGATGGTAGTGGAGAATTCGGAGCCGCTAATGACTCTAAGAGTTCTTCTACCTCTATGTTATTCTCCGCTTGAAAGAGAACTCGAGAAAGGACTGGAGTGTCCCTCTCTTGTTTGGAAGTGCCAGGCCTTGCTTGAACACTAATGCCCCCGAGAGGAGGATCAATCCCGATGCGTCAACTGCCGTGGGATGAAACCCACCAGTAGTATTACCTCTGCACCTTCTAGGAGAAGGCTCTAAACTTGGTGGTGAAAGACCACGAAGTTTTCGAGACCGTCTGGGAGATCGGTCAACCACTTTGAATTCTTTGTTATGTTCTAACTAAAGACTCAAAAAATTGAAAGCTAGGCCAAAAGAGCACAAAGCACACACTATAAAGTCCCTAAAGATAACAGCCAGTCAAACAACTTCCAAGTATTTCCACTCCGGTTAATTAGGACCGGACACCAAAACACCAGAAAGTGAATTAAGGGGCCTTCCGAAGATAGTCTGGGATGATGAGGGCCCAGTCCTATCAGCGAAGGTATCAGAGGAAGTTACGCTGACCTCCTAACAACAGCCTGCGCTGGTGCAAGCCCCAAAGCTTCGCAAGGGTGCCCTCCAGTAGTACTGTCGAGAGTGATGCAACGTCGACCTCAGGTGCCATGGGATTCCCCTCCACAGCCACCTGTGTAGATCCCTAGGAGTAGCAACTATGGATACCAACTCGTCGCAGAAGCCAGGCGGAATAGTCATGAGGTAAGTTCAGACAAGTAGGAGAGGGGGTATCTCTCTTCCCCATCTTCACAGACCCTCGTGCTTAACTCCTAGATCCGGAGCTTTCCTGGTCTTCCTAACGCTATTGGATTTTCACTCGCTATTCAGACTCCTATGTTTGACATTTATATGGCCTTGGAGAGTTAACTCTCCACTCGCCTAATCCAAGGCCCTAAAATCCTAAACTTGTTGGTGTAACTGTCTTAAACAAAAAGTTCTAGTGAATTTTAGTTAGCGCTTGATTTTAAAATAGGCTGTTCTTTAAGTCACAAGGTAACGAAAGTGAAACTAGTGGTGTTTTTTGATGCAAAAGAAATTAATAAAAACTTAACTACATGCACATGCACTTTTTCATTTTTCGATGAAGAGCAATTTCTATAGGGTTCAGAGGAACTTCTAATAAAACAAATTTTTCTTTTCTTTTCGTTAATTCACGCTTTACACTCACAAAAGTTAACAAAGCTATGTATGCCTAAAAAGGTATGCAAATCTATCCTAATGCAACAAATATATGCCGATGCAAGATTCGAAACTACTCTAAAACAAAAAATGAAAGTTGCTTGCTTATCAATCTTTATCTTGCCACTTAAAATGTCTAGATGGAATATGAGATGTTACCATTCATTTCGTCTAAACACTAAAAACAATTTCTAAGACAAACATAAAGAACTTTCATTCACTTAAAAGGAAACCAAATGAAAATCAAGTTCAAGAAAGCAAAACTAAGTTTTTCAAAAAGATTTTCTTCAAACACAACAACAAAAAAGTCTTTTCAAAAATGCTCTCAACAACACTGAAACTTGTGATTGAAGAATAGGCAACAAACACTTTTGCAAATTGACACCACACAATTGATGAAAACTCAACAAAAAGAGATGTGTTTAAGGATGCTCTTAACAATCAAAAGCAGCAATGAAAGCTTTGGCAACAATAACCAAAAAGATCAAAAAGACAAATTTCAAGAAAGTGTCAATCAACAACTTTCATGAAACAAAGAAGCGGATGGTCACAAAAGTGGTTTTGTCAAGCAAACAAAAAGTCACCAAAAGCAAGATTTGACACGAAGATTGAGATCAATCTCCCTACCCTGATGAATCAAAGCAGCCAAGATTCTAAACAAGAAATCTTGCGTGCTTGAACAAGAAAAGATGATGCTTGCAACAAAAAAAAACAAGACCAATACTCCTTATAATCAGAGAGAATTTAGAACAAGATGCTCGCTGTAAAAACAAAAACTGATACTGGAAAGTGATTGTTTCATACTAACTCAAACTACCAGACAGACCTTCAAAGACAAAAAGATTTACAAATCTTGAAAATTGCAAGATATACATGACTGTACTTATGTACAGATTGCGTGTATACGCTACTGTAACTAAGGAAACATGCGTATATGCGAGTTCACTTAAAGAAACATGCATACATACGCCTTTGTAACTAAGAAAAACAGTGTATATAAAAGGTTTCAAGAAAAATAAAAAACCAACTAAAGAAACTGGCAAAACTTTAAATTCAAGAACAGACCAGACAGTAACAGCAAGCAGACAATGTAGCTGAGCCCTGATTGGCTTGAAAACACCCAAACTAGGAATAAGAAGAGTGTTGTCCCCAGTGGAGTCGCCAATTCTGTTGGAGGGAAATGTTCCCCTAGGGCTTTTTGGGTTCAAACCCTAGGAGACTGAAAGTAATCTATTCAAAGAAACACACATTCACACAGCCATTATGCTATTATAAGCAAATTCTATTGTAAAGGGTATGTACCTTAGGTGCTACATTTGAGAAGGCCCTTAGGGTCCAAACCCTTCTTGGAGTTCCCTTCTTCTCTTTTGTCCTGCAAAACAACCAATTCCAAAGAACACAACAGTATATGGACAAAACTTTATAAAGAAATCATCTTCATGTTATAAATAAAGGTATTTAGTTATGAAATCCAAACAACCATTTACATATGAATTCTAAACATGAATATCATAAACATAAAGAAGATTTATATCGGGAACCAAGACATGTGTTTCTTTTATTATAGACAAATAAAG
Organism: Pinus tabuliformis; assembly: GCA_031772625.1. Classification (NCBI taxonomy): domain Eukaryota; kingdom Viridiplantae; phylum Streptophyta; class Pinopsida; order Pinales; family Pinaceae; genus Pinus; species Pinus tabuliformis. The sequence continues at coordinate 82,089,704 of CM062819.1, read as the reverse complement.
TACATAAAAAGGAATAATTTCACCTGAGTCACCTTCAACAAGCTCCAAGCAAAGCTTCCTTGTGGATCCGTTCCAGCCTCAAGCCTTTAACAAACTCCTTCCATGACTCACTCCATGATGTCATAAATGGTGGATGAACATCAACACGCAAGGAAAAAAGAGTTTCCTGTACAAATGGGGGAAGTGCAGAAGGCACAAGGGACTTCAGACCTGGTCAGGGGGAAAATCTCAGCATAATAACCTTTCTCTCTCTTCTCTCCTCCTTTAGGCCTTCCCTTTGAGGTCCTTTTATACCTCTCCCAAAGTAGTTTTTTAGTTGGGAGTTGGTTGGGAACAGTTGGGCCACGGGCACTAACAGGTGATCAACAGGTAAAACCCGCGATCTCCGCCCGAAAATAAGGAGTTTTATATTTTTTAAGTGTTTTAATACATATACGCGGGTTGGGTATACACAGACTCGCATATACACACGTTTAACTCAGGGAAATGTCGTGTATAAGGGATAAAACACTGTTTTTTAAATTTTAGGACCAGGTCTGGAAGGAGGGGTTGCCCTAGGCCATGAGTGCAGCATCACAAACCATAAGAGTGAGATTTGGAGCTATAACACATATCCTTAAATCCAAAATGCGGGTCCTCCATGCCTTCAACAACTTGCAATTCTTGGTGATATGCAGTAGGATTCGAGGAATCATCTTCTTCTTTCTTTTCTGTTTTTCCTTTTTGTAATTCTACAATTTGGACTCTAATTGCAGATATTTTTGCTTTGAGGTGGTGAATTTCACCACTTACTTCTCCGAGAGTAAGTGACCTCACTTTTCCTGGCTTTTGATGACGCATTTGAAATGATTTAGTATTCCTTTCATAAGATGCATCAATAAATAAAGGCTTCTTACATGATTCTTTAGAAGCTTTGGTCTTGAGCTGGTCAGTAAATGCTTCAATCAGGCAATTCTTCATGTCTCCTTCATCCATTGCCCTTATTTGAGATAAAATCTTCAATTCTGCCTCTTCTTCTGTGGATGCCATGAGAACCTTTTCTTTTGGAGGCTTAAGCCTTTCCTCTTCACTAGAGCTGGTGTAATAATCAGAATCATCTTCATAGAAGACATGGCAGGCGCACTCATCTAAATTTGAGCATGAACATTCAGATAAGTCTGATTCAGAATACTGGCCCATGTTAGCCTGCAATTCTTCTTCTGATGTAGTACTAAAAGAATCAAGAGACGATTCTTCTAGTTTATGTTGCTGGGTTGTATCTCTGATGGAAAGATTTGGGCATATTTATGTGACATGTGCCTTGGATTTGCATCTAAGACAAAAAATAGGTCCTGGATGTTCTTTCTTGACTTGCTTGGACTTCTGAGCATAAACAGCTGTCTTCTTTCCTTTATTGAGCTTTGATTCTTCTCCTTGGGGACATCTGGAAGCTGTATGCCCATTTTGACCACACAACCAACAAGTGATTTTATTCCACTTTTCTTGTTTGGTTAAGTGCAAATGAATATCAGAGGGGTTGTAATAATGAGTCTTTGGGACATATTTATAATAACCCTTCTTTTTATATCTCTGATTTTTATCCTTTGCAAGATATTTTCTTTTATTCTTTGGGTAATTTCTTTTATTCCTGTAGAAAGTCTCTTTAAATTCTCTTTTGGCTCTCTTTCTCGACTTTCTTTTCTTGATCAAAGGATCATCTACTGTAAGTCCATACTTGCTGTAAATGGACTTTTTATCTGGTAATCTTGATAATTTTTCCAAAGACTTGTTAACCTTTGAACTAGTACAAAGACTCACCAATGTCTTTTTAACATGAGAGTATATCTCACCCCATGTGTAAGACTCAAAAGGTAACTGGAATTTCTCTTGCATTCTGATATAATCAACAAATCTAGAGGGTAAAGCAGCAAGGTATACCTGTTTCCACAACAAATTCTTGGAGTCTTTTACCTCATAGATCCGCTGCATCCAATTTCTGTGAAAATCATCAAACTATAACATTTTATGGCATTTGAGGTTCATAAGAATAACCTCATGTTTATTGGCTATTTCTGTCTCACTGCCGCACCAATATTCCAGAATCATTGATGTTAATGCGCCAATCATATTGCTGATGACTATGCCATCTGGATTATGAATAACATCTCCTTTCTCATCTTTGAGAACTTCTGCTTCCATGGTTTCAATGAGTTTAGGAGAAGATTCAGTCTCCCACCACCTGAGGAGAGTACCTGTAAAACATTGAATGATGGTTCTGCAAGCATCTATTTCAGATTTGCCTCTGAGACACATGAGCTTATATTCAGTATACATCAAATCTATCATTTGGCGAATTTGGCCAATACTCATGTTATCAATGTTCCATTCCCTGTGAGAGTCAGGGAAGAAAGTATCAGCTTCAGGCATTTTCCCTTTTCCTTTAATATCAGGAGCAGAATATCTAGAAAATCTATGTTCCAGAGGTTCATAGATTGGAAGAATTTGTGTCTCTGGTGATTTCTACTTTATTTCTCTTGTTTCTGCTTCTGCCTCTGTTTCCTGGACCATCCGACAGAGGGGCCACAATTCTGCCAATAATGGAATTTGTATACTTGTTGTGCATCATGTCTCTTACAGTAGCAAGCACAAAAGTGTGTAATCCTTTATGGATTAAAGGATTGGTTCCAACCCGAATGCACCCTAAATGCAAATAATTTGTCTTTAGCTTTTTTGCTTCTGCTTGTAAGGCTTTGGGATTAAGTAGAGATATAGTCTGGATACTATCGGAGTTTTCCTGGACTTGACTGACAGATTCTTTAATACTTATTCTAGAAGCAGCAATTAAATGAAAGGGTGCTAAGTCGCTATAGAATTATGATGGGGTTATAGCTGGTAATTTCCACCGGGCAGAGGGCTGAGTTTCTTCATAAGTGAGTTCAGCAGAGTTGAGAGTTCTACTAGAACTACTAGCAAACATTTCCCTAAGGGGATTTTCCTCAGCTTGAGAATCTCTCTCTTCAAGTTCTCTGAAAGAAACAGATTTTCTGAATGATTCCATTCTGAATAAGAGTACTTTTAGTTTTTAGAGTACCAACCTCAAGAACCAGACGTTACTGGCTCTGATACCAATTTTATGCAGGGGCTCCTGTCACGAGCTTGCAACTTGCTGTGCCTCTTCGTTAGTGTTGATGGCCAACTCCTGGTGAACCAGTGGTGAACCTACTCAGATCTTTCACACTCTTTTGGCTTACACAATGACTTCCACGCCTCACAACAGCCTTGGTGTCCCTTCGATCCTTTGGCGAACTTCCTACGAACTTCGGACGAAAGCTCAACAGAACTACTATCACAACAGACTTTTTAATTCACAGAGATACTCGATTTTTGGAAATATGGTGTACTCATTTTATTACAGAAACTCAGAATATTACAGAGAGAGAATTTCTTTACAGAGATTGACTGTCGTCGCTTTTACCGGACTGTATACCATTCATAAAGAACAAGTAATACCGGAGGCTTCCTGGCGATAGACAGACTCTGCCTCAGAAATTTATGACAGACATCTACAAACTGAAAGACTCTTACTAATGGTTCAGCCACTTTAGGTTCTCACCAGTGCCGAGCACACTGATGCGCAGGCTTCCAAACCACCTAAGGACTTGAGTGAATCTTTCGTGGTGCAAGCAGATCAGACCCTTAGGTCCACAGATGCAGAGCAGGAAATACACTCGACTCAAAACTCACAAGACTCAAGACTCTTAGACTCTCCAAACTCTGATGCCCAACAAATGAGCCTTACCCTCCTTATATAGGAAGAGAGGGGGGACAAACATTATTGCTGGTCGGATCAAAGAAAAGACTTAAAGCTGAAGGAATCATTACTTTCCAGCTTTTACCAAAGCGACGTCCGCACAAAATTCGGGTCTATAAGATGGACCGAATAATTGCTTTCGGGTAACGCTAAGATATTGTCTGTAAAGTAGATTCTTGTACTTAAAGTAAATTTGACAGATATCATGACTATCTACAAAGTGGATGCTTTTGTACCAAAGCCCACGAGAAAATAATGATAGAGAATATTACACTGTGGAGGCTTTTGAACAGTAAAGCCCACAAGAAAACTGGTCACAATTTAGACCTTGTGACAGGTTCACATCAAAATATCTTGAGATTCGGAAAATGGTCCAGCTTATATGGCATAATGTCCCATGCTTTGGTGTAGATTCGTTGGACAATGATGGGTTTCCCCAGCACGATTTGATGTTGTACTTTGGTAAGGACGAGCCATTCCATGTGCTCTCTCATGTATTCTTCAAGGGAATTATTATAAGGGGCGGTTTGATAGGTTGTCCATTCAGTACTGGCCATTTCTTTTACAGTATGATAGACTGGGTGATTACATTCTTTGTTACATTGCATAATATAGGCTTTACCCATATTTTTACAATATTTTTCATGTTCTATAGGATCCATAGCAGTCATGTTCATCCCATAGTCTTTCCACCAATCTCTGACCCATCCACATTGCTGATAAACTTGATAGTGGCCAACTGTGCTGAACTTGATCCTGGTATAATGAGTCTCTGTTTGATCATCAATATTTAAAAATTGCCACCAAAGTTTTTTGTAGTCTGCAAAGTCATAAACAGTGTCAAGAAACATGATATAGGGATCATTTCTGGGCCATCGAGCTGCAGCGTGAACTTTGCCATGACCAGGCTCTCTCCATAGATCTCTGGTCCTATATATGTAGGCATGTCTTTCATATACTCCTGTGTCTTTCCCTCCATGATACCAAATAGTAGCAATATCATGAAAGTTTTGTTCTAATGTTATTCTTGCTACTTTAGCATTTCTTCTAGCCTTATCATAGACCATGTCGTGTATCCATTTTCTTCCTTTTGGGTAGACTTTTCTTTCTCGCACATAATACTAGAGATCTGTATGGGGCTGTAGGTTAGCATCCAGTACTTTGGTATTGCAGAGCTGCCATGTCGGTTTCCAGTTTCTCTTGTAGGTCTCCCACTCTAATTCATCTAGCACAGTCTTCAAAATTTCTTGCTTCTGATTATTATCCCATTCAGTGATAATAATCATGACATGATCTTCTTTCTGTTCAATATATTCCCGGCTAAGGAAGTCAGGAAGGCTGTTATCTTTTCCTTTGATATGTTCCACTGTGAAATCAAAATTTGCAAAGAGTGCTTGCCATCTAGCAAACTTTGCTTCTCCAGCTTTCTTGATGTCTTTACATAAAACTTTCTGCATGGCTGAGGCATCTGTTCTAAGAAGAAAAGGCTTGTTTATCAAATAAACTTCAAATTTGCTAATACAATTCCATGCTGCTTTTACCTCTCTTTCAATAACAGAGTAGTTTTGCTCTGCTGAATTCCAGACCCCAGAAGCAAATTGAACAACCTGTTCTTCTTTTCCAATTATTTGTTTCAAGATTCCACCCCATCCAATATTGCTTGCATCGGATTCAACTCTCTTGAAAGCTTGATGATCAACTACATATAGTATAGGTAAAGATTTTACCTTGCCTTTGATTTCTTGGACTGCTCTTGTGTGCATATCTGACCATTCAGGGGGATTCTTTCCGAGTCGTTTATTTAGCTCCTTCCTGTCGCTAGCACAACCCTGGTAGAAATTGCTGACGTAGTTAAGGATCCCAAAAACCTTTGCAGCTGTGTTTTGTCCTTAAGTACATCTGGGAACTTGTTTGCGAATTCAATGGCATGTTGTTGTAGAGAAATTTGCCCGTTGCAAATTGTATGTCCCAAAAATTTTATAGAAGTTTGAAGCACTTCTATTTTCTTCTTGCTCAACACCAATCCATTCTTTTGAACCACTTTCAAGAAAATATTTACATGTTTAAAATGGTCATCAACGTTCTTAGAAAAAATTAAAATGTCATCAATATAAACAATTAGCCAATCAAAGTATGGCTTGAAGATATCATCCATGACTTTCTGGAACTTTGAGGGAGCATTTTTTAGACCGAATGGCATGACGTTCCATTCATAATGCCCTGCTGGAATACTAAAAGCAGCCTTAAATTTATCTACTTCATCAATGGCAACCTGCCAAAATCCTGCCTTTAGATCAAATTTAGAAAATATCTTGGCACCTGCAATTTTTCTGATCAAATCTCCTTTATGCGGAATTGGGTAGGTGTCATCAGCTAGTACTGAATTGAGAGGTTTGTAATTTATAACAAGTCTAGGAATTCCTCTAATCTGTTCAGCTCTTTTATTTACGTAGAATATGTAGCAGTTCCAGGGGCTATTGGACTCTCTGATCAGTCTTCTGTCAAGCAATTGCTGGATTTCTTTTTGGCAAAGATCCCTATATTCTTTACTCATTGGGATAGCTCTGCTTTTGCAGGGTTTTCAAGTATATCCCTCTTTGTAGGGCAGCTTGATAGTATGCTGCTTCGTATGCCAAAAGGCATTTGGTTCTTCTGAGTAGCATGTTTCTTCCAATTTCTCTTTCAGATCCTGGATCGTTCTTTTGACTTGGGGCAGTTTTAGCTGTTCTTCAATCCTTAGTGTGCCTTTCAGATCTTTGAGATCTGAAAATAGGGATTCTGCTTTTTCCAATTTTTGCATGGCTTGGACCATTGTAGAAATCCTTGGGCTCAAAACATAAGGAAGTTCAATTTTCTTTCTTTTGCCTTTTGATGTAGGAACAGAAATGAAATAGCCGGCTCTCCCTCCTTTTAGCCTAACTGAGCCATGAGGTTCTACTGCAGCTAAATACATTTCCTAATATACAATCAACAGGAATGTCTGCTACAGCAAATTTCGTATATACTCAATGAGTGTCAAAACATAATGATGCTCTGGGAATTTCATATTGGAGTTTCTTATTTCCAAGGCCTACTATCGTTCTTTCAGCTGAAACCCAATATTTAGCTGGAACACTCTTGATATTGATGATATTGATGTCGGCACCAGAATCTAACAATGCAGTCATTTGAAAGATTTGCCCTTGGATACAAATCTTTACCTTAACATGATGTTGCTGATAGGTGATTATAAATAACCTCATATCCTTAAATCCAAAATGCGGGTCCTCCATGCCTTCAGCAAATTGCACTTCTTGGTGATATGCAATAGGATTCCAGGAATCATCTTCTTCTTTCTTTTCTGTTTTTTCCTTTTTGTAATTCTGCAATTTGGACTTTAATTGCAGATATTTCTACTTTGAGGTGGTGAATTTCACCACTTACTTCTCCTAGAGTAAGTGACCTCACTTTTCCTGGCTTTTGATGATGCATTTGAAATGATTTAGTATTCCTTTCATAAGATGCATCAATAAATAAAGGCTTCTTACCTGATTCTTTAGAAGCTTTGGTCTTGAGCTGGTCAGTAAATGCTTCAATCAGGCGATTCTTCATGTCTCCTTCTTCCATTGCCCTTATTTGAGATAAAATCTTCAATTCTGCCTCTTCTTCTGTGGATGCCATGAGAACCTTTTCTTTTGGAGGCTTAAGCCTTTCTTCTTCACTGGAGCTGGTGTAATATTCAGAATCATCTTCATATAAGACATGGCAGGCACACTCATCTGAATTTGAGCATGAACATTCTGATAAGTCTGATTCAGAATACTGGCCCATGTTAGCCTACAATTCTTCTTCTGATGTAGTACTAAAAGAATTAAGAGAAGATTCTTCTAGTTGATGTTACTGGGTTGTATCTCTGATGGAAAGATTTGGGCATCTTTCTGTGACATGTGTCTTGGATTTGCATCTAAGACAAAAAATAGGTCCTGAATGTTCTTGCTTGACTTGCTTGGACTTCTGAGCATAAACAGCTGTTTTCTTTCCTTTATTGAGCTTTGATTCTTCTCCTTGGGGACATCTGGAAGCTGTATGCCCATTTTGACCACACAACCAACAAGTGATTTTATTCCACTTTTCTTGTTTGGTTGAGTGCAAATGAATATCAGAGGGGTTGTAATAATGAGTCTTTGGGACATATTTATAATAACCCTTCTTTTTATATCTCTGATTTTTATCCTTTGCAGGATATTTTCTTTTATCCTTTGGGTAATTTCTTTTATTCCTGTAGAAATTCTCTTTAAATTCTCTTTTGGCTCTCTTTCTGGACTTTCTTTTCTTGATCAAAGGATCATCTACTGTAAGTCCATACTTGCTGCAAATGGACTTTTTATTTGGTAATCTTGATCATTTTTCTAGAGACTTGTTAACCTTTGAACTAGTACAAAGACTCACCAATGTCTTTGTAACATGAGAGTATATCTCACCCCATGTGTAAGACTCAAAAGGTAGCTGGAAAATCTCTTGCATTATGATATAATCAACAAATCTAGAGGGTAAAGCAGCAAGGTATACCTGTTTCCACAACAAATTCTTGGAGTCTTTTACCTCATAGATCAGCTGCATCGAATCTCTGTGAAAATCATCAAACTGTGACATTTTATGGCACTTGAGGTTCATAAGAATAACCTCATGTTTATTGGCTATTTCTGTCTCACTGCCGCACCAATGTTCCAGAATCATTGATGTTAATGCGCCAATCATATTGCTGATGACAGTGCCATCTGGATTGTGAATAACATCTCCTTTCTCATCTTTGAGAACTTCTGCTTCCATGGTTTCAATGAGTTTAGGAGAAGATTCAGTCTCCCACCACCTGAGGAGAGTACCTGTAAAACATTGAATGATGGTTCTGCAAGCATCTATTTCAGATTTGCCTCTGAGACACATGAGCTTATATTCAGTATACATCAAATCTATCATTTGGCGAATTTGGCCAATACTCATGTTATCAATGTTCCATTCTCTGTGAGAGTCAGGGAAGAAAGTATGAGCTTCAGGCATTTTCCCTTTTCCTTCAATATCAGGAGCAGAATATCTAGAAAATCTATGTTCCAGAGGTTCATAGATTGGAAGAATCTGTGTCTCTGGTGATTTCTGCTTTATTTCTCTTGTTTCAGCTTCTGCCTCTGTTTCCTGGACCATCCGACAGAGTGGCTACAATTCCGCCAATAATGGAATCTATATACTTGTTATGTGTCATGTCTCGTACACTAGCAAGCACAAAAGTGTGTAATCCTTTATGGATTAAAGGATTGATTCCAACCCGAATGCACCCTAAATGCAAATAATTTGTCTTTATCTTTTTTGCTTATGCTTGTAAGGCTTTGGGATTAAGCAGAGATATAGTCTGGATACTATCAGAGTTTTCCTAGACTTGACTGACAGATTCTTTAATACTTATTCTAGAAGCAGCAATTAAATGAAAGGGTGCTAAGTCGCTATAGACTTCTGATGGGGTTACAACTGGTAATTCCCACCTGGTAGAGGGATGAGTTTCTTCATAAGTGAGTTCAGCAGAGTTGAGAGTTCTACTAGAACTACTGGCAAACATTTCCCTAAGGGGATTTTCCTCTGCTTGAGAATCTCTCTCTTCAAGTTCTCTGAAGAAACATATTTTCTGAGTGATTCCATTCTGAATAAGAGTACTTTTAGTTTTTAAAGTACCAACCTCAATAACTGGACGTTATTGGCTCTGATACCAATTTTATGCAGGGGCTCCTGTCACGAGCATGCAACTTGCTGTGCCTCTTTGTTAGTGTTGATGGCCAACTCTTGGTGAACTAGTGGTGAACCTACTCGGATCTTTCACACTCTTCTGGCTTACACAACGGCTTCCATGCCTTCACACTCTTCTGGCTTACATAAATCATCTGAGCTTGAGCACAAGTTTTGATAAGCCTAACTCCTTTCATTAAAGAGGTTGTATTCTTATGTGCAGATCAAACTCATTTTTCCAGTGATTCATTCTAGGCTTAAGGTTGTTGTTCAATTTAAGTATGAATTTCTTGAAATCCTCTATGGATAATTTTTTGGGAGCGAAGTTATTATTTTCCAGAATTGGGCGCAATTTTAATTTCTGAAGCAATAAATTTTCTGGGCAGAATTCGATTATAAACATAATTTCATCAATTTCTGTCAGCACCAAATTGGATTCTCACCTAACATCATTGTCAGGATTAATTCCAAGGAAGAGACATTTTTTTGCAATATTTTGTGACAAGGGTTTATGTTCATTGAATCTCTTATAAATGGAGGTTGAATTCCATAAATTTCCAGCACTCAAATTCTTCAAACTGAGTAGATTTACCGCTCAAAAATTTGTGAGATATTTGATTTGGGTGACTAAACTTTTATCTAAGGCATAATTATGTGTTGAAATATGTGATAAAATCTAGGGGTACCTGTTATTGCATGACAAGATGAGACCACTAATTTCCTTGAGCATGATCTCTATGAATGGCAGGCTAAAACTCTTAATTTTTATATGTGAAATTCCTCTTGTTTTCAAGACAAGTTAATGGAATTTATGGGCATGATCTTAACACGGATTGGTAGGCTAATTTTATGAATCATTCTAGGCATATTCAACTACCAAATAAATCTAGTTGCCTTGTATAGAAGGTTGAAGTCAATATTAGTGTTATAGACATTTTTGGGCACTACAACCCCAATCATAAATGTCCATAAACCAAGGGCTCTTAAGTCCCTAAAAGTGTTGTTCCAACCTCTAAAATAACAAGTTCAACTAATTACATCTTCTCCCAAAAGTTCTCCATGAAAAACTACTCAGAACTGGTCAAAAATGGACCATCTCACCTGCTCCATGGTCAAAGTGTGATGCATCCCACCTAAATACACAAGGGAGGTGTGATGCATACTGAAAAGCCCTTCTATGGGGTGCGATGGGCGAGAGTGGACAAATGGCGAGGTCAATCTGCAAGGTGGAGGATCATGGAATCTTCCAGAAACTTTTCCTGTGACACTTGCCTCTCTGCATTCGCCCAAGGATGAGTAAGAGATCATCAATCTCCAAGTGGAATCAAGAACTATCAGAGAGAGGACACTAATGAAAAATCAAAAGTTGACTCACCCCCCTTGCAAACATCTATATATGGATCCCTCATCCCAGAGATCCAGAGGCTGGAATTTTGTATCTTGTAAGGAAGTGCTGCTAGTTTCTTGGTGCAACATCATAGTGTTGGGTGATCTAAGCTTTTCATGAGGTGAAGAAGGGCTTTCTTGCTGAGAGGATGATGTTGGGTCAGAACAATTGGTTGTAATCCTCTTTGCTATTCTTGATTATTAATAAAGCTATTCAAGTTTTCCTCCACACTCTTGTATGATTGATGATATATGCATTTGTGTGGTCAATATATATCTGGTCCTATATTATTTATGATAATAGATCTATGTTCTTGGATAGTGTTATGCTGCTTTGATTCTATAGGTGCTCTTTGAAGCTGGGTAGACGAGGAAGCAAGTGGCAAAGATCTATCAGAAGGGAGAGGAATCAAGCAAGGAACCAAGCGCAAGACAGAGGTTGGTCTCCTTCTTTCCCCTCTTATCTATTTCTCATAAAGGAAAACGAAAGTGGTTTTAGTTTGTTTGTTTCTAAGGTAGCTACCAGCCTTAGTGGGACTAGCAGCTCTGCATAGACACTAGATTTCCCGATAACAAAATGGCGATTCCGCTGGGGAGCGAATAGATTGTTTGTTTGTCTACATTTGTTTGTTTTATAAACTTACAGACAGAGCCTGAAGTCAAGCCAGCTAGCCTTCGAACTGCATTTGCTATGAAAGTGCAAAGTAGATCAATGTTGCTTCAGTCTATCTCTGGGTTTTGCTTATGAACTGAACAATTGATTTACAAACTCTCTAATTGCCCTTGTGTTGGCTCTAGTAACCTCCTTAGATCTACCCCTGTGATTTATTCACTGATTACTACTTGCTCGGCCCAAATCCCTGAACTGAGCTGCAAACTGTGACCCGGAACCCAGTTGAAGTCTCGTCCCTGGACCATCGCACTATCTCTTCTCTGGAATCTGGATGCATCGCACTTCCCGAGTGTAGTAGGTTCGTTGCATCCCACTTTCTCTGTGTTATAGGTGCATTGATCAGATTAGACCTCTCCTGCTCCTAGATTTTGGTTTCTGTGTTCACTCTTTTCAGCTCTATTCAGGAGTTTTGCTGTCTGTAGTCAGTATACCTCTGTTGAAACCCCCTTTCTTGCCATTATTCCGCCTCCATTGTGCAAAGAACTATAAAAAAATTTATGTATTTTGAGCCATTTTCAGTTCTCTTTTACAAAGAAGTAGCATAATTGAACTGTCGTTTCTTGATTTGAAAGTGTCATAAGTGTCACTTTTAGTCATAGAAGAGAATCCGATTGTTCTTGATAGTCGATTACACTGTTACTCTTGTATTTGATTTGAATTAGTAGTTTTTCAAGTGTCAAAAGCAAGTTTTCAATTCCAAATCGCAAAGTGTCGTCATTGTCCTCATTTTATCTTAAAAAGAAACTTGTTAGTAATGTCGCTTTGAAAAATAATTCAGATTTGCGCTTAGCTTTCTTTTTATCGTTCACACATTAAGAAGGCTGAAAACAAATACATGCATGTGCATTTGCATTTAGACTGTTTGTTGGTTTGATTTAGGACGGTGCATATAGTGTGTGCTCTCTGCTCTATGTTGAAAGAATATCATCTCTCTTTCCTTAGTAGCTAGGATTTTCATTGCAAAAAGAAGATTAAATGATTGTTTATCATCTTAGATTGCAATTTAGGAATTGTACATCTACATCACGCGGTGAACCTGAAAGGCAAATTTCTTAAGCAAGATCAACTGTAAAATAAATTTAATGAATCTAAAAACGCTTTGGAACCTAACGCAAAACATTTAGAAGTCTAGGCTAGAGACGTATTCCGGCGTCGTAAAGCCTGGTAACTGTTGTTTTCATTGATGGTTGGGTGATTCTTCCACTTTGAGACGATAAGTGCCAGTACAGACTTGTGCTCCCACGTACCATCGAGTATATATTGGGAGACCACAATAGGCTTTATCCTTTATCCATAGGAAGCCGTGTCTACCGTCCTATCGATCGCAATGCACTGAACACAGCATTCGGGAAGATTGACTACCGTACCGTAAAAAGTATTCTGCAGTTTTGCGATTAGTTTGGTAATCCCTCTGTCTATATTTCCAGAGCAGTCTCTTTCGTTCCTTTTCAGACTCCTTAAAGGAAAAGGTCCATCTGAGCACTTGTCACTTCAAGCTCATTAAAATCGAAGGTGACTAGAGTCATCTTTTGTTTTTTCTCGACTCTTAAAAATTGAAAAAACAAGTTGTGTCAAAGTGTCTAAAATTTATTTTAAACAGAATAAATATCACCTTTCCTACGTTGGTCTTAGGTTGAGAAAAATGGAGTCCACCAACCAAGGAGTTCCCCTTGGGGGAAATCCTAGTCCTTTCTCCTCTTGGGAAGATGTGGGTGTGCCCCATATGGCCACATTGTCGCTTCCAGGATTGACAATCAGCTTGCTCATATGGCTCTTCTCAACCTCTGTCATTCAGAACACTGGGATTCCTGAACAATCAAGTCAGCAACTAAACGATACCAGAGTTACCCCCCAACCTTCTACTTCATCCAATTCTTCCTCTCCTCCTTCCTCTTCGCTTGATGAAGCTGGTAAAGCCAAAAATCAAGTAACCGAGAAGAAGAAGGAGAAGAAGAAGAAGGAGCCAAAGGCGAAAAGGGGCAACCGAGCATCGTCTAGCGAAAATCCACACACTGCACCGTCCAGGCCTAAATCGCCATGTGTCATTTGCAAAGGAGACCACTATCATCGAGAATGTCCTTGCATCCCCCGGATCTTAAGGGACTGGTCTCCTCGTTTGCACAATCCGGTGTCATCAACCTCTGATGATCTTGTTGAAAATACACCGTCAACTAGTGAAAGTGAAGCCCCTGGACAAAAAGGAAAATGTAAATTTCCTTGTAAACTGTGTGAAGGTGATCACGCCGTCCACCGTTGTCCCTTCTTAGACGAGGCTAAAAGAGTTTTGGACGACCGTTCGGTTTCACCGTTATGACTTCCTGCTAGATATAAGAAACTCTTGACGAATCCTTCACTAGTTGAAAATCCGGCTGGCATGCCATTATGGTCGGCCAAAGCATCTATCATTGAAGATAAACCCTCTGAATCCACACCAAACGAAATTCAAAAGGTCGAGGCAGCAATTGACCCAATCTTGCCTTCATAGGATCCATCTTCAGATGATACAGTCACCGGAGAGAACAAAAACGACATCGTCCAAATTCTCTTCATAAGCACAGACTCCGATGAACATGGGGGCAGTCTACCCGTTCCTTTACCACAGGAAGGAATTTCGTCAGAGTCATATCCGGCCGTCTATTCGGTCCCACCTCCAAGCAACCTAGTTGTTTCCTTCGATTGGAATCTACTAGGCAGACCCCGCTTACCGGCTAGTGTGCCATTTCGAATCATTGGTCAAATATACATAATGGTCATGGCCGGTACCATCATAGATGAAGGGGCTTCTGTGAGTATCCTTTCCTCGACTGCTTGGAAAGTGCTTGGTTCGCCATCGCTTTTGCCTGAAATGAGAAATCTAACAGGCTTTGTCAAAGGAACCAGTCGACCTTTAGGGATCCTTCCCAATGTGTCGCTAACATTAAGAAGGAAAACTGTTCACATGAACGTAATGGTAGTCCAAGGACCCCTGGATTATAATCTACTCCTTGGACGTGACTATATTTATTGCATGGGAGCCATTGTCTCCTCACTCTTTAGAGTAATGTGTTTTCTGCATGAAGGAAGAGTGGTCAAGCTCGTAAACCAGCTTTCATTCCCCGGTTCACACATAACAAATAGTCATATACCATCCTGAATGGACTTTTCATGCAAGGAATGTCTCATCAATCCCCAGCCCGTCCTCCTGATGAGCGCGAGTGATTCTGAGGATATGACTGAAACCCAGGGGGCATGCACCCTGGCCTGTTTCAACAGGAAAACCTTGGGTATAGGGTAGGTTTCCACGAAGGATATATGACTGGTTGACACACCCGTCCGTTTAGGAAAATGGGGTTAAACCGGAATAAGATACCTCTGTCAAAAGGTAGGCCTTTCCTAATAAAACAAATGTTTTGTCTACAAATTGAGGGGTAACCTGGAAAATCTACTTCACTATACCTGGGGGCATGCAAAACTTTTGGCATGCAAGCGAAGGGCGACCATTTATTTTTTTAAATTTGTAGGTCCTCTAACCCTTTAAACTCGTAGGATTAGTCATTTCCTAACTTGCATAAAGAAAGGATGTGGGGCAAAGCTTTGAAAAAATGCCATTTTTATATGAGACATCCTTATTATACGACTAGATCGAGTAGTTTTAACGCGAAATTCAAGCTCGTTAAAAAATAAACATAAGCAATGAGCAAATGTTCCCCCAGAGTTTAAGCTCATTAAAAAATGAACCATTTTCCGGTAAATAACCTTCGTGAATGTATTATCATCAGCCTTTGAAGCCTTGGTCGTGTTCTCATCATCACCTCCACTCTGTATTGGCCGATCATTCACCTCCATCTGATTGTTTACCCTTTTGAGGAACAGCTGCGAAGAGTGATCTTGTTATCCATCCTTGTGACACTGCCATGATTGGAAAATTCCAAACCTTACCTGGAATCAGCTGCTACCTGAATTTATCACTCGTTCCTCAAGAAAAGAGTCTTCTTTAAGCTCTTTTCAATTGACTCATAAAATATGAAAAGATTGTCGAGAAATTGGCCTCTCCAGCTTGTTAAAGGGACTGAAAGTACTATCCCTCCTTTAGATTTTAATATTTTTGGACTTGAGGGATCATTACACAAAAAGATCGAGTGCTTTTTTTGTTCGGCTCATTAAAAGTACCGAAAATTCACCCCTTTTGTATTGTTTTATACTTTTTTGGACTCAAGGGATTATATGACAAAAAAGGATTATTGGAGTTTTCTTTACGTTCCTTTTTCAGACTCTCTAAAATTGAAAAGGACCAAGTTATCCTTGTCGTTAAACTCGTTAAAACTGAATAGCGACAAACTTGTCCATACAGACAAGAACGAGTTTCACTATCGCTAGGCTCGTTAAAGCATAGCGATGGGTTTGCCCGAAAGGAAAATTATAGAACAAGCATATGTTATCCTCCTCAAGCTTGACAAAAATAAAGAGGTACTGGTCAACAATGACTGGGGAAAAATTGGGAAGAAAACTTGAAGAAATTTTATTGGTAGCAAGTCGCTCTTGAACATGACACTTTCACTCTGCGACACTTTCACTCTGCATCCGAGTCGGGTTGGTTTGTTCCGTTCACTGGTCATATCACCATGGGTCCATCACACCATCCATATTTGGGTTTAACGCTACCAATCCATCATGTCAGTGTCACCGATATGTTCAAGAGAAGTCGCTCAGAGAATTCACCTGTGTCTCATCCACTGCAATACATTTACGCTCCATTCTTTCATGACCGCCACCCTGAACCTTATATCACCAGATCATTTTCACCTCCATTAAAATTATTTGCTCCATTCCGTGTCATTGATGTGGGATTCACTAAGGCCCTCCTATGACGGATCGCTTCTTGTCGACATCAGCTCATTATCCAAGAAGTCGATCTAGGAACAACCCTTTCAGTACTTTGAAACTTGCATGCCTCAATGGCAAGTTTCTCACTTCTGGCGACAGGTTTACATCAATGGCCTTCGACCGAAAGATTTTGCGTGGTGTTCAACGCCAAGTCCCTTATTCACACCACGTAAATTGTACTATAGTACCTTGAGGGTCATCATCATTATCGATTATTCCTCTCGCTCCTGTTAACAACTTACATCATTGGCTAGTAATCAGGCGATGTCTTTCCATGTTCAACTCCAGAACATCTCTCACATGGATCGACTTGTACTTTAAGTGAAGATCGAACGAGATTGAAGACCCCGGATCTAGTTTCATCCATCTGGGCTGCGATATATATTCAGGAAAATAAAGACATCAAATGTACATCATTACTTCACAGATAATCATCCAATCCAAGGGATGATGGCTCTACCAGAATCATCAGTCTACACTCAGAAAATTGTCTGTCTTATGTACATGAAAATGAATTTATAAAGCTGAGCATGGGAATGCTCGCCTCAGCTAGATCATGAAAATATTATGAAGATAATGTATTGTATTGTATCTTATTACAGGTCGCCTTCCAGCTCGAAAAAACTTCAGATCCTCATGATAAAGCATTTCACCCGACATCAACAGATTAATGACCTCATGCTTTAGGGGGCAACTGTTATAGACATTTTTGGGCACTGCAACCCCAATCATAAATGTTCATAAACCAAAGTCTCTTAAGTCCCTAAAAGTGTTGTTCCAACCTCTAAAAGAACAAGGTCAACTGATTACATCTTCTCCCAGAAGTTCTCCATGAAAAACTACTCAGAACTGGTCAAAACTGGACCATCTCACCTGCTCCATGGTCAAAGTGCGCTGCATCCCACCTAAATACACAAGGGAGGTGTGATGCATACTAAAAAGCCCTTCTATGGGGTGCGATGGGCGAGAGTGGACAAATGGCAGGGTCAATTTGTAAGGTGGAGGATCATGGAATCTTCTAGAAACTTCTCCTGTGACACTTGCCTCTTTGCATTCACCCAGGGATGAGTAAGAGATCATCAATCTCCAAGTGGAATCAAGAACTATCAGAGAGAGGACACTAATCAAATCTCAAAAGCTGACTCACCCCCCTTGCAAACATCTATATATGGATCCCTCATCCCAGAGATCCAGAGGCTGGAATTTTGTGTCTTGTAAGGAAGTGCTGTTGGTTTCTTAGTGCAACGTCATAGTGTTAGGTGATCTAAGCTTTTCATGAGGTGAAGAAGGGCTTTCTTGCTGAGAGGATGATGCTGGGTCAAAACAATTGGTTGTAATCCTCTTTGCTATTCTTGATTATTAATAAAGCTATTCAAGTTTTCCTCCACACTCTTGTATGATTGATGATATATGCATTTGTGTGGTCAATATATATCTGGTCCTATATTGTTTATGATAATAGATCTATGTTCTTGGATAATGTTATGCTGGTTTGATTCTATAGATGCTCTTTGAAGCTGGGTAGACGAGGAAGCGAGTGGCAAAGATCTATCAAAAGGGAGAGGAATCAAGCAAGGAACCAAGCGCAAGACAGAGGTTGGTCTCCTTCTTTCCCCTCTTATCTATTTCTCATATAGGAAAACGAAAGTGGTTTTAGTTTGTTTGTTTCTAAGGTAGCTACCAGCCTTAGTGGGACTAGCAACTCTGCATAGACACTAGATTTCCCGATAACAATTAGAGTTATTACTTGGGGTATATACAAGCTTTGGAAAAGATCTTGTCTACTTATAGGTCGTGGTTTTTTTTTTTGGTTGAGCATGTTATTTATTCATAGGAGGATGAAATCATTTATTACCTAGGCCATGTATCATTACATGTGAAGTGTGACATCCTGCATCATCATATTCTTAAATGCCACAAAATCAACAATTCTATTGGAATTCTAGTCCAAACTGCAAATCATCCATTCCACACTGTCCTCTTCAGCCAAACCAAGTCGAGTCAGGACAGTCTTCAACTTCGTGACAAAGATAAAATTTTCGTTGTGTTGGGAAAAATACTCAGAGGGGGGGTGAATTAGTATTTTAAAAACTCACAATAATAATTTTCTTTTTTCTGAAATGTATACGCAGCTTTATTGAACCCAACACACGTATGTACACAACTGTTGTAAAAGAAAATAGTATACGCTTAGTAAACGTGTAAAACAACTAATTCATTATCTCTTAAACTTGAACCAGAATGTAAGATATTTATTAGGCATTTGATAAGCAGTAAACAGGTGCAGTAAGAACAGAATAAAGTATCACACATAAGCAACACACATGAACACCAGGATTTAAGGTGAAAACCCAATGTGGGAGAAAACCACCGCTGATGTTGTCTTAGTATTCAAACTTATTAATATCAAAAACTTCTTACATTCTTGTATTGGTGCAAACTCATACCAGCACGCAGGCACCCACCTGTTGAAGGCTACAACCTTCACTCGTTCTCCAACTCCTATTGGAAGGGAGCTCCAACCCTCTGATTTGATTACCAGCTACTACTGGCAGGAATCTTGGACTTCCTCACTGAAGGCTCCAACCCTCAACAACATACATGGACCACATTTCATAAATTTTCAAACTGGGTCCACTTGATTTAATACATCACACCTTGTAGATCAACTAAAAAAAATACCCACTTAAT
Organism: Pinus tabuliformis; assembly: GCA_031772625.1. NCBI lineage: Eukaryota > Viridiplantae > Streptophyta > Pinopsida > Pinales > Pinaceae > Pinus > Pinus tabuliformis. The sequence goes on along the minus strand of CM062819.1, from coordinate 82,070,550 downwards.
TCAAATAGAACATTGAGATCATTGTAACCAGAACACATAAATGAAATCAAAATACTACATCAATACATAGAATCAACTTCAACCCTAATCATTCATATGCAAACATGTATACACTACTTCACTTAAGGAAACCTGCGTGTATACGCGCTTTTTTGTAGAGAAACCTATGTATAGATCTTAATATACTGAAAACTTGTAATTTTGAATCAGACACAGAATTGACCATATTTATTCTTAAATATTATGTTAACTTACAGAAGCATCATACAGTTAGTAGCATCAATAATCTTTTCAACCAATCAACATGTAACCAAATTCAACTTCATCATTCAATCAGATCTACTTTAAACATTATCACTCAACCCGGATCAACATGAGGACAGCATTGACACACAACAAAGATACAACAACACTAACCAAGTTGATCAGTCATTTATGAACATAAACCCTTACTTTATATACGCGACTTTGAAGAAGCTAACCCGTGTGTATACGTGACTTCATCAAGACCAACCTGCATATAGATCTGCAAATTTTGACCTAAAATTGCGCAACTTTCCAAAACTTCAGAAAGACCCAGATCAAAATATTAAGAGATAAAAACCTACATCAATACATATCTAGTCAATCCATAAGCATATCATACAATGGAAATTCATTTCAATTCTCATGATCCTAATCCATCATTGTATTCATTTGTGCATGATTATTTCATATCTATGTGTCAACTATGGCCCTTACAATGCAAATATACTTCAGATTGAAGCATTCATCAAAAACCCTTACATATGCACACTTAGTACTTTGATATTCACCTCCTTATATAGTTAGAGCCTTAGCCAATACCATGGGTCAAACCCTTAGTTATGATGTTGGTATTCTTTGACGGAATCAATATTTGTTATCACACTCATTAATATGGGCCAATACCATGGTAAAGACCCCTGGTATTTAGAATACCATGGTGCAAAAACCGTACGCGAATTGTCTTCACAAAACCTGCGTGTATACATGGCGTAGCCTTGATGAACCTGCGTATAGATCTTCAAAAATTCACCTTTATCAAACTTCTAATTATGATTTGTAAACCTTTGTCCCATCATTCTGTTATTTTGTTCCATCACTCTGTCACCTCTTAACTGGCCTGTGGATTCATCTAGTTACCATATACTTGTTCTGTTACAAGCGAGTTTCCATTAGTGACAACACATGCATCATAATGCCAACAATCTCCCCCTTTGGACTTGATGGAAACCATGTTGGTGTTGATCACATCAACCTATAGAACCCTGTTAGAGACATCAAATAACCATTATTCAAACACCAAGACACTCTACCCCTTTGACATCAAGGGAAAAGGATGGACCAAAGTTCCCCCTTTGGATCTAATTTGCACTATACTATTCATGCTCCCCCTGAGCACATGCTAAATCTTCAAAAAGATTTTTAAATGAAGAACATGACTCTATAACTCAACTGAGTATGACATTCTTATAACCAAGGACTCATACTTACATCAATCACCCAACCAAGTGGGGATACATATTTGACTCAACTACCCAACCAATTGGGATTACATTTGTTGACACTACCGCCCAACCAAGTGGGATTACATATTTGACATGACCTCAAAATTCCATACATGATTGAATATGACAATTATTACATCATATGTCTCCACATGAACTTTACATCAAATGATAGACATGACATTAATAAGTGAGACCAAAATATCTTTAATAGTAGCATAATTCAGCAATCATAATGCTAACAATGCATTATATTCTGCAAGGCTAATGCTCCCCCTGAACCTGTGCTACATGTTCATTTTCAACAACTCATTCATCAAAGCATCCTCGTCAATCATATAAATATCAATGAGAAAAGCATAACTCAATACCATATCAGCAGACTGTACCCATCAACACTATACCAATAAAAATCAAAACATAACTGTCAGTAGCATGTCATAGGTTGATCTTGATTTTGTCCCACTGTTTTTCTATCAGAGAAAAACATAAGTGACTTTCTGCAAAGAAACTCTTGTATATATGCGACTCTACTTCATGAAACCCACATATAGAAAGCAACCTTCTGAATTTTCACCTGTAGTCTGAGGAGACTAGATTAATAGCAAGATGAGGTAGAGACAACTCCTAGTTTTTGTCTGAGATATTCAAATTCTTCTTTGGGAGGAGGTTTAGTAAATATATCAACAATTTGTTCTTTGGAGGGAACATACTCCAATTTAATATTTTTCTCAATCACCTTTTCTCGTAGAAAGTGATACTTAATTGGAATATGCTTGGTTTTGGAGTGCATAAAAGGATGTTTTGAAATACTAATAGCACTTGCATTATCACATAGGATGGATATGGGTGGAGAACATTTGATTTGTTATCTTGTAATGCTTTCATCGTCCAGAGAAGATGTGTGTAACAAGATGCAACAACCACATATTCTGCTTCTGTTGTAGATAAGGAAATGGAACTTTGTTTCTTTCTGAACCAAGATACCAATCAGGACCCCATGTAAAATGCACCTCCACTAGGGTTTTTTCAGTCATCAACATTTCTAACCCAATCCGCATCTGTGTATGCATGAAGGGTAAGATTTTCATATTTAGGATACCATAAACCAAAGTCTTGGGTTCCTTAGAGATATTTGAATATTCTCTTTACTTCCCAAAGATGTGATTCCTTTGGATTGGCTTGGAAACATCCCAAAATCCCAACTACATGCATGGTATCTAGTCTGGTACCTGTTAGATAAAGCAAACTTCTAATAATAGACCTGTACTCTAGTTGGTTTACTGTGGGAGAATCATCATTAGAACTGAGGCTACATCCTATCATCATGGGAGTACATACAGGTTTGTAATCTTCCATCCCATACTTCTTCAAAATCCGCTTGAGATATTTTGTTTGTGAGAGAAAGATGTCATCTTTTTCTTGTTTCACTTGTAGACCAATAAAATAGGTTAGTTCCCCAAGTAAAGACATTTCAAATTCTTGTTGCATAACAAAAGAAATTTTTTTACTCATAGATTCTTCATTACTGCCAAAGATGATATCATCAACATAAAAAACAATAATTAGCAGTTTATCACCCTCAATTTTTGTGTACAAGTTGTTGTCTATGGATCCTTTTGTGAAACCTTGTTGTTGAATATATTTGCCAAGACGATAATACCATGCCCACAGAGCTTGTTTTAGCCCATATAAATCCTTTTTGAGTTGGCATACAAGTTTTTCATCATTCCCAAAAATGAATGCTTCTAGTTGTTCAATATATACTTCTTCTTCTAGATCTCCATTAAGGAAAGAAGATTTTACATCCATTTGATAAACGTTGAAATTTTGAAAACTTGAAAATTCAAGGAAAATTCTTATGGCTTCAAGTCTGGCTATTGGTGCAAATGTTTCTTCAAATTCTATACCTTCTTGTTGTGCATAAAGCTTTGTTCATAATGACCTCTCCATTTTAATTCAACTTAATTTTGAATATCCATTTTGTCCCAATAACATTTTTATCATGAGGCCTTGGAACCAATTCCCAAGTACCATTCTTTTCAATTTGATCAAGTTCTTCATTCATGGCCTTAAACCAACATTCATATTTACTAGATTGATTTACATTTTGTGGTTCAATGGTGGATAATAAAGCTAGATAACTAGATGATCCTACAAGGGTTCTTCTTATTTGTACCCTAGATTCCTTTTCTCCTAGAATTTGAGTTTTTGGATGATTCTTTTGAACATACCTGGATGGATCCTTTTCTTTGTCTAATGTGTCTTCTTCTATTGCTTCATTAGTTTCTTCTTCTATATCATTAAGATTTGACATGGGAAAGCATTCATCATCATCATCCTCTTTTGTTGATGTTATTTTTTTGGGACCTGTGCATGCTTCATCAATCACAACATCAATGCATTCAACAATTTTCTGAAGTCTCTTATTGTAACATTTGTATCCTTTGCTTCTAGATGAGTAACTAAGAAGTATTTCTTCATCTTCTCTAGCTTCAAACTTACCAAGTTTTTCATCATTATTTTTTATGAAACATTTGCTTCCAAAAACTCTAAAATGCTTTACAATGGGAGGCTTACCATACCAAAGTTCATATAGATTTTTATCACTATTCACACGAACATGAGCCTTATTGAGAATATTTACTATGGTATGTGCAGCTTCGCCCCAAAAGGTGTCAGGAGTTCCAAACTCATCAAGCATAGCACCAACCGTTTTTTGAACAATTCTATTCATTTTTTCTGCCACACGATTTTGTTGAGGAGTTTTAGCTACAAAAAGTTGTCATTTTTATGTCATGTTGTTCACAGAAATCAAAGAATTCATCTGATATGTATTCTCCTCATCTGTCAGATATGATATATTTGATTTGTAGATCTAATTCATTTTCAACTAATGCTTTGAAGACTTTAAATTTATCAAATGTTTCATCTTTGTGTTTCAATAAACCGATCCAGCACATTCTAGAAAAGTCATCAATGAATAAGATATAGTATTGTTCTCCATGAGGTGACTTTTTCCTTACTAGTCCACACAAATTAGTATGTATAAGTTCAAGAGGCTTACTTTCTTATCCTTCTTTGGCATTGAATTGAACTCTAGTTTTCTTACCGAATTGGCATGACTTACATATGGTACTTTCTAGTACGATGATGTTAGGTAGATCACGAACAGTTTTGAGCCTACTTGATTTGCTTATTTGAGAGAAGCTTAGATGTTCTAGCCTTCTGTGCCATAACCAGTTTTCCTCTGCCTTGCCTAGGTAACATTCTTCTTGGCCACCTTTCAATATATACAGATTGCCCAGGGTTCTTGTTCCTTTTATTATGGTCTTTACTGTGTCAAGTTCACGAACCACACATTCTTTTGATTGGAATACCACCTCATTTCCTTGGTCATACATTTGGCTAACACTAAATAAGTTATCCTTTAATCCATCAAAATACATAAAATTACCATCTTTAACCTTTTCTTTTATAAAAACAAAACCTTTACCCTTAATGACAACAGGTGAGTCATTTCCAAATGTGACATTCTTTGCTTTCTCTAAAGCATTGTATGAAATAAGTTTATCTTTATCACCTATCATGTGTTTTGAGCATCCGCTATCAATGTACCATTGATTTTCTTGTCCTTCTGAAAACAATGTTATGCCACATCTTTAAAACTATAACTCCTTCCTTTTCCATACCTTAAAATTTGTTGATATTTTCTCCTTTTGAGATGTTGGTTGTAATTTGCTCTGGCATTCAAATTCTTCATGTCCAAAGTTGTTGCGAAATGAGCATTCAATTTCATCTATAAGAGGTGAGGATTTATTATAAGTGTTCTTCTTGACTCCTGTCTCATTCCTTTGCTTTCTTGTTTCTCTAGTCATGATGGTTTTGTATGCAACACATTCAGCAACCTTATGACCAAAATTATGACATTAGAAACATTGTCCATTAAAGAAGAAATGTATGTGATCATAGAATCTTCTAGTGGTGCTTACCTTTTGAATGGTGCTTCTTTTTTTGTTCATCCTTGGATTGGAGTGAACTTTATTTACCTGTGGAATGCGTTTATTCTTTCGCTAAGGACTGAAGATTTGATGCAAGCTTTTGCTGCATTAATGAAGCTTTGCTGACTGGTTTTTGCTGCATTTAGATATCTTTCAATGGTGGCTAAAGAATTTTTTGTTTTAGATGTTTCTCCAGTGTATCCATGACCTGTATTCATAAGAGGAGAGTGTTGTACCTTGATAATTTCATCTAAGTTTTCAGATCCTTTAGCAAATCTAAGATTCAAAGTTTTTATTTTCTCAAGTTCCTTTCTTAGACTTACTACTTCACATTCTAACTTCTCATTATGCTTTTCCTTTTCCATGAGTTGATGCTTCAATGTATCTATGGATAATTTATTTTCTTCCAAGAAAAATTTGAGTTGAGTAATTTCTTCAAAGAAATATTTTTCCTCTAAAGCATCCACAAATTTATCATTAGACTCATTAGTATTTTTCTCAAAATCCATGAGTAATTTAAGATCTTGATCAGATTCTCCTTCTTCACTATTTGACAAGCCATCACTATCTTCATGAGTATAATAATGTTTTCTATTGTCAAACTGTCTCCTATTACCATTTGCATTATCCTTCGCTTTGCCACGGTTATCTTTATGAGGACATTTAGGAGTATAATGACCAACTCTACCACAAGCAAAAAATTTGAAGGGAAGCTTACCTCTGAACCTTTCGATGCCTAGTTGAAGTTTCTTTACAAATTTCACCTCATCATCTTCTGATATATATATCATGATTCCTTGTGTTCTTCCTTTTATTTTCCTTTTGCAGGTGCTTTAAATGTGACTTCTTTGACTTATGAGGGACCTCCTTTCCTCATTTCAAAAGCATTCAAAATCCCGTGAAGTTCAACAACAGTAAGAGTCTGCAGATCCTACTTCTCTTCAATGGTAGACACTTTTGACTTGAATTTAGGAGTTAGAAATCTTAAGATTTTCTCTACTAAAGTACTTTCCTTTATTTCTTCACCCATATTTTTCATGCAATTTACAATCTCATCTATACGTAGAAACAAACTAGCAATACTTTCATCATTATGCATTCTGAGAGTTTCATATTGAATTCTGAGAGTTTGGAGTTTAGCACTTTTTACCTTGGTATCACCTTCATAGCTTTGAATAATTATGTCCCATATTTCTTTTGATGTGTTTAAATGCATAACTTTGACAAATTCTGATTCTTGCCAGATTTCCCAATAATGCATTGACAACTTTGGCATTGGTTTCATATGTCTTCTTTTTTGCTGCATCTGTGGAAACTATGACTAGATATTGGTAACCTCCTTCCACAATTTCCCAAACATCTGCTCCAAGGGACTGAAGATAGGATTTGATTCTTGTCTTCCAATAAATTATTTTTTTATGAAACCAGCTCACAAAAAGATAGAAAACATTGATCAACGACTTCAAAATCATCCTCTTCAAGGGGGAAGCCTCCTTTACATTACACAAATGAACAATTCTTGGATGATACAAATGATAAGACCTTATTTCTATATATAGGAGTATAAGGGGTCCTAATACAATCAGAGCCTACATAAAAATAATATTGTAGGGGCACAACAATAATAATAGTGGGCTTCTATGGGGCACAATAATAACAACGTAGGGACTATATGGGCACAATAATACAATAAGATGGTTGAACTAATAACAATAAGGGATTACACTAGTATTATAGGGACCTAACGTGCCCCTCTCCTTAAAAAAGTGTTTTCCTCAATGCTTGAGTAGTTCTGGATGCTTTCGTATAAAATTATCATCCTCCCATGTGGAATATTCACTGGGTAAGTTCTTCCACTTGATGAGATACTCTGAAATTGATCGATTTCGTAGCTGTCAATTTCTTTACTCTGTGACCCCTTGAGGTTACAATATGATTTTTCCTTCCTCATCAAGTTCTGGAAATATTTTTTGAACTAGGATCTTCTCACCCATAACCTTCTTTAAGCATGAAACATGGAAAACTGGGTGCACTTGGGAAGATGCAGGAAGCTCCAATTTGTATTCCATAGTACCAATATTTTGTATCACCTTGTATATACGATAATAATTTGGTGATGATTTATTATCCTTCTTATCTTGCTTAAGGGAGATTTTCTTGTATGGTTGTAGTCGTAGAAATACCCAGTCACCTACATCAAAACTTCTTTCATTGCGATGTTGATCTGCCTATTGTTCCATTCTATTCTGTGCCAAAGTGAGGTCATCCTTTAAGATTTTTAGAACTTGTTGTTGATGCTTGATGTGATCTTCCAATACTTGAACCTTATAATTTTCTTTTAAAGATGATATGATGGACGGTGGATGATATCCATAAAGTGCCATAAATAGGGTCATTTTTGCTGCAGTATGGAAGGAAGTGTTATAACACCATTTAGCCAGAGACAACGACTTGACCCATTGTGTCTATTTATCATATACAAAGCAATGAATATATCCTTCCAAGCATTTGTTCACTATATCAGTTTTCCCATCACATTGAGGTTGATAAGATGAGTTATGAGCTAACTGGGTACCCAGACAAGAAAATAATTATGTCCAAAAATTTCCAGTGAAAATGGGATCTTTGTCGCTTACAATAATCTTTGCGTTTCCATGTAGCTTTTGAATTTTTTCCATAAATGAATTAGCAACTATACTGGCTTTAAATGGATGAGATAATGCACAAAAGTGTGCATGCTTGGTAAGTCTATCAACTGCCACCATGAAGACACTCTTTCCTTTGGACTTGGGTAAATCTGAGATAAAATCCATTGAAACCTCCTCCAATAGTTTGAGCACCATGTCAACATGTTGAACATGATCCTTCCAACACTTGTAGATTAGTATATCATCAAAACCTACTAACACACATTTTCCAAGGAAGGGTTTGAAAATGGAATTCATCAAACCTTGAAATGTAGAAGGTGCATTGGTAAGGCCAAAAGGCATGACCAAAAATTCATAATGACCCTCATGAGTTCTAAATGTTTTTTTTAAAATGTCTTCAGTCTTCATTCTGATTTGATGATATCTTGAATGAAGAGCCAACTTGGTGAAGTAAATTTCTCCATGTAATTCATCCAATAATTCATCAATGACAGGAATGGGAAATTTATCTTTAATATTAATCTTGTTGATCTCCCTATAATCTAGACACATGCACCATGATCCATCCTTCTTGTGTACCAATACCACTGGAGTAGAGAAAGAACTTTGACTAGGTTGAATTATACCAAGCTCTAGCATTTCTGAAACCATATGTTCAATTTCAATCTTTTGGGCATATGGATATCTGTAAGGCCTTATGTTTGGGGGAACACTTCCTAGAATCAGATGAATAGCATGTTCATGATCATGAATAGGTGGGAGGCCATTGGGAGTCTTAAATACCTTGGAATGATTATCCAAACCATTTTGGAGATCTGCAGAAATATATGATTTCTATGTGGGAACCTCTAGTGAACATAATTGTGCAATTATGCCCAGTTATTCTTTCTTTAGAAGCTTTGTCATTTTGTTATAGCTAATTATCTTTCTCGGTTTCCATGCGATACCCCTTAATTCAACTTCCTTTCCTTCCCAAAAAATTTCAAGAAAAGTTCTTGAAAATTAAAATCTATCGTACCTAAAGATTGTAGCCATTGGACTCCTAATACAACATCAACACCACCCATTGGAATGGAAAGAATTGAACTATTAATTACATATTTTCTCATGGATAGATTGATATTATGGAAATTTCTAGAGCAATTTATGTTTCCTCCATTTGCAACCATTACTTGACACTCTAGTGCTAGATATAGGAAGCAATTCAATTCCTTGGCTATCTTACAATGAATAAAATTATGGGTACTACCCAATAAATAAACACTATTACCTTTTTCTTCTAGATATGCCATTCTATCCTGAGATTTTGAGGAGTGGTAATTCCTATCAATGCATTACAAGATATGGTCAGATTCATTTCTTCTTTCTCTAGGATTGGTTCCTAGTGTATATCCTATTCTTTTGATGTTTCTTGTTCCTTTTCTTGCTCCTCTTCCCCATCTATGTAAATTAATTTCTTCTCAACACACTTATGACCTTTATTGTATTTTCTATCACAATTGTAACACATCCCTTTTTCTCTTTTTTCTTCCAATTGTTGTGGTGAAAACCTTGTAGGTGGTGAAAGGATACTAGCAACAACACTTCTATCTTTATAGTTATGAGTGGTAGGCTTCCTTGTTGCCATAATTTTTCTTTCAATTTTTCTTTCCAACTTGTATGCCTTCCCCAATGAATCAAGTTCCCAAAGGAAAACCTCATGTTGGATGTTATCATTTAAAGTACCTATGAAGACTTCAATCTTATGCTTCTCTGGAATATCATTTACCCTTATATTCAATTTTTGGAAGTCCTCAATGTGCTCTGCCATTGAACCCTTTTGTTTGAGATTTATCAATTGGCTAAAGAAGGTGTTTCTCTTTTTATGCTCATAATGTGCTATCATTTCCTCCGTGAAAATTGACCAGGTGAAAAGTTGTCTACGAGAACAAATACCTCTGTACCATACAAACTGATTTGGTTCTAAATATAGAGATGCAATATGTACCTTTTGTGGCGGTTTCACATCATGTAGATCAAAATATTACTCCATCTGTAGTATCCAAGTTACTTGATTCTTGCTATCAAATTTCCTCATATATATATTTGGAATATTGTGGATCTTCAATCCAACATTAGAGTCTATGAAATCATGATTAACATTTATTTTTTTCTCAGCATGAATTTCCTCTACTACCTTTTCGACATTAGGAAGTCTTTATTGTAGTGACTTTGTCCCACATTCCTTCAAATCTTCCATGTATTTCTTCAAATATTCAATGTGTCCATTCAATTTTTCTTTTATACCATTTATCTTATTGATCAGATCCTCGATCACATTCTTCAAATCATCCCTCCAATTTTTCTTACTAGGTGTTTCTATTTTCTTGATTCGAGTCATTATTTTTCTTGCCTTTAGGAGCTCAATCTTAAATCTATTGTATCTCTTAAATTTCTGATCTCCAAGATCTAAAATGACGATCTGTGTTAGCCCTCTGCATCGTCTTTCCAATGCCACCAGTTTGATCAAAATTGGATTCTCCAATAAAGAGTTAAGCTCAATCTCCCAAGATGAATTGATTATATATTTTTCAGTAGAGTGAAATTGTATGAAGTGCCACGTGTCACTGTTTCAACCTTCGTACCTGAAAATGTTACACCAAAAATGAGAGTCCATCCTCTTTCTGTGGTTTCTTACGCAACTTCAATTTGATGCTTAGAGAGAAAGTTATGATTATTTTCCTAAGGTCACATGTTTGGGATATAATTCGGGAGCCTGCAAAAACCCTAAATGTATTAAACCATATCTCCGAAAATTTAGTGAAACAAGATCTGAAATTTCGGTCTGATATTCATCAAGATTGTGGCTCAAATGTGTTTTAATTTTGGAGTCTGACCCTTCATAGAAACAAAATTATAGTGAACATTCTACGATGACCTGTCTGAGATGGAATTCTAGATCTTGCAAATACCCTAACTTCCTCAGATCATATCGCTAAAAATATAGTGAGTTAAGATCTGAAATTCAGTCTCGAGGTTCATAATGATTTTGGCTCAAATGGGTTTTTTTTGTAGCTTCTTCAACTCCGTAACAAAAACTTTATAGCGAAAATTATATGATGACCTGTTTGGAGTTGCAAAACCCTAGAATCCAAAGCTTTGATACCAAATGCTATGAAACCAACTCACAAAAAGAAAGAAAACATAGATCAACGACTTCAAAATCAACCTCTTCAAGGGGGAAAACTCCTTTACATTACACAAATGAACAATTCTTGGATGATAAAATGACAAGACCTCCTTTCTATATACAAGAGTCTAAGGGGTCCCAATACAATCAGAGCCTACATAAAATAATATTGTAGGGTCACAAAAATAACAATAGTGGGCTTCTATGCGGAAAAATAATAATAACATGGGGACTATATGGGCACAATAATACAATAAGGCGGTTGCACTAATAACAATAAGGGGTTACACTAGTAGTATAGGGACCTAACAAAATTATTTTCGTTGAAGAGTGGTGATCTAATAGATGTCATTCCATCTTGATTTCTCATCTTGGGAGATCTTCCTTCAAGCGATCAAGCTTCTTTTGAAGGACCTACTCTAATACCAATTTTTGGGAAAAATACAAAGGCCGGGGGGGGTTGAATCAGTATTTTAAAAACTCACAATAATAATAATAATAATAATAATTATTATTATTATTATTATTATTATTATTATTATTATTATTATTATTTTTATTTTTATTTTTATTTTTTTTCTTCTGAAATGTATATGCGACTTTACTTAACCCAACTAACGTATGTACGCGATTATTGTAAAATAAACTAGCGTATGCTTAGTAAACTTGTAAAACAACTAATTATTTATCTGTTAAACTTGAACTAGAATGTAAGAGATTTATCAGACATTTGATAAGTATTAAATAGGTGCAGTAAGAACATAATAAAGTATCACACATAAGAAACACACAAGAACACCAAGATGCAAGGTGGAAACCCAATGTGGGAGAAGACCACTACTGCTATCGTCTCAGTCTTCAAACTTATTAATATCAAAAACTTCTTACAATCTTGTACCGGTGCAGATTCATACCAGTACGCAGGCACCCACCTACTGAAGGCTACAACCTTCACTCATTCTCCAACTCCTATTGGAAGGGAGCTCCAACCCCCTGATATCATTACCAGTTACTACTGGCAGGAAGATTTGACTTCCTCAATGAAGGCTCCAACCCTCAGTAACATTCATGGACCACATTTCATAAATTTTCAAACTCGATCCACCTGCTTTAGTACATCACAACTTGTAGATCAAATTAAGCAAATACTAACTTAATTCAAACATAACAGTGAGATCATTGTAACTAGAACACATAACTGAACTCATTGATGAGCCCCAATTTTGGTACAATTTGGGCTCATTTTTGGCCTATTTTGCTTGCTCAAACCATTCATTTTTATTGTTTATGCATACACTTCTTAGTTTATTCATGTTGTTTGTAGGAGAAAGGATAGGCACTTTATCTACGTAGCTAATGCATTGTGATTCCAGGTTTTGGCATTAAAAGGGAGCAAAAGACAACGAAAAGGTGGCAAGGAGACAACGAGTTGGCATTGCTGACGTAAGGAGAGGTTGTCCACGGTCTTGGGGGACATTCCTCGTGATCCTCACCAAGAACTCCGAGCCCCACTCCATCCTCCCCCCGAGCTTAATACACGGCCAGCTGTTCTACAGGAACAGCAGTTCAAAACTGCTCTACAGGAAACAGCATTTATGATCATCCTACAGGATCAGCAGTTAAACTATAGATTGAACAGCCGAGCTCCTAGAATCATGGATACTTGTTGGAGCATCGTTTTGTATAAGTATAGAGGCCTTAGCCTTGGTTAGGTTGTTGAAACTCTCGTATTACTATTGTAATTTTGGAGCACAGCTCAAGTTTCGTTCTCTTTTGTAAGCCAATTTGGCATGTTATCAGATTATGAATAAAGAAGGCCACTTTTGAGTTAGTTCTGAGTTTTCTCAAGGAGCTATAGCTCTCAGGTTAGGGCCCAACCTGAGAGCCATAGACCTCCTCAGTGTTGTAATGCATTTACCATTAGTTCCAGCACTTGAGTTTGTTTAGTTTCCTATGCAATTCGGATTTCCAGCTTGTTAGTTTAATTGTTTTCATTAGCATAGATAGGACTGGTATGATGCTTTGCTTTCAGTATTCAAGTTTGATAGGTTGGTAGAATAAATCTCTTGGAGCTCCAACAAAAACAGGTTGTAAAGGTTCACTGCCATCTCACTGTTTGGGATTGGGGTGTAGACCATGATCAGCCACCAAAAAGAACAGCAGTCGTTTCATCTCCACGCAAGCTGCCACATGAACGTTTGTATTGAAGATCCATTCATACATTCTCGACATTGATCCATACTGCACTCTCACGCATTAGTTTCATTTCTTGTTTTCCATTTCGGATTTATAGGTTTCATGGCATAATAGGTTAATGAACTTCTTGTTTTGATGCACAGGTCATTTGTTTCATTTACACTGCCCTTTCTCAAGCCACTTCCTTCGTCGTTTTCTCCATCCACCTGCAAGTTCTATTCACCCTCTATCTCACTCACTTGCCCTCCAACTCTCTCATTTCACGTACAGCTCCATCTCCTTCACTCTCGTTGATTCCACCTTTCCAAAACATCAACCCATTGCATGCACCCTTCCTTCGTCTGACTTTCCATTTCCTGAGACATCATCAGGTCCATCTCCATCTCCCTTAGCCTCCCACACCACTCCAACACTCCATCAACTCCTAAAAACCTCCACGGCCAATCATCCTGTAGATGTGCACAGCCATCCTGTAGAAAACAGAGTATCCTGTAGGATCCCCTGCAGCCTTCCTGTAGGAGGCCACTCACTTCGTTGCCGAGCTTCTGAATGTGAGGGACCTCTGTGGATGGGTGCTAAGGATCCCTAGGGACCTTTCCTAGCCTCCCCAACCTGTCCCACACTTTCCTTCCTTCTACATCCCACCTGCACAATCAAACCCTAATTAGGCCAAGTTCACACTCATTCCACACACCTAAAGGAAAAACACAAAAACACATTTCTCATGATGCAAGTAGCTTAGACCCATGCATTTACACTTGTTAGAGGTAATGATAGCATTCATAAGAGTTGCATCCACATTCTTTGCATTATAGAGGATAGACTAGTTAAATTAGGGTTTCATAGATTCACATGCTTTAAATTGCTTTTGATTCAGTTTGTCAAGTAGAGTAGCCTTCCTTTGAGTTAGCTTTCGTCCATCATTGATAAAGCTTCTTCTGTGAGCCTATAGAAGTTGGCTTAAGCCCTAGCGGACTTGTGCCAGCTGACCAAGTGACAGCTGCGACAAGGGCTAGTACTTGTGCATACAACACCGTCGCTTCCAAGTTTGTACGAACTACCGGGTTGATAAAATTAAGAGACAGGAAGCCCCAAGAGTTGTAGCATTATTGCTACAATACTGGAGCTCACCACCTTTTTGGCGCCGTTGCCGGGGAAGCGTCAGAGTATTAGTAATTGTTGCTTTTCTTCTACTTTCGTACTCTTACTTCTGCTTAGTAGTTTATTTCATTTCCATTCTGCAAAAGTAGCTTAGTATTTCCTGCTTTCATAGCTTAGCATTTCCTGCTTTCATAGCTTAGCATTTCCTGCTTTCATAGCTTAGCATTTCCTGCTTTCATAGCTTAGCATCTCCTGCTTTCATAGATTAGACTTTCGATTCTGCAAGTGTAGATTAGAATTTCAATTTTGCAATCAATCTGTTTCATTTTTGCAGGTGCACAGAGAAAAACAAAAGCAATCAAAAAAGAGAATTCTTTTCCATTTCATGCCTCGTAGGAACCGAGATAGATCAGGCAAATTCCTACCAAACACCCCCACCACATCACTAAGTCACCCTTCACTCTTCGGTGGTGACAGTGATTCAGAGGAAACTATAGGTGAACATCCCAAGACATACCGAAATCCTATAGAAGAAGAAGAGTTAGAGATCACTCCACCTAAAGCTATGGCTGACAATAGAGAGGATGAGAGGATAGAAGGAGCTTTCCCCATCCGAGAGACCAATGGTGAGATGAAAATGAAAAACATTAGCCCCTCTGCTTTGCCTCACTTCCATGGAATGATCACTGAGGATCCTGATACCTTCCTATTTGAGTTTGCTGTCCTCTGTAGGACCTATGACTATACTGAGGATGAACAAAAGCTAAAACTTTTCCCTTCTACTCTCAAGGATCCAGCACTACGCTGGTTCATGGGTTTGCCTGGGAATAGTATCACCACATGGGCTCAGATGCAGCAAGCCTTCAACACCAAGTACCGGGATTATTGTAGGTCCAAGGAAACAAAGGGGGAAATCTTTCGGATGACCATGGGAAACGATGAATCTTTAGAGGACTATGAGGAAAGGTTCCAACTCAGTTACAAGCGGGCCAGGTGCACACTTGACCCTGAATCCCTTAAGTTGGTTCTGCTCCGAGGAGTACCTGAAGATCTCTTAGATACCCTTCACATGTTAGCTGGGGGGGACATTTACCAACTGCCTTATGAGGACATCAAGACTGTGTTTCGAAATCATTCCAGGGCAGCGAGAAAACGAGGTAGAGGAAACCTCCTCTCCACCGGTGTCCCTTTCTCCAAACATGAGCTTACAAACCAATTAGAAGATCTTAAGAGTGAGGTGAGACATACCATTGCCATGCAGCTGGACACATTCAGGATCCAGCAAAAGAAAGAGGAAGCTGAGAGAGCCTTGGCTGTCTTCTGTCCTAGGTGCACCAGAAGACACCCTAAGAACGAATGTCCATTGCATTCGGTTGAAGTGTGTTTCGTTTGTGAGGAGGACCACCCAACAAATCAGTGTCCAACCTTGCCTGGGTTTAAAGCCATGTACCAAGGAACTAAAGCCCCCACTGAACCTCTCTACTTCATCAACCAAAGGAGGCCTCAAGGATCTAGACCTTATCAGCAGGGGATGCAAGGGGCATCTCAAGCTTATTACAACCTCAACCACTTGACTCCCATGCCTTCCTGGGGTCCCCCTGCTCATCCTTCCTGGTCCATGCCTCCTCCATGGTCTTATCCACCTCAGTATCCTACTCAACCTACTTCTCATCCATATCACTCACATACCCAGTCGCAGCCTCAATGGAGTGCTCCTCAGTCGGGGTGGAGGCCCCAATACAACACTCCTCCTGCCATTCTGCCTCCACCACTAGTTCAACCTCAGCCTTTACCTCCTGTTCCTCCAAGGCAACCTCAGATGCCTGCTCAACCGAACCCGAACCCCAACAATAGACAGGCTCAGCAGGTATATACTGGGGAGACCTCATGCCCTACCTATGCTGTGGAGATCCAGGAGATCAATCTTAGATCTGGAAAGACTCTTCCAGATCGCCAACCTCCTCCCCCAGAGGATGAGGAAAACCATCAGGAGAGTGAACCAAAGCCTACTCCACCCTTTCCTGAGAGACTAACAGCCACCACACAACCGAACCCAGAAGAAGATGAGCTTTTGGGTGAGCTCAAACAGTTGTGTGTAAAAATCCCACTTCTCCAAGCCATCAAGGATGTGCCAATATATAACAAGCTGATTAAGGAGAAGTGTTTCAAACACCCAGGCAGACGGAAGAAAGATGCCTCAACTATCAATGTCATAGGACAACTGTCTGACCTTATGCTAGGACAAGTCATCTGCCCAAAGTACCTAGATCCTGGAAGTCCTGTAGTAGATGTACACATCAATGGCACCATTATCCCCCACACCTTGATTGACCTGGGGGCAGCCATCAATGTGATGACCAGGGATACCATGCTTAAACTCAATCTCCAGGGTTCCTTGAGAAAGACCTCGATAGTACTGCAGTTAGCAGATCGCTCCACCATGACTCCCGAAGGGATTGTGGAGGATGTCTTGGTCTCAATTGATTCTTGGGAATACCCTGCAGATTTCCTGGTCCTGCAACCAAAGGCCAAGCTTACTGGATATCCTCTCATCTTGGGAAGGCCTTGGTTAGCTACTGCAGATGCTTACATAAGTTGTCGGGCAGGAAACATGACCATCAAAAATGGTCCCATGTCCAAGCAGCTAGTCCTATACCCTCCTGCCCAACCCTCTTTAGAGCATGATTTACCACTCTGGTTGGAGGACGGAGAGGAAGACGAGGTGTACTCTGCACCTCTGTGCACCCTAGATACCGCTAGAAGAAATTCTCCTACCGAGGATGATCTAATTGAGACCCTGATCCAGAATCCACCTTCCAGTGCACTATCTTTAGAGAAGTTGGTGGAGGATGCCCAAGCTAGCACCTTAGTGGACCTTTGTACAACCAGCCCTGTCACTCCCAGAGTCAAAAGTGTGGAGTTCGGGCCTGAGAGAGCGTTAAAGATCAGCTCCTCTCTATCTCCTTCCCAGGAGAAGGAGTTGTGTAGCCTATTGGCCAGCCACTTAGATGCTTTTGCTTGGAGCTATAAGGAGATGAAAGGAGTCCACCCCTCGGTCTGTACCCATCATATATACATCAAAGAGGATTGTAAACCAGTTAGGCAACCCCAGAGGAGAATGAATCCAGCCCTTAAGGACATTGTCAAGGAAGAATTGCAAAAACTGTTGGATGCCGGATTCATTTACCCCATCTCAGATAGTGAATGGGTGTCCCCTCTAGTGTTGGTTCCCAAGAAGAATGGGAAGTGGAGGATCTGTGTAGATTACCGGGAGCTGAACAAAGCTACCAAGAAGGACCATTTCCCTCTACCTTTCATAGATCAAGTGTTGGATGGACTGGCAGGAAAGAAGTTCTTCTCTTTCCTGGATGGGTTCAGCGGGTACAATCAAATCCAAATCAGCCCGGAAGACCAAGATAAGACCACCTTCACTTGTCCTTGGGGTACCTTTGCCTACCGAGTCCTTCCCTTTGGGCTATGCAATGCTCCTGCTACTTTTCAGAGAGCTGTCTTGAGCATCTTCTCGGAGTTGGTCCATGATAAAGTGGAAATCTACATGGATGACTTTACCCCTTATGGGGCCAACTTCCAAGAAGCATTGTCCAACTTGGGAAAGGTCCTAACCAAGTGCATCGAGATGAACTTGTCCCTTAGCCCTGAGAAATGTGAATTCCTAATGACTGAAGGGACAGTGTTAGGCCATACCATTTCTTCCCAAGGATTGCAGGTGGATCCTAACAAAATTGCTCTCATCAAGAGGGTTCCACCTCCTCAAAAAGTAAGGGATGTCCGGAGTTTCTTGGGATTAGCAGGATACTACCGGAGGTTCATTAAAGACTTCAGCAAGTTAGCCTCACCATTGTTTGGTTTGTTGGCAAAAGATGTGGAGTTTAATTGGACTGACGATTGTCAGAAGAGTTTGAATGAATTAAAAGACAAGTTAGTGTCAGCTCCAATCCTAAGAGGTCCAAACTAGGCCCTACCTTTCCACATCCACACTGATGCCTCGAACAAAGCCATAGGTGCAGCCTTAGGACAAGTTGAGCAAAAACTTCCATATGCCATTTACTTCGTTAGCAAAAACTTGTCCAAAGCAGAGCTGAATTACACTGTAACCGAGAAGGAATTCTTAGCTGTGGTTCATGCACTGAACAAGTTCCGACATTACATTACTGGTTACCAAACTTTTGTACATACTGACCATGCTGCTATTAGATACTTGATGAATAAACCAGATGTGAATGCTAGTATTATTAGATGGTTACTTTTATTGCAGCAGTTTGATCTAACCATTGTTGATAAACCAGGAAAAGAAAATGTTGTTGCTGACTTCTTGTCTAGATTGGATTTGTCTGCAGATGAAGATGGGACGGTGGATGACCAGATGCCTGATGAGCATCTGTTTGCTATCTCAGTACTCTCTCCATGGTTTTCTGATATAGAAAACTACCTTGTTTCAGCTCAGTTTCCTCCGCACCTCTCTTCAAAAGAGAAGAGCAAAATCATCAGAAAGAGTGCCTCATTTACATGGATTGGGGGCAACCTGTTCAAGCTTGGCCCCGATCAGATCTTAAGGCGTTGTGTAAGCGAGGAGGAAGTCTTTGACATTCTACTCACCTGTCATGATGGGCCTTGTGGAGGACATTTTGCAGCAAATAGAACTGCCTTCAAGATCCTGCAGGCAGGCTACTATTGGCCCACACTTCATCAAGATGTCAGGAGATATGTTAGCCAGTGTGACCAATGCCAAAGAATGGGGAAACTGACCCAAAGGGATGAGATGCCTCTGCAACCTCAAGTGACTCTCGAGCCATTTGAGAAGTGGGGCATGGACTTTGTGGGCCCAATCAATCCCTCTTCGAGGCAGAGATCCTACATCATAGTGTGTACTGACTACTTGACAAAGTGGGCAGAGACTAAAGCAATCAAAGCAGCAACTGAAGAAAAGGTGGTCGAGTTCTTAAGAGAGAACATCTTCTACAAGTTTGGCTACCCAAGAGAGCTGGTGACCGATCAAGGGAGCCAGTTCACCTCCAACTTGGTTGAAGATCTATTAGCTCATCACAAGATCAAGCATAGGACTTCCACCCCCTATCATCCTCAAGAAAATGGGCAGGTGGAAGTCACCAATAGAGCTCTAGAAGGGATCTTGACCAAAGTGGTAAACAGCAGCAGAAAAGACTGGGCAGATCGCCTAGTTGAAGCCACATGGGCTTACAACACCACTTGGAAGACCACCACCGGTTTCACACCTTATGAGCTGGTCTATGGGAAGAAAGCTTTGCTGTCCATTGAGTTTGAGTATAACACTTTGAGGTTGGCAGCTCAGCTGGACCTAGATCTCAGCCATGCACAGCAAGAAAGGTTATTGCAGCTGAATGGACTGGATGAACACCGCATGCAGGCCCTCCTTCACTCAGAAGTGGTTCAACTTCAGAGGAAGGTGTGGCATGACCAACATCTCCATGACAAGCAATTTCAGCCGGGAGATTGGGCTTTGTTGTATGATTCCAGATTCAAAGATTTCAAGGGGAAGTTGAGAACCAGATGGCTAGGACCATATGTGGTGGAACAGTGCCATGACAATGGATCTGTCCTCATTCGAACCATTGATGAGGAATCCATTCCCATGCTTGTCAATGGGCACCGATTGAAGATCTATAGAAGACCTCTCTCAAGACAAGAGTTTATCAGCACTATGGAGAAATCTGTTTTGGTCATAGAGAAGGGTTCTGCCTCCACTTTGGGCATACCCTGAAGGATCTAAAACACACACAAAAAAAAAAAAAAAGAGAGAAAAATAAAGATCCTTGGGTGAAAACCTCTCTGAGGCGCCCAAGGCAGGCAGTAGGGGTGAAAACCTCATTGAGGCGCTCCTATTGTCTTTCGAAAAAGAAAAGAGAGAACAATAAAGATCCTTGGGTGAAAACCTCTCTGAGGCGCCCAAGGCAGGCAGTAGGGGTGAAAACCTCATTGAGGCGCTCCTATTGTCTTTCTACAAAAAAAAAAGAAAAAAGAAAGAAAAAAGGAAAAAGCAATCAGCACCATAAAAGGTTTGCATGCAGATGTTCTATGGAGGAGAAGAAGCCTCTCCACTCCAAGCCAGGGGCCTTCATCATGCTAGCAAAGGATGTCATCAGCACCTCCTCCAAGAAATGTTTTTTAAGGTATGTGCAATTATTATCATGCTTTGGATCTTCTACAGGAGGATACAGTTTTTCTACAGGAACAGACAGTCTTCCTACAGGAAGACGCGGATCTTCTACAGGAAAGTGCCAATTTTCTACAGGAAGCTCTGTGTTCTACAGGAAACTTCCTGTAGAAGGTTACGATGGCCGAAATGTGTTTCAAATGAAGATCTAGCGACTGAGGAGTGGATTGAATGCATGCATGCCAATGATGGCACCCATGAACATTGCCATTATCGTCCTCCACCATCCTCGTCGCCATGCAACCAAGATCCCTGCAGCAGCACAACAAAGTAATCAGTTCTCGTGAGAAAGCATCTGTCAAAGAAAAACTAGGCACCGAGAACCATACCACATCCACGTTGATACATCAGAAGCGTTGGGATCGTGATCGAGAAGCCAGAACCGCCAGCATGCAGCATACACCCGAGGAGAAAGAACGGTGACAAGACCCCTCGCGGGGATCCTGTAACAGTTCAACCTGCTCAAGTGAAGACCGTTCACAGCACCGCCATCTGAGATCAAACACGGGCGCATGAACGCAGAACCATTCACTCCATCGCCAGCATCCTGTAACCACGAGCCTGCAGGAATGTGCAGCCACATGCGGCAGGTAGATCCATCACTCAAAAAACTGGAAATCATGTGCAGCCGCGCGCAGGTAAGTGTTCTAATCCTTCTCTCCATCAAACTGCATGATTATTACTTCGATTTGTTTTGCATGGTATAAAGGTGAATGGTTGAGCGGCCTAAAGGCCAGTGATTGGCCACGTCGGTTAGTAAAGGGATAGTCAGAGGACGAGGTGGCAGCCACGATGAAAGAAACACGCAGCAAGCACGTGAAGATCAGTCCCGTCAACCGAGAAGTGAAGTTTAACCGAAAAGGGCGGCGGCAGATCTGTGGGAATGAATGCGGCAACAAACGAATGTGCAGGCGGATGATGGGTGACGTCACCCAACGGTCCGGCGGGGACAGCTCACCCCCGCGCCACGAGCTGCGCCGATTCAAAATCTAATCGGCTCGATTAAGCGTGTATCTCCATCAACCTCACTTCAAAACTCGAGTAGATCCTCTGCTTACCTCTGCATGTTGATACACCGAGCTCTCGGCTACATGAACGCTGGTAAAGCACCTCTCGACCGCCAGCCAACTAAAGCTCTTCCCGAAGCCTGCGCACTGCTCCTACAGGAACAGTTTCTACAGGAACGCCGTCCTACAGGAAGCAGTTTCTACAGGAACGCGGCTCTACAGGAAGGTGAAGTCTTCACGTAAAAAAAAGGTGGCAGAAAAGAGGTAACCCTGCAACTCCTTCCGCAATTGTTTTTAAAGGTGGCAAGGCCATTAGTCACAGTGTGGTCATAAAAAAAATTGGATTGCCGTGCCTATACTATCGCTCCTACAGGATAGCTGTATAATCAACTGTGGTCTGAAAATTCATTGCCTGTTCTGTCTTTAAGACCGAATTTCCTGTGTATCCACCACCTCTGGTATAAACCACTGTGTTCATCATGTCTGGCGGGTTTATCAGGCGAGAGCCCACTAATTCAAATGCATTAAGGAGAAACCGGCAGTGGTTGAGCTCTTCACTAGAGCGCAATGGATGCCTTTCTGTGATAAACTACAGGGCTACGATGATGAAGTAGCCGAGGAATTTTTGCAGGCTCTGCAGCCTAAATCACAGACATTGGCCACGGTAACCTTCAGAGGTCTCAGCCTCGAACTCACCCCAGAGCATATCAGTCGGATTACAGAGCTTCCCATGGGTCTGCCGTGGGACAAAGAAGAGCGGAAGATGAGCCAGCAAGCAAAGAAGGAGTTCTTCCCACCGGAAGAGTCATTCACCGAAGACAAAAATGGAGTAAAAAGGGCAAGCCTGTTGCCGCCATGGAACGAAGTCAGTCTACAAATTATGAAATATATCACCTGTGAGGGTCGATATAGCATTGTATATGCGTATCACTTCAGGCTGCTTAACGAACTAAGACACCAGATTGACCTCCCTGCAGCACAGAGGTTGAGCATTCCTTACTTTCTACTACAGTCCTTAATGGAGTGTTCCACCAAGCTCAAGGACGGAATTCCGGACCAGATAGCCCACCATGGGCTAGTCAAGCTCCTCGTGGAGGATGCTCTTCGCTCATATAAAGTCCCCCTCGCTTGGGAATCATTTAGGAACTTATCCAGAACGGGGAACATAAAAATGTTGCTTGAAGAAGCGGAATCCTCTAACGGAGAAGAAGAAGAGCCAGCAGCCGGGAGTAAGAAAGGAAAAAGCCAAAAAGTTCCGACTCCAGCACAGAAAAAGGAACGAAAGAAGAAGGAAGAGGGAAAAGATGACAAAGTCAAAGAGGACACCCCCATCCTATCAGCAAGGGAACAGAGGTTGAAAAGCAGGGCAGTCAAAGCTGAGGTGGCCCCTGCCAGCCCAAGCACCTTGTCAGCTTCTGCAGTCAAAGCCAAATGCAAAAGCCATGAAACAAGGCAAGGGAAGGTGGTGAGAGTTGCATCTGCAGGAACGCAATCACAGGCTTCTACAGGAAGCCCGAAAACGCAAACTCAGGCTTCTACAGGAAACCCGAAAACAAAGACAAAGGTTTCTACAGGAAGCCCGAAGATCAGTAAGGAGCAGGCTTCTACAGGAAGCCCAAGAGCAACGACCAAGGCTTCTACAGGAAGCCCGAAAATTGTTGGAAAACAGGCTTCTACAGGAGGCCCAAAGACGGAGACAAAGGCTTCTACAGGAAGCCCGACAGTACAACCACAGGCTTCTACAGGAAGCCCGAAGACAGAGACAGGGGCTCCTACAAGAATCACAAGGCTGGAAAGAGGGGTTTCTACAAGAGGCCCGAAGGTCATTACGAAATAGCCTCCTGTAGAGAGCCCGAAGACAAAGAAAGAATCTTCTACAGGAGGCCCAGAATCGGGCAAAGCAGGGTCTTCCACAGGAAGCCTGAAATCAAAAAAGGAGGGACCCTCTACAAGGAGCTCCGAGGGAGCAAAACACAAGAAAGAGAAGGCTGACATCCTCGATAAGGAGGCAGCAGCGGCACTGGCTGCCCTCAGCACACCTCCAAAACCGAAAGAGAAAAGGGAGAGGGAGACCCCTCTGCCACCTGAAGCCAGGAGAAGCAAGAGGATGTCCCCGAGCAAGCCACAGCCTTCACCCAGCGGCCATACCACTTCAGGGGATGTACCTACTTCACCCAGTGCAAGAACCCCCTCTAAACCATCAGCTACCCCCGAAAAGGGGAGCCCAAAAATAACTTCCTGGACACGGAAGATAGGCCAGTCCCTTCTGAAGCCCGACTCAAAGAAATAGAAAAAGGGAAGGAAGCATCACCCTCATCACCATCAGGGGCAGAAAAGGCAGGGCCATCAAAAGCAGAAAAGAAACAGCCTGTTCCGGTCCCGAGTCCTCGGCCAAGGATGAGGAGCAGGGGCAAGGTTGCTCAAGGATGAGCAAATGGTTCAGCTGGGGGGTGATGATGAGCCCCAATTTTGGTACAATTTGGGCTCATTTTTGGCCTATTTTGCTTGCTCAAACCATTCATTTTTATTGTTTATGCATACACTTCTTAGTTTATTCATGTTGTTTGTAGGAGAAAGGATAGGCACTTTATCTACGTAGCTAATGCATTGTGATTCCAGGTTTTGGCATTAAAAGGGAGCAAAAGACAACGAAAAGGTGGCAAGGAGACAACGAGTTGGCATTGCTGACGTAAGGAGAGGTTGTCCACGGTCTTGGGGGACATTCCTCGTGATCCTCACCAAGAACTCCGAGCCCCACTCCATCCTCCCTCCGAGCTTAATACACGGCCAGCTGTTCTACAGGAACAGCAGTTCAAAACTGCTCTACAGGAAACAGCATTTATGATCATCCTACAGGATCAGCAGTTAAACTATAGATTGAACAGCCGAGCTCCTAGAATCATGGATACTTGTTGGAGCATCGTTTTGTATAAGTATAGAGGCCTTAGCCTTGGTTAGGTTGTTGAAACTCTCGTATTACTATTGTAATTTTGGAGCACAGCTCAAGTTTCGTTCTCTTTTGTAAGCCAATTTGGCATGTTATCAGATTATGAATAAAGAAGGCCACTTTTGAGTTAGTTCTGAGTTTTCTCAAGGAGCTATAGCTCTCAGGTTAGGGCCCAACCTGAGAGCCATAGACCTCCTCAGTGTTGTAATGCATTTACCATTAGTTCCAGCACTTGAGTTTGTTTAGTTTCCTATGCAATTCGGATTTCCAGCTTGTTAGTTTAATTGTTTTCATTAGCATAGATAGGACTGGTATGATGCTTTGCTTTCAGTATTCAAGTTTGATAGGTTGGTAGAATAAATCTCTTGGAGCTCCAACAAAAACAGGTTGTAAAGGTTCACTGCCATCTCACTGTTTGGGATTGGGGTGTAGACCATGATCAGCCACCAAAAAGAACAGCAGTCGTTTCATCTCCACGCAAGCTGCCACATGAGCGTTTGTATTGAAGATCCATTCATACATTCTCGACATTGATCCATACTGCACTCTCATGCATTAGTTTCATTTCTTGTTTTCCATTTCGGATTTATAGGTTTCATGGCATAATAGGTTAATGAACTTCTTGTTTTGATGCACAGGTCATTTGTTTCATTTACACTGCCCTTTCTCAAGCCACTTCCTTCGTCGTTTTCTCCATCCACCTACAAGTTCTATTCACCCTCTATCTCACTCACTTGCCCTCCAACTCTCTCATTTCACGTACAGCTCCATCTCCTTCACTCTCGTTGATTCCACCTTTCCAAAACATCAACCCATTGCATGCACCCTTCCTTCGTCTGACTTTCCATTTCCTGAGACATCATCAGGTCCATCTCCATCTCCCTTAGCCTCCCACACCACTCCAACACTCCATCAACTCCTAAAAACCTCCACGGCCAATCATCCTGTAGATGTGCACAGCCATCCTGTAGAAAACAGAGTATCCTGTAGGATCCCCTGCAGCCTTCCTGTAGGAGGCCACTCACTTCGTTGCCGAGCTTCTGAATGTGAGGGACCTCTGTGGATGGGTGCTAAGGATCCCTAGGGACCTTTCCTAGCCTCCCCAACCTGTCCCACACTTTCCTTCCTTCTACATCCCACCTGCACAATCAAACCCTAATTAGGCCAAGTTCACACTCATTCCACACACCTAAAGGAAAAACACAAAAACACATTTCTCATGATGCAAGTAGCTTAGACCCATGCATTTACACTTGTTAGAGGTAATGACAACATTCATAAGAGTTGCATCCACATTCTTTGCATTATAGAGGATAGACTAGTTAAATTAGGGTTTCATAGATTCACATGCTTTAAATTGCTTTTGATTCAGTTTGTCAAGTAGAGTAGCCTTCCTTTGAGTTAGCTTTCGTCCATCATTGATAAAGCTTCTTCTGTGAGCCTATAGAAGTTGGCTTAAGCCCTAGCGGACTTGTGCCAGCTGACCAAGTGACAGCTGCGACAAGGGCTAGTACTTGTGCATACAGCACCGTCGCTTCCAAGTTTGTACGAACTACCGGGTTGATAAAATTAAGAGACAGGAAGCCCCAGGAGTTGTAGCATTATTGCTACAATACTGGAGCTCACCACTCATAATACTTCATCAATACACAAAATCAACTGCAACCCTGATCATTCATATTCCAATGTGTATATGCTACTTCACTTAAGGCAATCCTCGTGTATACGTGCTTTTCTATAGAGAAACCTGCGTATAGATCTCAATATAATGAAAACTTGTAATTATGAATCAAACGCAGAGTTGATCATATTTATCCTTAAATATTTTGTTAGCTTACAGAACCATCATATAGTTAGCAGCATCAATAATCTTTTCAATCAATCAACATGTAACCAAATTCAACTTCATCATTCAATCAGATTTACTTTAGGCATTATCACTCAACCTAGATCAACATGAGGACATCATTGAAATATAATAGAGATACAACAACACTAATAAGGTTGATCAATCATTTATGAACATAAACACTTCCTTTATATATGCGACTTTGAAGAAGCTAACCCACATGTATACGTGACTTCACCGAGACCAACCTACATATAAATCTACAAATTTTGACCTATAATTGCACATCTTTTTAGAACTTCAAAAAGACCCAAATCAAATTATTAAGAGATACAAACATGCATCAATACTTAGTTAAGTCAATCCATGAGCATATCATACAATGGAAGTTCATTTCAGGTCTCATGATCCTGATCCATCATTGTATTCATTTGTGCATAATTATTTTAGATCTATGTGTCAACTATGGCCCTTACAATGAAAATATATTTCATATTAAATCATTCACCAAAACCCCTTACATATGCACACTTAGCACTTTGACCTTCACCTCCTTATATAGTTAGATCCTTAGCCAATACCATGGGTGAAACCCTTAGTTATGCTGATGGTATTCTTTGACGGGATCAATATCTATTATCACGCTCATTAATATGGGCCAATACCATGGTAAAGACCCCTGGTATTTAGAATACCATGGTGCAAAAACCGTAAGCGAATTTGCTTCACAAAACCTACATGTATACATGACTTAGCCTTGATGAACCCATGTATAGATCTTCAAAAATTCACCTTTATCAAACTTTGATTATGATCTGTAAACCTTTGTCCCATCATTCTGTTATTTTGTTCCATCACTCTATCACCTATTAACTTACCTGTGGATTCATCTAGTTACCATATACTTGTTCTGTTACAAGTGAGTTTCCATCAAGGACAACACATGCATCATAATTCCAACACCTAGAAAGCCTCCCTCAAGTCTTCCTCCTGCTCTTCCTTCATAACGGCTCCATTGACCCAAACAACTTGAGCATTAACCCACTCTCCTTCGTCACTCACCAGGAAAGCATCCAGCGGAGCCATATCTTCTGGTTTCCCCAAGCACTCCAACTGGTTTAGGCAAGACACTAGGTTTTCTTATACCCATTCTTATGAAATTGAAGGCAAACAACAAAAATCAAATTCTGGTTTTGATTCTTTTCCCAACATGTGAGTTAACTGCACAAATGATAAGGAAATGCAAGAAACTTAATGTAGGAAGGAAATTCCATGTAAGACTAATGACTAATACTCTTGCAAGATGTGGCAATTTTGAAAAGCTAGCAGCTAATATCCTTGTGTCTACACCCCTTCAGTTGGGCTATGTTCTAAATAAGGGGAAACTTGACCTTAGTATGGTTGAGTATCTTATTCTAGGTGAGTAGGATAAACTTTTTAAACACAACTTTATTGAACAAATTGATTTAGTAGTAAATGCTTGCTTGAGTCCCTCAGTTGTACATTCATTAATTAGTCTTGGGGTTAGGTTGGGCCACTTTTGAAATATTTTCACCCTATTCCTTGTAGTTATACCAATGGGTTAGGAACTCCTATGTGTTTCCGACCTTATGAACTCTAAAAAAACACCAATTAAGGATGATTTATGCAAAAAAAAAAAAGTGCCATAACATCTGAACCTCTTAAACCCCATTTAATAATGAAATAAAAAATAAAAAATAAAAAATATGAGAATATATATACTTGCTTTTGGAATATACGATTGATAGCTTTCATTTTTACTGCTGAAACACAAGCACAATAAAGAAGGAATGCTATGTTCTCTAGCAAGAAATGCATAGCTTCTTTCATGTAGCAATGAAATGCAATGCAAGTCCTGCATTGTCTATTCAATGAAGAATTCATTCTCAATCAACATAGGCATTTTTTTTTATTTCTCATCAATGGAAGGTTTTGTGATTATCAAATTGGTTTTGAAATTTCCATATATGGTAAATTGGTTTTGGATGGTTGTTTTTAATGTTTACTGAATAATAAATGACATTATGATTTATGATTTATCATTATGTTTATGTTTATAGTATGAAATTATGTTTTGTTTCAATGTTATTTTCTTTCTTTATTTATTGAATTTTAAAAGAAAATTTTATATATAATTGTTTCTCTCAACTTCTTGTGTGTGACAAAATATTCTTACGGTACTTATCATCCTATTAAAAAAAAACACTTGTGGTTGATTTTTTTTTCACATATTCTCCATATATATATATATATATATATATATATATATAATGATTTCTTGATATATGTAATATATCTTTAATAATTATTATTATATAAACTTCTTTGTTCTTTTATTTTTTGTTATTATATATATATATATATATATATATTTCAATGTGTAATATATTCTTTTATATTATCATCATTTAGGAATGGTTTGGATTTGAAAGGGTGATTGAGATATAGTAGTGTAATTTGAAATGCCCCTTGGTGCTGCTCTATGATGTCAATTGATGGATAAAAATGCAACATGCATTCATGGTTATTTGCTAAACTTTGCTTCAAAGACACCGTCTCTTCAAGAGGGGAGACCAATTGTTTATATGTCCCATAGATCCTAAAATTCATAAAATATACATAAATGGTTTTAAAACATATTATAAAGGTTGGGAAGGAACAACTAATGCCCATAAAAGGAAGGCATGACTAAAATGGTATTATTCACATTACTATTTAATTTAATTAATTGAATATATATTAAACCATTTCATTGATTAACTTTAATATTAATTATATAAATACATTTAATAATAATAACTAAGGTTACTAAAGAGAATAATTTGGTATCAAGAAAACATCAAAGCATGACTGACATTTACATTACACTAGTAACCTAGCTAGTATCAAGAGAAAATTTGTAGGTTATGTAGAGCTCACACATGAGAGGATTTAGTAGATCCTTGGGGGTCTGGTCAGTATTAGTAATACTCGTTTACAATAATAGTAAAAAAAATAAATTATGCCCATCATTTTATATATGTGTGTGAGTCGACTAAGAGTAGACAAGACCTAGGTTGCATTAATAAGTCTCTTTTGTAACATATAATTAAACAATTCAAAATGGTGAAGACGTGAGGAAATAGAGGTCAAGGAGGATCTTCACAAGGACCTCCTACAAATAACCCATTTCCATCACCAGAGTTGGCTCTTATCTTGCCTTCCTTGTAAGTAATTAATGAGACTTTAAGAGGGTGCCAAAAAACTAAGGTGGAAGTGGAGCACCCTCCATCAGGGTTGGGAAATATCGAGGGATCAAGATACTTTGATAGAGGACCTCCAATCGACAACATTACTAGGGAGCTCCAAAATATTAAGCTCCCAGAGTTTTTTGGAGGTCGTGCTAGTGAACGAGCAGAAGCCTAGTTAGAAGGAATGAGAATGTGCTTTGAACTAAAAGATTATACTTCCAATTCAAAAGCTAAAATAACAATATTCCAACTTAAAGATAGTGCTCTGAATTGGTAGGGTAACTTAGAGCACTAACTACACCTCACTCTGGACATAGTTACTTGGGAGTTATTCGAGGAGAGATTAAGGAAAAAGTATCCACCAACATATTATGAAGAACAATGAGTAGGAGCCTTCCATGCTTTGGTACAAGGAAACCACATAGTAGGGGAATATGAGATTAGATTCATGGAATTGGTCAACTATGTCTCCTACATGGACACTGATCAGCGCCAAGTGGATTGTTTCATTTATGGATTGAACCCTAAGATTAGGGAAATGGTGCAGATGCGGAAACCATCCTTAGTTGTAGAAGTTGTTGAACATGCTCGTTATGTTGAAGAGAACTTAGACTTAAAAGGTAGAAACAAAACCATTTTTCCACAGCATCCAAGGTTTATGGGGAAGGCCCCTCGTACCTTCTCCAGGGGAGAAAGTTTGAGGCCACCACTATATGGAAATAGGGTTGTACACAGAGCACTGACAATGGGGATTTCAATGGTTACCGGTGTAACTTAACCTACAACTTCGAGGATTCGTGCAAATTAAGGTCATATGCAAGGAGCCACAAGTAGGGGCAGGGATCCCAAGGGAAGGAACTATTTCAAAAAACTCCACAACATTATGTTCAAAGTCCACCTCGCATCACTTATTGGGGATGTGGGGGACCTCATTACCAGTGTGACTGTCCTGAGTTACAAACTGGTAACAACCATAGAGATGGAAAAGAACCAATGGGGTGAGCAATAAGCCAACATAGAATCTAGCAGCAATTGATAACTAACAAGTTAAACACCAATCTACCATGGTAGAAACCTCAGGTATGATAAAAAAAGTAAAATTTAAAATTTTGTTTGATTTTTTTATGAAACCAGCTCACAAAAAGATAGAAAAGATAGATCAACGCCTTAGAATTCAGCCTCTTCGAGGGGGAAACCTCCTTTACATTACACAAATGAATGTTTCCTTGATGATTCAAATGACAAAACCTCATTTCTATATATAGGAGTCTAAGGAGTCACAATATAACCCAGTTGGCCTAATAATAATAATATAAAGGCACAAAAATAACAATAAAGGGATTCTATGGGGCACAGTAATAACAATATGGGGACAATAGGGGCACAACAATATTAATAAGGGATACAACTACAATAGTAATGGGGTAATCACTAGTATTATAGGGACCTAACATGCCCCTCTCCTTCAAAAAAGTGTTGTCCTCAACGCTTGAGTAGTTCTGGATGCTTCTGTATAAAATTCTCATCCTCCCATGTGGAATCTTCAGCAGACAAGTTCTTCCACTTGATGAGATACTTCGAAATTGATCGATTTCATAGCTATCAAGTTCTTGTTTCTATGACTGCTTCCAGTTCCAATATAATTTTTCCTTCCTCGTCAAGTTCTAGCAATATTGTTTGAACTGGGAGCTTGTCGCCTATAACCTTCTTTAAACATGAAACATGGAAAACTGGGTGCACTCAAGAAGCTGCAGGAAGCTCTAATTTGTATGCCATAGTACCAATATTTTGCAACACCTTGTACGGACCATAATACTTTGGTGATAATTTATTATCCTTCTTAGCTTGCTTGAGGGACATTTGTTTATATGGTTGTAGCCGTAGGAATACCAATCACCTACATCAAAACTTCTTTCACTGCGATGTTGATCTGCCTGTTGTTTCATTCTATTTTGTGCCAACACGAGGTTATCCTTTAAGAGTTGGAAGACTTGTTGTTGATGCTCAAAGTGATGTTCCACTGCTTGAACCTTAGAATTTTCTATTAAATATGATGTGATGGATGGTGGCTAATATCCATAAAGTGCCATAAATGGGGTCATTTTTGTTGCTATATGGAAGGAAGTTTTATACCACCATTCAGCCAGAGGCAACCATTTGACCCATTATGTCTGTTTATCAGATACAAAGCAACAAAGATATCCTTCCAAACATTTGTTTACTATCTCAGTTTGCCTATCAGACTGAGGATGATAAGATGAGATATGAGCTCAATGAGTACCGAGACAAGAAAATAATTCTATCCAAAAATTTCCAGTGAAAATGGGATCTCTATCACTTACAATAATCTTTGGGTTTCCATATAGCTTTTGAATTGTTTCCATAAATGCAGTAGAAATTGTACTAGCTTTAAATCAATGTGATAATGCACAAAAGTGTGCATACTTGGTAAGTCTATCAACTACCACCATGATGACACTCTTTCCCTCAGACTTCAGTAAACCTGTGATAAAATCCATTGAAACCTCCTCCCAACGTTGGCTTGGAATGGATAAAGGTTGTAATAGACTCGGGGTCTTAATTGTTTCAACTTTATTTTGTTGGCAAACCAAACATTCCGCCACAAACTTTTGAATATCTGATTTAAGGCCATCCCAAAAAAAATCCTTCTTAACCCTGTGGTAAGTTTTTAAAAATCTTGAGTGCCCTCCTAAGGGAGAAGTGTGCAATTCCATAAGAATATTTTGCTTGAGTTGGGAATTCTTACAGAGGTATTAGCGATCTTTGTACCATAACGAATCATTTTGCCAGCTAAATGTATCAGATGTACTGGAATCTTGTCGCAACTTTCGAATAAGTGCCCACACTTCTTCATCATTCTTCCATTCCTCCCTTGCTTCATTTATCCAATTTGGTTGGATAATAAAAATGGCGCACAACAATGCTTCCACATCCTCATCCTTTCTTGAGAGTGCATCTGCCACCACATTTTGCTTCCCTTTTTTGTAGATGATTTCAAAGTCATAACCCAACATTTTTGTGACCCACTTTTGTTGCTCTTCAAAGGATAATCTTTGTTCTAAAAAGTATTTAAGGCTATCATGATCCGTTTTTACCTTGAAGTGTCTTCTCATTAGGTAGGGTCACCATTTCTTAAGTGCATGTAGTATTGCCAAAATTTCCTTCTCATAAATATCTTTGTGTAAAAACTTTCCCTTGATTGGATGACTTTCAAAAGCAATGGGTCTTTCATCTTGCATTAAAACAACACCAATTCCATTTCCTAAAGCATTACATTCCACAATAAAGGTTTTTGTGAAGTCCGGTGTAGCTAAGACCGGTGCTTGGCACATTGCCTCTTTAAGATGTTTGAAGGCCTTTGATGCTTCTGGAGTCCATGAAAATACATCTTTCTTCAATAATGTTGTTAGAGGTGATGCTATTCTCCCATAATTCTTAACAAACTTGCGATAATACCCTATCAACCCAAGAAATCCTTGCAAATACTTTATGGATGTGGAGATTTTCCATTCCTTAATGGCTTTAGTTTTGCTAGGGTCTACCTTAACTCCTTCATGAGATACAATATGACCAAGATATTCCACCTCTTGTACTCCAAAGAAACATTTGGATCTTTTTGCATATAATTGTTTCTCCTGCAATGGTTGTAGCACCCTTTCAACATGTTCAACATGATCCTTCCAAGACTTGTTGTAGATTAGTATATCATCAAAAAACACTAACACAAATTTTCTAAGGAAGGGTTTGAAAATGGAATTCATCAAACCTTGAAATGTAGAAGGTGTATTGGTAAGGCCAAAATGCATGACCAAAAATTCATAATGACCCTCATGAGTTCTAAATGTTGTTTTAAGAATGTCTTCAGTCTTCATTCTGATTTGATGATATCCTGAAAGAAGATCCAACTTGGTGAAGTAAATTGATCCATGAAATTCATCCAGTAATTCATCAATGACAGGAATAGGAAACTTATCTTTAATAGTGAGCTTGTTGAGCTCCCTATAATCCGAACACATGCGCCATGATCCATCCTTCTTGTGCACCAATACTACAGGAGTAGAGAAATAACTTTGACTAGGTTGAATTATACCAGCCTCTAGCATTTCTGCAACCATACATTCAATTTCACTCTTTTGGGCATAGGGATATATGTACGGCCTGATGTTTGGAGGAACACTTCCTGGAATTAGATGAATAGCATGATCATGATCATGAGTAGGTGGGAGACCTTTGGGAGTCTAAAATACCTTGGAATGATTGTCCAAGACTTTTTGGAGATCTGGAGAA
Source organism: Pinus tabuliformis (assembly GCA_031772625.1). Taxonomy (NCBI): domain Eukaryota; kingdom Viridiplantae; phylum Streptophyta; class Pinopsida; order Pinales; family Pinaceae; genus Pinus; species Pinus tabuliformis. Next base: position 82,036,333 of record CM062819.1, on the reverse strand, counting down.
ATAGATGATTTCAATGTGAAACATCTAGCGAACATAATTGTGCAATTACACCTCTTTGTTCCTTTTTTAGAAACTTTGTCATACCGTTAGAGCTGATTATCTTTCCTGGTTTGCCTACAATACCCCTTAATTCAACTTCCTTCCCTTCCATAGAAAATTTCATGAAAAGTTCTTGAAAATTAAAAGCTATTGTACCCAAGGATTGTAGCCATTGGACTCCTAGTACAACATCAGCACCTCCCATTGGAATAGAAAGAATTGGGCTAGTCAATACATATTCTCCCATGGATAGCTTGATATTATGGCACCTTCCAGAGCAATTTATTGTTCCTCCATTTGCAACCATCACTTGACACTCTGTTGCTGGATATAGGAAGCAATTCAATTATTTTGCTACCTTACAATGAATAAAATTGTGGGTACTTCCTGAATCAATCAACACTATTACCTTTTTCTTCTTAAATTGTCCTTCTATCTTGATGGTTTGAGACGTGGTAATTCTAGCCAATGCATTACAAGATATGGTCAGATTCATTTCTTCTTTATCTAGGCTTTGTTCCTAGAGTATATCCTCTTCTTTTGACCTTTCTTGCTCCTTTTCTTCTTCCTCTTCACAATCTATGTAGGATAATTTCTTCTTAGCACACTTATGACCTTTACTGTATTTGCTATCACAATTGTAACAAAGCCCTTTTGCTCTTTTTTTCTTCCAATTGTTGTGGTGTCAACCTTATAGGTTGTGGAAGACTAGGGGCAACAACACTTCCATCTTTATAGTTGTGAGCGATATGCTTCTTGGTTGCCATAATTTTACTTTCCATTTTTCTTCCTAACCTGAATGCCTTCTCTAATGAATCAGGTTACCGAAAGCGAACATCATGTTGGATATTATCCCTTAAATTCCCTATGAACACATCAATCCTATGCTCCTCTGGAATATTTTTTACAAACATAATTGTGCAATTACACCTCTGTGTTCCTAATTTACGAACATAATTCCCTATGAACACATCAATCCTCGTAATGTGTTGTCAATTCTTCCGTAAAAATTTCCCAAGTGATAATTTGTTTACGAGAGAAAAGCCATTGATACCATACAAACTGATTTGGTTCCAAATATAAAGTTGCAATACGTACCTTTTGTGTGTTTTGCACATTATTGAGATCGAAAAATTGCTCCATTTGTAATATCCATGTTGCAGGATCCTTGCCATAAAACTTTTGCATATAGATTTTTGGAATATGGTGGGTCTTTAATCCAACATTAGAGTCTATGAAATCATGATTAACATTTCTTTTGTTCGCATCATGAGTTTCCTTTACTACCCTTTCACCATTAGTAAGTATTATTTGTAGAAAACTTTGTCAAATCTGTCTTCAAATCTGCCATGCCTGTCTTCAAATTTGTGTTCAAATCTATCTTCAAATTGTCCATCTTAGCTTCCATGCCATTCATCTTAGCTTCCACACCATTTATCTTAGCTTCTATTAGCTTTTGTGAGAGTGACATTTGTTTCACTTGGTCTTGTAATTTTGATATATCATGTAACATTTATTCCTCTTCTTCATGAGTCATGCTAGAGCTTTCAGGTTTCTTACTAGGTGTTTGCATTTTCTTTCCTCGGGGCATCAGTTACCGATAATAATTCTCTACTTTACCCTTTGAATTCCTTCAAAATAATTCTTCAAACCAAGTTTAAGCAAGAATTTAAAAAAATCTACACACCTTTTTTCACTTTGTAGGAGCTCGATATTGCCTCTGATGTATCTCTATAATTTCGGATCATCCAATTTTGAAATTGTGACCTGCAGTAGCCCTCTGTCTCCTCTTTCCAATGCCACTAGTCTGATCCAAATTGGATTCTCCAAGGAAAAATTATGCCAAATCTCCCACAGTGACCTGATTATAGACTAGTTCAGTAGAGTGAAGTTGTACAACGTGCCACCTGTCCCTATTTTGACCTTTGGCTCTGAAAAATATACACAAGAAACTACAATCCATCCTCTTTCTGTACCTTCTTATGAAATTTCAATCCAATGCTCAGAGAGAAAGTTATGATTATTTTCCCCAGGTCACCTATTTGGAATGTAATTCAAGAGTCTGAAAAAAGACCAACTTCCTCAGATCAGATCTCCGCAAATATAGCGCGAAAATCTCTGAAATTTGAACCCGAGGTTCAGCGCAATTTCATCTCAAATGGGTTTTTTTTGTTGGAGTCAAGATTGTCGTTACACCAAAACCCGCAGGTGTTAGTAAACATACACATCGCTAGATTTAAGCACATGCCACAAAACACATGGGAGCGTTTGAGCAACACCGCCATTAACAGGGAGCACAACAATCTCCCCCCTCAACGTGAGTCGGGTGCGTTTCGAACTCGAGACCTTTGGCTCTGATACTACTTGTTGGAGTCAAGATTTTCATTCCACCAAAACCCGCAAGTGTTAGTAAATAGACACATCGCTAGATTTAAGCACATGCCACAAAACACACGGGAGCGTTGGATCAACACCGCCATTGATGGGGAGCGCAACATTTTTGTTCGCTTCTGAAACGTCGCAAAAAAAAGTTTATAGCGAAAATGCCACGATGACCTATTTGGAGCAGCGAAACCTTAGAATCCAAAAGCTCTGATACCAAATGTTATGAAACCAGCTCACAAAAAGATAGAAAAGATAGATCAACACCTTAGAATTCAGCCTCTTCGAGGGGGAAACCTCCTTTACATTACACAAATGAATGATTCCTTGATGATTCAAATGAAAAAACCTCCTTTCTATATATAGGAGTCTAAGGAGTCACAATATAACCCAGCCGACCTAACAATAATAATGTAAAGGCACAAAAATAACAATAAATGGATTCTATGGGGCACAGTAATAACAATATGGGGACAATAGGGGCACAACAATATTAATAAGGGATACAACTACAATAGTAATGGGGTAATCACTAGTATTATAGGGACCTAACAGATTTTGGTGCTACAGATAGTTTCATTTCACCAATTGCATTAGAAAAATGTGGGTTGACAACCTATGATCACGATAACTTTAAACAAGTTAAAATGGCTTCTGGGATAAGAAAGGCAATAGGACCTAGTGTTGACTAATGTCAGGTGAACCTTGAGCTATATAACTAAGTTTAAGGCATATGTCACAACATTGGGGACATATGATGTAATCGTCAGAATGGACTGGCTAAAATATCATCAAGCTTTGGTAGGTTGTTTAAAAAAGAAGGTGATTTGTTTAGATGATGAAGGTAGGTCAATTGAGATTTGTGGTATCAAGAGAAGAGTGTCCCTACGATTCATATCCATGATGAAGGTAAAACATTGTCTCCGACAGGGTTGTAAACTATATGTGGCCAAGGTTGTAAGTGACAAGAAAGGACCCTCCCTAGATCAGCACCCAGTTTTGTCAGAATTCGAGGATGTTTTCCCTAAGGAATTGCTTGGATTACCGCGTGTGAGCGAGATCGATTTCAAAATAGAACTAAAACCTAGTGTAAAATCGATCTCCAAGACATCCTATAGGATGAAATCTCCATAACTTTGTGAGTTGTAGATGCAGTTAAAAGAGATTTTAGACTTGGGATTTATAAGACCTAGTATTTCACCTAGGGGTGCACTAGTGATTTTCATCAAGAAGAAGGATGGTTCCTTAAGGCTATGTGATGAGCCCCAATTTTTGGTACAATTTGGGCTCATTTGGCCTACTTGCTCTGCTCAAACCATTCATTTTTTATTGCTTATGCATTCATTTCTTGGTTTATTCGTGTTGTTTGTAGGAAGAAGGGTAGGCATTCTATCTACATGACTAATGCATGATGCTTTCAGGTTTTTGGCATTAAAAGGGAGAAAAGACCACGAGAAAGGAGACAAGGAGACAATGAGGTGGCACTGCTGGTTTTTAGGAGAGGATGTCCACGGTCTTGGGGACCTTCCTCGTGATTCCCACCATAGCTCCGAGCTCCAATCCATCTCCCCACCGAGCTTAGAAGCATCCAACTGTTCTACAGGAACAACAGTTATAACTGTTCTACAGGAACAACAGTTATAACTGCCCTACAGGATCAGCAGTTTAACCTTCAGTTGGACAGCCGAGCTCCACAAATCAAGGACACCTGTTGGATGATCATTTTGCATAAATACTGAGGCCGTAGCCTTGGATAGGAGCTTTTTTGAACTTTTGTATTACTCTTGTAATTGGGAAGTACGAGCTACAGCTCGGTTTTTTGTTCCTTTTGTAAGCCAATTTTGGCATGTCATCAGACTTTCGTTTATGAATAAAGGCAGGCAGATTTTGATCTCATTCTAAGTTTCTAAGGGAGCTATAGCTCTCAGGTTAGGGCCCAACCTAAGAGAAATAGATCTCCTCAGTATTGTAATGTTGTTGCATTTCGTTCCAGCACTTTGAGTTTTTACTTTAACATGCAATTCGAATTTACAGTTTGTTAATTTAGTCTTTTTCATGAGCTCAGATAGGATTAGTTTATGGTGAATTTGTTTCAGTTGCTTAGATTCGATAGGAGGATAGTTATAAATTATTGGAGATCCAGCAAAAGGTTGTTAAAGCTCACTGCCATCTCTCTTAGGGATTGGGGTGCAGCCCATAACCAACCACCAAAAATAAACGCAGTTCTTCTCACTTCCATGCAAGCTGCAACATAGACATTTTCGTTGAAGATCCATCCATGCAATGTTGACATCGAACCATACTTCTACATTTCACTTCCATGCACGAGTTTCATTTCTTGGTTTTCCATTGCTGTTCATAGGTTTCATAGCACAGTTATCATAGGTTAATGAATTTCTCGTTTTTGGGTGCATAAGTCATTTGTTTCATTTACGCTGCTCCTTATCATTCCACTTCCTTCTTCTTCTTCTTGATCTCTCCTCAATCCACCTACTCAGCCTCTGTCCAACTCATCCATTAATCACTTAGCTCCATTTACTTACACTTTCGTTGATCCCATCCTTCCAACCATCAACCCACTAGATGCACTCTTCCTCCATTTGATTTCTCTGCTCCAGAGCCATCACCAGCTCCATCTCCATCTCACCTATCCTCCCGCACCACTCCAACACTTCACCATCCCCCAAAACTTCCACGGCCAAACATCCTGTAGAATTGCACAGACTTCCTGTAGAAACCCCTGAGTTTCCTGTAGGATCCCCTGCAGACTTCCTGTAGAAGCCTGCAAACTCGGTTGCTGAGCATCCGAACGTGGTAGACTTCTGTGGATCGATGCTAGAGACCCTCTGGGACCTCCCCTAGCCATCCTGACCTCGCCCATGCTTTCCTTCCATTCCAACCGCTCCTGCACAACCAAACCCTAATCAAAAGCATCATCACAATAAATCCAACCACTTAATGAAAAAATACAAAAGCATGTCTTTCCAGATGCAAGTAGCCTAGATGCATGTATTTCAGTTCACAGCAAGTAATGGCATTAGTGGTAGTAGTTTCATTCATAGTTTTGCAAAGTTAGGGTCTAGCTAGGCAAATTAGGGTTTACTAGGGTTTTCATGATTTGTTGACTTTCAGTTCCTTTCTGCAACTAGATTAGTCTTCTTTCAGTTAGCTTTCGTCCATCATTCATAAAGCTTCTTCTGTGAGCCTATAGAAGTTGGCTTGAGCCCTAGCGGACTTGTGCCAGCTAACCAAGTGACAGCTGCGACAAGAGCTAGTACTTGTGCATACAGCACCGTCGCTTCCAAGTTTGTACGAACTACCGGGTTGATAAAATTAGAGATAGGAAGCTCCAGGAGTTGTAGCATTATTGCTACAATACTGGAGCCCACCATCTTTTTGGCGCCGTTGCCGGGGAAGCGTCAGAGTATTAGTAATTGTTGCTTTTCTTCTATTTTCTTGCTCTTGCCTTCTGCTAAGTAGTTTGCTTCATTTCCATTCTGCAAAAGTAGCATAGACATTTCCTGCTTTCATAGATTAGCATTTCCTGCTTTCATAGATTAGCATTTCCTGCTTTCCTAGATTAGAATTTCCTTTCTGCAAGCGTAGACTAGCATTTCCATTCTTGCAATTTCCTTTGAGCAAAGTAGATTAGTTCTTTCCTGCTTTCAGTTTAATTTTGCATCTTTCATAGTTAGTTGTAGATCAATCTGTCTCAGTTTTGCAGGTACCAAAAGAAAAGCAAAGCAAAAGCAATCAAAAGAAAAAGAAAGTCTTTTCCATTTCATGCCTCGTAGGAACCGAGATAGATCAGGCAAATTCCTACCAAACACCCCCACCACATCACTGAGTCACCCTTCTCTCTTCTTTGGTGACAGTGACCCAGAAGAACCTATAGGTGAACATCCTGAGATATCCAAAGACCCTATAGTAGAAGAAGAGTTAGAGACCACTCCATCTGAAGCTATGGCTGACAATAGAAGAGAAGATGAGAGAATAGAAGGTGCCTTCCCCATCCGAGAGACCAATGGAGAGATGAAAATGAAGAACATTAGCCCCTCCGCCTTACCTCACTTCCATGGGCTGACCACTGAAGATCCAGATACCTTCCTGTTTGAGTTTGTTGTCCTTTGTAGAACCTATGACTATACTGAAGACGAGCAAAAGTTGAAACTTTTCCCTTCCACTCTTAAGGATGCAGCACTACGCTGGTTCATGGGCTTACCTGGGAATAGTATCACTACTTGGGCTCAGATGCAGCAAGCTTTCAATACCAAGTACCGGGATTACTGTAGGTCCAAGGAAACAAAGGGGGAAATCTTTCGGATGTCCATGGGAAATGATGAGTCCTTAGAGGATTATGAGGAGAGGTTCCAACTAAGCTATAAGCGGGCCAGGTGCACACTTGACCCTGAATCCCTCAAGTTGGTCCTGCTCCGAGGAGTCCCGAAGACCTCTTAGATACCCTTCACATGTTAGCTGGGGGGGACATTTACCAACTGCCTTATGAGGACATCAAGACTGTGTTTAGAAACCACTCCAGGGCAGCTCGGAAACGAGGTAGAGGAAACCACCTCTCAACTAGTGTCCCTTTCTCCAAACATGAGCTTGCAAATCAATTAGAAGATCTTAAGAGTGAGGTGAGACAAACCATTGCCATGCAGCTTGACACATTCAGGATTCAGCAAAAGAAAGAAGAGGCTGAGAGAGCCTTGGCTGTCTTCTGCCCCAGGTGCACAAGGAGGCACCCTAAGAACGAATGTCCATTGCATTCGGTTGAAGTGTGTTTAGTTTGTGAGGAGGACCATCCCACAAATCAGTGTCCAACCTTACCTGGGTTTAAAGCCATGTACCAAGGGACAGAAGCTCCCACAGAGCCTCTCTATTACCTCAACCAAAGGAGGCCACAGGGATCTAGACCTTATCAGCAGGGGATGCAAGGGGCATCCCAAGCTTATTACAGCCCCAACCAATCGACTCCTATGCCTTCCTGGGGTCCCCCTGCTCATCCTTCATGGTCCATGCCTCCTCCATGGTCTTATCCACCTCAGTACCCCACTCAACCTACTTCTCATTCATATCACTCACATGCCCAGCCACAGCCTCAATGGAATGCACCTCAGTCGGGGTGGAGGCCCCAATACAACACTCCTCCTGCCATCTTGCCTCCACCACCAGTTCAACCTCAGCCATTACCTCCTGCTCCTCCAAGGCAGCCTCAAATGCCTGCTCAACCGAACCCGAACCCCAACAATAGACAGGCCCAGCAGGTATACACTGGGGAAACCTCATGCCCTACCTATGCCGTGGAGATCCAGGAGATCAATCTTCGATCTGGAAAGACTCTACCAGATCGCCAACCTCCTCCCCCAGAGGATGAGGAAGATAAACAGGAAAGTGAACCAAAGACTATTCCACCCTTTCCTGAGAGACTAACAGCCACCACACAACCCAACCCAGAGGAGGATGAGCTTCTGGGTGAGCTCAAGCAGTTGTGTGTAAAAATACCACTTCTCCAAGCCATCAAGGATGTGCCAATATACAACAAGCTGGTTAAGGAGAAGTGTTTCAAACACCCAGGCAGACGGAAGAAAGATGCCTCAACTATCAATGTCATAGGACAACTGTCTGACCTTATGTTAGGACAAGTCATCTGCCCAAAGTACCTAGATCCTGGAAGTCTTGTAGTAGATGTTCACATCAATGGCACCATTATACCTCACACCTTGATCGATCTGGGGGCTGCCATTAATGTGATGACCAGGGATACCATGCTTAAGCTTAATCTTCAGGGTTCCTTGAGGAAGACCTCGACAGTACTGCAATTAGCAGATCGCTCCACCGTGACTCCCGAAGGGATTGTGGAGGATGTCTTGGTCTCTATTGACTCTTGGGAATACCCTGCAGACTTCCTGGTTCTGCAACCAAAGGCCAAGCTTACTGGATATCCTCTCATTTTGGGAAGGCCTTGGTTAGCTACTGCAGATGCTTACATAAGTTGTCGTGCAGGAAACATGACCATCAAAAATGGTCCCATGTCCAAGCAGCTAGTCCTATACCCTCCTGCCCAACCCTCCTTAGAGCATGACTTACCACTCTGGTTGGAAGAAGGAGAGGAAGACGAGGTGTACTCAGCACCTCTGTGCACCTTTGATACCACTAGAAGAGACCCCCCAACCGAGGATGACTTGATCGAGACCTTGATCCAGAATCCACCTTCCAGTGCACTACCCTTAGAGAAATTGGTGGAGGATGCCCAAGCTAGCACCCTAGTGGATCTGTGTACAACCAACCCTGTTACTCCCAGAGTCAAGAATGTGGAGTTCGGCCCTGAGAAAGCATTGAAGATCAGCTCCTCCCTATCTCCTTCCCAGGAAAAGGAGCTGTGTAGTCTGTTGGCCAATCACCTAGATGCTTTTGCTTGGAGCTATAAGGAAATGAAAGGAGTCCATCCTTCGGTCTGTACCCATCATATATACATAAAAGAGGATTGTAAACCGGTTAGGCAACCTCAGAGGAGAATGAATCCAGCCCTCAAGGACATTGTCAAGGAAGAATTGCAAAAACTGTTGGATGCCGGATTCATCTACCCCATCTCAGATAGTGAATGGGTGTCCCCTCTAGTGTTGGTTCCCAAGAAAAATGGGAAATGGAGAATCTGTGTGGACTACCGAGAACTGAACAAAGCTACCAAGAAGGACCATTTCCCTCTACCTTTCATAGATCAAGTGTTGGATGGACTGGCAGGAAAGAAGTTCTTCTCTTTCCTGGATGGGTTTAGCGGGTACAACCAAATCCAAATCAGCCCGGAAGACCAAGATAAGACCACCTTCACTTGTCCTTGGGGTACCTTTGCTTATCGAGTCCTTCCCTTTGGACTATGCAATGCTCCTGCTACCTTTCAGAGAGCTGTCCTGAGCATCTTCTCGGAGCTGGTCCATGATGCAGTAGAAATCTATATGGATGACTTTACTCCTTATGGGGCCAACTTCCAGGAAGCATTGTCCAACCTGGGAAAAGTCCTAACCAAATGCACCGAGATGAACTTGTCCCTTAGTCCTGAAAAATGTGAATTCCTAATGACTGAAGGGACCGTGCTAGGCCATACCATTTCTTGCCAAGGATTGCAAGTGGATCCTAACAAAATTGCTCTCATCAAGAGGGTTCCACCTCCTCAAAAGGTCAGGGATGTCCGGAGTTTCTTGGGATTAGCAGGATACTACCGGAGATTCATTAAAGATTTCAGCAAGCTAGCCTCGCCATTGCTTGGCCTGTTGGCAAAAGATGTGGAGTTTAATTGGACTGACGATTGTCAGAGGGCTTTAAATGAATTAAAGGACAAGTTGGTGTCAACCCCAATCCTGAGAGGTCCAAACTGGGCCCTACCTTTCCACATCCACACTGATGCCTCGAACAAAGCCATAGGTGCAGCTTTAGGACAAGTTGAGCAGAAACTTCCATATGCCATTTACTTTGTTAGCAAAAACTTGTCCAAAGCTGAGCTGAATTACACTGTAACCGAGAAAGAATTCTTGGCTGTGGTCCATGCATTGAACAAGTTCCGACATTATATTACTGGTTACCAGACCTTTGTACATACTGACCATGCTGCTATTAGATATTTAATGAATAAACCAGATGTGAATGCTCGTATTATTAGATGGTTACTTTTATTGCAGCAGTTTGATTTGACCATTGTTGACAAACCAGGTAGAGAAAATGTTGTTGCTGACTTTTTATCTAGATTGGGTTTGTCTACAGATGAGGATGGAACAGTGGACGACCAGATACCTGATGAACATCTGTTTGCTATTTCAGTACTCTCTCCATGGTTTGCTGATACAGCAAACTATCTTGTTTCAGCACAGTTCCCTCCACACCTATCTTCCAGAGAGAAGAGCAGAATCATCAGAAAAAGTGCCTCATTTACTTGGATCGGGGGCAATCTGTTCAAGCTTGGCCCTGATCAGATCTTAAGGCATTGTGTAAGGGAGGAGGAAGTCTTTGATATCCTCCTCACTTGTCATGATGGGCCTTGTGGAGGACATTTTGCAGCAAAGAGAACTGCCTTCAAGATCTTGCAGGTAGGCTACTATTGGCCCACACTTCATCAAGATGTCAGAAGATATGTCAGTCAGTGTGACCAATGCCAAAGAATGGGGAAACCGACCCAAAGGGATGAGATGCCTCTCCAACCTCAAGTGACTCTTGAGCCATTTGAGAAGTGGGGCATGAACTTTGTGGGCCCAATCAACCCCTCTTCGAGGCAAAGGACTTACATCATTGTGTGTACTGACTATTTGACAAAGTGGGCTGAGACCAAAGCAATCAAAGCAGCAACAGAAGAAAAGGTGGCCGAGTTCCTAAGAGAAAACATCTTCTATAAGTTTTGCTATCCAAGAGAGCTGGTCACTGATCAAGGGAGCCAGTTCACCTCCAACCTGGTTGAAGATCTCCTGGCTCATCACAAGATCAAGCATAGGACTTCCACCCCTTATCACCCTCAAGCAAATGGGCAGGTGGAAGTCACCAATAGAGCACTAGAAGGGATCTTGACTAAAGTGGTGAGCAGCAGCAGAAAGGACTGGGCAGATCGCCTGGTTGAAGCCACATGGGCTTACAACACCACTTGGAAGACCACCACCGGCTTCACACCGTATGAGCTGGTCTATGGGAAGAAAGCTTTGCTGTCCATTGAGTTTGAGTACAACACATTGAGGATGGCAGCTCAGCTGGACCTAGATCTCAGCCATGCACAACAAGAAAGGCTACTGCAGCTGAATGGCCTAGATGAGCACCGAATGCAGGCCCTCCTTCACTCAGAAGTGGTTCAACTTCAGAGAAAGGTGTGGCATGACCAACATCTCCATGACAAGCAATTTCAGCCGGGAGATTGGGCTTTGTTGTATGACTCCAGATACAAAGATTTCAAGGGGAAGCTGAGAACCAGATGGCTAGGACCATATGCAGTGGAGAAATGCCATGACAATGGATCTGTCCTCATTCGAACCATTGATGAGGAAGCCATTCCCATGCTTGTCAATGGGCATCGTTTGAAGATCTACAGGAGACCTCTCTCAAGACAAGAGTTCATCAAAACTATAGAGAAATCTGTATTGGTCGTAGAGAAGGGTTCTGCCTCTGCCTCTGGCATACCCTGAAGAAAAAAAAAAGAGAAAAAAAAAGAAAAATAAAGAAAAATAAAAGAAAAATAAATAAAGATCCTTGGGTGAAAACCTCTCTGAGGCGCCCAAGGCAGGTAGTAGGGGTGAAAACCTCATCGAGGCGCCCCTATTGTCTTTCAAAAAAAAAAAAAAGAGAAAAGGTGAAAAGATCCTTGAGTGAAAACCTCTCTGAGGCGCTCAGGGCAGATGGCACGGGTGAAAACCTCTTTGAGGCGCCCCTGTTATCTTTCAAAAAAAAAAAAAAAAAAAAACAATAAGCAAAATATGGTAAAATTGCATGCAGGTTGCAGATGTTCTATGGAGGAGAGGAAGCCTTCAACTCAAAGCCAAGGGTCCTTACCATGCTGTCAAGGAACCTCACCAGCACCTCCTCCAAGGGTACCCATGTTTTTTTCAAGGTATGTGCAATTTTATCATGGTTTGAATCTTCTACAGGAAGATGTTGTCTTTCTACAGGAAGATGCAGTCTTTCTACAGGAAGGCGCGGATTTTCTACAGGAAAGTACAGACTTTCTACAGGAAGGCCGAACTTTCTACAGGAAGCTCTGTGTTCTACAGGAAACTTCCTGTAGGAGTTTTGGATGGCCAGAATTCATCTTAAAAGGAGAATTAGTGACTATGGATTGGTTTGGATGCATGCAAGCCTCTGTTGGCACCCTTGCACATTGCTGTCACCTTGCTCCACCATCCTTGTCGACATGCGACCAAGTTCCCTGCACAAACAAAGAAGATCGATGAGTTCTCGCGGGAAAAGCCATTTTCAAAGTTAAACAAATGCTGGGATCTCATACCGCAGGCATCAAGAGCTCCGGGAACGTGACTGAAAGGCCAGCACCTCCGTCGTGCAGCATGCACCCAAGGAGAAAGGACTGTTACGAGACACCTCGCGGGAATCCTGTAACAGTTCAACCTGCTCGGGTGGACACCATTCACAGCACCGCCATCTGAAATAAAACGCGGGCGCATGCAAGCAAAACATCCACTCCATCGTTGGCAGCCTGTAACCATGAGCCTCCGGGTCTGTGTTAGTCGCATGCAGCAGGTAGATCTACTCACCATCGTCCAAGAACTGGAAAAATCGTGTGCAGCCACGCAGGTAAGTGTCTCAACCCTTCCTTCCATCAAATCGCATGAATTTTACTTTGAAATCGTTTGCATAGCGTAAAATTGAATGGTTGAGCGGCCGTATGGCCAGTCGACTGGCCACGTCGGCTAGTTAAAGTGTAATTGGATATTTGGGTGGCGGCCACGACAAAGAGAATGAACGGCACGCACGTGAGAACACTCTCGTCAGAGCATGAGTTTAACAGGAAAGGCGGCAGCAAATCTGTGGGAATGGATGCGGCAGCAAGTGAATACGCAAGCGGATGGTGGATGACGTTGCCCAACGGTCCGGCGGGGACAGCTCATCCCCCGCGCCACGGATTGCGCCGATTCAAAATCTAATCGGCTAGATCATGCGCATGCATTTATCATCCAACACTTCAAACTCGGGTGGCTATTCTGATCTCCTCTGCACGTTGATACGCCGAGCTGTTGGCTACCAGAACGCCGGTAAAGCACACCTCGAGCGCGGGCCAACTACAGTCCTCCCCGAGAATTGCGCACTGCTTCTACAGGAACGCAGTTCTACAGGAACGCATTTCTACAGGAACGCAGTCTACAGGAACGCAGTCTTCTACAGGGAAGCGGGTGCCTCACGAAAAAGGTGGCCAATTAAAGAGGTAACCCTGGACTCTTCATGCAACTGGTTAGTAGAAGTGGCAAGACCATCGTCCACAGTCGGGTCATAAAGATATTGGTGGAATTGTCGTTTGCTGTGCCTATGCTGTCGTTCTACAGGATGTCAGTTTAGGTAGACTGTGTTGAATTTTGTGGATTATATGCATGCTCTGCCTTAATAGACCAAATCTCTTTTGCATTTGCCACCTTTAATTAAAACGACCGTGTTCATCATGCCGGGTGGGTTTATAAGACGGGAACCCACTGATTCAACTAAACTAAGTGAAAACCCGGCAGTGGTAGAGCTCTTCACCAGAGCACAATGGATGCCTTTTTGTGATAAGCTGCAGGGCTACGATGATGAAGTGGCCGAAGAATTATTGCAGGCTCTGAAGCCTAAATCCCAGACACTGGCCACAGTAAACTTCAGAGGTCTAAGCCTCAAGCTCACCCCAGAACATATCAGTCGGATCACAGAACTTCCTATGGGTCTGCCGTGGGATAAAGAGGAGAGAAAGCTGAGTCAGCAGGCAAAGAAAGAATTCTTTCCACCTGAGGAAGAATTCTTGGAGGACAAAAATGGGGTGCGAAGAACGAGCCTGTTGCCACCTTGGAATGAAGTCAGTTTGCAAATCATGAAATATATTACTTGTGAAGGTCGTTTCAGCATCGTGTATGCATATCACTTCCGGCTGCTCACTGAATTGAGGCACCGAATTGACCTTCCTGTAGAACAAAAACTGAGCATCCCTTATTACCTCCTACAGTCTCTAATGGAGTGTGCTACAAAGCTGAAGGAGGGAATACCAGATCAGATAGCCCACCATGGGTTGATCAAGCTTCTGGTGGAGGATGCATTGCACTCATATAAGGTACCCCTCTCATGGGAATCCTTCCGGAATTTGACAAAAGATGGGGACATTAAAATGTTGATCGAAGAAACGGGTTCCTCCAGCAGTGAGGAACACGAAGTAGTGGCCGAGGAACAGAGGGAAGAAGGCCAAGAGACCCCGACATCAGTTCAGAAGAGAGAACAAAGGAAGAAGCATGAGGGAAAGGAGGACAAAGAAAAAGGTGGCACACCTATCCTGTCAGCAAGGGAAAACAGGATGAAGAGCAGAATGGACAAAGCTGAGGTGGTCCACGTCAGCCCAAGTACCTCAACAGCACCTGCAACCAAAGCAAAAAGCAAAACTCAGGCAGGCAAGCAAGCAGAGGTGGAGACACCTGTCTCTACAGGAAAGCAAAATCAGGCTTCTACAGGAAGCCCAAAAACAAAAACAAAGGCTTCTACAGGAAGCCCGAAGATCATCGAGAAGCAGGCTTCTACAGGAAGCCCAAAAGCAAAGACCAAGGCTTCTACAGGAAGCCCGAAAATCGTTGGAGAACAGGCTTCTACAGGAAGCCCAAAAACAGAGACAAAGGCTTCTACAGGGAGCCCGAAATTGCAAAAACAGGCTTCTACAGGAAGCCCGAAGACAGAGACAAGGGCTTCTACAGGAAGCCCGAAATTGGAAAAAGGGGCTTCTACAAGAAGCCCGAAAGTCATCGAGAAACAGCCTCCTACAGGAAGTCTGAAGACAGAGAGAGGGCCTTCTACAGGAAGCCCGGGAGTGGCTAAAGCCGGGTCTTCTACAGGAAGCCCAAAAGCAGGAAAGAAAGAATCTTCTACAGGAGGCCCGGAAGGGGGAAAAGTAGGGTCTTCTACAGGAAGCCCGAAATCTGAAAAGGAGGGGCCCTCTACAAGGAGCTCTGAGAGAGCAAAACGCAAGAAAGAGAAGGCTGGTATTCTGGAAAAGGAGGCAGCAGCGGCGCTGGCCGCCCTCAGCACGCCTCCAAAGCCGAAGGAAAAGAGAGAGAGGGAGACCCCTCTACCATCTGAGGCCAGGAGGAGCAAACGGATAACCACGGGCAAACCACAGCCTCCACCCGGCAGCCAAACCACTTTAGGGGATGTCCCTACTTCACCCAGTGCAAGAACCCCCTCTAAAACATCAACCACCCCCGAGAAGGGGAGCCCAAAAATAACTTCCTGGACACGAAAAATAGGCCAATCGCCTTCCGAAGCCCGGCTCAAGGAAATAGGAAAGGGGGAAGAAGCATCACCTTCGTCACCACCAGGGGCAGCGAAGGCAGGGCCGCCAAAAACGGGAAAGGAAGAAGCACCACCCTCGGTAGAAAAGGCAAGGCCACCAAAAACAGGAAGGGAAAAGCATGCTCCGGGCTCTAGTTCTCGGCCAAAGACGAGGAGCCAAGGCAAAGTTGCTCAAGGATGAGCAAATAGTTTAGCTGGGGGGTGATGATGAGCCCCAATTTTTGGTACAATTTGGGCTCATTTGGCCTACTTGCTCTGCTCAAACCATTCATTTTTTATTGCTTATGCATTCATTTCTTGGTTTATTCATGTTTTTTGTAGGAAGAAGGGTAGGCATTCTATCTACGTGACTAATGCATGATGCTTTCAGGTTTTTGGCATTAAAAGGGAGAAAAGACCACGAGAAAGGAGACAAGGAGACAATGAGGTGGCACTGCTGGTTTTTAGGAGAGGATGTCCACGGTCTTGGGGACCTTCCTCGTGATTCCCACCATAGCTCCGAGCTCCAATCCATCTCCCCACCGAGCTTAGAAGCAGCCAATTGTTCTACAGGAACAACAGTTATAACTGTTCTACAGGAACAGCAGTTATAACTGCCCTACAGGATCAGCATTTTAACCTTCAGTTGGACAGCCGAGCTCCACAAATCAAGGACACCTGTTGGATGATCATTTTGCATAAATACTGAGGCCGTAGCCTTGGATAGGAGCTTTTTTGAACTTTTGTATTACTCTTGTAATTGGGAAGTACGAGCTACAGCTCGGTTTTTTGTTCCTTTTGTAAGCCAATTTTGGCATGTCATCAGACTTTCATTTATGAATAAAGGCAGGCAGATTTTGATCTCATTCTGAGTTTCTAAGGGAGCTATAGCTCTCAGGTTAGGGCCCAACCTGAGAGCAATAGATCTCCTCAGTATTGTAATGTTGTTGCATTTCGTTCCAGCACTTTGAGTTTTTACTTTAACATGCAATTCGAATTTACAGTTTGTTAATTTAGTCTTTTTCATGAGCTTAGATAGGATTAGTTTATGGTGAATTTGTTTCAGTTGCTTAGATTCGATAGGAGGATAGTTATAAATTATTGGAGCTCCAGCAAAAGGTTTTTAAGGCTCACTGCCATCTCTCTTAGGGATTGGGGTGCAGCCCATAACCAACCACCAAAAATAAACGCAGATCTTCTCACTTCCATGCAAGCTGCAACATAGACATTTTCGTTGAAGATCCATCCATGCACTATTGACATCGAACCATACTTCTACATTTCACTTCCATGCACGAGTTTCATTTCTTGGTTTTCCATTGCTGTTCATAGGTTTCATAGCACAGTTATCATAGGTTAATGAATTTCTCGTTTTTGGGTGCATAAGTCATTTGTTTCATTTACGCTGCTCCTTATCATTCCACTTCCTTCTTCTTCTTCTTGATCTCTCCTCAATCCACCTACTCAGCCTCTGTCCAACTCATCCATTAATCACTTAGCTCCATTTACTTACACTTTCGTTGATCCCATCCTTCCAACCATCAACCCACTAGATGCACTCTTCCTCCATTTGATTTCTCTGCTCCAGAGCCATCACCAGCTCCATCTCCATCTCACCTATCCTCCTGCACCACTCCAACACTTCACCATCCCCCAAAACTTCCATGGCCAAACATCCTGTAGAATTGCACAGACTTCCTGTAGAAACCCCTGAGTTTCCTGTAGGATCCCCTGCAGACTTCCTGTAGAAGCCTGCAAACTCGGTTGCTGAGCATCCGAACGTGGTAGACTTCTGTGGATCGATGCTAGAGACCCTCTGGGACCTCCCCTAGCCATCCTGACCTCGCCCATGCTTTCCTTCCATTCCAACTGCTCCTGCACAACCAAACCCTAATCAAAAGCATCATCACAATAAATCCAACCACTTAATGAAAAAATACAAAAACATGTCTTTCCAGATGCAAGTAGCCTAGATGCATGTATTTTAGTTCACAGCAAGTAATGGCATTAGTGGTAGTAGTTTCATTCATAGTTTTGCAAAGTTAGGGTCTAGCTAGGCAAATTAGGGTTTACTAGGGTTTTCATGATTTGTTGACTTTCAGTTCCTTTCTGCAACTAGATTAGTCTTCTTTCAGTTAGCTTTCGTCCATCATTCATAAAGCTTCTTCTGTGAGCCTATAGAAGTTGGCTTGAGCCCTAGCGGACTTGTGCCAGCTGACCAAGTGACAGCTGCGACAAGAGCTAGTACTTGTGCATACAGCACCGTCGCTTCCAAGTTTGTACGAACTACCGGGTTGATAAAATTAGAGATAGGAAGCTCCAGGAGTTGTAGCATTATTGCTACAATACTGGAGCCCACCACTATGCAAATATTGTAGGGACTTAAATCGAGCCACAATAAAGAATAAGTACCTGACACCTAGAATAGATGACCTATTTGATCAAATGAAGGGAGCAATGGTTTTCTCAAAGATCGATCTACCACTAATTGAGGGTTAAGGAAGGTGACATCTCAAAAATTGAATTTTGAACTTGGTTTGGGCACTAAGAGTTTGTAGTTGTTCCATTTGGCCAATGTACTAGTAGTATTCATGAGCCTCATGAACGTTGTGTTCAGGAAGTATTTGGACCAATTTGTGAAAGTATTTCTCAACGATATTCTTGTGTATTCTAAGAATGAAAAGGACCATGAAGAGAACCTAAGGGTTGTATTGACCTCCTTAAGGAAAATCAATTGTATGGAAAATTGTCAAAATGTTCCTTCTTTCAGAAGAAAATTCATTTTCGTGGGCACAACATTTCAGGAGAAGGTATTTCAGTTGACCCAGAAAAGGTAAAGGTCATAATGGATTTGCCAGTACCAAAAAATTCTCATGAGGTATGTATTTTTATGGGCTAGTAGGTTATTATCGCATGTTTATGGAAGGGTTTTTGAAGATTGCAAAACCCATCACCACATTACAACGAAAAGGGGTCAAGTATGAATGGACATATGAATGTGACACCGCATTCACTAAACTAAAGAGGTTACTAACTAGTGCATTGATCCTTCGAGTATCGAACATGGAAAAAGACTTCTTTGTTTGTACAAATGCTT
Organism: Pinus tabuliformis; assembly: GCA_031772625.1. Taxonomy (NCBI): domain Eukaryota; kingdom Viridiplantae; phylum Streptophyta; class Pinopsida; order Pinales; family Pinaceae; genus Pinus; species Pinus tabuliformis. The sequence goes on along the minus strand of CM062819.1, from coordinate 82,017,837 downwards.
TGAATCAAGGATTGGGAGCAATGTTGATGCAAGAAGGCAGAGTAATATCTTACGTATCTAGAAAAATTGAAGAAACATGAAGAGTTGTATGCTACCCATGACTTAGAGTTAGTAGCAATGATGCTAGCTTTCGAACTATGGATACACTACCTCATTGGGAGAAGCTTTGAGTTAACAATAGATCATCAAAGCTTAAAGGACCTCTTCACTCAAAGGTATTTAAATGCTATATAGGGGCAGTGGAGCAAATTCATGAGTGAGTATAATTTTGGGATCTCATACATTAAGGGAAAGGAGAATGTGGTGGTCGATGCACTAAGGAGGCCACAAACCTTCTCTCTTGTACCCTTGAGGGTTAATTTGAGGGAGCGTGTGTTGGAGAAAATATTTGAAGATAATTGATATCTAAAGGTTATATTGGCACTCGAGAGTGGGAAGCAGATATAACCAAATTTTGAGGGATATGTCCTTGAACCAGATGGACTATTGATATTTCAAGGGAGAATGTACATCCCTAAGGAAGGCGGTATAAGAAGAACCATCCTCAAAGACTCACATAGAGCACTCTATTATGCGCATCCTGGAGTGAAGAAGATGTATGTAGACATGAAGAAACTCTTCTTTTGGGAGAGAATGAAAAATGAAATAGTCCAGTTGGTCGCCAAATGTCTTGAATGTTAACGGGTGAAGGTTGATCATTGCCATCCAGCAGGACTCTTACAACCATATGACATCCCTATGTCTAAATGGGAGGTTATTTATATGGATTTTTTTGTGGGTTTTCCACTCACTTCATAGAGGCACAATTCTATATTGGTTGTAGTTGATTTGACCAAAAGTTCCCATTTCATCCCAGTAAGAAACACTTACGATGTTATTGATTTAGGACAAGTTTTTATAAGTGAAGTTATTCGACTACATGGGTTGCCCACAAAGATCATTTATGATAGAGACTCTCACTTTCCATCTAGGTTCTGGACACATTTGCAATCAACGTTGGGGACTCTATTAAATCTTAGCACTGACTATCATCTAGAAACAGATGGGCAGACTGAAAGAGTAAATAAGGTTATGGAAGACATGCTTAGAATATACATCATGGATAATCAAACTCAGTGGGAAAGGTACTTACCATCGACATAGTTTGCCTATAATAACAGTTACCACAGTTCCATTGGGATGCCTCCTTATCAAGATCTATATGGGATGGTATGCAGGACGCCATTGAGTTTGGAAAATTTGGAGGATCGAGTAATATTTGGACCAGAATTAGCTCATTAAATGGAGGAATGGGTAAGAGAGATTCGAAAAAGGTTAAAGGAAGAAAAGGATAGACAGAAGACTTATGCCAATTGACATAGGAATGGTCAGAGTTATGAAGTAGGAGACTAATTTTTTATTTCGTATCTGACCCAATAAAAGAACCATTCAGTTTGGGAAAGGGATGAAGTTTTCACCTCAATTTATAGCAAATTTTAAGATCAAGGAGAAGATTGGACCAGTTGCCTATTGTATTGTAATGTCCACCCCATTTACATAAAACTCATGATGTTTTTCATGTATATATTTTACGACATTATGTTTCTAATGAATCTGAAAAATTGGATTATAGGGAATTGCCGGGCTCGGACATGGGAACCATAAAAGTCGAACCATTACACATATTGGAGTGTAGGGTTCTACAGCTTAGACTTCACATGGTGGATCAGGTTAACGTTCAGTGGGACAAGTATAGCCTAGGATCTTCTACCTAGGAGGATGCGGAGACTATACGTTGTGACTACCCCTCACTTTTTGAGCATATGTGATGCCCATTTTGACTTAGATATCTACCTATGCCTAGGCTCTATTTGTAGTTCCATGTTATTTATTTACGAATGCTATGTAATATTCATGCATTTAGTTGGACAAGTGAAACTACTTGTATAAATCATTAGATATATTAGGTATTGTTGACTAAAATATTTGATGCATTATCTAATGTATGACTTAATTGGCTACAATTTATCTAGTATATGACTTATCAGATTTATTGTTGTTTGATCTATGACATAAGTGGATATGATTTATCTAATTATTGACTTATCAAAATTATGATTTATCTAATGTAATATTTATTTCCAGTATGTTGTTATGAAGTATAAAATTAACACGTGGATACTGGACTTAATGACATGATGTTTAAGATCACTTATCTAGATATATTTTTCTATTATGTATATGCATGAATGAGAACTAACCTACAGATTGGAAAGAACTATATGATAAACAAGACCTACTCTTTCGATGGGGAATGTTGATACATCCAATGAGGAATGGTATGATGTACATTGTTCTGGTACATTTTTTATCTACTTGATATGCACTATTATGACATGGGTAAACTGTAAATGGTAGGTGACAAGACTACTTGACTAGATTATTCAATGAAAAGTATCCAACCAGTGCCATAATATGGCCCATATTAGGGTGTTAACCCTAGTTTTGAGGAGGGGTGGAGGCATTTCCCACCATGTAACCTCCAAGCCTAGAATCGTGGGAGGGAAGTGATGGACACGCTCCCCTAGACGTGTGATGATGATTGGCAGTTTCCTACTAGGGAACTTTGGTCAATATATTTGACGCTTCCGCCATATTGGTGTTATCAGTGGTTAGATCGGTATAGTCGATGCCATAGTATATTGCAGTAGAGGATGGGTAGGATGGGAGAGGAAATAGGTTAGGAAGGATAATAGGATATAGGATAGTTGGAGGCTCTTGAAGGGAAGAGGTATCATTGCTTGACTTACTTAATTTGACTACTATAACTCTCTCTCTATTTTGTTATGCCTTATTGTCTAACTTCTTTCGAGCTCCTTGTGTCTTTTTCATTCTAAATTCGGGACGAAATTTTCAGAAGGAGGGTGTATGTAATGTCCTACTTGATCCTATCATGCTAATTTTGATTAGTGTTTAAGTAACCTGAATATATCAAATTATAATTATTAAGTAATATTGGGATATACCTACACTTGTGAAACTCTAATTTTATTTTACTGATATGAATTTTATTATTATTATTCAATTCCCAAGGTGTCTTCTCAAATTTACTTTTGGATAGGATATGGCCTTCTCCAATTTATTTCTAAATTAAATACCCATATTCCAAGGTGTCTTCTCAAATATACTTTTGGATAAGATATGGTCTTCTCCAATTTATTTCTAAACTAAATATTCGTTTTCTATTTCCAAGGTGTCTTCTCAAATCTACTTTTGGAAAAGATATGGTCTTCTCCAATTTATTTCTAAACTAAATATCCATATTTTATTCCCAAAGTGTTTTCTCAAATCTACTTTGGATAAGATATGGTAATAAAATTCAAGGATATTAAAATAAAAGGATGAGGGGCTAGCCATGACATTAATGCTAGGTGGTTGAGGAGGATGGGAGGAAGAGACATAAAAGGGAAGAAGGATGAGAAGAGAGTGAGGAATCTTGGTCTTTGTTTTGGGCATTGGAGGATTTTATTTTGGGGATGAATGTGGAGGAGAAGGGAGAGAATGAGAGAACTAAAACTTGGATCTATTGGAGAGTGTTTCTTTTAGCTTGGACACACTACATCTCATTGGACTTGGGTTCGGAGGGCTAGGGAACCTATGGAGGTTCCTTGGGTTAGTAAATAATTCCTAGTTGGATGAGAGGTAAATTCAGTGAGGTAGCCAAGAGGAGCATCTCAACAGAGTCAGGAGCATCCCAACCAAGCTACTGGAACAAGTGTTCTTCCATTTGTTGATTACTATCATATCAGTCAGTAACTCCTCAAAAATCAATTTGTTATATTCATTCAGGTTGGTCTTTATTATATACATGAGGGAGAGACTGTTCATTTCATCTCCCGGTGACTCTTCATATTTTCCATTATTTATTTACATCAGTTACACTTATTCACCCAATCCTGATGATTAGGTGTCAACCTTCCCCCCCTTAATCTAAAGGGATGTTGGTGAGTCCAAGAATCATTCTGAATCGTTCAAGCTTTTCTCTTCCAAGTGCTTTGGTGAAGATGTATGAAATTTGCTTATTAGTGGAACAATGGCGGAGATGGATTGTTTTGGCCTCAACATGATGTCAAATCAGATGATATTTAGTATTGATGTGCTTCGTTCGATCATGGAACTTTGGTTTTTTTGCCAACTTTATTGCCAAGTTATTGTCAATTGTGAGTGGAGTTGATTGTACTTGTTTTACCTGCAAATCTTCAAGAATTTTCCTGAGCCACACAATTTCTTTTGTTGCCTAAACTATTGCCACATATTCTGCTTCTGTTCTGGAATCTGCTGGAATTGATTGTTTGCGTGATCTCCAAGAGACAGCTCCTGATCCAAGAGTCATAGCATAACCTAAAGTAGATACCCCAGTTTATTTGTCTCCATCGAAGTCTGAATTAGAGTATCCAATCAAGTTGAAGTCGTCCACCTATGCATACTTGATTCCAAAGTCTTGAGTTCCCTTCAAGTACCTTAGAACTCTTTTTGCAGTAGACCAATGTCCCTCACAAGGTTTTTGCATAAACCTGGAGAGGATTCCAAAAGCAAACAAAATGTCTGGTCTGGTAGCAGTTAGGTAGTTGAGACTTCCTACAAGCTATCTATACTTTGTTGCATCCTAAAATTCTTTTCCTTCAATGGATGTGAGGTCTAAGTTTTGTTCCATTGGAGTAGTAAGAGGATTGCATTCTGTCATGCCAAACCTGTTCAACAGATCTCCAATGTACTTATTTTGAGAAAGAAATATGGACTTCGGATGTTGAATTGCTTCAATACCAAGATAGTAATGAACACAGCCCAAATCAGTCATTTCAAAACCTTTCCTCAATTCCTTATTTATGGATGCAATGTAGCTTTCATTGTTCCCTGTCATCAAAACATCATCTACATATACCACAAGATATACAACTGTTTTTCCAACTTTCTTAACAAATAAAGTTGCATCATCAAGATCATAATGTTTGAAATTGAGTTTCAGAAGGTGCTCAGTTAGTTTTTCATACCAGGCTCGCAGTGCTTGTTTGAGGCCATACAAGGATTTCACAAGTTTGCATACTTTATGTTCATGTCCTTTCACAGCAAATCCTTCAGGCTGGGACATAAAAACATTCTCTTTTAGATCTCCATTTAAGAAAGCAGTTTTTACATCCATTTGATGGACTTTCCAACCGTTCTGAGTTTCTAGGCCAAAGAGTGTCCGGATGGTAGCCCATTTTGTTATGGGGGCAAAAGTCTCCTCATAATCGACCCCTTCCTTCTATGCAAAACCGTTTTCCACAAGCTTGGCTTTGTGCTTGTCAAGTGAGCCATCTGCTTTATACTTGTTCTTGTAGACCCACTTGCAGCGAATTGATTTGGTTCCTAATGGAGGATCAACCATCTTCCAAGTGCCATTCTATTTCAGGGCATCATACTCCTTATGCATCACTTCTTTCCATTCATCATGAGAAGAAGCTTCTTTGAAGGAAGTTTGTTCGAAATCTGTAGACAAATTTAATTCACAATCAGAAGAAACATCCATATCAACAGGTGAATCAGAGTCATCTACATCACCTCCATTTTTTCGGTTTGAATTTCTAGTTCCTGTCTTTCCAACCTCATCAGGATGAACACTTTCAAGTGTCTTTGTCAACCACTTTGGGGGACCTTTCTCAGATGGTCCAGGCTGCTCCGTTGATTGGGTTGGGACTGAATCAAGATTGAGTCTCCCAATTCTATCAATCACATCACTTAAAGTATCATCCATTGTTGGAGTTTCATGCGGGGGACAGAGTGCTTCAAAAGAAGATTCCACATGTTGATCTAATATAGGAATCCCACCTTCAATATGTGGAATCTGATTATCAAATTCTTGAAATGATTTTGCATTTGTGAACCTATCCAAGCGATCAAGTTGCCGCTCAACAACATTGTCAGTTTTGGATGTTTCAAGAAAGATTACATCTCTAGATACAACAAACTTTTTATTGACTTCATCATAGAGACGGTATGCTTTGGAGGTGTTTGAATACCCCAGGAATATACACTTACGACTTCTTTCACCAAGTTTTTTTCTATGTACCTTTGGTATCAAGGCATAACAGGTGGAACCAAAGACCCTGAGATGCTTTACCGAAGGAATGTGCCCATACCACATTTCATAGGGAGTCTTGTTTCTGATAGAATTAGATGGACATCTATTCTTTATATATACAGGACATAGAACTGCATCAACCCAAAACATCAATTTTACATTTTTGAAAAACATCATGGATCGCACCATATTTAAGATTATCCTATTCATTCTTTCAGCTACACCATTATGTTGGGGATTATAAGGCACAGTTGTTTGATGTTTGATCCCATGTTGGCGAAGATAGTTTTCAAATTCATTTGAAGTGTATTCTTTTCCATTATCAGTGCGAATAGAACCAATATGAAATTGTGCATCATTTTCAATCCATGTATGAAAGTACTTGAATGTTTGAAAAGCATCAGATTTGTTCTTCAATAAATAAACCCAACACATTCTGGTGTAGTCATCAATAAATGTCATCATATATTTATTTCCATTTGTAGAAGGAACAGGCATTGGACCACATAAATCTGAATGAATGAGTTCAAGTTTTCTATGTGCTCTTGAATGTGAATCATGAAAAGACCGTTTGCTATTCTTTACTAGAATACAAGAATCATATTGCTTAAGTTTCCTAGGAAATGTAGGCAAACCAATAACACCATTTTTCTTCAACAAGCGGAGGCTGTCATAGTTCAAATGTCCACATCTAGCATGCCATAATAAACTTGATGGAAGTGTACCTTCTTCATAATGAGAGTTGTATGAGAAATGTTGTGCACAAGCAGAGGTACCCTGCAGCTTGAGAAGCCTTTCTTCTTTTATCCCGCTCATGACAAGTGAGTGGTCAGATGCTTTTCTCACCTCAAGCTTGCCATCAAACATATGAATGGAGTGATCTTGCTGGCGGATGTGGACCAAGAACAACAATTTTCTCTTCAACTATAGGAGATATAAAACATGATGTAGAAGGATGTCTGGAAGACCAGGAAATTTAATCCTGACTGTGCCAAGCCCTGATGGCTTGATTTTTTATTGGTCTGCAAAGTATACTACTCCATCAACATTGTCAGTAAATTCTTCAAAAAAATCTTTTCTATGAGTCATGTGGCAAGTTGCTCCTGAATCAAGCAACCAATCCATTTTCCAAGAAGCAAGTGAAGGATTAAATAAATATTCATTTACTCTAATATTACATTATGCCACAACATAATGAGTGGATTCAGGTGCTTTACCTTTGTTTGTGTCATTAGTTTTACCTTTCTGTTGGTTTCTTTGCTGCTCAATTTTGTCCCAAGGTAACCTGCATGTAGAGGCATCATGTGATCCATTTCTTTTGCAGCATATGCAGTGCAAATCCGACTTTTCTCCTTGAGAGTGTCTACCCCCCCACCTCTGAAATATCTTCTTCTTCCTCTTCGACCACCTCTTCCTCTGGAAGATTCTTGGGCAAGATTATTTTCTTTATGAGCAAGGCACACAGCCTCTTCAGAAGATTCAGGGGCTGTCTTCTTTCCAAAATCTTTCTCTCTTTCAGCAATTTTTTTCACAAGAGATTCAAAGGTAATATCTTTGAGATTTCCATTTGCTTGCAATGACTCAAGATAATTGGAGTAAGTAGGATAAAGTGCCTTGAGAAAAGTGATAAGAGGAATATCCAATTCAACCTTAGTGGATTTGATATCATGCATTATAGATTTTACTTCGGATGCAAGAGCAAGAGGATCATTATTTTGTAATTCAAGAGTGAAGAGTTTAATCATGAGTTGAACAACTTCAAGTGCAAAATGTGAGTCATAGAGTTCTTTCAGCTTTTGTAAGGCTTCGAAAGCAGTTGAAAATGGCAAAATATGGTGACTCACCTATTCACTTACAGATGCTGCAATTAATGCATAGGCTTTGTTGTTCTTATTTTCCCAAATGGTGAACTCTTTATCTGAGGTAGGTTGTTCTTGCTCTTTGTCTCCGTCTCCAACACATACTCCTTTCCACAACTCATTGAAAATGAGGGTGTGTTGTATCTTCCGGAGACCACTCAGGATAATTCTCTTTGCTAGTGAGAACTACTACCATAATAGATAATGATTGAGTGCATTGTAAAATCTTAGTGCTGTAAAAATACTTCTGCTTCCAATCTATAAAATATTTTCACTTCTGCACTGTAATAGCAATATTGTTAAGAAAAAAATGCAATTCTGATCAAGAATGTTGTTTTGGTCAAAAATGCATTACTGATAAAAATGCAGTTCTGGTACCATGGCTTTAAAGGACTCCATCTTCTGTGGCTTTAAAGGACTCCTGTAGCTTAGAGTTTTTGTTCAAAACCCCATAAAACCATAATGGAGCAGTGTATGGAGGGAGAAGTTACAAACAAGCTGCGTATATGAGTGTTGTGTATGAGAAGTGATAAATGCAGTCAAGGGAGGTCTACGTATGGGAGACAACAGCGTATGGAGGGAGGGAGCCAAACGCAATGTATTTACAAAGGAAATTAATGGTGGTATGTGGGTACAGCGTGGGAGCCAAACACAACGTATGGTGAGAGGTGTGTGTAACATATGGGAACAGAGAGGTATGCATTCAACAGTCAAAGGCAAAGACGAACACCCATGCCATATTTGTATATGATAGGCATGACCAAAGGCCACTTTCAAGATTCAAGAAGCACGGCAACGGAACCAGCGGGGCAATGAATCACAAACTCAATAGACACTGCAAAATAAACTAGCAGTCATGGCGCAAAGTATACAACTAAATACAACTTACAGACCGGTGAGGAGGCCATAGAGACAATGCATTTTTTACTCCCAGTTTCCAATTCAAATAAGACCAACAATTTAAAAAAACAGTGTTCTATGTATAAGAGACTTCCAAAGTGTGACTCAGAGCCACAATGGCACCACAACACCAATAACTGGGACCTTTGCGGTAATACCTTTGCTATGGTGAGGTCGTGGACAGCGTGATAATGAAAATTCAAAACCAGGAATCACACCTCCTTGCAGTGTTTCCACAACAACTCGACATATACCAAAGTTTTGCTACATACCTCCAAGAAATGCATAGTCCACGCTCAGTAATGCATGAAATTTCGTAGGGATTTGATAGAGACGTCAGTCTGCAAAGGATGCAAAACATAGGAGAAATGGGAGTTACAAAGTAGACTGGACTGCCAAAAATGGCGCTCGCTCTGATACCATGTCAGACCAGGTAGTAACAACTCAAAAATAAATTTGTTATATTCATTCAGGTTGGTCTTTATTATATACATGAGGGAGAGACTGTTCATTTCATCTCCATGTGACTCTTCATATTTTCCATTATTTATTTACATCAGTTACACTTATTCACCCAATCCTGATGATTAGGTGTCAACATTTACTTATGTAAATTGTTGCAAATGAAATTTCTTAATTTTTAAAAATGTTCTAAAGTAAATTTTATTGGTATGTTTTATTAAGTAAACTTAGAGTTATAAACATGTTATTTCTTCTTATTATAGTTAATTTAAAGGATGAATCTAATTTAGTTAGAATACCTAGGATAAGTCCTCATAAAGTTCCAAAGTATGTGTACGGAGGGCCTTATTCAATCAGGGTTTGGCTTCACCTATCTCTGTTCCAAAATCGTCACCTTTCTGGTCCCTTTATGCCTACTTTGTTTCCCACATCGGTTCTTTTGAAGTGTCAGCTGATAACAAGGGAAGCGTAGTTGGTCTAAGGAGAAAGTATGTATTATGGGCAGATCTTCGATGCACAATCTGATTTTTACAAATTAGCACAACCACATTCATACATGTGGTTGATATACTTGGATTTGTTGGAAATATTGAGAAGGGGTGAATCAATATTTCCCTTAATTTTCACAATTGGTTAGATTATTCTTAAATATTAAAAGTATTAAACAAAACATGAAAACTTCATCACATTACTACATAGAAGATGTCAGTCAACAAGTTTTGTTATGTATGATATACATACACATTTACTAGTTGAACTTGAAGAAAGTACAAGAATCCCTAAGGGTTTTACCAACTAGGAAGGAAAGAAGCAAATTCTCCCATAACAAGCACGATGACCCAACTACAATGATATGTTGCCTTTTTGTTACACTTCACTATCCACTCTCAATGTCATTGTTGTTGCTACCACTATCCACCATCATTGTCGTTGCTATTGCTATCACTATTGTTACTTTCTAATACCATTGTCGTGTTGCGTGTGGAGCCTGATTATCTTCTTTATTCAGAGGTATCATCGCATTGGAACCCATTTTGTAATGTGGTGATGACGTTTCTTGTTTATGCGCGCTGCTAGGGGGGTCCAGTGGGGTGCGACGATGATTCTTTAGAGCCCCCCCCCCCCGGGCAGGGGATCAGGGGCAACACCCCAAAAGCTAAAAATAGATGTAAAATTGCCTTGTAAAATATTGTAATTTCATAGACAATCTAGGCTATTCATTAGGCAGAAATCTAACTCTAGAAGTTATGTTTAATTTAGGGATTTTTTTCCCTAGAAGGCAACCTCTCGCTATATATGAGGGAATTGTATTGCGGCTATGTAGATGTGTATTATGAGTGAGAAAGAGAGAGGAGATTGTGTGAGAGTGTAGAGGTAATTACAACGGATCTGTTGTAGGTTGTATCTCTTCATTTTGTTGGATAATATAAAAGGAAGGACAAGTTGTTTCTCTATGGACGTAGCCCAAATTGGGTGAACCACGTATATATGTGTCTCTCTTTTTTTATGTGTTTTATGTGTTTATATCTCTGCAATATTTTATGTGTTCCATTGCTCTGTAATATACAATTTTCTAACATGCTTCTACTAGCGTCACTCATTGTTGCCCCTCTTTTTGCTACTTCTGTCAATTTGGCACTATCATTGTCCGTCCATATGTTAAAGTCATTTACATTCATTCATCGCTCTATCAAAGTTTGCTGCCATACAAGGGTATCGTCAATAGTCATACATCAAAGTATGTTATATTCATATGTAACGTTGTCTCACTATTACAATCATACAAGGTTACTACTATCATATACCAAGAACATTGTTATGTACATGGCGAACCATCAAATACCAAGAGCACCATCAAGTATATCATTGTCACTACTATCATATAATTCATACATCAGGATTACTGTCATATAGAAGGTTTGTGCCATGTAAGGTTCATAGGATAACTGTCATATTTTTCATATTAAAGTTATTATCGTCCTCAAGAGTATTGTCATCAAGAACACTCAAGAACATTATTATGTCAGTGCCATAAAAGGTCAATGCCATACAAAATTATTGCCATATCGAATGTTGAAAATAGCAACAAGAAATGCTAAATATAGAAATGCTATAAATAGCATTGTTGTAAATAACATCTCAGGTACTAGTGTTGGAAATAGCAACAAGGAATGATAAAATAGAAATGCTAAAAATATCATTGCTATAAATAGCATTTCGAGCAACAAGAAATGCTATAAATAGCATTGTTGTAAATAACATCTCAGGTACTAGTGTTGGAAATAGCAACAAGGAATGATAAAATAGAAATGCTAAAAATATCATTGCTATAAATAGCATTTCGAGATACATTCCAATTTTAGTTAGTCCCTGAACTAAAATTGAGAATTAAAATTAGAATTTGATCTTAGCAGCTATTTGAAAACTAATTAATTAATTCATCTTGAGTTAATTAGTTGGAGAAAATCAAACATGAAGTCTATGTGAAGACATGCAACCGTTTTCCCTTTGATTGAGGAAGTTATCCCTTAATTAAGGTGATCAGGATGAGTTGTACTTTGAGTTGTAATTAGCTAGCTCAGTTGACTGAGTTAAGTCCAGTTATATTAGTTCCAACAGTTTGTGGAATTGATTGTGAGTTCAGTTAGTTAATGCATGCATGCATGTAACTACTACACTTTAGATAACTGAATATTCTCTCATAAATAACTCATGCATGTCAATTCAATCAGAGACCCAGTTGAGACTAGAGGAAGGGACTATGTACTATCACTTGGAGGAATTTTCCTATATAGGAAAATCATCAATGTAGAAGGAATTATCTCCTTTAGGATTGCTCAATTATTTCAAAGGCCAGTGTTGTGTGTGAGGTGAGAATCACACAGGTTGTAGCTGGAGGACCCAGGAGAAACTGCGCAAGGAAATAGGAGGCTTGGAGGACTGAAGGGAGGCACAGGTGTTGTCTATTCTGTCTATGAGTAGCAATGAAGGATTGTATTGAGAGCTGGATAGCTTGTGAGCTAAATATTTGTGTAATCCTGAGATATTTCCACTTGTATGACAATACAGATAGCGAGGTTTTTAGCTGAGGCTTTCCCCAGAGTATTCTTCTGTGTTTCATGTGTGATTGAATCTTCTTCTCTGTTATATGTGTTCCATTTCATCTTGTCAAATTGATTAAGCTTTCGCAAAGTTTGATAGTAGAAGTAGATCAAGTATTTTTCTTTAGTTACATTGCATTATTAGGTGATTTACAGTGAGAATTTCTACATGGTATCAGAGCTAGATGATCCATAGAGAAATTTCTACATGGTATCGGAGCTGAGTTTATGGAAGCAGTGAACAGTATACGAAGAAGAGAATTCAAAGTTAAAAAAAAAAATGGGCCGCAAATTTGTAGAGCAGATATGAAAATTTTTGTGCAAAATTTTCAGAAAAAAAAATAGTAGATCTAGATTCCTTGTGGAAAAATACCCAAATTCAAAAAAACAATTGGTTGAATCAGAGTTCGGATGAGGGAGATATCGCTGATTTAAAATCAACTCTTTTTCCACAAAATTTCGTGATGGCAGGAAAGATGAAACAGATTGGTGTGGTAGCCAAGAACTTGTATGATCTTGAGGTTCAAGATGCATGCAAAGCCTTGAGGAGCAAGGAAAATGTTGGAGACTTGGTGGTTGAGAGGGAGAGTACATTACCTCTCAACATGTAGCACCAGAAGAAGTCTCAGACAATTGTGGAGGAGCCACAATTGGCGAAGCAACTTCAGGAGGTTGTGGAGCAGCCAAAACTGGAGAAGCCGAGAGGAGACTGAGTGGATGCATCCACTCATGTGGAGACCTCTAGTAGGGGGAAATTTCGAACCAAGTGGGCAGAGGGATTACATGCATCCATACCTCCATGTGAGAGGTGGGACAATGTGGAGTGATAGTCCCAAGAAGGCCAAAATAAGGGTAGGATCCTTGAGGTACCCAACCTCTTTGATTAGACCTTGCTATGGGAGCCCCAACGAGGAGTAGTAGGACTGGGTGAGTGGGTAGAGACAGATGTAGATGGAGCGACAGAGGAAGCTTCAGCATCAGAGGATGTTTCTAGCCCAACAGGGAGGTCAGTTGGGAGATCAGTTACTTACTTCTTAGTAACTGAGTTACAGTGCAGCAGTGGGCAGCACGATGAAACATGATGAGAGGAGGTGCAGTGTGGATGCAGTACTAGGAGACAGGACCAGCAGTAGCACGGATGCAGTAGGAGGAATCAGTGTGATTGATGCAGTTAGAGATCAAAGTGTCAGAGGCTAGAGCAGTCAGATACTGAAGAGCACAGAGGTGTAGAGTTTTCAGTCGACAGACGCAATAGCAGTCAAAGACTTTGATGACAGAGGCATCATTCTGATTCAGGTTAGATATTTTTTTGTTTCTAAAGTTGCTGGAGCAACAACACTAGCAAGAAGTGTTGGATGCAGAACATTCCAAAGGTTCAAGATCGAGTTCGAATTGAACGCCTTTCTTGTTGAGAGGGAGTGTTGAAAATAGCAACAAGAAATTCTAAAAATAGAAATGTTGTAAATAGCATCTCAGGTACCAGTGTTGGAAATAGCAACAAGGAATGATAAAAAAGTAATGCTAAAAATAGCATTGCTATAAATAGAATTTCGGTATACATTCCAATTTTAGTTAGTCCCTGAACTAAAATTGAAAATTAAAAATCGAATTTGATCTTAGCAGTTGTTTGAAAAATAATTAATTAATTCATCTTGAGTTAATTAGTTGGATAAAATCAAACATGAAGTCTATGTGAAGACATGCAACAATTTTCCCTTTAATTGAGGAAGTTATCCCTTAATTAAAGTGATTAGGATGAGTTATACTTTGAGTTGTAATTAGTTAGCTCAGTTGACTGAGTTAAGTCCAGTTAGATTAGTTCCAACAGTTTGTGGAACTGATTGTGAGTTCAGTTAGTTAATGCATTCATGCATGTAACTACTGCACTTCGGATAACTGAATATGCTCTCATAAATAACTCATGCATGTCAGTTCAGTCAGAGACCCAGTTGAGATCAGAGGAAGGGACAGTGTACTATCAGTTGGAGGAATTTTCCTATATAGGAAACTCATCCATGCAGAAGGAATTATCTCCTTCAGGATTGTGCGGTTATTTCAGAGGTCAGTGTTGTGTGTGAGGTGATAATCACATAGGTTGCAGTTGGAGGACCCAGTAGAAATTGTGCAAGGAAATAGGAGGCTTTCAGGACTGAAGGAAGGCACATGTGTTGTCTATTCTATCTATGAGCAACAATGAGGGATTGTACTGAGAGCTTGATATCTTGTGAGCTAAAGCTTTGTGTAATCCTGAGATATTTCCACTTGTATGATAATACAGACAGCGGGGTTTTTAGCTGAGGCTTTCCCCGGAGTATTCTTCTGTGTTTCATGTGTGATTGAATCTTCTTCTCTGTTATATGTGTTCTGTTTGATCTTGCTCAAATTGATTAAGCTTCGCCAAAGTTTGATAGTAGAAGTAGATCAAGTATTTTGCTTTAGTTACATTGCATTATCAGGTGATCTACAGTGAGAATTTCTACATGGTTTCAGAGCTAGCTAATCCATAGAGAAATTTCTACATCAAAAAGGTCCCAACCATACTTCTCTATCATATTCACACTGTCACAACACAAGATCAAAAATAATAAATACTAATCACCAATAAGAAAGTTATCTATATAGCCAATACTCTGCCACAACATCTGCTACAAAATCTGTCTCTGCACCTACAATTATGGAACCGAACCCATGAATATTGAGGATTCGATTAACAATCTCAAAAAGCCTTTACAAGGAAAATCTCACTTTAGTAATAGCGTATGCATCAGACTTCATTTCCAATGCTTTACCATTTTAATGGCTTCCTCTAATTATCTAGGCTCATCAAACTCAATCTTATCCTTGAATGCTACGGGAAAACCATTGATGAATATTTGAATTTTCGCTTTCTCCTCCTTAAGATAAGGAACATACCTCAATAACTCCAAGAACCTTCTAGTGTACTCCTCATCAATCATAGATCCCATCTTCAACTCATAGAATTATTTTTCCCCGTCATCATAGTACCTCTCTGATAGATACTTCTTCCTGAAAAGTCTCTCAAACTCACTCCAAGTCAACTCCTCTTCTCGAATACCCATGACATTCTTTACATCTTCCCACCAAACATTTGCTTTTCCTTTAAGGTTGAATGTAGTTATTCTAGCCTTCATGTTCGTTGAGTAATCGTGAAATCTAAAGAAATTATTCATCCCAAGCAACCATGCTTCTGCATCATGTGACTTCTTCATTTCCCCATCAAATGTAGGTGGATTTTCTTTCTTGAACTCATCCAGAAAATATACCTTGTCACTCCTCCTATAAGGATGATAGTGATGATGACCATGATACTTATTTGAATGAGAACTAGAGTAAATCCCATGTCCACTACCTCATCTATTAGGTGTATCCAAGAATCTTCCACCTCTAACCGTGTCATCTCTATATGATCTATGCCCATCAAGTGAGCTACTACCATATGCTCCATTAGTCCTATCCTCCTATCCATGATTGACTCTAAATGGTCCTTGTCTCTGCAAGTCTGACAAGATCTGAAGAATCACCGCATTGACCTCTGATTGTTTCTCCTGTGCCTTAACAAGTCTCTCTTGTGATTGAATGATTTGGTCATTATCTTCTTTGCAACTCCTTATTTCTTCTTTCAAACTTCTAAGAGTGTGTGTTATGTTAGGAGAATATCCCTCACCATGTTTCTCATCTGATATAGGGCGAATATCGTGAGGTGTAGTCTACCATCTTGTTATTCATCTTTGATCTTATCTTCCTGCAAGGTATATCATGTCAGGAAACCAAATTATAAACAAACCAACGTACCTTAGTGTAGTTCATGGGAGGATATATTGTCTGCAAGATCAACTAGATTAGCACAATACATGTGTAATCATAATCATCATAGTATATAGACATCATCTCAATCATCATCCAATTACCACACATGATGCCACAACTACACACCAACTAGACACAATACATGCATAACAACATATGTAAAAAACACATGCATACACAATACATACAAATAGTGACATGCATTAATGAAGAACACATTCTGACAACAACACCATCAACTTTTGTATGACATCACAATGGCAACCATGACCACCACCATGCATACACAATGAACACATAGACCACAAGCATAAGGACATATGCTACCAACATGTACACATGACAACACATTCATCCCAAGAGAATGGAAACCAGACATCACCCAAGGAGAATGGAACCATGCTCTGATACCACTCTGTAATACCCTCCTCCCACATTTACCCAAGCTAATCTATCCACTGGGGTAAACATGTGATGAAGTGTTACTATGATATGATTCAAATCCCCATATACAGTTAAGGATGTGGAATTGACAAGACAAGACCAATTTGACCTTCCTCGGAAGCTACAAAAACCTTCAGGAGCCAACCAACCCCTTCAGGTGTCCAACCCCTGAGAGAACTTGTGTTTTCACTAACCTAGAGTCTCATTCGCTCCCATGACAAAGAGTGCATGCGATTGGGACCCTCCATTTTCTCCCATGGTAATGCATCCATGTTCCTGTGGCCTTTTTTACGCAGTTCTGTGCTAGCAACCCGGGATTTTGAGCTACTTTTTAGGGCTAGGACTCAGGGCTTTTCCCATAAATTCATGAAACTTCCAGAAAGGATAAATTACAATGAAATAAGATTGCTAATGCAAACACTTTAACATTACTAGACCATACCCCTACTAGCCATGGAAAGAATTGTGTTAAACACATCATGAACATGTAACCTACAAGTCATATCAACATATCTAAACATAGGGATCTCATACTTATATGAGAATTGTCAAAGAGGAATGATACCTCCTCACAGTAGCTGCATTGTTATCTATTAGGTCATTCATTCATTAAAATTTCATATACTAACCAAAACATGATGAGAGACATACATAATAACTATCATAAAGCATGCTTATAACTAGCAAATAACTAGAGATATATCAATGAGGAAAAAACAATTAAAGCCACGTAATGACAAGCACATTTATTTCATAAAATACCAAAGGAAAAGGATCACTTATTAACATATGAAAATCCAACCAAGTCAGGGACTTCCACGTATCACCCGACAATAGATTGGGCTGAACCAAATCTCTCTTTCACTCAATCATCCACATGACATATTCTAAGAATGAATGTGGGATCTCATGAAAAAATTAAACAAAACCAAACCAGAGATTCCAGAGGCCAAACCACCTCAACCAGTGATTCCACTTCACAGTTGGACATTAGTAACCATCACCATATTAGTCTCTACGAAAGTTGTCCAGGGCTTTAGATAATTTGTTCCAACCAAGGCTTCCAGGACTAGTAACTCAACCCACAACTGTTGTTGAGCTCCAGAGCATTTGTCCAACTAGGGCTTCCAAGACTAGTAACTCAACCCACCAAGGGCTCCAGAGCATTTTTCCACCCAAGGATTATAGGACTAGTAACTCAACCCAAGTTGTTATAGGGCTTCTAGAGGATTTTTCCAACCAAGGCTCCAGGAACTAGTAACTCATCCCACAACTATAAAGAAGATGAGAACAAACTAGAAAACACGAGGAAAGAAACCCACAACACCATGGCTATCCAATAAATCGCAAGGCTAGGAAAAAACACTATCAATCAAGGCAATCCTCCATGCCAATAACAATTCATAACCAAGAAACCACATGCATGTGACATGCATGCCAAAACTAGCAAGGAAATCGTACATGCAACTCGGTGCCTGCAAGCAAAACCTATTCTATTTGTTGATCATGATATCCTCTTGCACTTTCTTTCTCTTCCTTTACCTTCTTTCTCTGAATCTGATGCAGGAGCATTCAGCTTAGAAATATCATTGTATTTTAGTATGCATAGGGGGTCTTGTGTTTTCAAGGAAGTTGGATTCCTATGTGTTAAATTAATGTAATTATTAAGGTTTTGAGTGATTTTAATGAGAGAAGCTAGAATAGGATTTAATTAAGTATTGTGAGGCATATTTGTAAATGTTCTCAAATGTTGAAGAACATGAGAGATTTAGGCTAGTTAAGATTCCATAGGGAATGAGAGATTTGGGAATTAATTGTAAAAATTTAGATTAGGAATTAGTTGATGATTTTGTGGATTAGAGAGGATCCTTAGAGATAAGAAGATAATTTAGGATTTTGTTGAGAAGGTTATGGATCTAAACTAGGAATTGGTTATAGAATCCTTTTGTATAAATATAAGCCTAAAAGGCATAAAAAGAGTTAGCTATTTAGCTAGTTAGCGGGTTACTAGTTAGTTAATTAGACAGGGTTTGACTGTAAGCCTACGGGCATGAAGGGAAAAGGCCACTGATATATAAGATCAGGCCAGAGAAGGAACTTCTATGTAAATAATTGAGTGTTAATACAGAGAAAAGATTCCAAATTTATATGGTGTGTGAATGTGCATTGATTGACTAGTGATTTATAGATTATGTATGAATTAGAGTAAAACTGTGTAACAGAGTGTTGCAGGTATAAGATCAGTGAGAAGATAGTACTGGAGAACACATAATACACAAAAGAACAGAGATAGGATGGTGCATAGAGGAGGAGAACAACAATCAGAAGTGATTGAACAAGTCTAGGAAGGATAAACACACAAAGAATGATATAGGCAAGTGTCGGGTGAATAGACCAGAACACTGGAAAAGTTTCATAAAGACGAAGTAAAGGGAAGGATGAAGAAATGAATTAACCTTACACAAGAACCATTGGATCAGTCAGATCAATGGACGTGGTTGTGTGAGATAGATGGACAAGATCTTATGTCGCAAATAAAGTCAAGAAGTTGAGCGACGGAGATTAAGTCCAGTTCTTTAAGTTCTGAATTAAGCACGTGGGAAGTTTCCAAAGACGAGAAGTGATTTCTCACACGGCCTTGAAGTCATAAGAGGTAATTAAAAAATAGACCCGAGAAAGTTATGAACTGTGACTAAATCAAGTTGAAGTTCGGGTAGATCACATCCATTTGTTGGGTGATTAATCAGACTGATATCGTGTCGGAAAATGAACGAAGTTTAATCTAGAAATCAAACACGATGAGGATTTATACAACGGGGTTAAATACTCATTGAGTTCTAATCATCTGGATCGTCTGTTGGTTGGTGGATCAGACGGTAATCGCGCTTGAACTTGCGTGTGTGTTAACATTTCGAGCAGACCTGATGAATTATTAAAAGAAGTTTAACTTCTTTGAGTTCCAGCGGAAGATGGTCAAAGATGGGATATTGCGCAATAGCCATTGATCTGAAAGAGTGAAATCGACAGTGGAGGTTGAACGCGATAAAGGGAGCATCGATATTTGAGTTGATATTTGCGGACTGGTGGAAAGGTAAAGTTACGTGTGTTTTATGTGTAATTTCTATTATACAAGAGTTATAATATAAATAAGCGAGGTGAATGAATTATGGGTTAAGTCAAGTTTAACCAAAGTAAGAGGACCATGGTATGGTTAAGACGAGTGGGTAATGAAATCAACCAAAGGGTTAAGTTATAAGGTTTAAGAAAGAACCAAATATAAGGTTTCGCTCAAAAGGTTAATTACAAGATAGACTTTGGATAAGTTAAAACAAGCGTTTCCGCTTAAGCATTTAATAGTAAGGAACATTAAACCTAGGTTACAAAGGCTTTCACCAATGATATGAGAGATTAACCTTGGCCATAGTGATGACATGCATTTTATATGCATAATGTGGGTATTGTCAGCTTAGGCTGGCATCATTTGGTATCAGAGCAGAATAAGGAAATTCTATGGATAAGAATTCTTTGAGAGAACTCTGTTCTAAGAGTTATGTTTTGAAGGTGATGAAAGCAGGCAAGAGGAGATCAGATTTTAAATCTGACAAACAGTAGGCACACAGAGATAAAGTGTAGCAGAATATTGGGAGAATTTGTAGATGCAAAGGAAACAGATAACAATCCATTCAAAGTGCAGGTGTATGGTAGAACAAGATCATGCAGAGGTCTTGAAGGTAGAAGGTGAGAAAATTGTAGCAACCTAGAACAAGGAGTGTTCAATTGGTTCCAAAGGAAAGAACCAGAGAGATGCCAAAAGACTGAGCTCAGAGGAGAGAAGCTTAGTGAGGCATATGTAGCAAGAAGGAGACTTGTTACTGCAGAGGTATTGTTGCAGATCACAAGAAAGATCATAAAGGCAATTCCACAGAGGATGTGGATATAATTGCTAAAGGATGAACGAAGTTGGTAAGAGTTTCTGAATGAAAGCAGAATGTGGTAGAACCTTGAAGAATTCTAACAGAGGTTGGATAAAGAGGATAGTTGTGTTCTTAAAAAGGTGCAGATGAGTTGAAGCCTAGAAGGAGCAGAGAAAAGTGCTCAAAAGAGGTTTCAGAGATAGAGAAACAAGTTCTTGCCAAAAGACAAAGTACAGAGGAAAGCTTGGTGAGGTAAGAGGCAGCAAGGAGGACTGCTATTGCAAAGGATTTAATGCAGCTCATAGTAAGTGAGTGAGGAACTCATGAAGATAGAGATGACTACTGATAGTCATAACAGAAGTAGCAGGGGTTCAGAGAGAAGCCACAACAGAAGAAAGAAAGATGCCAAGGAAAATGGAAAAAGAGAGGAGATGAGTCAAGAGATATTTGACAGATACATTGCAGAATTGAAAGCAAGTGTGGATGCCATAATAATGTTGCTAGAGAAATGTGAAAAGGACCAAAGTTATGGTTGGACTATGAAAAGAAAGAAGATAAAGTGGAAGTTGTTGCAGAAACAGATAAAGAGGAGAATGTATATCAAATTAAGAGAAGAACTCAGAGCAACTGAGTTAGAGATGAAAGATGACTATTATAGACTTGAGCAAGAAGATTACCTTGTTGAAGAAGGAATCATTGATGATTTTTTGAACTGTTGGACAAATTTAGATCAGCAGGAGGATATAAAACCTTGTATATTTGAATCTAATAATTTTGATGTAATTACACGTTTTGCAGAAGATGAACAATCTTTTGAAGCTGTCAAAAGTATGGAAGAGTGGCTTTTAGAAGATAAATACTCTGAAGTAAAGAAGGATCGAGAATGTCTCTTAAATGGGAAAAGAAGTGAAGTATTGTAGCAGAAAGAATGTAGTAATACATTGATGTTTGAAACGGCTATAACACAGGAACAATTTCTTATGAGAGAAGGAGATGCAATTTGGTCTCAGGAGTTGATATGTGAAGTGACAGGTGAGACTGTTGAACCTTGTAATTTTCATACTGATAATTTGTGTATAAATGCAGGAATCATAAGTAATGATGAAATACTTATGAAGTGTAACAGAGAAATTGAATTGCTGGAGTATTTGCTGGAGAACTCAAAGTATGACAGCATGATTGCAAAAGGATTTCATTACAGTGGACAAGAGCAGAAAGACATCATTGAAGTAGATGGTGTGGAAGAGATATTTGCTAACATTTTCTAGAGTCCTTTGGAGGATTCTTTAAAGAGGTTGAATCAACATACTGATGTGCTGATAGAGGAGGAAAAATTAGAGCAGCATACTGAGATGTTGCCAAAAGAAGAGGAGGCATTGAGGCCTTATGTTTTTAATTTTAATAATTGTTTTGTGAGTGCAAATTTTGTTGCATATGCTAGAGGAAATTTGGCACATATGAGCAGCCAAGTAAAGATGGAAGAAGAAGATTTCATGTAAGTATTTAATCCATGGAACAGAGATATTATGTTGCTGGACAGAAAGCTAGAGAATCAGGATTTGATGCAGAAATTAGATGTTGCAGAGGGAGATATCTTCAAGGATATTCAAGAAGTTTGGGTGGAAGAAATATCTACATCAGTACCTAGAGCAATCTCAAGAGTAATAGCAGCAGTTGAAGTAGAAAAATTTGAAGAAAGTAATTAGTAGTTTAAATATGAATGGTCAATGTGCAGTGAAATGCAGAAAGTGATGATGGAAGAGCTAGTGGACAGCAGAATGAACTGAAGCAGAGAGAAAGAGATAGCAAAAATGACAGAGTATGTACGAAATCAAGGATATGCTGGAGATAGAGATTGAAGAATTATGGCAGTTAATGATGAAGCAGTCCAAATTGAAGAGATTGATAGTAGTAGGAGGAGTGATCAATCAGAATGTGAAGTTCATTAAAGAAAGGAAGATGAAACAAAAGATAGCAGACATACAGCAGCAACAAAGGTGCAGAGCATTTAGACAACTACAAACTAAAGTTTGGGACCCTGGAGGTTTTCTATCAACATATGAGAACACATGATCAGGAGATCATGAATGTTTTCAACCTTGAGAGTCTGATGCAGGAGCATTCGGCTCAGAAATATCATTGTATTTTAGTAGACATAGGGGGTCTTGTGTTTTCAAGGATGTTGGATTCCTATGTGTTAAATTAATGTAATTATTAAGGGTTTGAGTGATTTTAATGAGAGAAGCTAGAATAGGATTTAATTAAGTATTATGAGGCATATTTGTAAATGTTCTCGAATGTTGGAGAACATGATAGATTTAGGCTAGTTAAGATTCCATAGGGATTGAGAGATTTGGGAATTAATTGTAAAAACCTAGATTAGGAATTACTTGATGATTTTATGGATTAGAGAGTATCCTTAGAGATAAAAAGAGATTTTAGGATTTGGTTGAGAAGGTTATGGATCTAAACCAGGAATTGGTTATAGAATCCTTTTGTATAAATGTAAGCCTAAAAGGCATAAAAAGAGTTAGCTAGTTAGAGGGTTACTAGTTAGTTAATTAGACAGGTTTTGATTGTAAGCCTATGGGCATGAAGGGAAAAGGCCATTGATACAGAAGATCAGGCCAGAGAAGGAACTTCTATGTAAATAATTGAGTGTTAGTACAGAGAATAGATTCCAAATTTATATGGTGTGTGAATGTGCATTGATTGACTAGTGATTTACAGATGTATGAATCAGAGTAAAATTGTGTAACAGAGTGTTGCAAGTATAAGATCAGTGAGAAGACAGTACTAGAGAAAATCTAATACACAAAATAACAGAGAGAGGACAGTGCACAGAGGAGGAGAACAATAATTGGAAGTGATTGAACAAGTCCAAGAAGGATAAACGCACAAAGAATGATATAGGCGAGTGTCGGGAGAATAGACCAAAACACTGGAAAAGTCGCATAAAGATGAAGTAAAGGGAAGGACGAAGAAATAAAGTAACCTTGCACAGGAACCGTTGGATCAGTTAGATCAATGGATGTGGTTGTGTGAGATAGACGGACAAGATCTTATCGCGCAAATAAATTCAAGAAGTTGAGCGGCAGAGATTAAGCTGAGTTCTTTAAGTTTTGAATTAAGCACATGGCAGTTTCCAAAGATAGGAAGTGGTTTCTCACGTGGCCTCAAAGCCGTAAGCGGTAATTAAAAAATGGACCCAAGAAAGTTATGAACAGTGACTAAATCCAGTTGATGTGCGGGTAGATCATAATCGTCCATTGGGTGATTGATCGAATGGATATCGTGTCGGAAAATGAATGGAGTTTAATCTAGAAATCGGATGCGATGAGGGTTTATACAGCAGGGTTAAAACCTCGTTGAGTTCCGATCATCTGGACCGTCCGTTGGTTGGTGGATTGAATAGTAATCATGCTCGAACTTGCCTGTGGGTTAACATTTCGCGCGAGCCTGATGAATTATTAAAAGAAGTTTAACTTCTTTGAGTTCCAGCGAAAGATGGTCAAAGATTGGAGATCGCGCGATAGTCATTGATCTGAAAGAGTGAAATTGACTATGGAGGTTGATGCGATAAAGGAGCATAGATATTTGTGCTGATATTTGTGGACTGGTGGAAAGGTAAGGTGACATGTGTTTTATGTGTAATTTCTATTATACAAGAGTTATAATATAAATACGTGGGGTGAATGAATTATGGGTTAAGTCGATTTTAACTAAAGTAAGAGAACCATGGTATGGTTAAGACGAGCGGGTAACGAAATCAACCAGAGGGTTAAGTTATAAGGTTTAAGAAATAACTAAATATAAGGTTCTGCTCAAAAGGTTAATAAAGGATAGACTTTGGATAAGTTAAACCAAACATTTCCGCTTAAGCATTTAACTAAGGAACATTAAACCTGGGTTACAGAGGCTTTCACCAATGATATGAGATATTAATCTTGGGACATAGTGATGACATGCATTTTATATGCATAATGTGGGTATTGTCAGCTTAGGGTGGCATCAGAATCCCAAGTATGTCACACTCCTCTAAGGGTGCTCCAAAGAAAACTATAAGTTTTCAAGAGTATGAGAGGGAGAGAGTAGAAAATGAGAGCTCCAAAACTAAACTAAAAAAAAGCTACAAACTGATCCTCCTAAGCCTTTTTATTAATGAGGCCTCTATTTTCTCCATTTTCTATTATTTCCCTTCATTTTCCTCCTCGCATGCAACCTGTGGCCTTTCACCTCCCTTTTCTCTTATTTTCCATTATTTTCATAAATAAAATGCCAATAAATGCCTCATTCCTTTACAAAACCTTTTCCATTGCTTTTGCCAATTTCCATAACCATTATTTCATTAGGGGAATTTTGAGGTCTAAAATGGGCCTCCTAAGGAAATTATAAAATAATAGTGGAAATAATAAAATTTTTAGAAGGAAAAAAGAAAAAAAGATTTTTTCAACTCGTATTTTCAACTTATCTCCTTATGGGTTTACTCAAATTTCAAGTGGAAACACTCATTGGATGTATAATTTGATTCCTCATCCAATAAGTACCCATACTGTATACTTTCAATGGGCCCTGCTACATGAAAAATGAGAAATACATGAAAAACGTGATTGCTATCAAGCTTTTCATGTATTTCTCATTTTTCATGTAGTATGGTCCATCGAAAGTGTGCAACATGGGTACTCCTTGGATAAGGAATTACATTTTGCATCCAATGAGTACTCCCACTCCAAATTTGAGTAAAACCTTAGGGAGATAAGTTGAAAATACGAGTTGAAAAAGGAGTTTTATTATTTCATTATTTTTTTATATTTTTACTTTTTTACTCCAAAAATGGTGAATCATCCCCCATGGTTAACATCATCAATCTTGAATCCAATTGGTTCTTATAAATTTTATTTTGGTTGTACATTTTTCTTAGGAGGACCATTTTAGACCTCAAAATTCCCCAATGAATCAAAAGTAATCCCCGTCACTATGTTTTCTCCCAACATTCAACTTGGAATACCTGTCCCATTACCTTGGTTATTATTTTTCATTTATTAACTTTATTACATGGATTTTTAACCAGGGTTGTTACAATCCCTCTTCCACCCGTTGAAAATAATAAGTAGCAAAGCAAAATCCTATTAAATAAATAAAGGGTGAAAGAAGAGAAAGGCTTCCTGCGCAGGGAGGTGAAGAAAGTGACTTTGTCGGGGTGCTCGCTAGTAGCGAAGTAATGGTTGTGCCCCTATAGTGATTCTTTCAAGGTACTATCCAGGCCTGCTGGTAGCAGAGAATTACCAAAGATGAAACTCATACTCTGAATATCTTAAACTCGTCACGCAATATTACCCTTTCCTATATCAAAACAATTGTGATTTTGCAAGCCTTGATATGTGTTTAATCGAGTAAGGGAATGGAGGGGACTGTATCTCTAACGGGGTTAATTAGGGAATCCAAGGTAATCTGCAAGATGAATCAATACTTCCTAAAATACTAAGACCTTGAACTTAGAGAATTAAACATAAACAAAGAAGGTGGATTTATACCAGTGTGTCACCACGTGTTGTCACTACAATCAAAACCCTCTAAAATTTTACTCACACTTGAATTTTGGAGCCTACTAAGGATATTATGATTCTGTCACTCTATGGTTACTCCATGGTTTTTTCATGTTTTGAGAAGTGTTTAAGTCTTCTTCCTAGTTTTAAGTTGTCAAGTCACTTGCATTCACATCCATAGTCTTCGATGAGTTCATGAGAAAATTTGCCTTATGCAAGCTTGAATAGGCATAGTGTCTTACATCAAGATAGTGCATGTGAAATGTTCAACTCCTAATGACAATAAGTGCATACTTCTGTCGGTAGGTTCCCTCACATTGGTTTCATTTGTACTTTTATTATAGAAAGTTCTCTCAACTGTCACTTTTGCGCACTTTCACTTTCATAAGGGTCACTTTCACATCTATTTTCCTTGATTACATTTTAATAAGTGTCATTTTCATGTTATTTTTTCTCTAACATGTGTCACTTCCAAGGTCATTCGCATTTTGTAATTGTTGTCTCATGTTTTCCTCTTATCGCAGGTGTTGATTTTATTGTTTTTACTTTTGCATGGGTCACACCTTTGTGTGTCACCAAAGTTAGTTCTAGCACACCCTTTTACATTACATGTTCCTAAATATCATTGGAATATGTGCTACACACATTCTTATAGCTTAGTGCACCTTTTGGTCACAGTTGTCACTCCTCTCATAACTTGTGTTCTAAGTGTTGTAATGTGTCGTTTCAACTGTCGCGCTTAGAAATAGGTGTTGCTTTACTTTTTTTTAAAGGCGTGACTATTTTTCATGAGTCTTGTGAAATCAATTGGATTTTATTGATGGAATTTATTTGTGCAATCCATGTTTGAGTCATGTTAGGATGTATTTCTTCTCCTACTATGTTGGTCCCACACTAAGAGATTTTGAGAGCCCTTCTTCATCCTTTAGCCTAGTGCAAATCCTAAAGGCATTAATCCTATTACTAGGTGATGAGTACAACTTATTCATGAGCCTCATTGACATATATTTCCTCCCATACTTACTCACTAAGTCTTTTCTAAGGTCCCCTCCATCTCACAGTGCATTAGGTACTTCCTAATGATAAGTCATCTGGCCTTGTGTTGCCTTCCCCAGTGAAAATCACATTTTGTATGAACTAGTAGCCACTGTTGGAGAGAATTGCACCCTCCCAAGCATGAGCACACTTCAAAACAAAAAATATCACTTTGAAACAACGAAGTGAAAAGAAGCACACTTCAAAATAACAAGGACCCTTTGAGCACACTTCGAAACAAAAAAGCACATTTTGAAATAAAAAAGTACACTTGGGAACAATGAAGGATCCTCTGTCTCTTTAAAATTGCATGGCGCACTCACAAAGGGAAAATATTTCCCTTAGAGGGCATGGGGCGCTCATGAAACCTGAAGACTTTGAGCACACAATGCACTCTTGAAGCCTGAAGCCTTTGAGCGCATGGTGCATTCTTGAAGCATGAAGCCTTTATCCTTCCTTTTGAGCACATGGTGCAATAGTGAATTAGGAAGCCTTCAACTTTATCTTAAAGAGAACATGGTGCAATTACGAAGCTTGAATCCTTCATTTTAGTTCACTCCTTTGACTCGAAGAACTGCTCCCTCCTAGTTCATCTTGAGCGCACAAGTGCACTGCGAAGGCTCGAAGCCTGGCCCCTTCGTCCCTTCAGTGTGTGCCCTTGCACCCTCCTCGTTTCTCTCGAGTGTGTGAGTACACTTGAAAGGCTTGAAGCCTTACTTCTTCATCCCTTCAATGTGTGTGCTTGCACCCTCCTTAGCTTCCTTTAGCACATGAGCACATCTTGAACCAACAAATGATTCTCCTTTGTGCTTCAGACATGCGGCATGCGCCCTTGAGCTAGATATCTCTTTCTTGAGCACACAATTTAACAACCCTGGTGAAAATTCCATGTAATAAAATTTAAAAACAATAACCACGGTTGATGGGACACTTATTCCAAGCTGAATGTTGGGCAAGACATCCTAAGGGGTGTTCATTTGGTTGTTTATGGCTAAGGAAATTGGCAAAGGCAATGGTTAATGCTTTGGAAAAGAAAAATGGAATTTTTAGCACGTTTATTTATGAAAATAATGGAAATTAGGAGAAAAGGAAGGTGAAAGGTCACAGGTTGCATGTGAGGAGGAAATTGAAGGAAAATAATGGAAAATGAAGAAAATAGAGACATCATTCATAAAAAGGCTTCTGAGGATGAGTTGGTAACTTTTTGTCAGATGATTTTTGGAGCTCTCTCATTATCTCTCTCTCTCTCTCTCTCTCTCTCTCTCTCTCTCTCTCTCTCTCTCGATCTCTTACTCTTGGACACTTAGAGTTTCTTGGAGCACTTTGGCATTGGAGCAAGAAATGAAAAGAAGGAAAAAGGAAGCAAAGATCAAGCAAGGAAAGGCAAGATCAAGAAGCTACAACAGGATTCATTGCAGGTATCAACTTGCATGTGTATTTTCCTTGCTAGATTTGGGATTCATGGGATGACATGTGGTTCTCTTCTATCATGGCATGGGTTTTTCCAGGTGTGACAGCATTCTTCAGCTTATCCTTGCCATTTCTTTATAGCTTTGATGATACAGGTTCTCACATTCGATTAATATGGGATGCCCAGATTGGATTCAAATATGAGTGGGGTGGATCTCCGAACTAACAAACACATGGCCTAGTGGTCCCTGAACCAGACTGTGGATCACAGAAGCGACTAGCCTAGTAACCCCTGAACTAGACTGTGGGTTGTGCTAAATCTAGATTATGTGCCTCGGTGGGCCTAGGAATCCTTGTCGGTGAATGGCAAGATATACGATAAAGCCAAGAGGTGGATTTTCTCTCCATTGGGCCTAGTAGTCCCGGGATGGGAGGTATGGTAAAGCCTAGATAATATGTCTTGATGTAGGGCCTAGTAATCTCTAGATCAAACTTTGGATTGCAGTAAGGCCCAAGAGACTAGGAGGAATTCAAATTCGTCATGGTGTAGGCAGAGAACTCTGGTGGCATCCATGCTTGTTGGTTTTTTTGGTGTGTTCTATGAGTCCAACATTCATGCTTGGAATATGGCATGGGGGTGATTGGCTAAAGAGAGACTTGGCTCAGCCAATCTATGGTCGGGTGGAACATGGTAGTCCCATCTCTGGTTGGTTCATTTCATTCATTAATGAGAAATTCATTCCCTTGATTTTCATGTGTAAATGTATTGATGTATATGTGGATTTTGATGGATGATATGTTTATGGTAATTCTATTCCTATTATGTTAGTTATATGTATATTTTATGACAACAGTTATGTATGGCTCTCAGCATGTTTTTACTTGTACATGAATGGATAATGTGTCTATGACCTAATAGATGATAATGCATCAAATGAAATGAGGGAACAATGGTTCATAGCAATTCTTAGATAAGTATGATATCCCTACACTTAATTATGTTGTTTACACATGTAGGTTACATGTTGATGATATGTTTGACGAAATGCCTGTCATGGCTAGTAGGGGTTTGGTTATGGTCTTGTTCAGCTTATTGCTTTTGTATCATTGTTTCCCTATACTTGTATTGATTCTAAGCCATCACTCTATTCTGGACAATGACCTGGGCTATGAGCCTGAAAATGGGGCTTAAATACCAGTGTCGTTGGCACAACACTAGCAACTTTGGTCTTTGGTTGCTGGCAAGTAATTATGTGAGAGCAACTTTGGGTTTCTGGTCGTTCCCTTGCCCATAGCATGAGAGAAAATGTGGCCTAAGAGATCCATAACATTAGTGGGACCTAGGAACAAGTTTTCTGAGTGGATGACATGTCTCCTGAGGATTCTGAAGATGATGTTGGATGACTGTGTGTGATGTTTCCACCAATTCCACTTCCTTAAGGTCAAATAGGAGGTCAAATCTGATCATAGTTGTCTCTCCTCTCATGTTTACCCCGGTTGGCATGATTACTTGGGTGGATGTGGGAGGAGGGTGTTAGAGAGTGGTATCAGAGCATTGTTCAACTCTCGAACTAGATGGGCGGCATGTGTTGGTCATGCACGCATGTTAGTTGCATGTGTGTCTCTTACACTTGCATTTCATGTGCTTGTGGCATTTGCTTGATGATTGATTATGGTTGTAGTATGGTTGTTATGGAGAATTTGATATTGAACTTTTGGAATGCATTTGTCATAGGTATGTGACTGGTTTCATATGGTTATATGTCACCTACATGTTGTTTTTATGTCACCTACTTACATCCTTGTATGTTAGGTTACATTCTTGAATATTTTGACTACATGTATCAGTCTTGCAAGTTGATTACAAGAATTGATCGCTTATGCTCGACTACATGTGCTTATGCATATGTGTAGTTGATTAGGCATTGCTATGCATGTTGTTGATTGCATGTGGTAATGTGTACAATGGAGTAATGGTTGTTGTCATGCATGAGGTCATAACATTCATTTATTGATATGGCTTTGCATTGATGATTAGTCCCTAACTAGAGTGATGTTTATGTGTTGATACATTTATTTGCATATGTATATATGTTGTTATGATTATGTTATACATGTATCACATTGATTTGGTGATCTTACAGACAAGGTATCCTCCCCGAGCTATACTAAGGTACGTTGTTTTATTGTGATTTGGTTTTTCTGACATATTACGCATTGCAAGAATAAATATCAATGAATAGGAAGATGGTTGACTACAAGGAATCTCCCTATGAATCCAAAGAGTAGTATGGTTTTGGTAATCCTTCTAATTTGGTAGTTACACTGAGAATCTTAAAGGAATATATAAGGAGTTGTAAGGCAGATAATGACCAGATCATACAGGAACAAGAGAAACAAGCAGAGCTTAATGCGATGCTTCTTCAGAGTTTGTCAAACTTGTAGTGACAAGGGTCGCTTCAGATCAGCCATGGACATGGGGATGGAACTAATGGGGAATATGGTAATAGGTCTCCTGGTATACATAGGTTGGATAGATCTAACACAGTAA
The DNA here is from genome assembly GCA_031772625.1 of Pinus tabuliformis. Classification (NCBI taxonomy): domain Eukaryota; kingdom Viridiplantae; phylum Streptophyta; class Pinopsida; order Pinales; family Pinaceae; genus Pinus; species Pinus tabuliformis. The sequence goes on along the minus strand of CM062819.1, from coordinate 81,986,687 downwards.
GAGATGGAAGGTTGATGCAAACTCCAGATAGGAGGGGCGATGAGTACATGTACTATTCTAGTTCTAGTTCTGATAGACATCATGATGATCATCGCTATCATCCTTACAAGAGGAATGATAGGGAATACTTTCTAGATGAATTCAAGAAATAAAAACCACCTACTTTTGATGGAGATGTGAAGAATTCGAAAGAGGTAGAGGCTTGGATACTTGGAATGAACAAATTATTTGAGTTACATGAGTACACAGATAACATGAAGGACAGAATAACTATTTTTAGTTTGAAAGGTAAAGTAGACATATGGTGGGAAGATGTTAAGTGTGTTAAAGACATTAGGATAGATGACTTAAGTTGGTGAGAGTTCAAGAAGCTTTTTAGGAATAAATACTTGTCAGAGAGGTACTACGATAGTAAGGCTAAAGAATCCCATGAGCTAAGAATGGGATCAATGACAGATGAAGAATACACGACCAAGTTTCTGGAGCTATTGAGGTATGTGCCATATCTTACTGATGAGAAGGCTAAAGCTCAGAGATTTTTTAGTGGTTTTCCATTAGCATTTAGAGATAGGATTGAGTATGATGAGCCTTGGTCACTTGAGGAAGTCATTAGGAAATTGAAGCATTATTATGAACAATCAAAGTGTAAGAATGAATCTCAGCATGGATGGAAGGGAAAAGATAAAGGTAGAGGTAAATGAAGTCTAAGAGAACAAGGCCTCAAAATGAAAATGGGAAAGAAACTGTAGCACATAAAAAGAAATTTAAAGCGGCTAGACAGGGACACGGGTCACAACAACAACAACAACAGAGAGGTGAGGGCACTAGTGGGTTGGAGTGTTGGAAATGTGGTGAGAACCTTAGGAGAGATTGTTCGCAGCATCAGAGTGGTAGGCCTAAGATATATGGTGCATAGGAGGCACAAACTATTGGAGATGTTAGTCAAAGTATTCCATGTATCTATGCAATAGTGGACAACGGATATACAAAACACTACACATCTATCATTGAGATGGATAGTAATATTTGTGATCAAGTTATTTCTATTTTGATTGACCCTCGATCTAATTATAGCTATGTTAGTCCTGAATTGGTGGATAATTGTGGTTTGAATAAGGAATTGCATGTAGAGTCTTGGTTAGTGCAGTTGGCTACAGGTACAAAGAAGCTAATTCATCATTGGGTAAGAGCTTTCACAATTTACTTGAATGGTATGTCTACCACAACACATATAAATGTACTACCATTGGTATCATACAATATGTTGTTGGGCATGGATTGGTTGTATCTACATAGAACCAAGGTAGACTGCTATGACAAAGATATTGAGTGTGTTGATGACAATGGGGAGCCAAGAATCTTGCAGGGTAAGAAGAAATCCACATCAGTTAGGATAGTGATAGTTATGAAAGAAAAGCGTAGCTACAGGAAAGGATGTATGTTATTTGTAGTACACATTTCTAGTGATAAGGGTAAGGAGGTTGAGGATGCAAATATTTTGAACAAGTACCCAGTTTTGCAACAGTTTCAAGATGTATTTCATGAGGACATTACAGAGTTGCCACCTCACAGGGAGGTAGAATTTTCTATTGAGTTAGTGCCAGGGGCATCTCTAACATCAAAATCACCTTACATGATGAGCACACCTTAGTTGGTTGAGCTGAAGTTGTAGTTGAAGGAAATGTTTGACAAGGGATGCATTAGGCCAAGTGCATCACCTTAGGGCACACAGGTATTGTTTTTGAAGAAGAAAGATGGTACTCTCAGATTATGCATTTATTATAGGTAGTTGAACAAAGTGACCATCAAGAACAGGTGCCCTTTTCCAAGGATTGATGACTTGTTCGATAAGTTGAAGGGAGGAACAATGTTCTCAAAGATTGATCTGAGATTTGGATACCATCAGGTATGGATCAAAGAGGAGGACATTTACAAGGCTTCATTCCAGACCAGGTACAGGCATTATGATTTTGTTGTTGTTCCATTTGTCTTGAATAATGCTCTAGCTACATTTACGTGTTTAATGAATAGCATGTTGCATCTATATTTCGATAAGTTTGTTATTGTGTTCATTGATGATATACTGTTATATTCTAAAAATGAGAAAGATCATGTCGAGCATTTAGCAATAGTGTTGAGGTTGTTGAGAGAGCATTAGTTGTATGCTAAGCTCAATAAGTTTAGTTTCTTTCAGACTAAGATACACTACTTAGGACATGTTATCTCCAAGGAGGGCATTGCAGTATATCTAGAAAAGATAAGGGCCATCATGGAGTGGGTAGCTCCTAAGAGTGTGGATGAGGTGAGATATTTCATGGGTTTGGTAGGATCTTATAGGAGATTCATAATGAGATTCTCATGGATTGCTTATCCTATCAAATCATTGTAGAGGAGAGGTAAGAATTTCAAATTGATATAGGAGTGTGAGGCTAGCATTGAGCAGCTTAAGTAGTTGTTGAAAAATGCACCAGTGCTACAAATTGCAAATCCAGACAAAGAGTTTGTGGTATGCACAGATGCTTGCAAGAGAGGGTTTGGTGGAGTCCTTATGTAGGATGGACAAGTGGTATGTTAGGAGTCCTGGAAACTAAATGAGCATGAGCATAACTACCTGACACATGATCTTGAGTTAGCAGCAATCATACATGCATTGAGGATGTGGAGAAACTATCTTCTTGGTAGGAGGTTTGTACTTATGAGTGATAACATTGGGTTGAGGTATTTGTTTGACTAGTCGAATCTGAATTCCAGACAATATAGATGGTTGGCCATGATCGGTGAGTTTGATTTTGAGATCAGGTACATCAAAGGTAAAGAGAATAGGGTGGTGGATGCTCTCAGCAAATGGGTACAGGTACATCACTTGGCAACTATGATCTCCTACGGGACAGACTTATAGGATAGGATCTTGCAAGCAAGTCAGTGGGATGTCAGGTATATGGAGATTGTCCACAGGTTGCATTAGCGTGTTTGTACAGGTGATAGTACAGGTACATGTACGGGTATAGGTGCAGGTATAGGTACAGGTAGTGGTACATATATAGGTGGAAATACAGGTACAGGCATAGGTATAGGTATAGGTACAGGTGCAGGTGTACATGGAATGGACTATTGTCTTACAACAGATGGATTGGTCAGGTTCCGAGACATGATATATGTAATGGATAACAGTGAGCTCAAGAAGGTGATAGTGAGGGAGTTTCATGCGAAACCATATTTGGGTCACCCAAGTTATCAGAGGACACTGAAAGCGGTGAATATATTCTACTATTAGCCGAATTTGAAGAGGGTTGTATTAGAGTTTTTGGCAAGGTGTTTCGTCTATAAACAAGTGAAAGTAGAGTTCAAACATCCAAGTGGACTGCTACAGCTGATCATGATTCTAGAGTGGAAATGGGAGGTCATTTCCATGGATTTCATCACAGGGTTGCCGAAGACAATGAAACAACATGATTCCAACATGGTCATTGCAGACAGGTTAACAAAGTTGCACACTTCATTCCAATGAAGTCTACATTCTCAGCTAGCGATGTGGCACAGATATTCATTAGATATGTGGTCACATTGCATGTTGTTCCAAAGAAGATTGTGTCAGACAAGGATGCGAAGTTCACTTCCAAAATCTAGAAGGAGTTATTTGCAGGCTTGGGAACATAGTTGGCCTTCAGCACAGCTTATCATCCGTAGACAAATGGATAGACAGAGAGGGTCAACAAGATATTGTAGGACATTTTGAGGATGTATGTGATGCATTAGCTAATAGAAGTGGGAAGAGTATATCCCTTTGGTAGAGTTCGCATATAACAACGGTTATCAGGATTCATTAAGGATGAGTCCTTTTGAGGCATTGTATGGGTAGAGTTGTAACACTCCCATCAGTTGGAGTGATCTGGTTAGTAGTGTATTGATTAAACCAGATATGTTGGTAGAAATGGAACAAGAAATGCAGGTGATCAAGAAGAATCTAAAGGCAACACAGGATAGGCAAAAGAGTTATGCAGATAGGAAAAGGTTGTTCAAGGAGTTCCAGGTTGGGGAACAGGTGTACTTGCACATCAAACCAAAGAAGAGCTCCTTGTGGATTGGATCATGTGCCAAGCTAGAACCACAGTTTTGTAGACCCTTCAGTATCATTGAGAGGATTGGGCCAGTATTCTATCGAATTGCATTGCCTCCGACAATGAAATTCCATGATGTTTTCCATGTATCTTTTCTTAAGAAGTATGTTAAGGATGTCGATAATGTGATTGACTGGTCTATATTGCAGGCAGAACTAGATGGAGAATTCTAGCTGGAGCCTCGGTGTATATTGAAGAAAAATGTGCTCATGCTCCGGAACCTAGCAATCAAGCAATTTAAAGTGCAATGGAAGCACTTTGGGCCTGATGAAGCTACATGGGAGATGGAAGATCATATGCAGGCTATGTATCCTTCCTTGTTTTTCGGTTGAGGAAAAGCAGCTTCGATATGGTAGTTTGGTATATTCTTTATGGTGATTTGGCATATGATTTATGGTGGTTTGGTATATGCTTTGATATGGTGGTTTGGTATATGCTTTAATATGGTGTTTTGGTATATGCTTTGATATGATGTTTTGATATATGCTTAGATATGGTGTTTAGTATATGTTTTTATATACAGTTGGTATAGGACTTGGTATATGTTTTGGTATATATTTTGATGATGTTTCTATATGTACATATGTATATGGATGTAAATACTACGATGATATATGTTATAAATTTCCACTATGTGGTATGGGTGTCATGTCATTATGGTTATGTTGTCATGTTACCATGCTATAATGTGGTTATGTTATCACGATGTTATGATGTAATGAGGATTGTCACTTAGTAGGATGATCATTGTAAATACCGTAATGAGTTTTGTTATAAATATACACTATGTTGTATGTTGTCATATTATCATGATGTTTTTCTTTTGAGCAATTCTTTCATTGTAAATACTGCATCAAGTTGTGTTATAAAGCTTCATGAGAAGTATGTCTTCTTTCCGCAGTTTGCTGAGGTATATGTGTGATTGAACACCGAGGATGGTGTCCCCCAAGGGGGAGGGTTCTGTAACAACCCTGGTGAAAATTCCATGTAATAAAAATTAAAAACAATAACCACGATTGGTGGGACACTTATCCAAGTTGAATGTTGGGCAAGACATCCTAGGGGGTTTTGATTTGGTTGTTTATGGCTAAGGAAATTGGAAAAAGCAATTGCTAAGGCTTTGGAAAGGCAAAATGGCATTGTTGGCACATTTATTTATGAAAATAATGGAAATTAGGACAAAAGGAAGGTGAAAGGTGACAGGTTGCATGTGAGGAGGAAATTAAAGGAAAATAATGGAAAATGAAGAAAATAGAGGCCTCATTCATAAAAAGGATTCTGAGGATCAGTTGGTAACCTTTTGTTAGTTGATTTTTGGAGCTCTCTCATTATTCTCTCTCTATCTCTCACTTTTGGACACTTAGAGTTTCTTAAAGCACTTTGGCATTGGAGAAAGAAAGGCAAAGAAGGCAAGAGGAAGCAAAAGTCAAGCAGGGAAAGGCAGGATCAAGCAACTACAACAGGCTTCATTGTAGGTATCGACTTGCATGTGTATTTTCCTTGCTAGATTTAGGATGTATGGGATTGCATGTGGTTATTTTCTATCATGGCATGGGTTTCTCTAGGCGTGATAGTGTTCTTTAGCCTAGCCTTGACATTTCCTGATAACTTTGATGAGATGGGTTCTCACATTCAGTTAATGTGGGATAACCGGATTGGATTCAAAGCTGAGTGGGGTGGATCTACGAACTGAAAAACACATAGCCTAGTGGTCCCTGAACTAGACTGTGGATCAAGAAAGCCATAGGCCTAGTAACCCCTAAACCAGACTATGGGTTGCGGCAAATCCAGATTGTGTGCCTCAGTGAGCCTAGGAATCCTTGTTGGTGAATGGCAGGATATTCGGTAAAGCCAAGAGGTGGATTTTCTCCCCATTGGGCACAGTAGTCCCAGGATGGGATGTACGGTAAAGCGTGGAGAGTATGTCTCGCTGTAGGTCCTAGTGATCCCTAGATCAGACTATGGATTGCGGTAAAGCCTGAGAGACTACGAGGCACTCAAATCCCTCACGGTGTAGGTAGAGAACTCCGGTGGCATCCACGCTTGTTGGTTTTTTTGGTGTGTTCTATGAGTCCCACATTCATGCTTGGAATATGGCACAGGGGTGATTGGCTGAGGAGAGACTTGCCTCAACCAATCTATGGTCAGGTGGAACATGGTAGTCCCATCTCCAGTTAGTTCATTACATTCATTAATGAGAAAATTCATTCCCTTGATTTTCATATGTAAATGTATTGATGTATATGTGGATTTTGATGGTTGATATTTTTATGGTAATTATGTTCTTATTATGTTGGCTATATGTATATTTTATGACAACAACTATGTATGGCTCTCAGTGTGTTTTTACTTGCACATGAATGGATAATGTGTTCATAGCGATTCTCAGATAAGTATGAGATCCCTACATTTAATTATGTTGTTTAGACCTGTAGGTTAAATGTTGATGATATGTTTGACGAAATGTCTGTCATGGCTAGTAGGGGTCTAGTTATGGTCTTTTTCAGCTTATTTCTTTTGTATCATTGTTTTCATGTACTTTTACTAATTCGAAGCTATCACTCCATTTTGAGCAGTCACATGGGCTTTGGGCCTAAAAAGGGGGCTTAAATCTCAGGGTCGCTAGCATAGAATTGGAAACTTTGGTCTCTAGTCACTGGCAGAAAATCCTATGAGAGTGACTTTGGGTTTCTGATCGCTCCCTTTCCCATAGCATGAGAACGACTATGACCTAAGAGATCCATAACATCAATGGGACCCAGGGACAAACTGTTTGAGTGGCTAACATGTCTCCTAAGTATTTTGAAGCTGATGATGGATGATTGTGTGTGATGTTTCTGTCGATTCCACTTCCTTAAGGTCACATAGGAGGTTGAATCCAATCATAGTAGCCTCTTGTCTCATGTTTACCCTGGTTGGCATGGTTACTTGGGTAGATGTGGGATGAGGGTCTTACACACAATCACATCTTGAAGGCCTCTTATGAGCCTTGATGAGTTTGACTACACCCTCCTAATCAAGCCTTCTTCTTTTGACCCTTTCATAGGCCTATCATGAGCATTTCAATCCATGAGCTAGGTAGTGATAGAATATATGTTTTTAGACTAATTTTGCCTTGTCATGAAATATTTTAATTGGAAAGAGTACTTTACTAGAATGACATGGTGATGATCAAGAGCAGATAGAAAGGAGAGAGCATAAAGAAACACCTATGTAGAAGAGGAACAAAAGAAAGCTATCATGGATACATGAAGCAAATCATGGACCAAGACAGAAAGAAGACATTGCATGATGAATCAAGAGGTTCCTATATTGATCAAAGACCCTTTGGAGAGTGAAGGAGAACAAAAAAGTGGATCCTTCATGAAGATGAAGCATAGATAAAATATATCATCAAGAATGCAAGATGAAGAAACAAGGAAGACAACTTGGCATTGCCACCTCATCATGAAGTCCATGTCATAATTTTCAAGTTGTAATTTGTACAAGTGTCATCATAATGGTCAATATATATCAATGTGTCATGCCACATCATCATGTGGAATGTAATGATGTATTATCAAGAAAATGACAAAACTTAATGTGTGGAAGTCTAAGAGTCGTATGTGGAATATGAAAAGTCACTTAGTAATATATGGACAAAATGTGTTTAGGATAAGTACAAAAGTCATTGGAAGTTCAAGAGTTGTTTAGAAGTCCAAAGGACACATTAGAAGTCTAAGAGTCATGAAGGTAATTCAAGAGTCGTGGGGATATGAAAGGCCATTCCCCTTATTATAAAAGCAACCTCATAACTCAAGAAAATGCCTCTTGGAGGCTTAAGCTTGGGAGAGCTAGTCTTGGCTTCTATACTTGGAATAGGATAGAAAAATATTATTTCGAGAAGAAAGAAGTGACTTAATGTTCTACTATTGGAACTAGTGCCTCACCATTGTAACTGTGAACTTCGATCTTTCACCTTATAATTGAAGCTCAATGAGCCAACACATTTTCATGCATGTATTGTGAATTTATTAAGACTGTTATTAAGATGTTTTCTATATATGTTTCATTCATATGTACTAATGAAATTGAACTATTTTTCTGGCCTAGGTAATTATCTCATTGAAGGTGTGTTGTATGTGGTTTAATGATCGTTGTGTCTATGTTAACTATTTCACTAGATAACTAATGAATCTTTCTTTTATCATTTGTCTCTCTTAGTTTACTACTATTACTTCCTTCTAGAGGCTCACTTTTTGTCTCCCCCTCATGAAAGTCTCCTTTTATACATTGCAATCGTTGTTTCACATTGTCAACTTACTTGCTTATTCAAGGTTTATGTATATAATCTCTTATGTTATCCATAGAAACCAAGACGAACCTTTTTTTTATGGTGGTCAAGCCGATACTCTAGATGGGGCTCTTATTCCAAACAGTGTGAATTCTAATTGGGACTTCACATTAGAAGTATCTAACATCATCAACACCAAGTCTGAAGGAAAGAGTGTCATCATGGCGGTAGTTGATAGACTTACAAAGTATGCACACTTTTGTGCATTATCTCATCCTTTCAAATCCACTGTAGTTGCTACTGCATTTGTGAAAATAGTTCAAAAGCTACATTGAAACCCAGAGATTATTGTAAGTGACAGAGATCCCATTTTCATTGGAAAGTTTTGGATAGAACTATTTTCTTGTCTTGGTACTCAATTAGCTCATAGCTCGTCTTATCATCCTCAATCTAATGAAAAGACTTAGATAGTGAACAAATATTTGGAAGGATATCTTTATTTATTTGTATCTGATAAAAAACATGATGGGTCAAGTGGTTTGCTCTGGTAGAATGGTGTTATAACACTTCCTTCCATACCATAGCAAACATGACACCATTTATGATGCTTTATGGATGTCATCCACTATCCATCACATCATATTTAGGACACAATTCTAAGGTTCAAGCAGTGGAAGATTGTATCAGACATCAAAACAAGTTCTCCAACTCTTAAAGGATAACTTGACTCTAGTGCATAATCAAATGAAAAAATGGGCAGATTAGCATCGCAGTAAAAGAATTTTTGATGTGGGCGATTGGGTATTTTTACAACTACAACCATACAAACAAATGTACCTCAAGAAAGCTAATAAGGATAATAAATCACCACCCAAGTGTTATGCCCCTTACAAGGTGTTGCAAAAGATTGGTACTACAACATACAAATTGGAGTTTCTTGCATCTTCACGAGTACACCCAGTTTTCCATGTTTCATGGTTAAAGAAGTTTATAGGTAACAAGCTCCTAGTTTAAACTATATTTTTAGAACTCGACGAGGAAGGAAAAATCAGATTGGAGCTTGAAGGAATCACGGAAGCAAGAATCCGACAACTAAAGAATTGATCAATTTAATAGTATCTCATTAGTGGAATAAATTACCTACTGAAAATTCCACATGGGAGGATGAGTATTTCATACAAAAGCATCCATAACTACTCAAGTGTTGAGGACACCACTTCTTTGAATGAGAGGGGCATGTTAGTTCACTATAATACTAGTGTAGCCCCCATAATATTATTGTTGTGCCTCATAGAAGCCTATTATTGCTATTGTTGAAACCTTAGACTATTATTGTTATGTAGGCCTTAATTATATTTTGACCTCTTAGACTCTTATATATACCAAGGTGGTCTTGTCATTTGAATCATCCAAGAATTATTCATTTATATGATGTAAAGGGAGGTTGCCCCCTCAAAGTGGCTTATTATCTAGTCGTTGACCTATATTTTCTTATGTTTTTTGTGCTATTTTTTATCTCGATACATAACAATGTTATTTTTATTTAACATTATTAAAAATGAGAGGAAGGGTTTGAATATATATTATTAGGTCGAGAATATTGTTGAAGTGACTTTATTAGTAATATTATAGTTTTAGGTGAAGAATATTGTTGAAGCAACCTCATTAATCATCCTATAATTTTATATTACCCAAAAAAATATTAAATAATAAAATGTTACTTGATATATAATTATCAACCAACCTTTTATTAGTTAATACTTTTCTTGGGAATATACAATTATGGTATTACTAATAAAGTTGATTCAACAATATTTTTCACCTAAATAATATCACTAATAAAGTCACTTCAACAATTTTTTAGATAAAAGAAAATCATAATATACATATCAAATTAAAATATATGACATATAAATAGTAGCTATAAATTAAGATCCATTTTACAAAATAAATTAAAATAATGATCGCGTAACCATATCTAAATTTATTTAATAAACACATAAAAAATTAATACTTACAATATAACAAGATTTTTAACCATGGATATTCATCCGTAAATAGTTTTTGTTACAATACCTTGCTTGCACTAGATGCATTGATTAGTGTAGATCTTATTCGATTGTTTGCACTAGATGCATTGTTTTTAGTGTAGATGTTGATTTTTTATTTGATGTAACTAGATGTCTGATGTACACTAATTTCAAAGTAATTAGATTAATAGTGTGTATTAATTTCAGGGTGAGCATAAAAACAATTATTGACGACATGCATTGATTTATATGTTATAGTAATTCAACCATAAATAAAATACTTGAATTTTCATCTTAAATAAAATGTCCATTAGCTAAAAATTTTGCTTCTTGAAACTGTAAAGTATTTGTTATTGACTACATTCTTATTATTTTCATTTTCTGTCATTCAACATTGCTAGTCACTTTGCATTTAAACGAGGTAATAGAAAACAACTATCATTGAAACTTACTTGGGGTTTCACACTCCATAAGTCACCACGATTGACAATGGAAAAAGCTACTATTAATATTACAGAGCAAGTAAGGCTACAATAGCTCGAGTTAAAGACTTGGATGGACTACAATTTCAACCACCCTTTTCATATGATCCATATGAAAAGATGGAAAAATGATCCAGGTGGATATTGGTGGTCACCCGCCTATTCCACCTAGACCTATAGTCGGTTTCGTCTGTTTTCTTGATTATAGCAGCATTACTATTTTAGCATTTTTTTGGGTCCTGAACTTTCGGAGTTGTTTTGACCCCCTAAATGACGTTTTTTTGAGGTCCGCAACAATGGAAAATTCTATAGTAGTCAGAGAGATATTTTCAATGAGGTATTGTACACGTTAAACAGAGATCATAACCAAGTTACACCCTGACAAGTTGGTTTCCCAACTAAGCCTAACGAGGCCCCCAAACTCTTGGTGTTTCAACTCTTGGGGTTAGAGTTTTGGTTGTTTAGGATTTTCCTTTGTTGTTCAATAATAAAAAGGCCCTTGAGCCTCATTGTAACATAGTTCAAGGGCATGTATCCGCGACATTTCTTCTCAAAGATAAGCTACCATCGTTCGAGCTAGTTTATTCTCATTATGTATGTAAGCATATTTCAGTTGTTTGATATTATGAAATAAAGTTTTAATTCCGCTGCATCTTTGTGTTTATATTTATATCTGTATTTTGTTGCATTCTTGCATAAGTATGGATAAAAAAAACTAACAGTTGTGACAATAAGAACAATAGAAGAAAATAGTTTGAGATTGATCACAATGAAGAATTTGTAACTGAGTACATTCGTATTATTCACATTTCTATCATTCAACACTACTAAATTTTCACTTTGCATTCAAAGTTTTTATTTCATCATTTCTTATCATTCAAGTTATTAATAGTCTCTATCATCCTAACAAATTGAGGCAATTGAGAAAATTTAAAATTAAAATGATGAGATTAATCTTAGACATATTTAGCATATTTAAAATAATCAGAATAATTAGATGTTCCACAAATTTTCTATGGCCACACACAATTGAAATCACACTGGATCCATCTTACCCTTGAATCTATCAAGCATCGAAAAGGGTTAAATATTTTGAGATGCAGACCTTTCCTCAAGCTTTGCACTCAAAAAAAGAGGTTTTCACTTTGACAAATTTGATCACTCTCGATGCTTGATAGATTCAAGTTTAAGATATATCTCTCAAAGAGTCATATACTTTGACAGTAATTATTAGAAATAAAAATGATGTAACTAATAACAAAAAAACCAATCACACAAATGTAATGTGGCTCATCTCAACTTCATTGTTTGTTTTATCCCTGGCCATACCTATCAACGATTTACTTAATGTAGGGGTTACAATAGAGTTTGTGAGCTTTTATATAAGCTTGTTCACAATAAATACAATGTACATATAGTGGACAAATCTAGTGGGTTACTAAAACCATAACAAAACAAGATTTAGAGCCTATCTATGAATAATTCTTACCTTGCTTAGGATGAAATTCAAATTTATAAATGCCAACATAATCTATAAATCAGAATTTAAACAAAGATTTGCACTTTTAAACATATCTCCGTACATTGTAAATTCAGAATTCAAAATACATTTTAGACATCTCAATCAATCAATCAATCAATCAATATACATATATTCAACAAAATAAATTTATTGTTTAATCTACATTCAGAACCGAACTCCCAACAATTATCTAAATTGCTCTTTAATCACAAACATCGTTGAACCTTATCTTCTCTTATCTTTACTTGTTTCAAATCAACAAGTAAAAAAACACAATCTTCTATTGCTATTCATATCAATCAATCAATATATATATATTCAACAAAATAAATTTATTGTTTAATCTACATTCAGAACCGAACTCCCAACAATTATCTAAATTGCTCTTTAATCACAAACATCGTTGAACCTTATCTTCTCTTACCTTTACTTGTTTCAAATCAACAAGTAAAAAAACACAATCTTCTATTGCTATTCATGTTAACAAACTAAAATTTTATACTATGTTAAATTATATTACAGAGCGAAAAGCCTCAGTCTCGGTGGACTTATGAGATGAATGAAGCAGGTCTTTAAGTAGAATTTTGTTTATATGACGGTTAGCATTTAATGTGTTAATATGAATTTTATAGTAGATAAAGTTGCAAATGTATCTTGAATGGTAATGAAAACTCTTTTTAAATTTTGGACAACATCTGTGAAGTATCTTTTCCAAACGCAAATCCAGAAATAGAACTTGGTTCAATGGTTTAATATCAAACTGTTAGTAAACTTTCAAACCATTATCATTAATTTTTTGAAGTGGTCAAACTCGAAATCCAACACCCTATCTTAAACTCAAATCCAAAAATAGAACTTAGACCAATGGTCTAATACAAAACCATTAGTAAACTTTCAAACTATTATCATTACTTTATTGAGTGGTTAGAGGGTGAATCCAAAGTGACCTTAATCCACCTAATCAATTCCCAACAAAATGAGTGAAACCATTTTTTAATGGTCCTAGAGTGACTATTAATACAACTGATAGATTCCCAACAAAATAAATGTGAAAATCTAACCTTTTCTACCATCAAGAGGCAAATTCCATCTTTAAATGCTCTAATGATAAATTATTTAATGATTGACTTTGCCGCTGAGTCCTCATATAACCCAAACCCTCAATCAAATTACAGTGCCAATTCCATCCTGTATTTTTTTCTTAGAATTCACGTATATAGCCAAAGGTATATTCCATCCTTGACCAGTTATTTTCCATCTTGGAATCATTCGCTGCGTAACGAAGGTGTTAGACTCTGTCTCATGTCAGAGATTGATTCTTCTTCAAAACAGGGTTTTGAAGAAGAAATCATTAATGTGTTGTTTAAATTTGTGTAATTTATTCTCTATCTCTTCAAAAGGCAGCAGCGACTTCAAATTCCTATCCCTGCACAAGCACAATTCAGAATATTCACTTTTCAAAATATATCAATGGAGTCCTACAGTACTTGCCTCAATCCTCACAAGCAGATTAAGAAAGATTTTGTCAGCAACTTGAATGGTACATCAATTCTTGAAATTGCTACCCTTTTCCTGCTCTGGTGGATTTTGTAATGGAGATACTTTCTCGATTAGTAAATAAGCAGATATGGAGATTGCCAAAATTGTGGGTTGGATTTCTCAAGTGTGCATACCAAACAAAGCCACATTCATTTCATGTGTTATTACAATTACCTGCAGCACAACTTGAAAATGCTATTAACAAGACTCCTGCATTAAGAGTACCTTTGGTTGCTCATGTCAGCCAACCAAACATTCGTTCTTCTTTGCCTAGGTCAACATTAGTGGTTTTGGGTCTTGTTCAGGATGCTCAACCCGCAAAACTCAGCTCCCCAAATTCCCCATTGACTGATGTGGGGTATTCTGGCCAAATAGTGACTGAGACGCAAGCGTCAGAATCTGCAGTTCTTAGTTGAGCAAATGCTCTCGAGCATTTTATTGTGACATTTGTGGGAGTTCAAGGGCAACAGCTGAAAAGGGCTTTGGTTCTTTCTGGTACATGGTTGCAGTCTTCAAATTGGTGCTGCTTGCCTTATGAAGCCTGTCTAAATATTCTTCAAAGGGTGTCAAGGGGATATCCTTTGATGGCTTCCATTGTACATATTTTGATCTTAAAATTCAAATAAACAAAGTGCCAAAGTGTATTTGAGTTTCTGACTAGCACCTGAAAAGGGCTCTTGCTAAGATCTGAGATATCAATTATATCTTGTAGAGCTTGTTTTGTAGATCTGAAGTTATCATTCACCAGGACTGGTCATATTGCAGGATGATGGCAGCCTTTTAACTTAGGAAATTGTTCTATGCCCGGGCTTATTGTCTAGAAGCAATGTACCAAAATGTAACACCGGCTGAGATTCTTTTGTATGATGGCAGAGGAATTTGTGATTGCAAAGTGCCTTCTGAAACATGTTGACCAGCTTTTTATTAATTCATTAAACGGGCAGTTGGGAGCTGACAGATGACAGATGCATGTACAATAACAGGTTTACGATGAAGAACGTGGTCTCGATATTGAGATCAAGATGTCTTTGGCAATAAAGATAGATACATAAAGGGAAATTTACAAAATATTTCTGTTGGTCATTTTGGGGTGCTCAAGAACTTGAGATGAGGGCATTCATCATGGAATGATGAACATCATGTGAACATATCAAAACAATGGCACTTGCCAGATGGGTCCTCGCCTATCACCAAAGCAGATGCCCAAAATGAACCTCAAATTGTAAGTTGGTGAAACAGATTCCTCTCCCATCAAAAATAGCAGTAGGAAGTTGGGCCTGTTCAAAGACGGTAATAGATGCGGAGGTTGCTATCAGGGCTGTTGGGTATTTATGAAGTTTGGTGCAGTCTTCATCACAAATTAGCTCATTATATGTTTAAGAAGGGGCCACTACTTCCTTTACTGGTTCGTTGTCATTATTGAATACAAAGATGGAGATGGCGGTGTTGGAGTAGTCAATTTAAAAGAGGGCAAACTCTGATACATGGCAAGGAATGCAACACACAAGGGGCGCAAAGAGTGACTCAAGGGAATGTAGTCGAATGCCATCACTGGAATCACTGAAATCTGTTAATGCAAGTGATTCTTCGTTGGAAGTCATTTTGATAGATAAGCGGGGGGACTCTTATCTAAGAGAACTTCAAAACAAGGCTTTAAGTCTTGTTTATGGTTGTGCTAATAAAAAAGAGGTTGTTGAACAACTCGGGAACC
The DNA here is from genome assembly GCA_031772625.1 of Pinus tabuliformis. Taxonomy (NCBI): domain Eukaryota; kingdom Viridiplantae; phylum Streptophyta; class Pinopsida; order Pinales; family Pinaceae; genus Pinus; species Pinus tabuliformis. Next base: position 81,971,012 of record CM062819.1, on the reverse strand, counting down.
TTGTTTGCAACCTGATGGGGGATGCAGCTTCCACTGAGCATGGAGACCTAATGATGCGTTGGGATGCCAGCAGTAAGATGCTGAGAGACTGTGTAACTTCCATTGTTTTTTCAATAGGAAGTCTTTTTGTGGGCCTCTGCAGGCATCGGGCTTTGTTGTTCAAAGTATTAGCAGATACCATTGACTTGCCCTGTCGTATTGCTCGGGGCTGTAGGTATTGCGGGAAGGATGATGGTTCATCCTGTATTGTGCAGTGTGGTGATGACAGGGAATACGTTGTTGATTTAATTGGAAGACCAGGGGTTATGTCTAAGCCAGATACAATGTTCTTTACACCGAAAGCTAACGTCAAAGCTGGATTTCAACTGTCCTGCATCAAATGGTTCACCAGAAAGCAGTTCATTGAGATTAAATGAAGGTGGGTTATATATTGACTGTGAGGCTTCTTGCGCAAACTCTTGGACGATCATTACGGAGGCAGGCATAGAATTCACTCCTCAACTATATGATCGTTCCATTGTCTCCGTGCACAAGGATTGGACTGTTACAAAACAGGGAGAAAGGTGCGCCCAGTGTTGGGTATTTTTCATTGGGAGAATACCAAAACCAAGATTCAAACTAAACACAGAGGCAATGCTCTGTTTTACCTCCACAGGATTTTTATACACAGACAGCTTAAAAAAAATTTCACTGAGTAACAGAGGATTTCACCACCATAAAAGATTTCTATTCATTAAAACAAAAAGAAACTAATACATCCTCTTTTTCTGAGAGGGATTTACCACTGTAAAATCATTTTCATATTCACTGCTGTGAAAAACAACTTACTGCTGTAACAAAAGTTTACATGAGCTTACTGCTGTAAAACAAAATTTACATTCACTGGTGTGTAAAACAACTTACGCTCCACCATTTTCTTTATGCACTTGCAAAACCATACATGGTTTTCCTTCACCTCTGTTTTTCAATGCCCACACAAAAACATTACAACATATTTGTGCACTGCTGTGCATACACCCTCTGGTTCTTCTTACTGCCGTAAAAACCAGTTTTCTCTTTACTCCCGTGTGCAATACATACCAAAAAAAATTCACGCCCTGTTCTTGTTTTTCTACACACTGCAGTGTGTTTCCCTTTTCAAAAAATTACAATGAGCAAGACCCGAGCATATATGTTTTTGCTCGCCATATAAAACATAATACAAAAAATATTACCGTGGCCTTTCTTTTTTTTTTACGCTGCATATGGTCAACGCTCGATTTAAAATATAACACACATAAAATTTATGCCCATACCTCCCGCATAAAAGAAACATTAAAACTTCACCTACGCATATGACAGTTCATTAATTAAAACGTATGGTCAACCATGCTTTTAATTTACTCCACGCAAAATATGATTTGACCTTGGTTTGTATGCAGCTTCAATGCATCAACGGACGAAAATACGGGAGCAGATCCTACGGACGAGAAGGATATCGGAAGCCCTCACATGAGTGAACGATATCTCCCGATGGGTCAAAGTTGAGTACGTCAGGTGAGACCCACGTGCCTTCACCAAAACGCATCGGAGCACAACCATACGGAAACCACTTTTCATGGATGGTGGTGCGATATGATCCTGGGCAGTTTTGTGGTTTTGATTGGTGGTTTTAGGCTGCATACATAGCGCGTTGAAATTATATTTTCAACACTCTCCTTTAATTTCAACTGCTGGGCATTCGGTCATACCCAAACACTTCCTCAAAAATTCAAAGCTTTTCTGATCCAGTGGCTTTGTCAAGATGTCCGCAACTTGTTCTTGAGTCCTGCAGTGTTCTAGGACAATTTCTCCATTGTTCACCAATTCTCTGATGTAGTGAAACCTTGTATCAATGTGCTTCGTTCTCTTGTGAAACACTGAATTCTTTGACAATGCAATAGCTGAGCTATTGTCACAAAATATCACTTTCGATTTTGCCTGCTCTTGGCCTAAGCTTCTCAACATTCTTCTCATCCACACTGCTTGACACGCTGCTGCTGTAGCTGCCACATATTCAGCCTCTGCTGTAGACAATGCTACAATGGACTGCTTCTTAGAAGCCCGTGAAATGGCTCCTGAACCCATATGAAAAACATAACCGGAAGTGCTCTTCCGATCATCTACACTTCCAGCCCAATCGCTGTCAGTGTATCCAACCAAATCTGAATGTTCTGAGGCATGATATAAAATTCCAAACATTTTAGTGCCTTTGACATACCTCAAGATTCTCTTTGCTGCCTGCCAATGTGCCTCCTTTGGCCTCTCCATGAATCTGGAAATCAAACTAACAGCATACATTAAATCAGGCCTAGTAGCTGTTAAATACATAAGGCTGCCTACAATACTTTTGTACAAGCTAGGATCAAAATCCTTGCTGCTGTCCTCTCTGCTGAGCTTTAATCCCATTACTGTGGGAGTGATTGCTGCCTTGCATTCTTCCATCTTAAATCTGCTCAAAATTTGATTTACATATCTTGCTTGAGATATAAAAATTCCTTTTTCATTTTGATCTACTTCTATGCCTAAGAAGTATCTCAACAAACCCATGTCAGTCATTTCAAATTCATCCTTCATGACTGATTTAAAATTCTCAATAAGATAAATATCATTTCCAGTGAAAATAACATCATCTACATACAAGACAACAATTAAAATTTTACCATCATTTTCCTTGATGTAGACTGTGGGTTCTCCTTCACATTTGTCAAATTCATTATCCAATAGATATGAGTCTATCCTGCTGTACCATGCTCTTGGCGCTTGCTTCAGCCCATAAAGAGATTTCTTCAATTTGCACACTTTGTGCTCTTCACCTTTCTTCTCATATCCGAGAGGCTGTTCCACATAGACCTCTTCCATTAACACTCCATTTAGGAATGCTGATTTCACATCCATTTGGTAGACTTTCCATTTGTTTTGTGCTGCTATGGACAGCACTGCTCTCACGGTTTCCATCCTTGCAACCGGTGCGAAAGTCTCCTCATAATCTCTCCCATACTGCTGCTTGTAGCCTTTGACAACCAGCCTTGCCTTGTGCCTTTCAATCTTGCCTTCAGCATTGCTTTTGGTCTTGTAGACCCATTTCACACCAATGACTTCTTTGCCTTTTGGTAGCTCAACCAAATCCCATGTTTTGTTTCTCTCTATGGCATTCATCTCCTCATCCATAGCTTCTATCCATTTCTTATCTTTAATAGCTTCTTCAAAATGAATAGGATCATCAACATGACAATATAAGGCAAATAAGGAATTCATTCCTTCATTATAAATGTCACTTAGATTTCTAAACTTCTTACCTCGTTCACTTGGTGTGCAAGTGCTTGAAGATGCACTTGAATTTCCTCCTTGTGGTGTGCTTGGAGAAGCACTCTCATTGATCCTCAATGGTGTACCTTGCTGTCCTTGTGTTGGCGCTGCTGTTTGGGGATTCATTTCAGCCACTTCCTCTTCATCTTCATCATGAGACAAACAGTTCTTGACATTCACTGTTTTCTCTATGCTTCCATCCCAAGCTTCCTCTTCAATGAATTGAACATCCCTGCTGACAAAGAACTTCTTGGTAGATGGAATGTACAGCCTGTAGGCTTTGGATTCATCACTGTATCCAATGAAGATGCATTTCTCCCCTTTGCTGTCCAACTTCCTCCTTAGCTGATCCGGAATGTGTGCATAGGCCACACACCCAAAAACTCTCATGTGGGTGACTCCTTGCTTTCTCCCACTCCATGCCTCTTCTGGCACCTTGTTCATGACTGCTTTTGTAGGACACCTGTTCAATATATAAACTGCACAATGTACAGCTTCAGCCCAATACTCATTTGGCAAATGCTTTGCCTTTAGCATGCTCCTCGCCATATCCATGATGGTCCTGTTCTTCCTTTCAGCAACTCCATTTTGCTGTGGGGTGTACCGAGTTGTGAACTGTTTATGTATTCCATTTTCTCTACAAAACTTTAGGAATTCATTGGAGATATACTCACCTCCTCTATCAGTTCTCAATACTTTTATGTGCAGCCCGCTTTGGTTCTCCACAAGTGCTTTGAAATTTTGGAATTTCACAAACACTTCACTTTTGTTCTTGAGGAAATATATCCATGTCTTTCTTGTAAAATCATCAATGAATGTCAAGAAATATAGGCTGCCAGCTAATGATGGAGCTTGCATTGGTCCACACAAATCTGAGTGGATGATCTCTAAGGGTGCCTTTGCCCTTATGCTCTTACCTGATGGAAAACTTTCTCTATGTTGTTTTCCCAAAATGCAACCTTCACATAGGCTGTCCGGCTTCTCTATCAATGGCAATCCTTTCACCATTCCTTTCCTACTCAACAAATTCAGACCTCCAAAATTGAGATGTCCAAATCTCAAGTGCCACAACCAATTCTCATCCTTTGGCACGCTTTGGAAAGCCTCTTGGGTAACTGCTGCAATTTCTCCTTTGTTTTTCAAATCTGCCCGGATTCTGAGAGGGAACATCCTGTTCCTTGTCATCTTCACTTCAGCAATGCATCTTTTGCTGGGTGGTATATCCATGATGGTGCACACATCATTTACAAAATAAACATTGTAACCCTTTTGGATAAGCTGTCCAACACTCAATAGGTTACATCTCATTCCGGGGACATAGTATACATCTGCTATGATTTTCCTTTCTCCTTGTTTTGTAAATATTTTTACCTCCCCTTTTCCCATAACAGACACTTTACTATCAGTTCCTAGTGTGACCTCTGATTTCAAATTCTGATTTAAGGCTGAAAAGAGGGCTATATTCCCTGTCATATGGTTGCTGCAACCTGAGTCTAAAAACCATATGTCTTCACTATGTGTTTCAGCCATGTTACAAGCTAACAGGACATTATTTTGACTGTTGTTTTCTCTTGTAACATTTGCATTCTGTCTGTTGTTCATATCATGATGTTTCTTTCTACAATCACTAGCATAATGTCCATACTTTTTGCAATAATAGCATTGAACATTAGATTTATCATACCTTTGTCCTTGAGCTTGATACTGATCTCTTTGTTGGCTGCTGCCTTGACCTTGATTCTGATTTGTATTGCTGCCTCTTCCTTGTGCATTTGCTGGGCTGTTCCTTCCACCTCTGTTCTGGCTTCTGCCTCTTCCTCTTTTGTTTCCTCTGCCTTGACCTCTTCCTCTTCCAAAGGACATCTGGGTCTTGAAGGCTTGCTCTAGAGATGAGTTTTCATTCCTACTCAACCTCTGCTCATGTGTTATCAGTGATGCATGTAGCTCATCAACTGAATATTTTGAGAGATCCTTTGTCTCTTCAATGGTTGTGACTATGGCATCGAACCTTGAGGGTAAGACTCTCAATATTTTCTCCACTATTCTTCTATCTTCAATTGTTTCTCCATGAGTTCTCATTTGTGTGACTACTCCAATCATATGAGTGAAAAATGAGTCAATGTTATCTGACTCCTTCATGTTCAAGTTTTCAAAATCCTTTCTCAGCATTTGCAATTTTGCTGTCTTCACTCTCTCCATGCCTTGATAGGCTGTCTTGAGAGTTTGCCATGCTTCATGTGATGTTGTAGCTGCTGCTATCCTTGGGAATATACTCTGGTCCACTCCTTGATACAACAAGACAATGGCCTTTGCATCCTTCTTCCTATTGAGCTTCAACTGATCCTTCTCTCCCTGAGTTAATGCATTGAACTCAGTTTCATCTGCTGGTTCCTCAAACCCATATTCTACTAGTTCCCATATATCTTGAGCGATGAACAAAGCTCTCATGGTTATAGACCAGTAGTCATAGTTCTTCCCATTAAAGTGTGGGAGCTGGGTGTTGAACATACCCATGCTTGTGCTTGCCATTCCTTGCATCTTGAACTATGGTTTTAAATCCTTGACTGTGATTTTTTTTAAAACTGACTGTCTTCAGCAATAACAAGAGAAATGCTTTTGGGGAATACCTGAATCCTTCGCTGTCTGAGTCTTCTGTCTGCCTGAGAAGTTTTGACTGCTGCAACCACACCTTCCTTCAGCTTCTTTGAGTCTTCAAAGAGCCTGGACTAGCTCTGATACCACTGTTGGGTATTTTTAATGGGGAAAATACCAAAACCAAGATTCAAACTAAACACAGAGGCAATGCTCTGTTTTACCTCCACAGGATTTTTATACACAGACAGCTTAAAAAAAATTTCACTGAGTAACAGAGGATTTCACCACCATAAAAGATTTCTATTCATTAAAACAAAAAGAAACTAATACATCCTCTTTTTCTGAGAGGGATTTACCACTGTAAAATCATTTTCATATTCACTGCTGTGAAAAACAACTTACTGCTGTAACAAAAGTTTACATGAGCTTACTGCTGTAAAACAAAATTTACATTCACTGGTGTGTAAAACAACTTACGCTCCACCATTTTCTTTATGCACTTGCAAAACCATACATGGTTTTCCTTCACCTCTGTTTTTCAATGCCCACACAAAAACATTACAACATATTTGTGCACTGCTGTGCATACACCCTCTGGTTCTTCTTACTGCCGTAAAAACCAGTTTTCTCTTTACTCCCGTGTGCAATACATACCAAAAAAAATTCACGCCCTGTTCTTGTTTTTCTACACACTGCAGTGTGTTTCCCTTTTCAAAAAATTACAATGAGCATGACCCGAGCATATATGTTTTTGCTCGCCATATAAAACATAATACAAAAAATATTACCGTGGCCTTTCTTTTTTTTTTACACTGCATATGGTCAACGCTCGATTTAAAATATAACACACATAAAATTTATGCCCATACCTCCCGCATAAAAGAAACATTAAAACTTCACCTACGCATATGACAGTTCATTAATTAAAACGTATGGTCAACCATGCTTTTAATTTACTCCACGCAAAATATGATTTGACCTTGGTTTGTATGCAGCTTCAATGGATCAACGGACGAAAATACGGGAGCAGATCCTACGGACGAGAAGGATATCGGAAGCCCTCACATGAGTGAACGATATCTCCCGATGGGTCAAAGTTGAGTACGTCAGGTGAGACCCACGTGCCTTCACCAAAACGCATCGGAGCACAACCATACGGAAACCACTTTTCATGGATGGTGGTGCGATATGATCCTGGGCAGTTTTGTGGTTTTGATTGGTGGTTTTAGGCTGCATACATAGCGCGTTGAAATTATATTTTCAACACCCAGGATATTGCTGAAACCTCTGATAGGAATCAATTAGCTTTTATACTGGACTTGATATAATTTCTTTGACATTTTGGTGGGCAGTATTCCTGATTTTAACGTGGCCAGTTTTCACGATCTCTGTCAAATTCTTTGGTCGACATTTGCTGAGGTCACTCGTGGTTACATTATTCCACTTATTTTGCCTATTGCGTTTTCGCTCTACGTTGGTGGACTCTGTTTCCAGTTTATTATTGAAAAGATGGGAATGCTTGGTGTTGTCCCAGAACCCTATGGATATTTTGTTTCAGATATTATTGTCGCCTGTGTGACTGGAATTATTGTTGGTTTGTGTGTTGGTCTATTGATGCCCATTGTGGGGAGTTGGTTATCAAATCTTGTAGCATTACAGTTGCTTGTACAGCTGAGTGTTGTGGCAATGGCATTATCTTCTCCCTTTTTTCCATATAGTGTTGCTGCTCCAAGAGGCGGATCATGTCTGATAAAAGAGGCATTCAAACCATCACGATGTTTCAGTGATTTACTAATGATGCAGTGATTTTCTCCTATCTAAATGCGCTTCAAGGATCAGCTTTATTGGAAAAAATTGGTTTCAAGCAACGGGAAGAGCGAACAGTCATAGATTAAATGTCTATATTAAAACTAAGATATCCATCATAGCAGGAAAACAGGAACCGATAAGCTATTTTTGACTGCAGTTGCAAAGTGGCAGGGAACAAGATTCGATTGCATACATTTGTCTTCAGCAATGGAAATTGACACCTGTAATGTCACTAATGCCACCGCTTCATCAGTTTTCAACAGTTCGAGTAGAAGAAGGAGCGTATTTTTATTTTCAGGAAGCGCTGACTGTTTTTTTTTTAGTTTGTTTTATTAATGATAAAAACAAATGCCGGGTCTTGGGGTCGATTTGTTTTCCCCCAGCTATGTTTATTTCATATATTAAAAGATAAAATTTATGTAAAAAAAAAGAGAGAGAGGGGGGGAGAGTTTTCTGAGTGCTGAGAGCTGCTGAAGCGTAGCAGAGCTTTCTTGTACAGTCTTTGAGAGAGACCTTTAATGAAATTTCACAGCTCTTCTGAGATTCCTGTGGTATGTTAATTTAGCATAAGTGTTTCTTGTGTTTCATATGTAATCTGTTGTGTTCCATTTCATCTCATGATCATTTCTAATTGAGCAAATGAAGTGTTTAGGTAGAATTCATAGTATTATATGCTCTGCCTATAAGTTTGTTCAATTCAATGTTTTCTTCTGTTTAAGGAGGATTCAAAGTATTATTTGCCCTCCTTAGCTCCTCACCAGTCTTGCCATCCCATTTAAAACCTAGATTTGATGCTACATTCCTTGCCTACCTTGCCTCAGTCGTCAACCTGTGTTGTTCATTATATTTCTCTGTTTGAAGCTGTGATTTTGCCCATGCAACCCAGAAAAACCCCGTCATTAAAAACCCCAAAAACTTTAAATCAATCCTCCTCATCAGTTTACTAGCCTAATATCTTTGATCCTAATTGGTCAGCTCACCCCATTGAGAAAAAACCTTGAGTCTGACCGGAGAGAGCCTTCTCCTTCCTCGTAGGGCTAGCTACGAGGTGTAATGGTTTGATGTTGCCTTGAAGGTTTACCTTCCTCAGCCTAGGGTGAAATCTCAAGCGCTAACATAGTGGCGACCATACTGGGGAGAACAAACTTGTTTGTGGGTTGATGTGTTTGTTTCATAAGTCTTAGACGGAGCCTGAAGTTACGCCAGGAGCCTTCGAAAACGCTCTTGTTTTACATCAGCGTTAGTAGATAAACGATGCTTCAGTCACTCTCCGTGAGCTTGTGAATACGACCACTTCGACTGCAATTTACCCCAGTACATATATCAAGTTCAGATCTGATTGTTGATGGTGGACAGCAGTCAGACACTTATGCAGGCTAAACCATTCACCTGGCGACTCCAACTTGATCCAGACATTCCAGTGCCTGTTGATATGTTCATGCAATGGAAGGGTATGTGGCAGACCCTGCCCTGTGTGAAGCTGTAGAAGGAATAAGAAAGGCGTTAGCAGCTACTAAATTGGATGAAGATGTTTACAGTGCCTGGCTTCATTTGTTGAAATCTTCAAAGTCTTTCAAAATTGAATTGTGTGAGTTAATTGTTGAAAGAATTGAAGATGAGATTCAATGGTTAGATGAGCAGATTCAGTGCTATGATTTCCAAGACCCTAAAAAGTTCTTGGAAATCCTCCTTCCTTCACAACAAGCAATAACAGACTTGCCTATAGAGGTATACATTGAGAATGTGCAGCTGGAAGCATGTGTTGCAGAGTTGGGGCAGCCAACAGAGTCCGGTGTCCGTGATCCTATTGCGGTATACATGGACACATTTTTCAGTTTGATTGACAGATCAGGCTGTCTTTTCCGTGACCAAGCTCAGTACTCACATGAAGGGCTGCCAGCAACTGCATCTGTGACTTCGTGGCAGCATTCTCAAACGGCTTCATTTCCAGGTTTACTTGAATGGTTAATATGGCATTTTAGCATTACCTGATCTATTATTTGTACAACAGATTAGAGTAGGTTTTGTAAATAAATAAGCAGCCATAAGGGCAGCATCTTGTTTTAGTTGGCTTGAAGATTGTTAAGTTGTTTTTCAGTCATTTCAGTCTTGAGATCAAATCAGTTTGAGTTCAGTTTCAGTTGTGTTGATGATGACTCCATTGCCCAATGGTGGAGGCACTATCTGCTCTCCCAAAGTTCTGCGGTTCTTGGCACCTCCAGGAAGCTGCAGCTGCCATCCCAAATGGAGCCAATGTTAGACTCCGTCTCATGTCAGAGATTGATTCTTCTTCAAAACAGGGTTTTGAAGAAGAAATCATTAATGTGTTGTTTAAATTTGTGTAATTTATTCTCTAGCTCTTCAAAAGGCAGCAGCGACTTCAAATTCCTATCCCTGCACAAGCACAATTCAGAATATTCACTTTTCAAAATATATCAATGGAGTCCTACAGTACTTGCCTCAATCCTCACAAGCAGATTAAGAAAGATTTTGTCAGCAACTTGAATGGTACATCAGTTCTTGAAATTGCTACCCTTTTCCTGCTCTGGTGGATTTTGTAATGGAGATACTTTCTCGATTAGTAAATAAGCAGATATGGAGATTGCCAAAATTGTGGGTTGGATTTCTCAAGTGTGCATACCAAACAAAGCCACATTCATTTCATGTGTTATTACAGTTACCTGCAGCACAACTTGAAAATGCTATTAACAAGACTCCTGCATTAAGAGTACCTTTGGTTGCTCATGTCAGCCAACCAAACATTCGTTCTTCTTTGCCTAGGTCAACATTAGTGGTTTTGGGTCTTGTTCAGGATGCTCAACCCGCAAAACTCAGCTCCCCAAATTCCCCCATTGACTGATGTGGGGTATTCTGGCCAAATAGTGACTGAGACGCAAGCGTCAGAATCTGCAGTTCTTAGTTGAGCAAATGCTCTCGAGCATTTTATTGTGACATTTGTGGGAGTTCAAGGGCAACAGCTGAAAAGGGCTTTAGTTCTTTCTGGTACATGGTTGCAGTCTTCAAATTGGTGTTGCTTGCCTTATGAAGCCTGTCTAAATATTCTTCAAAGGGTGTCAAGGGGATATCCTTTGATGGCTTCCATTGTACATATTTTGATCTTAAAATTCAAATAAACAAAGTGCCAAAGTGTATTTGAGTTTCTAACTAGCACCTGAAAAGGGCTCTTGCTAAGATCTGAGATATCAATTATATCTTGTAGAGCTTGTTTTGTAGATCTGAAGTTATCATTCACCAGGACTGGTCATATTGCAGGATGATGGCAGCCTTTTAACTTAGGAAATTGTTCTATGCCCGGGCTTATTGTCTAGAAGCAATGTACCAAAATGTAACACCGGCTGAGATGCTTTTGTATGATGGCAGAGGAATTTGTGATTGCAAAGTGCCTTCTGGAACATGTTGACCAGCTTTTTATTAATTCATTAAACGGGCAGTTGGGAGCTGACAGATGACAGATGCATGTACAATAACAGGTTTACGATGAAGAACGTGGTCTGGATATTGAGATCAAGATGTCTTTGGCAATAAAGATAGATACATAAAGGGAAATTTACAAAATATTTCTGTTGGTCATTTTGGGGTGCTCAAGAACTTGAGATGAGGGCATTCATCATGGAATGATGAACATCATGTGAACATATCAAAACAATGGCGCTTGCCAGATGGGTCCTCGCCTATCACCAAAGCAGATGCCCAAAATGAACCTCAAATTGTAAGTTGGTGAAACAAATTCCTTTCCCATCAAAAATAGCAGTAGGAAGTCGGGCCTGTTCAAAGACGGTAATAGATGCGGAGGTTGCTATCAGGGCTGTTGGGTATTTATGAAGTTTGGTGCAGTCTTCATCACAAATTAGCTCATTATATGTTTAAGAAGGGGCCACTACTTCCTTTACTGGTTCATTGTCATTATTGAATACAAAGATGGAGATGGCGGTGTTGGAGTAGTCAATTTAAAAGAGGGCAAACTCTAATACATGGCAAGGAATGCAACACACAAGGGGCGCAAAGAGTGACTCAAGGGAATGTAGTCGAATGCCATCACTGGAATCACTGAAATCTGTTAATGCAAGTGATTCTTCGTTGGAAGTCATTTTGATAGATAAGCGGGGGGACTCTTATCTAAGAGAACTTCAAAACAAGGCTTTAAGTCTTGTTTATGGTTGTGCTAATAAAAAAGAGGTTGTTGAACAACTCGGGAACCTTGTTTGCAACCTGATGGGGGATGCAGCTTCCACTAAGCATGGAGACCTAATGATGCGTTGGGATGCCAGCAGTAAGATGCTGAGAGACTGTTTAACTTCCATTGTTTTTTCAATAGGAAGTCTTTCTGTGGGCCTCTGCAGGCATCGGGCTTTGTTGTTCAAAGTATTAGCAGATACCATTGACTTGCCCTGTCGTATTGCTCGGGGCTGTAGGTATTGCGGGAAGGATGATGGTTCATCCTGTATTGTGCAGTGTGGTGATGACAGGGAATACGTTGTTGATTTAATTGGAAGACCAGGGGTTATGTCTAAGCCAAATACAATGTTCTTTACACCAAAAGCTAACGTCAAAGCTGGATTTCAACTGTCCTGCATCAAATGGTTCACCAGAAAGCAGTTCATTGAGATTAAATGAAGGTGGGTTATATATTGACTGTGAGGCTTCTTGCGCAAACTCTTGGACGATCATTACGGAGGCAGGCACAGAATTCACTCCTCAACTATATGATCGTTCCGTTGTCTCCGTGCACAAGGATTGGACTGTTACAAAACAAGGAGAAAGGTGCGCCCAGGATATTGCTGAAACCTCTGATAGGAATCAATTAGCTTTTATACTGGACTTGATATAATTTCTTTGACATTTTGGTGGGCAGTATTCCTGATTTTAACGTGGCTAGTTTTCACGATCTCTGTCAAATTCTTTGGTCGACATTTGCTTAGGTCACTCGTGGTTACATTATTCCACTTATTTTGCCCATTGCGTTTTCGCTCTACGTTGGTGGACTCTGTTTCCAGTTTATTATTGAAAAGATGGGAATGCTTGGTGTTGTCCCAGAACCCTATGGATATTTTGTTTCAGATATTATTGTCGCCTGTGTGACTGGAATTATTGTTGGTTTGTGTGTTGGTCTATTGATGCCCATTGTGGGGAGTTGGTTATCAAATCTTGTAGCATTACAGTTGCTTGTACAACTGAGTGTTGTGGCAATGGCATTATCTTCTCCCTTTTTTCCATATAGTGTTGCTGCTCCAAGAGGCGGATCATGTCTGATAAAAGAGGCATTCAAACCATCACGATGTTTCAGTGATTTACTAATGATGCAGTGATTTTCTCCTATCTAAATGCGCTTCAAGGATCAGCTTTATTGGAAAAAATTGGTTTCAAGCAACGGGAAGAGCGAACAGTCATAGATTAAAGGTCTATATTAAAACTAAGATATCCATCATAGCAGGAAAACAGGAACCGATAAGCTATTTTTGACTGCAGTTGCAAAGTGGCAGGGAACAAGATTCGATTGCATACATTTTTCTTCAGCAATGGAAATTGACACCTGTAATGTCACTAATGCCACCGCTTCATCAGTTTTCAACTGTTCGAGTAGAAGAAGGAGCGTATTTTTATTTTCAGGAAGCGTTGACTGTTTTTTTTTTAGTTTGTTTTATTAATGATAAAAACAAATGCCGGGTCTTGGGGTCGATTTGTTTTCCCCCAGCTGTGTTTATTTCATATATTAAAAGATAAAATTTATGTAAAAAAAAAGAGAGAGAGGGGGGAGAGTTTTCTGAGTGCTGAGAGCTGCTGAAGCGTAGCAGAGCTTTCTTGTACAGTCTTTGAGAGAGACCTTTAATGAAATTTCACAGCTCTTCTGAGATTCCTGTGGTATGTTAATTTAGCATAAGTGTTTCTTGTGTTTCATATGTAATCTGTTGTGTTCCATTTCATCTCATGATCATTTCTAATTGAGCAAATGAAGTGTTTAGGTAGAATTCATAGTATTATATGCTCTGCCTATAAGTTTGTTCAATTCAATGTTTTCTTCTTTTTAAGGAGGATTCAAAGTATTATTTGCCCTCCTTAGCTCCTCACCAGTCTTGCCATCCCATTTAAAACCTAGATTTGATGCTAAATTCCTTGCCTACCTTGCCTCAGTCGTCAACCTGTGTTGTTCATTATATTTCTCTGTTTGAAGCTGTGATTTTGCCCATGCAGCCCAGAAAAATCCCGTCATTAAAAACCCCAAAAACTTTAAATCAATCCTCCTCATCAGTTTACTAGCCTAATATCTTTGATCCTAATTGGTCAGCTCACCCCATTGAGAAAAAACCTTGAGTCTGACCGGAGAGAGCCTTCTCCTTCCTTGTAGGGCTAGCTACGAGGTGTAATGGTTTGATGTTGCCTTGAAGGTTTACCTTCCTCAGCCTAGGGTGAAATCTCAAGCGCTAACAGAAGGTATGATTATGATTGAAGTGAAAGTTGTGCGGAGTTTCCAGTGAGCTTCCAAGCAAATGGAATATCATTATTCAGACTACTCCTTTATTTGTTTACTCAATCTTTTTTGTTAGTGACGAATAAGATGAGAAGTTCTGTTGATTTAAAACTATATTTCTTTGGTTACTAATTCGCCTTACTTCTTAGAGATAACGAAACTCTAAATGTTTTCAAAGTATTCAATACATATCTTTCTTATGGAAATTTGGTTTTCTCAATAAGAATAATAAATTAATTTATATTTTGAAAATAATAACGAGTGATTAGTATCTTTTTCACTATTATTGATTAATAATTAAATTATGTTAAACTATTTAATTAATCTTAAATTTATTAAATTAAAAATTATATATATTATTTAAAATCTAATTTTTATATGCCTATAAAGTTTTGGATTGATGATGAATAAATACATTGTTAAGACCTTTCGTGTAATAAGTTATTGACTCAAATCCCCTGAATCAATCTTACGTACCAAATAAAAAAATAAATCTAATTTTTATATTAAAATTACCTTATAAAATTAAAAACAATGTTACAAAGACGTCATTATGTGAAATCATCTATAAAATTCAAAGATGATAATGTAAAAAGAAAAGGTAAATCTAACATTCAAACGTGATAATGTCAATGTCACGATGATGATGGATGTTGACAAAGATTGTATTGGGCAGCCTTAGGGTTGTTGACAAACTTAATTTAGGAAGGGAATATCGGCTGGATATAGTAAATTGATTTACTGTTTGTGGCTCTTCCTTTCCTCACACGCGTGGCTATATTGAATCGATTTACTTTGGCTTCAAGGTAATGGGTCGTTAAATCTTATAGGTATTTATTTTTGTGAATTTATAAATTTGTCAGTGGTTTTGTTTTTGTTTTTGTTTTTATTTTTTAGGATTATATTTTTATCATGTTTGATATATTATTTTTGATTTTTTGTTTTTTTGATTTCATATTAAGGAGTGCCTTAACAGAGTTTCTAATTGGGGTCTGTTCAAAATCTTATATTTCTCTAATATATCCAAAATCTCATATTTATCTCGTTTAACATTTTTAAAATTACGTATTTAATTTTTTAAAATGTCAATTTGACACACACACATGGATTAGAAAAGTTATATTATAAATTGGAAAGTTAAACATATTTTTAAATTGTAAAAATAATAATATAAGACTGATTTTTTCATAACAAAATGAAGAATTTGGAATTTTAGGTACATTTAACTTTAATATGGATTTTTCCATGTTTAAAAATACAGAGTTTTTATTTTTCATAATTAATTATGCATTCAAATTTCTTGATGGGAAATTGTAAATTCAAATGCTTATTATTATGTTCATTTTTGTTCATTTTTATTTGATAAAGCCAAGTCATATTGCACTATATAACAATTCAATTGAAATATATTGATTTGATGCAAAATGTATAAGTTTTAAGCTTTTGAGTTGGTTTAGATTTCTTTATATCAGTTGTGTTTGTTAAATTATTTTCATGTTTTTAAGGACATACTATTTTTATTATAATAGATATCAATGAACTATATTTATTATGTGCGAAATCTACCTGACTATAGAGATACCAAGTTGTTCAATGAAAGAGCTATAGCTAGAGGAGAAGAGAGGAAAGGAAGAACATTGTAATTGTGAGTTTTACTTTGAATTGATTTATTTCTAACAATTATGTATATATAACTATTCAGCTATATGAAATTGAAATCCCATCTATTAAATTACATAAGAAAAAATGCTACATATTAAATTGTATTATGCTTTTCCCAATGGTTGCCCCTCTACAAAACCACATAGGAAGAAATATTAT
The DNA here is from genome assembly GCA_031772625.1 of Pinus tabuliformis. Classification (NCBI taxonomy): domain Eukaryota; kingdom Viridiplantae; phylum Streptophyta; class Pinopsida; order Pinales; family Pinaceae; genus Pinus; species Pinus tabuliformis. The sequence goes on along the minus strand of CM062819.1, from coordinate 81,954,973 downwards.
GTGTTTCCCCGTGGCCAGTTGTCTCCACTGAGCTCACTTAATTGAATCAAATTAGCCCAATAACCTTCATGCAGAGGGAGAGCATATATATATATATATATATATATATATATATATATATATATATATATATATATATATATATAGATATATAACACATTACGGAAGGGAAATTTTAAAAGAACCCTTTATAGAAAATTTACTTGGCAAAGAGTGATAAGAAAAAATAAATATAAAACATTATTCGAAGGGCAATCTTAAAAAGAACCCTTCATACAAAATTTACTTGGACAAATTTATACCCTAATATTGATGAACTCAATTCTATATTCTTTGTATTATGTTTCCCTTCATACAAATTTTGTTTGGACAAATTTATACCCTTATAGTGATGAATTCAATTCTATATTCTTTGTATTATGTCTGTTGAGTATATTGAAATTTTGTTACATTGTGTTTATTTTAATTTTAAAAGAGTTTTTAAAGTTTTAATTTAATTATTAATAATTATTAAAAATAAATATAGATTTTAAATTTTATAATAGTTTTAATAACATTTGAAATTTATTTTGATGATAATGATGATGATGGTGGTTAAAGTCTACAAAGATCAATATGATCTTTCAAACCTTAAGAAGGTAAGTGATAATTATCTAAGGTTCTTTAATATTTTATTTCTATGATTGAAAACAAGTGAGATAAGTGGGATCGATGTCGTTTTGTTGACTTAATAAATAATAAAGGTTGATAGTGCAACAAAAGTTATGAAAAGGAGAATGGATGTGAGTAAGGATCAAGCATTCTAAGATAAAGTGATTTTCATCTTCAACTCTTTTAGTATCGCAAAGGGGGCAGATTCTTTCATCCCAAGGTGTTTTGGGAATGTACCAATCCCCTATTTCACTATGAAGCTCATGAGAATTAGTTCTTATCTTTGCAATGCTCATTTTCTTCTTGGCGCTCGTCAAGACAAAAAGATAATTCTGGTAAGTAAGAGTGGGGTTGATCACCTCATAATATCTTAACTTCCTTTTTCCCTCTAACTCCTTTTCCTCCCACAACTTATACGTAAATTTGGAGGTAATAGTTCTTTCAATATCATCTTTATAATTCAAGATGATCTCCTCCTTTACCCCCCATTAGTTGAGCCAAGACTGGGAATCTTTATGCCAACCTTCCTTGAGTCAGAGGTTGGGGTTTTGACTAAAGTTAGAAGCAATTTTGGGGAGTCTCTTGGATTCCATGTTGTACAACTTCTTCTTTTCTATCAAATACCTAAACATAGTCATGTTTTCAATGGGGGAGAGGCTAGCTTCAATCAAGAAAATAGGGTAGATAGTATTTCCTTTAATCTTGAGGCTGTAGGTTATAAATTGCTTTTGTATCATCTCAAAATTTCTTCACCATTCTTTAGATATACTGCAACCCCAAACCTCACAACCATATAAAATAACAAGGGCGACGAGAGTCTCAAAGAGGAATTGTTTTTACTCCAAACCCTAAGGTCAGTTGACTTACAATTGTTCTCAAGCTCATAGTAAGCTCTCGAACCTCCTCTAATCATTTTCTCAATGCTATAGTTCTAGTTGAGCTGATGGTGAATGTTAATACCTAAGTATTTGTATGAGAAAACCTTCTCCAAGTAATTTTTATCATAAATGAAATTATCAGAGTTTATCCTCTTGGATTTAATTAGCATTACTTTAGTCTTGTCAGTATTAATAGTTACCCATCTTGGAGTAGTAAACCTGGAGGATTCTAAGTTGCTTGTTGATATCATTGGGGCTTCTAGCAAGAATAACAATGTCATCATCATAAAGGAGAAAAGTAATGACTAGATTAGTGAGCTTGGGTCCATTGCATCCTGTAGCTTCTAGACACTCTTCTAGCTTATTAATGCAAATGCCAAAAAAGGTAGGGGATGGGGGACATCCTTGCTTAACTCAGATATTACATTTAATCTCCTTAGACAAACTCTTAGTGGTCTTAAGATTAGCAATAACATTCTTGTATAAAATAGTCTTAACATCCCTTAGCTTGACAAGGGGAACCATTATCGCATCGAGCCTTTTCCATAACTTCTCTAGAGGAACAATGTCAAAAACATTTCCAAAGTCAAAAAGCAATAGAATATATCATTTTTACTATTGTGACACTCCTCAGAAATGGTCCTAAGAGTTACAAGGTGGTCAATAGTTGAGTGATGCCTCCTAAAACCATCTTGCCCTTTAGCTCTTTTATCATGATTTTCAAGCTAGACGCTAATATTCTTTTACAAAATGAGCCCATACAATTTGGCTAAAATGTGGCTAATCATGATAGTCTTATAGTTAGAGGGGACATCTTTATCCCCACTTTTAAAGATATGCATAATAAGGCTTTGCGTCCAAGGCTTAGGGAATTCGTGTTCCACTGTAAAATTGAGGAGTTTGTGCATATGAGAGATGAGGATAGACCTTCCCATTTTCAAAATTTTAGCTTGGTGACCTTCAATATCTCTAGCTTTCCCATTAGCGAGCTTCATAATCCCGAACTTCACGACTTCCAAAGAAAAGATATCTTCCTCTATAGGAGTGTTTACGATGTTTCCCATGGTGTCTGGGGAGTCATAAAGATTCTTAAGATAGATATCCTATTTCTTTAAGAGGATCGAATTAACTTCTTTCATTTTATGGAAAAGAATATTCCTCCAAAAATTTCTAGGCTCAACTTTAGAGAGGTGAAGAAGACACTATTGCCTCTTATTTATATAGTACCTTTTCTTTTGTTTGATAAGAGATTTATACATAATTAATTTTTTCAAGCTTTACAATTTCCTTAGGAGTATTTTTAATTGATTTCCTGGAAATCTTATAATCCTTATCTTACCAAGGGATAGAAGTTATATTGTTCTTTTTTATAAGATACTTCAGTAGAGAAATTGTTCTGTAAACTGTCGTGGATATTCTACTCAACAGTTCGTCACAACATATCTTATAATAATATATTAAAATACTGAAACTTTATACTGTCATAGTTTTATTAAAGTTCTATATTTGTATATTTAACTGTAATTAGTGCATGCATGCGAATGGAAATTATGAAAACAAGTAGAGAGCGACAAAATAATCTCATGCACACACATAGGACGTAAGATATGCTTTATGGGAAACTCTTTTGACAAAAAATCCAGCTGGAAGGTGAGGCCGCTTCGCTCTCTTTCTTTGTCTAGAAATATGGATGCAGGTACAAAGAAGTAATGTTTGCGGCATGTGGGCTGCTACAGTGTACAAGTCATCTCAGTGTGCTCTACCTCCTATCTCTACTGGTTGACTTTGCTCAACTATGGAACAAAATGCTCCCGAAAGAATGGAATGCCTCTTCCTCCTAATGGCTCGGTTATAACACCACCTGATAGTCTACTAGTGAGTGATTGGAGACTTCCACAGTGAATCATATTGTTAGAAATTTCCAGAATGACACTGTGTAATATGTGTGATCTATCCCAAAAAAAGGAACCAAACGTTTCAGACGGTGGCTTCATCCATCATTAGGGACCACGGAGAGTTTCATGTGTTAACGAGTGCTAGAAAACCTTTTTATAGGAGGATTTTTGGAATGTTGGGTTAATGGTCATAATTTTGATTTTAATAAATAATATTTGACCAATTACCTTTTGAAACCATGATGATTGACCAGTCAATATTAATAAATTAATAATGATTTAGATTTGGTAATTTTGAAAATAGTGAGATAAGAAATGAGGTTATTCATTTAATGTTTAAATGGAAAATCTCAAATGTTAATATAAAAATTACTTTAGAATTAAAAGCGAAAAACTTTTTTATATGAAAATAATTAAATAAATAAATATGTTAATAGGAGAGGATTGGATCCACGTCAAGAGAATGGGGGTTGGTCCAACAAAATGTTAAGGAGGTTAAAGAGGCTAAGAACTGAAGAAATAAAAGGAGAACACGATTAATGACAATAAGAGACAAACAAATTAAAGGAGTTAAGGATTAAAATTGAGTAAGATGAGGAGGAATAAAAAGGGGGGTAAGCATTAATAACTTGAGTTAAGGATTAAAAGGACGCTAAAGATCCAAATAAAATTAATACAAGGAGGCTAGGATTACTATAAAATAAGATGATGAATAAAGGTTAAGCTTGAATAAGATGATAAGCCTAAAATGTAAAATAGAGAGGCTAAGCAATAAGATGAAAAAAAAGGATTAATATTAAATAATATGGTAAGAAAATAATACAAGGAGCTAAGGAATAATATAAGAGATGAGGAAGAAGGTATGAGTTTAAGATAATAGATCGAAATTCTCAAAGAAGGCAAAAAAATTTCAGATAAAGGGGGCAGATTACGAAGATCAGGGATGGGACGGGATAAGCGTCATAGAGTGAGATGGTGGATGATGGGTTTTTAGGATTGGCTGAGTTTGTAACCATCCTCCCTATTAAAGTTATTAAGGTTCTTCTCGATTTCGAGGTCTCCCCGAATAATACACAATATCATTCCGGAAATTTCTAACAGTCTACTAGTGGTTAAGTTCGACTACATCAACTCTTAACTAGAGTTATAATATAAACTATTCTAGAGTCTTTTACATCACAAACATGTGGCTGACCCCTTTTCAATGAATAATGGGGGCTGACACGACATCCTCCCAAACTATAGTTGTGAAAACAAGAAGGTCAACTTCCAAGTGGCATAACTTTTTCATACGGACTCTGATTGACTTGCTTCTTGAAACGTTGGAAAGATCTATGTGTGTAGAACAACATGAAATGGTGCTGCCCTAAAGAAACAAATTTTTACCCCCAAAAAACATCATTTGATGCCTCAAATGATCGTGGAATGTTTCAGACCCTATTTTGCCAAACTGGGTCCTGCTAGTACAAATGGTCCCATGAGTTTATTCCTCCAATTTTTCCACTTTGAATGCATTGAGATGGATGAAAAATAATATAATGATCCAATCTGGATCATAAGTTGTTAATGGTAGTGGAGAGGGTTGTAGTAAAATTTTGGTAGATATGATCAATATTATCATTGTACGTTAAGAGACATAAATCCCTTATTTAGTCTTTTAAGAAGAGATCCATTTTACTTTTTCCAAAATGTATTTTCCTTTGGCTCTCACCAGTATTTTATATGTGGCTAGTGTGAATATCAAGGTTTAGGGATAAGGATAGGGGGTATGTGGTCATAATTAGGCTCATGGTCATCTAGGAGGTGAAAATTAATAATATGGTTGAGAATCTTTGAATCAGATATTGCATAGTCCATGACAATGCTACCAAGCCCATGAATACAAGAGATTTGGCCAAATGTAGGTCACTTACTAATCATGTTACAAATAATTAGGTCTTGGGAGCTACAAAACTTAATTAGCTCGGTACCAAATAGGTTGTTGGTTATGTCTCCATAATTTCTCTGGAATTTACGAGCTTTAAGTCATAATCCTCATCAATCCATAGGGGGTTAGGGTCAAAGTTATTACTTAATAGATTAGCTTGGTTAGTAGTGGTTCTATCATTGAAGTCCCCAAGAAAAAGGATATTGCCTTCATTCCTTGTGGATATCATGTTCTAAGGTAATGAAGAGGTTGTTCTTCTTGTAGGAGGAAGAGTTGATAGGAGAAAAATAACAGACTATGAGAAAGATCCTATTCTTATAATTAAAACTTAAGCTTCTTACACATTTTCACATTCTTATAATTAAAACTTAGGATTCTTACACGCTTTCTTATAGAATGTTTTGCTAAGTTTTATCAATAAATTCAAATTTAATATTATAATTATTGTAAAGTGGGTTCACTCCAATTAATATAGGTGGCCAAAGAGTGCCTAGGGCAAGGTTTGGAATTCCAAATTTGTTTTTCTTATCATGTTTTTTTTTACGATTGTCATTTTAAATTTTATACATACTCATGAGTGTCAAGCTTTTTCCTTTTGTTATATATAAGTTTGGGCAATAGCCTCCCATATTTAAAGTAACATGTTTGTATTTATTTATTTATTGGCTGTGGTTCATGGACACCTTGGTCAACGGGTGGCGCTACATCCACGGAAAAATCTGGGTTGATCAACCCCGAAGGGAATCTAGCCCCGCGACCCACTAGCTAGGCCTAACCCCAAGGGCTTTAGGGATAATGGACCCTGTGACCTCCCGATGGATAACATGTTGTATTTTGTTTGGGGGCTCACCATAGTTTTTTCATCTTAAAAAATCCCAAGTCCTAACCCTATAGCAACATTAGTGGGAATGGTAAGGAGCAAATTAAACATAGTTCAAAATCCACGAATGAGAAAAATCCAAATCTATAAGTAGAAGAGCATTATCATTAATATCTCAGAGATTTAACTTGGGCTTCATGGTGACAATTGATTTTCAAAGCCTCATGATAGAGAGAAGATAATAGGCCATCCCCGCATGATGACTCCTTATCATAACGAGAAACAATTCTTAGCTCGGTTGAGGAGAGGATACTTGGTCTTTTTTTTATTAGACATGTGACTAGATATTCCATGAACCATTAAGAGATGGGAGACCTTGCTTCTTTCAAAGTTTAACCCTCTTGTGCGTATAAATATGTGAATCCAACTCAAGCCTGATGTAGTAAAGCCATTAAGAAGAGACCCCTTAGAAAACAATGTCAACACTATTTTTTGTGTGAGGTGAAGAACTAGCTCTTACTTCTCTATTTGTGTCAAACTAATGGTGATCAACTCAATTGATGGTAAGCCTGTACCTTTCAACAAAGGGTTTTTGAATTGATTTTTCAACCACTACCATACCTTCATTTTCCATACTTTATCTATGAGTTGTTTGATTGAGTCCTCCTCTAGTATGTAGAACTAATAATGTAAAGACGGTATAGGTAATTTGCTTAAATCATAATAATGATGTTATAGAGCGATGGCATCTAAGCTTCAGAGTTGGGACACAAGAAAAGAATTTGGAAAATGGTTTAGATGATTATGGCAGTATACGAACGTAGGTGGGAGGGAAAAATATCTATGTGAAGTCAATTGATTTCTCCCCAATCAATTCAATTAAACTTACCTATTCACAACCAACCATTAAAATTTATAACGATTAATTTAGATATTCACACGGTAAACTTACAATTTAAATTTTTTCCACCATACAATACATTTAAAATAAACCAAAAACTCCTTTGGTTAAACATTAAATTCCAAGCCTGCATGGGGTTGGTTGTTTCTTCCAATAAAATAAAAAATATATGTGGTGGAGTTCCTCCTCATATTTAATATTTCGGGACAAGGGACAGTTGTGCCACGATGATCGGACAATGCAAGTTAATTTCCAAGAAAATATTTAATATGGGCTGGTTGAGCCGAGCGCACATCTCTCTTGATTATCAAGAGGATGACGTGGAACAATGGTATCTCAAAATTAGTTCACCAATATTTTTTGGACGAAAGGTTTAAATAAAATCACTGTCTCGCATATGCCTTTGGCGTGATTAAAATGAAAATTTAAATTAATGCTAAAGTTCTCATTTATAATTGTGATATTTAAGTAATCATTTTATTATTATTTAAAGAAAATATAAAAAAAAAAAATAGATGCGAGTTTTTCTTAAAAGGAAGGGTCATGATGGGCTTTGTAGTATAGGGTATAGATGAGGGTTTCCATCGGGTCATGGAAGGTGGTGCTTGACATTTAAAAAGGAAAATAAGCCACCATACATAAGGCCTTGAGAGCGAGTGAAGTCTCTTAAAATGATTATTCTCTTATTCAATACATGAGAGGTGTGGGGTTCTTGAAAACAAGTATCTCTTAAAAAATCATAACTTGAAATTCTCATGCTAGATCATTTTTGGAATTTTGTCTAAAAAATTAATCTTTCTCTTCGAAGGGCATTATAGTAGTCTGATCACTAGTTGAAGTGCCACCTTCAAAGTACTTTCTGCCTCCTCCCAAAATTTTGTTATCTCAGCTTGTTTGGAATTCAAGGAATTGGGAATTGACTTGTCAATTATAAACATGTATGGCCCTTATTCTAACAAGGTCCTATTTTGTGAAGGTCTTGCAGAATCTGGTTTTCTAAGTGCTCCTTATTTAATCATTGGAAGTGATTTAAATTTTACTTTGTCAATGAGGGAATTTTGCGAACAAAACCCAAGACAATATCAACAATGGTTTTTTCTCGTCTTCCCTTGAAAATTATCATCTAGGAGATGTCAAACTGGTTATGATATACTAAACATGGTGGAAATTTTGTGTAGGTGACGATGCAGTCTCTAAAATGTTGGATCGACCTTTGGTTTCAAAATCCTTTTCAAGCCTTTGTTTCTTATTGAGGTCTTGGGTTTCATCAGGTGGGATTTTGAACCATCTTCCAATCCTCTTCAGAATCATCCTAGATAAAGAAAGGGTGCCACCTCCTACTAGGTACAATTATTCCTAGTTATGGGGAGAGGATTTCGAAAAATCAATGAATGATTCATGGGAACCTCTTGTAACAACCCTTTATTGGTTATCCCTCTTGTAAATATTTTTATGTACAATTGTAAATAATTGTGAATATAAACAGGACTGGACTAAGAGAGAGGACACAGATTCAAAGTTTTGGGAGGAGAAGTTGACTGGGAATTGCTTGGGGAAATATACAATCTCATAACTGGCATTTAATTGGCCACCTATCTCCCTGATGAATTGAAGGAAAAGCTAATATAGGAATTAAAATATATATGGGAAAGAGCATGAGCTAGTCCTACTCTCGAGAGACGTGTTGGAGCTGGTCAAAATGTAATAGAAAAGATGACATACGAGAGTATGATATGCATACAGAGAGCTTCAATTGAGGGAGCAAGAAGGAAGACAAGAGAAATACTCTCGAAAAAGAAGAGCGTTCAAACAATAAGGGTGAATCTGAGTGTAGTATCAACATGCATGGTAAAGAAGGCACAAAAAATTTAAGTGTGGGATAATGCAACAACAAGTAGGGTTGTGTAGCAGCAATGCTTGAGAATCATTGGAACAAATCAGTGGGAGCTCAAGATAAAATGTGGTGTTTAGAAGGTAAAGAAACACAATACTCTAAACTCCTGCTAAGTTGGTGGAGACATTGGGAACTTTGGGACTTCTCTTGGTGTTTCACATGTGGAGACCATATAGGTGAAATTTGGGTTCCCATGAAATATATTAGGTGGAGGCATGGTGTGCTATGGATTCCTGCTAGATTGTAGGTGGAGGCACTGTGCGCTTTGGATTCCCGTAGTGTGAATCGGGTGGAGACATTGTGCGCTTTGGATTCCTTTAAGTGATTCTCAAGTGGAGACACTACGTTCTTTGGACTCTTGCTAACAGGTGGATGCATTGTGTGTTTTGAATTCCAATAAGTGATTTTTTGGGTGGAGACACTGTCATATCTAGACTCCTGCCAAATTGTAAGTGGAAGCATTGTGTGCTCTAGATTTATAACTACCTTCCCCTTTCTCAATCAAAAAATTTAGTTGAGAAGTGGACCCAATTTACCCAAACTAAATCTAATTGGTGAAGAAGGTTGTTTCTTACAACAATATGTTTCCAAATTGTTGGTTATGCTTCCCTTAAAAGCATGGATTATGTCTACACTCCGAGAGATACATTACCAAGCCCCCACAAATTAAGAAAGTCACTATTAGCATCCATAGTTGAATGATGAAAGTCTTGGTAAACCAAGTCCATCAAAATCATAATATAATTTATTCATTCAGTCAGACTATGTTGGGAGCTGGATACCACAAGAGCAGTTTTGGGGATAAGAGCCCATATTTTGGTCCAATTTTGTAATCCAAATGTAAAGACTCTGCATTTTGTGGGCATGGAGCGCGTAGATGTTAAAGAGTCATAGGGTTGTCCGCCCTTATTTTGATAATGTAATGTCTGCTGTAGAAGATCTACCCATGGGTCGCAGACCATGGATTGTATAAATAGAGCTAAGCTCTAAGTAGTAGACACGAACTAATAACGAATGAAGATATGATGTATGAGAGATATCCCTGAAGTAGAAGTCTAAGTTTTGGGTTGTAGCGTAGGTATAGGCTCTGCAGCTGAGTGCGCAGAGGCCTAGAAGTTTGTAGCTGAGTGCGTGGACCCCTGCAGTTGAGTGCACAGGGCGAGTTGAGTCTATAATCATCTGGAATTATCAATAAAGAGAAGAATTCTATAATTTTTACGTCTTTATTTCCTATTTATGCATTTGTTATATTGGGTATGAATTTCATTTCTAATGCTTATATGATGCACGAATGTGTATAACTATATTGGTTAAGTGCACGCAAGTAAGAACATCTATTTACGCAAATCTAACTAGATCTATTTAATAAGAAAAGTAAGATACTTAGCGCAATTTGGGAGATATCACAGTTCACTTCCCTAGCAGTGCGAAAGGACTTCAGCCCCTGATTAGGGCTGTGCAAAACTGATTGTAACATTTCGTGAAGGTACTGAAGGGTAGAGCAGAGGGATAAGCAACCTGCGCAAAGGCAGGTATAGATGGGATAAACCGACATCACATCCATCTCAAGGGTGCGGAAACTTGGTTCCAACATCCCCCCATACTACTTCGTGTGAGACTTCAATCCCCGCTCTGCGAGCTGATGCTAAAAGGGCCACTAGTGTAGGGATTTGTTTGGCTAACTAACGCTGAACTTGGGTCAGGCCCCCTCAAGCCAAACAAATGGTTTTGTTGTCGGGACTGGAATTTGCATAAGACATGTGTGATATCGTATTATTGGAATACAACTAAGAAAGAAATAGAAGACTAGTTGGACAGAAGGATTCATGAGTTCATGGCACAAGAAAATAGAAACCCGCGACTGTCAAAAGAACAGTGGCTAGACAGATACATGTACAGAGATCCACGAAATCTTTTTCGTGTCCTTCCCTATTAAGCTATAGGAGTGGATCGTGAAGCTAGTAGATAGCCAAGGAAGGTGGAAACTTGATAGTCCTATTGTGTGGACCCCAGAGCTAGTGCGAAGGTGAAGGATAATATCATGTGCACCATCGATCATTGACTCGATCGCATTATAGGAGGATTTGTTACCGAGTTCGCGGTTGACACCTTAGTCAGCTATAGCGAGCCAGAGCGACACTTTTTCAAAGGACCACGAGGTAAGTACGTAAAATCTTTGATACTTGGATGAAAATGTTGTTGTGCGAAAAGCGGGTTTTGTAGCTACCTTGATGTTCGGGTCCACGCGAAGTGGAAGAATTTATAGAAACAAGGGAAATAAGGGTCCAGAGCATAGCCCCTTGATTTCACTTCCACCAGGGGACGAAGAAGGGATTGCGAATGTCTCTCCGTGAAGTGCTATTCAGTTGATAAGACAAGGATTTCCGTGAATTCCACCTCCACCCACACCACCACCGGCTTCACCTCCATCACCTCCAACTTCACCTGTACCACCTCCACCACCACCGCGATTCAGTATGGTGAACACAGTGAAGTTGCCTTTGTTCAAAGGCTTGGGAAATGAGGACCCGAACCAATTCTGTTTCGTTGTGAGGGTTGTATGGGAAGCTCAAGGTATTACAGATGACCATATAAGGAAAGCGACACTAGTTAGTGCTTTGCAAGATAGTGTGCTAACCTGGTACATTAATTACTCCAGCGATAACCCGAATGCTAGAGTAGTAGACATCCAAGCAACACTGAATAGGGAATTTAGCAGGCCTAAATTTGAAGCGCAGTCGATTGTTGGATTCAAATAGATCATGATGCTACCAGGTGAGATGCCTTGGGAACTAGATTAGAGGCTGCAATGTACGATCTGCGAAGCCAACATGAATTTGATAGATGGACAACATCGCGAGAGGCTTGTGGCTTCGCTACTACCACATTTAAAAAGTTCGTTGTTGCAGAAAAAGATAACAACTTAGGTAGAGGCCTTGGAGATTTCCATGAGACTACATGAGACTCTGATGCAAGATCCTAATCTAGGAGTTCAGTAGATGCATGTGCAGTTAAATAACCTGTGCCCTGAGATGCAAAGCTTGAAGCAGGATAGGACGGTTCGGCCAGAGGTACGCGAAGAAGTATGGTGTGTGAAATGCAAGAGTTAGGGTCATGACAAAGACCACTACCTAGTCTTTAAAAATTACCTTGCAGGAGGAGGATTGATGCCTTTAAGGCCAGAAGCTCAAGCAGGACCTAGCACGGTGCTTGCTTTGTGGATCTGTCAAATAGCCGAAAATCATGCCACAGATAACTACCACTTGTTACAGAAGTATACGCAAACTCTAGAACAGTTGTTCTGTAACTTTTGTAGGTCAGTGGGTGTTGGCTTATTGGGCCCTGACCTAGGTTCGAAATAGTTATTAGCCAAACAAATCCTACAGCTACTAGCCCTTTCGACAACAGCCCACAGAGTGCGAGCTAAGGTCTCACCCGAGGTAGTAGGGGAGGGTGCTTGATCTAGGTTTCCACACCCTTGGGATGTCTTGATGTGGTTTGGAGGGGTTGCAAACCATTCTGTGACCTCACGCCACTCTGGATTGTTATCGAGCTTCCGCGAAGATCCGTGCGGGTGTACCTTCTTATTAATGAAATTATCACAGATCTGATCTTCTTGTTACCGTCTTTAAGCAAACATTTAACAATAAAACCCAATGCGCACAATTATTAAAAGATATAAACTCATATAACAGATGCATAAACCATAGCACAATAGATTCGCGATACTTCAGAAACCACTTATCTTTATTAACATCTTCCGTCAATACAACCAAATCTGCCCTGCACACTTAACGGCAGGGGTCCACGCACATAGTTGTGGACTCTACCAGGCCTCTGCACACACAGCTGCAGAGCCTCTATCTATCTACCAACACCCTTGACTCAGACTTACAGAGGTAGATAATATTGTCTTCAAAAACCCATAACACCAAGATCCAAGACAAAGACTTCTCAAAAAACGAACTTCTAGCCATAGAGCCTTGCTCTATTTATACATTCCCATGGTCCGCGGACTATAGGCAGGCTGACTCTCTTCCTGTTATTTTACATTATTCTTGGGCAGACAACCATTTGACTTGACTCATTACAATTTGCGCTCTGCGCACTTTGTGGAGTCTTCACCATACGTTTTCCCAAAATTGTAGATTTTGAGTCCCAAAACCATTACGCTTGGCCTCCTCTACCCAACAGGCCCCCAACATAATCAATGTGACTTGTCCCAAGTCACTCAGCTAGTGTGGCAATCTTTGCACAGAGGTCATTCAACAACTTCTGTGCTTCGCTTACCCTCGCAATAAAATCATCCGCCATCTGCTTTACCTATCTACGTGAGCCACCGATGTATTAGTATCTGATTTTGTTGCTTGCCTGGGTTCAGATGCTGCCTGCATGCGTGCTAACTATCCCTTGATGTTGGAAGAGGCTGCGAATGCCTCATCCAGCCAAGGTTGGATGCGTTCTTTAAGCACGACTTCCTTCTGCCGGGCCGCGTCAACCTGTGCCTTGAGAGCCAGGGCCTCCCTCATTCTGGCCAGTCATTGTGTGATGGCGACTGTTTGTACAGTCCCCCGGACTTTGTCATATGCCTGCTCTAACTCCCGAGCTTCTATTTCTACCAGTTGTAGTGTTGGGTCGTCCTGTAGATATGTGAGTGTAAGTAGGGACTAATCCAATAATCCCGAGCAATCTTGGACCGCGCACTTTATGACTTCCAACCCTGCTTGAATTTCGCCGCGACACTGCTCTCGAACTTCCGAGGGTGTGGGTGGTTGTGCCTGTTATATTTCTATACCAATAGGTGTCATAATTTTTGAATGGCTGAGATTAAACCTGTAATATGTACATACCTTTGCTTTCTACAAATGTTTTTCATATTCAAAAACTCAAAAAAAAAAATGTAAAGAGGGTATGTCCCAAAAGGAAAATTAAGGGAGAAAAAGATTAAAAAAGGTCAAAAAATAGGGAAAAATGAACCCCAAGAAAGAAAAAGACCATGAAAGTGTGCAAGTCCAAATGCCACTACTATTTACTTTTTTGCATAATAATGATTGTGTGCAACTTGTTATTCATGCCACAATCCATGGTAACCAAACAATTTAATCTTGATTATTCCATGTTTTGAATTTCATGTTTAGAGATAGAGAATAAGATCTGACCAAATTGTTTAAACTTGGTAGATAATTAGATTAGGTAGAGTGAATAAAAGGAGCTCAATTGTTTAATCTAAGCCCTTGGATGTAATAAGGATAGATTTAGAAAGATTTCTATGTAAAAGAAAAGAAAAGTTTGATAAGGGTTTTCCAGTTTAAGTGCACCCTAATAAAGAGTAGAAAAAATGGTAGGATGTGTAGATGGGTAAGTAGGTGAATGGTTGTAGAATTATGGTGATTCATTAGATAAAATCATGTCATTTACTTTCATCATCAAAATTTCTTAAAGTATGGATGACAACGGGACAGTTACAAAGTCAAGTGATTAATTTCCCCATTCATTTTATCTTTTCACTAATTTCCCACAAGAAAAAATCAAAAGTACCTAAAACCCTAAGTTAAAGGGGCTCAGAGCATTTCTCTGACTTCTGGAGGGACTAGACCCTCGGCCCAACAACTTATATGGCTTAAGTAATACAACCCCCTTACAAACATTCACTCCCTCCATGAACATTCATTTCACCTAAAAATCCCTTTTCCTAAGGTGAAATCCTCATTTACCTAGGAAAAGTAATAAACCTTACCTAAAACCCCCTTTGTTTACATAAAAACCCATAAAAAAAGCATTAAGCCTAAGTTATGATGTGTAAATATGGATGTATAAATGTCAAAACATTATACTTAGCGCAATTTGTTTTTCCGCTTCTGTTTTCATATTAACTTTAAATTTATTATATTTAACTCCAGAAAAATAAACCCCTTTCCTGTATAGTTAATTAAAATCCCAAATGTTAAATATCCCACCCCGTGGTTTGAAATATAAACCATTTTAAATGGATTAATTAGTCGATTTGTGATTAATTAAGATCCATAACCCTCCACCATATAAAGTGGGATTAATTAATCAAACAATGATTAATTAATAACCCTCATCCAATCATATCACCCCCGACGTCATTAAGTTGTGCTAACCCGTAATTAAAATCACATCGGGCCCCTCCATTAACTCCCCGATCAAATCACACTCTCGATCACCATACAATTTGACTCCTTCAGATCTAACGGTTGTCGCTTATATCGGGTGGCCTCCGATGTTGACCTTTACCTGCCCAATGTGAGCGGTTTTACTATTCACCCCTCTACTATGTGTCGCCCGATGAATGGCATTGGGTGGACCTCCCCCAATACCGCCAAACACCCAAAAGCGGTGCGATAGATTCTGCTTACCGCCTCTGCTTACCACCTTCACTACCCAACAAAACGTCACCTCCGCTAGTTGGCACTAACTATTGCTTTTCCATCATGCTCGCCCAAAATCATTGACTTTACAGATAAAACCATAAATACTCATTGTTTTTTTTTTCACTGAGAAAGAAACTTCTGTTCTCCATGCAAGCACAGAATACGTTCAAGTCGTCAACCTGCTACCAACCATCAACCTTTCACAGTCGTTGAACTCCAAATTACCATTGCAGACCCGTGTGCTCCCTGCGAACAATGCACCAATACCATTAATCCATTTAGACAACCGAAACCAGGTATTTACCCTATTTTCGACTGATAAACCTTGTTTTCGTGCCAAAACTAAGCTAAATTGCTTTAAAATTAAGTAATTCAGTGAGTTAAGTTGTCTGATAGTCCTGAGATATTCTGTGATAATCCATTTTTCCATACTTCCCTGAAATTCTTTGCCCCCGTCCTTGAATACACAAGAACCAAGGATGGACACCCCAATTGCTTTGAATGTCATGCTAGTTACTACTCCCTGCAGAGATTTAGACCATCTTCCCCTGGCTGACAAAGATTTTCAAATTAAAGAACTCACCTGTGAAGAATCCCCTTTAAAATTACAGTACAGACACCGAGATAACTACTTGAACCATGCAGATAAGATAGGCCTCTGGGAATCAAACCTGCCCAAATATCAATTCCCCAGTGTTCATGTCTTCCCGAAAATTGTTCATTACTATCATGCAAACTATGACCCTATCATGAGAGCTGTAATGTCCCCACATCAGAAAGTCCTATTCACTATCACTGCAGAATCTATAAATGAGATGTTATAGTTACAACCTGGTGAAAACCTTACCCCCCTCACTATTGCTGACTTGATTGATAGATTCTCCAAGCTATCTAGTTCCAGAAGTACTCAAATCCTCCAAACTTTCATTGCTAAAGAAAAATACATGCCAAAGGACCCCCCTCCTTACATGTCATCCTTCTTTCCTGATCTAGGCAAAGATATCACATCAATGATATCATGCATTCTAGGTTTTGCCACTATTGAATATGTAGATGATATCATTTTTGCCTACATTTCTATTTTTACCCCTGGTCAGCCTCCTACAGTCAAATTTAATTATGCAAAATTCATATCAAATAAGATGCATGATCAGTTTCTGAGATTGGAAAATGAAAGAGTATTCAAATATTCATCAGTCCTGTACCATTTATTTCTTTACTATCAGACTAATAAGTTTCCCTTCTCTGTCCAAAAACTTGATACCAAAGGGAATCCTAGATCTGTCGTCTTCTGGACCCCTCTGTTCCACATGTCTAATTCTCCCTACCCATATACAGATTTTATTGATCTATTTGTACACTCAGTGGCTACCATGTTGCTAGGAAGCCCTCCTCCCAGAATCAGTGCAGACATCAGGAGGATCCTAGAGTTGTCAAAGCAATACAAAGTAGGGGATTGGTACTTGTACCAAAACCATACAGAAATTAGAATCTATGGATGTGAATTACCACCTTTCAAAATTCCAAAGTACCTCCCCATGAGACTATTTTCTCTGGAGTACTACAGACAAGTAATCAATTCAGATCAGGTGCATTTTGTTAGAACCAAGAAAAAGTCTCAACTAAGAATAAAATATCATCTTGCCCCTTTCATCTATAACAGTCGAGAAGCAGGAAATGAGGCAGATGAAATCCTCCAAAGGTTGAAGTTAAAGCAGAGTTTCATGTGGACCTATGATCCCCACATCTTTATTTGTAATAGGAGACATAAAAATAAGCTATCTCCTTACATCCACCATAGGATCCCAGAAATTGAATAGCATGTCAATCAATCTGAATGGGTGGAAAACACATTAATAGATCAAGATAGTACAGAGGTTGCAGTTGACAATGTATTGGTGGATTTAGAAAGGAGGCTTGATGAAGGTTTATTTTTATAGGTTCCTAGAGAAACTCCATCTCAAAGGCAGTCATAGGAACACAGTGGACAGAATACGGAGCAAGCAGAGCCATCAAAACAACAGGAGCTTTCAGAACAACAAGAAGAATCTGAACAACCTGAAATTTCATAGGAGCTTGCTCAAACTGAACAAATCATGAGCAATCCTCATGTTTTGTAGACTCCTCTCAATGAGGAAAGAAAACTTAAAAGAGACAGAGAGGAGGCTAATCCTTCCAGCAAGCCTATTGATCAAAATTTTGCTAAAAGGTAAAGGTTAAACCCATATGCAGAACAAGAGTACACTGTGGAAACAACCGGCAACATATTGGTAGAAAGAACTGATAGTGTGCATACTATCCCTTCAGGAGGTTCACCATCTACCTCACAGTTCCAGGTATTAGAAAGGCAACAGAGCACAGAGGTATCTTCCTTCAAGGCCCCCATGGGACAGAGCGTAGATATTAAAGAAAAATATAAAGAAATCAAAGCAAGGAATGAAATGTTAAAACTGCCAAGCTATGCACATTATTTAAAGATGGCCCCAACAAACCAAACAAGGCTGATGTCAGCGTTTAACATAAAGAAAGGCAAGATGCATATGAGCTTTCTTAAGCAAACTGTGCAACAACCAAGATCAATGGTTGAGTATTTGAAAACTGATTTTGAAGTTTTGGCAAAGGATATTCACCCAATTGATCAAATAGAGCTACATAAACAGATAGGTGAAATGGTCTACTCCATGTTGACCAACAAAACAATCGCAACTCATCAATTACATAACTCACTAAATAACACATCTACACAGCTTCAATTGGAAAAGGCCTCATCTCAGGCCAAAGACACTAGAATAAAGTCCTCAGAGGACTTGGTCATAGAGCTAGGACATGATTGCAAGGATATTAAAGTAGCAGAGAAATTAATAAAGAAGAAAAATGATGACATATCTACACTAAAGAAGTAGCTTAAGATTCCTCCTCTTCACCATCCTCAAACTGCTGAAGTTTTAGAAAAATAGAAGGAGGAAGAACTTATGGACCTAGTCCTTAAGTTGAATGATCAATTAAAGGAAACTGAGAAAGAATTGGAGAAGTTGATGCAGTCCAAGCAGACTGAGCTGGCCACCGCTCCTTAGACTGTAATATCTACAGTTTCCACAGCAGTACCCTCCACCCTGGTAGCTGCCTTGGCACCAACAATTCCAACAACAATAGCATTGCCATTAGCAGGTACTACTTCAGCCACAGGTACATCGACCAGTGCCGGGATAACAACAGAATAGACAGATGAATTGGTTAAGGCTATGGAACAAATGAGCATCCAGGTCACAGAACTCAAGAAACTTAGAGAGCAATTCACAAGCCTAGAAACTAGTTGTTCACTTTCACAAATATAGCACAAAGAAGAGACTCGGAAAAACCAAAGGATGGAAGAAGGAATAAGAATCCTTGAGAATGATTTGACTCTAAAAAATCCATTGGGAGACATCAAGGATATACTGTGGACCAATATCATTGATTCCATCAATGATATTTGACCTTCCATCCAGGTTGTTTTTGAACAGACTGAATTAGTCAAAATAGTTGTGGAAGCCATACAAAAGACAATGGAAGAACTAGGACACAAGACTGAGGAAGCAAATAAATTGATAGATTTTTTGAATAGTAGAAACAGGTACCAACTGGATGAATTGGAGATTCAAGACAGAACAACAACTATTATTGAGATAAAGAAGGTTCTTACTAAAAGGAACCTGATGCTTAATTTGGAGAAAAGATGTCAAAGCATTCAAACAGACATCGAAAACTTTATGTTAAAATATGGAATTTTGAGAGAAAAAGGACTTCCTAGTCCTCTGGTCATACATGACAAATTAATGAAACAGGAAGATTACATTAAAATATTGAATAAACAGTCCAGGAGCCAAGCCAGTTCTTCAGGAGTAAAAGCGTTGCCTACAGGAAAAGCACTTTATGATGGCCTGGAAAATCTATTCTAGATAAAACATGAAGTGAAGCACTTGTTCACCAGCAAACCAAATTTTTCCAAATACACAGAAGATGATAAAGTCTACAGGAAAATGATCATAATAAAATTACCAGATAGTGAGTGGTGGACCAGTTTGACAGATTTACTATGAGTTACTACAGTAAATCTATGAGGTAAAGATGACTTCTAGGTAAAAACATGTAATACATGATTAATCAGCAAAGGTAAAGAGTATCAGTAGGTCAAAGATAAGAGCAAAATCCAGCACATAACTACCAAAGCAACTGCAAGAGCCAAATCCAAATTTCAGCAGCTAGCACATTCACAAATAAAGGGACAACAAGAAAATAGTTTTCCATTTGTCTCTATCTTCATGTTGAAGATATTTTTTGTTTCCTAGATTAATTCTCATATGGTTATGAGATATTTTGTATTAAATTTTGTATAAATACTTCACAAGTTGAAGTAATTAGGGTGGATTAAAAAGCATTTCTAGAGACATTTTGTTTTAAGCTAAGGAGCTATTGTACTCAAGACTGGACTGGTTTACTAGATTATGAAATAAAGCTGAGGACATTTCACTCAATTCTTGTGCACAGTTGGAACAAATAAGTATCATTTTCTCATGTTTAAATCTCGTTTTCTCATTATGTCATGAAATATTCATATATGTTTCTTATATGATCTTAAAAGCAAACAAGGGATGATATGATCAGAATTAGCTTAATTTCTCTCTGTTTTAACTGTTTGTTTTATATATATTTTCTTCTAAACTGCCTTGGTCTGGAGATTCTTAATTGCCTCCTTACTTCCGTAGTTTATCCCCCTTTGGCCCATAGTATAAGATTCTTCATTTCCCTTTGCTACTGGCCATACTTCCTTTCCTCATCTTAACCCCTGTTAATGATTCTTCATTTCCCTTAGCCTTGGTTAGGACTCTCATCCATTTAAACCTGCAAATTTGCTCTTGTTGTGTTAGCCCACCCTGTGAACTCTTACCTCAGTGATAAATCAAATCCAGTTAAGCTTTTCTTGATTGACTCCATAACCCAATGGCCTAAATATTTTCTCTGCCCATCTGTCTTCTTAATTCCACCGCCAAATCAAAACAAACAACCCTGAAAATTAAGAACTAGCTTGAAATCTTATTTAAACAAAGTTAAATCTTAAAGAGAGAGCCATCTCTAGACTTAGGTTGGCTAGAACATGAGTCTAGAAGATTGGTTTGTGGTTACCTCAGGCCATTCCTTCTCTAATAACTTCTAAGGAAAAAACCTAAGGGATAACATAGTGGCGACTCCACTGGGGACTCAAAACCCTCAGTTTCAATAAACCTTTGAAGAATTCAAATTTCTGTTCATAAGCATATTAAAGGGTTAATAGAAGTTATTTTCAAAAATTCAGAAAAATTTAAAAAATCATAAAAAACTCGAAATCTGGCTTCAGGGAGAACTCATTATACTAGGTCCAACCCTGATCCAAATCCTCCCCCTGTATTTGAAAACCCCAAACTTATTCCGAGGATAATTAGAAGACAAGAAAGTTAGGTAAGCCCCAAACCTGTTTTTAGATCCCATTCATGCCCTATTGAGTGGTTATTCATGAAAACATCCCTTTTGATGAGTATTTTGGTCTCTCTTTGTTTAGAACCACGTCTAATAGTGAACTATTGGACCTAGTCCCAGATCTGAAATTCCTCAGAAAACTTGAAATCCAATGAGCCAACTTGTCAATTTATCAAAATCTACTGAACTCCCCTCAAACACCCCTTACCACTGATAGACACCCTGAACTTTCTGCTTCAACATCTTTTAGCTCACCATCATTTCCCCATACCTCTGAAGATCATCCCTCAACCTCATCTCCATTCATACCTTCAATTCCTCATCAACCCATCATTACCCCTCAAACATCCATTACCTCTGTTATACCAACTTCCCTTGTTGTCCCAAATCCTTCAGTTACCCCAACTCCTGTTCTCAATCCTGTACAGCTTAGAGCTATGGCCTCCATATATGCCCCCCTTGTAATGCCTACTCCTCAAGGTGTCTTACCAGTAGATTATCAAAGTAAAATCACCACATTTGGTGGCACTGGAACATACACAGCACAACAACACACTAAGAAAATGAGAGATTATTTTGAACTGCACGAGATTGACATAGGAGATGTCCAAATGAGAATCTTTGTCCAAATTTTAGCTGGAGAAGTGAGAACATGATTTAGATCTTTGCTCCCTCAGAGCATAGATAGTTTAGAAGTCCTCTACCAACAATTCCTTAATAGGTGGGAGAAGAAGAAGAACCCCCTTCAAATTTTATCTGAATATGAAAACCTTAAAAGGGGACCAAACAAAATTGTTCAAGACTGTTGTACCAGGTTTAACAAAGTGTACAATGCAATCCCTCTTGACCTTATGCCTCCACCTAGTTTAGCCTTGATTAAGTTTCCAGACGGATTCGATACAGATATGGCCTTTCAACTTATAGAAAGAAATCCCCCTACACTTGAAGATATGCAAAGTGTAGCTGTTAGCGTAGAAGCTAATCTGCTATCCAAAAGGGCTAGAGTTAGAAATGAGAGAAGAACACCTTTGAAAGATGAAACTTCACCCTTTGATCAGAAAATGGATGCTTTAGCTAAAGGAATGGAAAGGTTGATGGATAGAATAGAAGTCATTGAAAGGAAACCTCACTAGGATAACCAATAGGCTAATCCAGTAAGGAATCCAAACTTTAGGAAAAACCAGAACCAAAACACTGGTAAAAATGGACCTGATCAGAACATTAGGCCACCTTTCCAAGAAAATTATGTTGAGACTTCCCACCAAGAAGACCCTGAGATAGACACTCAGATCAACCTTATGGGTTTAGATAATGAAGAAACTGTTTTTCTAACTCAGGATGATCAAGAATTATACATGCTTCAACAGTTACAAACTCAAACAAGAGAATCTTTCGACTATAAGCAAGGGTATGACTCTGCTATTTTAGAAGTTCATAAGAAGTACAACTTAAAAATAGAGAAGAACACTGATCTTCCTAGAATAAAAAAGCAATACCTTGCCAGCCTAAGAAAGTAAAAGCTACAAATCAGAATCCTCAAGTTACAAAAACTTTACAAATCCTTTCTAGAACACATCAAAATCCTCTGAGTCCCACCATTGAAGATGTAATAGATAACTAGCCTTCTAATGAGCAACCTTCCACTTCAGTCCCCCTCAAAGGAACAGTGGAACAACCCCCAGAAATCATATTAGAAAATTCAATTGAAAACACTCCTAACGATGAAAAAGAAAAACATACTACTTAGAGCTTTGGCTCTAAAATTCCAAATATTCAAACAGATAAATCCCCTTTGCCTTTCAATTTTGGAGTAGTGGTGGCGAAACTCAAAATTTCAGTGCCTTTGACAGAATTGGTTAAACATGAAACTTACAGATCTCAAATTATTAAATCTCTGAACTTTGTTGAAAATGAAGACTCTATGAATCTATTTGATGACCAGCCTGAGTTAATTTTTGGACTAGATGTTAATGGAAAGCTAGTTGAAGGAGGGGTACCACCTTTCTACATCAGCCTTAACATCCATGATAAAATCCTACATAATTCCATGCTTGACTCTGGAGCCTCACATAATCTTATGCCTAAGTCTGTAATGGAAAATCTTAACTTGGACATCACTAGGCCTTATAAGGATCTCTTTTCCTTTGTTTCAAGGCAAGTTTTTTTTTTTTTTTGTAAAATTAAGTAGTTATATTAATGATTGAGAATAAAAATACAATGGTCCGCAGGGGTCAGAGCGACCTGCCTGCGTTGACTGGGTGGCCTTTCCAGGCAAATGCCTGCAGCATATACAGTGCGCTGTCTAAGTAGAGTTTTCATGGAGCCCGTGAGGTGATCCTGCAAGAGTGGTGGGCATCTTGCTGCGAGGTGGGCAGAATGCTGCGAGGTGGGCAGATTGCTGCCTGAAGTTCCTGAGATTGTCGTGCTTGAAGTGGATGAGCATTCATTTTATTGATGCGTCTTTTGGGTGTGCAGTGATGTGTCTCCAATCTTGATTGCGCAAGCCTGTTGGCGCAGATCTTCTCTTTTCAGTGGCGCATCTGCAGATCTTCTCTTTTCAGTGGCGCTTCTGCCGTGGTTTAACATTCCTTCCGGTGTTTGAAGCCATAGTGTGCCTTGCTGCCGAGGCCTAAGTGTGCAGATCTGTCTGCTGGATATTTTTGCAGTTTTCTTTGAGCACTCCTTCTGCTAGATCGTGCCAGAGGCTGTGGAATTCTGCCATCTAGGAATCTATCCCTGCATTTGCTAAGACATCAGCTATCTTGTTTTCCTTTCTGCGAACTACTTGGAATGTAATCCCTTGCAAGTTGCAGAGATGATTTTGGAGATCCTGCAGTGTTGCCGACAGTCTCCAGCTGGGGGTAACTTTATGTACCTGCGCTCCCATCTAGATTTTCTTTATCATCCTGATTATGATCTCCAAGTCTCCTTCCACAATCAGTGGTAGAAATCTGTAGCGGCCTGCCAGAATGAGACCCTGAATGAGAGCAATTAGTTCTGCAGCGTTGTTGGTGTTCACTCTGATGTTGCCATGATAGACGAGATGAATTGTGCCTGTGTGATCCCTTACTACGCCCCCATATCCAGCTATTCCCGGGTTCTTTCTTGAAGCCCCGTCGAAATTGAGTTTGAACGTGTTTGAAGGGGGCAGAGTCCAATTGTCCTGCGTTGTTCCATTGGAGATGCAGTTTTTACCAGCAGGGTTGATTTGGGTTTGAAGATTTAGGATTTGAATGATTCTGTCATCATTCGGTGAAGTGTTGCCCTCTTTCGGCAAAGTGCCCATGGCATTGACCGTTCGTTTGATGAGCTGTCTCACTTTTCCTATCAGCATGCTTACTGCCAGTGCAGAGTTTTTGAAGACTCGTGCGTTTCGTTCTTTCCAAAGGATCCAGGCTATTGCTCCCGGTATTAAGTTCCAGGCACTGTTGACCAAGGGATTGGAGGACATGGATGTTCTCCACTGGCTGAGTGAGAGTTGAATGGAGTCTCTGTTTCTGTCAGATTGTCTGAAGATCATAGCCATGTCATCCCACAGAGAGCAGGCCATTGGACAGGCATTGAGTATGTGATTGAGAGTTTCTGGGCCATCCTCACAGAGTATGCATCGTGAAGGGCCTATGAAGCCTCATTTTTGAAGATTGTCCCATGTGAGTGCTTTGTTGTGCATGACCAGCCAGGAGAAAAGTGTGATTTTTGGCCATGTTCCTCTGCTCCAAAGGGTTTGCCAACTGTGGTCTGGTTGCGGATCCAGAGAGGCCGCCAAGATCTGATATGCTTCTTTGAGGTTGAACATTCCTTTGGGGTTTCTTCCCCATCTTAGGATGTCCTCTTTGTTGGAAATAAGGATTCTTCTTTTGTCCAGGTCTTGTAAAAGCTGGTCTACGTTCATCAGGCCTGCTTGAGCTTGCCATTGTTCTCTGGATAGCCACTTTTGCCAGGTGGTGGCCTCGCTTGCAGGTTGCCAGTAGTCTGCTACCATAACCTTGGCGGCCTCCTGCATAGCTCTTTTAAGAATATTCCAGTCTGGGTGTTCCAAGGTTGGAAGCTGCTGCCAAGCATCTTCCCAAAAGAGGGCAGTTTTTCCTTGGTGCACTTCCCAGAAGCTGTGCTGCTGCACGATATATCTGTTCTCCCAGGCTTTGTTCCAGATGGGGGATCCTTGCCTGGTGCCGGTCAGCCGAATGAGGTCTCTGTCCCTGACTTGAGTTGTGTATTTCGCTTTCCACCAGGTTCCCCACAGGGAGCTAGGATTTTCTACCCATCTCCACCAGATTTTTGCTGCTACGGCCTTGCTTAATATTTCTGGATCTCTTAGGCCCAAACCTCCCTCCCTTTTTGGTTTGCAGATGTCTGTCCATTTGATGAGGGCCCATTTGGATTTCTTCGAGGCTCCATTCCAGAGGAAGGATCGCTGAATGCTTCGGATGGATTTGTACACCGCCTTAGGTGCTGCTAATGCTGAGAACATATATGCTGGCATGGTTTGCAGGACTGATTTGACTAAGATCAGTCTGCTGGCCATGTTTAAGGCTCGGTATGTCCATTTTCTTAGCCGAGCTTTCATTTTGTTGAGGAGGGCTTCCCAGTTGGCAGATTTGTAGGCATATTCCGAAAGTGGTATGCCTAGATATTTAGTTGGAAGGGAGGTCTTTTGGATCTGCAGAATTCTGCTGAGATTTCTTTGCACGGGAATGGATGTGTTGAAGAATTTTTTTTTTGATTTGGTAAGATTAATTTCCATACCTGAGGCCTCCGAGAAAGTCTTTAACACTTGGCTGATGGTTCGAGCTTCCTGCACTGTGGGGGCGCCCATGAGCATTGTATCGTCTACAAATTGCTGATGCGTTACTGTGGGTCCTTGGTGTGCTAGTTTGATGCCTTTGAGTTGATTCTGCCTTCTTTCCTTGGTTAAAGATCTGCCCAGCCCTTCTGCCATTATGATGAAGAGAAAAGGAGACAAGGGATCTCCTTGCCGTATACCTCTGGATGGTGTGAAGGGTTGAAGGGGTCCTTCGTTCAGCAGGATGGAGAAGAAAGCACCTGAGACCAGTTCCATTGTCCAATTTATCCATTGCTGACTGAATTCGAAAGCCTGGAGGATTTCTCTCATGTATTTCCAGCTGATTCTGTCAAAGGCCTTTGACAGGTCAAGCTGGATAAGCATGCCTGGAGTCTTGTTCGTTTTGAGAGAGTGCAACACTTCCTGGGTGAGGATAATGCTGTCCGTGATCTGCCTGCCTTCGACGTAGCCGGTTTGCTCCTGAGAAATAATTGAAGGGAGGACGGGTTTGAGTCTGTTAGCCATCAATTTGGAAAGGATTTTATAGAGGACATTGCAAAGGGCGATGGGGCGAAACTTGTCCGGGGAGTCAGCCTGGCCAGATTTGGGAATTAAGGTGAGGAAAGTGGCATTGATGGCTGGTAGCACTTTTTTGGTTCTGTGAAAGTTCCTTACCAGGATGAGGAGGTCTTCTTTAATGATGGACCAGCAGGCTTTAAAAAATTCAATTGTAAATCCGTCCGGTCCGGGAGCCTTGTTTGTGGCCATGGTGAAGATGGTCTCTTCAATCTCCTGCTCGGTAAAATCCTTTAGAAGGAGGGAGTTTTGCTCCTGAGTAACAAGGCTGGGAATGGCATCAGTGATTGCATTGATGGCTTGGGTTCTGTTTAGGCTTGGTTCGCTGAGAAGAGAGGTGAAATAAGAGTTGAGTTCATCCCCAATGTGCTCCCTGGAGAACACCTTATCGTCATCAGCTTTTTTGAGAGAGAGTATTCGATTGCAGGCTCTGTGCTGGATAGTGGACTTATGGAAGAAACTAGTGTTGCGTTCTCCTTGCTTTAGCCATTGCACCCTCGATTTCTATCTCCACAGCATCTCTTCTTGCTTAAGTCGTTCTTCCCATTGTCTTTGTAGATTTGTTTCTTGAGCTTTCCTTTCCTCATCATGCCCTTCTGTGATCATTGTTTGCTATAGTAGTGCCATTTTGTCCTCAAGTTCTTTTTTGGCTTGAAATATGTCTCCAAAGGTGTCTTTGTTCCATCGTTTGAGGTTGGATTTGATGGTTTTGAGCTTTTGCTGGAAGATATACATGATGTTGTCACTTCTTATGGTGGTTTGAGTCCACCAGCTTTTTATGTTTTCCATGAAAGTAGGGTGTTCTGTCCAAAAGGCCTCGAATCTGAAAGGTCTGTTGTGGGGCTTTTCTAGATTGGTGAAGTGGATCTGCACAGGCCAGTGATCCGAGCCTCCTATAGGCAGAAGGTTGGCCTCCATGTCGATGTTTTGCAGCAGAATGGATTCCGATAAGAGGAACCGATCGAGCCTTGATGCTATCTGCCTGTTTCCTCCTTGCTTATTATTCCAGGTATGCAAACCATTGACTGTAGGGATGTCAGTAAGTCTGGATTCAGCAATAAAGGTGTTAAATGCCTCCGAGTCCTTATCCAATTTTCGTAAGCCTCCCTTTTTCTCCGCTAGAGTGGTGATCATATTGTAGTCTCCGCCTGCAATCCAGTGAGTTGCCCCATGGTGTTGTTTGACTTCGTCTAGGTCCTTCAGCATCTTCAGCTTTTCCTGTATTCTTTTAGGCCCATACACATTGGTGATACATATAGATTGGCTTGAATCAGGCATGTTGAGGATGACCGATAATGAATTCTTGGTGGAGAGAGAATTCTGCAAGAAGAATTTGTTTTTGTTCCAGAATGTTAATAACCCTCCTGATTGCCCAAGGGCATCTATGCTTGTACATTGATGACTGTTGGAAACGAGTTTTTTTAGAGTTTCTGTGCCCTTGGGAGAGCATTTGGATTCTTGCAGAAGGACAATGTCTGGGTGCTGCGAGAATATGCGATTTTTCAGGATTCTTCTTTTGCTGGTGTCGTTAAGCCCCCTGATGTTCCAGGTTGTGATTTTCACTGAGCTTTCTTTGGAGCAGATAGGACCAAGGCCCTGATTTTTCCTTCATTGATTCGACATCTGCCTAGCTCTTGTATTTACTATCTGGTGGATTTGCGTCCCCGTTTTCTGCCTGGTCCTTGTGGTTTGTATTGATCCAGATCCAGGTTGGCTTGAATACCTGTTTGGTTGCTATTTCCCCATTGCCTTTTGGCTGTATTTTGGTTGATGTATTCCAGCTGTAGGTATGCCATTTCTATCTTCTCCAAGTGTTCCTAGGGAATGGCATCCACGCCCAATTTGGACCATTGCTCATTGACCTTTTGGAGATCCAGATCTCCCAAAATCTCCTCCAGAGGATTGCTTGAGGTTGTAGTGGAGGGCTGATCTGGTTGCGGTTCAGTGCATTGCGGGGTTTGCATTGAGGTGTGGCCAGTAGTAGTCTAGTTGGAAGCGAGATTTGGGTTTTGTTGCAGTGCCTGGGCTTGAGAAGAGACAGAGGTTGTGGATCCTGAGCAGTGTGGGCCTGTGAGACTTTGGGGTGCTCCGGTGAATCAAGGTTGCTCAGAACTTCAAAGTTGTTTTGTTGTGTGGAGGATTTATTGGTAGGGTTGGTATTGGTGGGGGGTTTTGTAGGCTTTTTTCCTTTCTTGCCTCTGCTCTTTCTTGCGACTGTGGTGAAGCCAGGCGTTGGAGTACCCTCTTGTTCCTATTGGGCCTGAGGTTGTGGTTTATTTGCAGTGCAGCTGTGACTTAGATGGCCATGCTGTCTGCATGTGCGGCATCTGAAAGGGATATTTTCGTAGTCTATGGTTTGCTTCCATTGCACTTCTTTATGGATCAGTTCCATATGATCTGGGAGGGGCCCTGAGATGTCCATGTAAACACAGAGTCTAGCATAGGCTGTGTACTTACCTTGTATAGTGAGATCTGAGGCTTTGATGAAGACTCCCAACTGGTTTCTGATGGCCTCTGTTATCACTGAAAATTCTGTTGCCAAATTTTTTTAGCCTAGCTTAAAGACAGGGTGTTTTCGCAGCGCATGAATTCTTTTTTAGCAGTTTCGCAGCGCTACCTGTTTAGGTGATTTCGTAGCGTGCTACGAAATTGGGGATTTGTTCGAATCCATAGCAACTGTCATGCTAAAGAACTCTGGGGTGGATGCATTTTACAGGTGGCATGTTCTCAAGCTCCTGCGTGTATGCTTGTCATCAGTTCTGAATCTGAAGGGAAAAGTCTGAAGTGATTGCACTACCGAGTTCCTTAGTGTAGCGTTCTGTTTTTCAATGCAAAGTGATGTACTTTGAACAGGTACTTGAACTTCTTAAAAAGAATCCTGAATGTCTATCAGATTTGGAATCATCTAAAGAAGGCCCTGATGAAGCTGATATAAATGATGAAGTGCACTACCTGATTCGAGATCTGGTAATGCATATGCATGAACAGGAGCAAGACCTAAAGAATAGCATTTTTGTTAAATAAATATATGGACAGCTATTACAATGATGCTAATGGATCAGTTGGTTCTTCGTATCATACAAAGACACTTATAGCAAATTTTTGTGCAATTCTGTTTTGGCAACGGATTTTGAAGGACTTAACATCAGCAGAGGATTTGAGTAAACAGCTAGGGTAGCTTTTCAGTGAAAAGCAGATTTATCGGATTGATCATTGCCTTGGAAAGGAATTAGTGCAGAATCTGTTAGTAGTTCGGTGCGCAAACCGACTCTTTTTGCCCCTTTGGAATCGAGATAATATTGATAACGTTCAGATTGTCTTTAGGGAAGATTTTGGAACAGAAGGTCGAGGTGGATACTTTGATGAATACGGGATTATTTGTGATATCATTCAAAATCATCTACTGCAGATTCTTTGTTGATATTTATGGAGAAGCCAGTTTTCCTTTACCCTGAGCACACTCGGAATGACAAAGTCAAGGCCCTTGAATCTGTTCAACCTATAAGAGCTGAAGATGTAGTTCTTGGACAGTATGAGGGCTATACAGAAAATACCAATAGAGGAGAGAAGAAATCTTGTCAATCAGATCGAAGGATTTCCATGAATTTGCTGATGCATTGGAAGCTGTGAAACAGAGAGGTGTTATGGTCGCAGTTGCATCTGCTGATGATGTGGCGCAAGGGCTGAAGTTATATTGACAGATGTCGTTAAAGATGAGTTTGCATTAAATAAAAAACAAATGGAGGCGGGTTCTAAGCCGGTGCCTCCCATTGCAAAGAAGGTGAAGAGCCTTTTGTTTCATTACTCAATAATTCAGTCACGACAGCTCTTCCAGCATGTAATTTTCGCATCTCCGGCAAGAAACCGAAACAGAAAAGGCAGAGGGTTTTGAGATCGATTCACCTTACTTGCACTGCAAAAGTGATCAGGAAGACTATGAGGTTGTGCGAAAAGGGGGCAAGTACAGCGAGGTTTTTAAGGGTGTCAATAGCATTAACAATGAGCGATGCGTTATCAAGATCTTGAAACCTGTCAAGAAGAAGAAGATCAAGAGAGAGATCAAAATATTGCAAAACCTTTGTGGAGGTCCAAATATTGTGAAGCTGCTTGATATAGTTCGGGACTGGCAATCTAAAAACTCCTAGCTTGATTTTTGAATATGTAAACAACACAGATTTCAAAGTCCTTTATCTGACATTATCGGATTATGGTATTCGATACTATATTTATGAGTTTTTAAAGGCTTTAGATTACTGTTACTCCCAGGGAATCATGCATCGTGATGTTAAGCCACACAATGTCATGATAGACCATGAGCAGAGGAAACTTCGTCTCATAGATTGGGGCCTTGCAGAATTTTATCATCCTGGCAAGGAGTATAATGTTCGGGTTGCATCAGGGGTTTCACAGTCAACAAGATATGTATGCAGGGCCTCATGAAAGGGTAGGTACAATTTGCATGAGTCAAGTACAGTGAGAAAATAGAAATAACAGTACTTTTGAGCCGAAAGAGTTCAAGAAATGATTCAGACTTGTGTGTATGGCAACAGAAGAAGTTGATAAAGTCTTCTTGTTGATTGTATTGGATGGGCAGACCAGCATCATAACATACAACTTTTATGCCTTTGGATAAGACATAAAATTACATTAACTGTAAGAAATAGCAGCAAAAGGAGATGTAGGTTCATGATGTTTCTGTGCATACATCGGTTTTGGGAAAACCACATATTCTATATGATTATAATGACAGATCTCAGAAGGTTGATTAAGACACTCAGGCTCTCAGAGTTATGGCCAAAGTTATATTGGACTGCCTTGTTTATATACCTTCAGAATTCCGCACCTTTGCTGCAAATATATTTTGGTCAGGGTTGAGTACTTTAACAGCAAATACATCTCAAGTACTTTTACAGGAATGTGCTGGCTATCATGAATGTGTTATGCTGCATGAACTCGGTTTTTCCATCGGTACTATTAATTGGATAAAGGATTATCAATTTTTTTCACTTGATGCAGAACATTCTAGCATGTCTGAAGAATGCCATGAACTAAACAGCAGCTATTCAATTTTTTGAGGAGTTTAGAGGAAGACTGTGTTTTTTTTTAAATCACACAGCAGTTTCGTAGCGCGCTACGAAACTGCTGTAGGTGATGTTTTCAATGCAGAATAAACAGTTTGACCGGGAATGTTAGAAGAGAGACACCTGTACATCAATACAACCTACAGCTCATCTGGAGACATGGTGTTTGGTAGCAGCGTTCCATACTTTGAATTATTAAAGAGTTGGGAACATGCTGCTACATTTTCGGAGGGTGGTAGGAGACAGGGACCTTAAAAATAGGTGTTTTGATCCTGATGATAAATGATCCATCAACACTTACAAGTATCCAAAGTCAGCGTTCCTTGCATCTGTAGCTCAATCATCTTGAGCCTAACCAACAAAAGACAGCTGTCAAAGATCAAGAAAGGCATCATGCATACGAGGAGATAGAGTTAGAATTTCAATGTGATTAGGACTCTATGTATTTACAGCACAATACCTTTTGTATTTAATAAGTTTGTTTAAAATAGATAAGGTTAGTTAATGATAGACCATCGAGCTCCCCTCATGCTGGAGGAGGAGACTCAAGGTAGTTTTAGTTTTGTTTTCCTATATATAGGAGAAACTCTGATGTAAGTAGGGTTGGAGATTTATAAAAGAAACAGAGTTTTTATATTGGCTAATGTAAAAGACTTTTGATAGTAATAGAAAGATTACTTTTTCTTCCCAAGATTCATCTTGTGTTCAAAGGCTCAGAATATATGTGGTTTTGTCTTTATCCTTTCTGTTTTACAGCTCAATAGACATGCAATCACTCTGAATTCACCTAGTGCTCAGACTTCCTGTGTATGTTTATGAGTTGAGGTTCTTTTTGAGAAATGTTCTGAGTGTTTAAACATTATATGCCTTGGCTTCCATGATTGAGTAGTTAATAGTTTACTGCAGAGGTGTTTGACTCCATGAGCCCAATGGAAGAAGTGTTATTTTGTTGTTCCAACCAGCTTATTTTCATGTACTGTTTGAAGAGTTAGCCATCTTTTCTTGTTATTAATCCATATCAAAAATCTGTGAGAGAGCCCTCTCTGACTAAGGAGGCTAAGCCTTAGTCTAAAGCCTGGTTTGAAATAGTTGCATGAGATCTTGCTAAGTAGCAGCCCTTAGTACACGATTTTGTGATAACAGCCTCCAAGATGCGTTTGTTCCAGTAATCCACAGGTAGAGAGTGCAGGCGGATCCATACTGGAACTTTCTTGAAATCCTCTTGCTCTGGTGCAAAGTTTGGCCTCCAGTAAGTTATGTATAATCCTGCAGAGTTGTAGAAATACGGGCCGCCTTCGAATATGCGGTCTCTGTCATCCTTGTGAGCGAAAATTACTGTGAAAAAGCCTCTCGATCCCAACTGAAGATTGTAGTCCCCTTTAGGTTTCCATTTTTGGTTGATCCACCAGCATAGGGCCTTTTTTTGAAGTCTAACCCCCATGAATCTACAAATCAGGGCCTGCTTGCTCATATGGTCCCTGTACTCCTCGATCCAAGGGTCATCAATGATTAGTTTGGGTATTTTTTTTGATATGGGCTTGCATGTGGACTGAGTTTTCTCGCAGCGTTGTCCTGGAGTTTGCCCTTTGGACGCAGATCCTTTGGGCACTGAATCGTTGCTTTGTTCTGCTGATATGGAGCTGGATGGAGTATTGAAGGCATCCGAGGGTATGCTGCCGAATATGAAGGGCGTGGAGTTTGGGGGGGTCGAACCCCCCCTGTGTTATGCATGTGTCGAATCAGTTCAGAATGGCCCTGAGGGATCTATCTGTCATGTTCCTGAATGGTTGGCAGGCTTGCAGAGCTGTGATCAGGAGCTGCAGAGATTTGGCCCTAATCGCCTCTTCTCAGAAGCCCCAGCCAAGTCCTTTCTTCCCTCCCCAATTCATAACTCAGATAAGAGATTCTAAACTAGGGTTCAGTTGTTTCAAGGCAAGTTAAATGCTTAGGTCTCATAAAATATTTTTGTGTCTCCCTAGTTCAATACGCTGCCAAGACCATACTTATGGACATAGTTGTTGCTGACATACCACCCAAGTATGGTATGTTGTTGTCTAGATCTTGGGGTGCCAAACTCCAAGGATCTCTACAATTGGACATGTCCTATGCTACCATATCAGTCTTTGGACACCCCAAGAAGCTGTATAGAGAGACTCTGATGAAGTATGTAGTGAGTTCCTAGGAGAGACCTCAGAATTTTCCCATATATTCA
Organism: Pinus tabuliformis; assembly: GCA_031772625.1. Lineage (NCBI taxonomy): Eukaryota > Viridiplantae > Streptophyta > Pinopsida > Pinales > Pinaceae > Pinus > Pinus tabuliformis. The sequence goes on along the minus strand of CM062819.1, from coordinate 81,921,467 downwards.
ATACATTCTGATATTGATTCCTTCATACTTTACAATGATGAAAATAGTAAAGAAGACACTTCAAGTAGTATAACAGCAGAACCAAAAGAAATTGCATTATTAAAGGAAAATCAAAATGTCCAAATTCATGAAACAACAGATAAAAAGATGATCTATATACCTCAGTCAAGAAGGATTCCACTACCCCAGATGAAAATTATGAGCATGAAATCCTGTGGCATCTTGAATTTGATGGGTTAGTCAACAAATTAGGTGTAGGAGCAGGTGTATGGATTTACAACTTAGAAAATTATTATTCAGAAGGTCGTGCCTACAGGTTGAACTTTACATGTACAAAAAATATGGCCGAATATGAAGCACTTCTGTTAGGTTTGAAACTTGTTAAAAGGTTAGGAGCCATCAGAGTCTCTATCATGGGAGATTCTGAGTTAGTGATTAAAAAAATTAATGTTGTTTATATGACTAGAGATCCTAGACTAGGGTTTTATAGAGGAACAATCATAGAGATACTAAATACTTTCTTAGAAACTAAACTTGTTGTTATCCCCAGAAAACACAACATGCAGGCTCACAACTTAGCCATGTTTTCTAGTACTTGTAAGTTGCCTTTCCAGCCCAACCATCACTATACTGCTGAGGTTAGGCACAGACCTTCCATTCCTGACAATTTAAAGAATTGGCAAGTATTTGAGAATGATCAGCAAATTAACAATTTTTTAACTTTAGATAATGAATTTGTAAATACCAACATAGACACAGACATAGTAGTAGATTTTGATTGCTCCAATGAAGTAGAAATTAACAAACTAGAAGATGATCAGATATATAGATTTCACCCTACAAAGTTTACTAAAGTAGATATTCGAAACCTAAAACAGATGGAAATTGATGAAATATTTGATGAAGAAATTGAAGTCATAAACCTTAAAGACAATTTTCTACCCAAAGGATTAACTCCTTTGGAGGACTTATTCAATTCAAACGATATTCCCAAAAAGCCTAAAATGGAACCTTTGAAATCATACATTGAGGAATGTAACATAGGATCTGAAGAGAATCCCAAACTAATAAAGCTATCAAAATCATTACCTCCCAATGAAAAACTGAAATATATGGAACTGCTGAAAGAATTTTAGGATGTTTTTGCCTGGAGTTATGAGGACATGAAATCTTATGATACTAGCATAATACAACACACTATTCCATTAAAAGAAGATCAAAATCCTTTTAGACAAAAGCTTAGAAGAATCAACCCTGTTCTGCTACCCTCTATTGAAAAAGATATTAAGAGAATGTATGAAGCAAGAATCATAGCACCTATTAGGTTCTCTAACTGGGTTTCCAATCTGGTACCCACTAAAAAGAAAATGGGCGAAATTAGGTTGTGTGTTGATCTTAGAAATCTGAATAAAGTTTCACTTAAGGATAACTATCCTCTTCCAAAAATGGATCACATACTACAGAGGGTAGTGGGTTCCTCCATAATCTCACTGCTAGATGGTTTCTCTGGTTATAACCAAATCCTAGTCCACCCAGATGATCAGGAAAAGACTGCATTCACAACTCCATGGGGCACTTTCATGTATGTGAAAATGCCTTTTGGGTTAAGAAATGTAGGAGCCACCATTCAAAGAAAAATGGACATAACCTTTGCCAAAGAAATCCATGACTTCTTGGTAATTTACCTAGATGACCTCACAATATTCTCTAAATCAGATCAACAACACTTGGATCATCTTAGGCAAGTCTTTATTAAATGCAGGAAATATGGAATTTCTCTCAATCCTAAAAAATCTTTGTTTGGGTTGGAAGAAGGGAAATTTTTAGGCCATATTATCTCCAAAGATGGTATTAGGATTGACCCAACAAGAATTGAAGCTATTTTGCAAATACCACATCCCAGGAATATCAAAGAACTTCAAACATTTCTAGGGAAGATAAACTTCTTGAGGATATTTATCTCTAATTTACTTGAGTTAATTAGATTATTAAACAACATGTTAAAGAAAGATTCAACTATTAAATCGACTCTAGAGGCTAAAAAGTCATTTGAAGAAATAAAGGTAGCCTTAACACAAATGCCAGTCCTCATCAGTCCAAAGTTTGATAGGGAATTTCTCATATTTTCTTTTGCTTCAGAACACACCATTGTTGTAGTCCTCCTACAGAAAAATGATCAGGGTTTTCAATAGCCAATAGCCTTCTTCAGTAAATCCTTGAGAGATGCGCCTTTAAAGTATAACATAATGGAGAAACAAGCTTTTGCTCTGGTTAAAGCCATAAAAGATTTCAACATTTATATTTTGTACTCTCATGTAGTAGCTTCTGTCCCCAATGTTGTGGTTAAGGACATTTTAACACAGGATGGACCTGATGGAAAAAGGGGAACGTGGATAGCTACAATATTAGAGTATGATTTGGAAATTAAACCTACAAAATTGATCAAAGGCCAAGGTTTGGATAAGCTAATGGCTGAATCAAACTATCAAGCCCTAGACATAAACTTCATTGCAGAACTGGATAACGAAGAGGAGATGGTGACTCCACAGATCAGCCAAGCCTTTACAGATTCACCATGGTATGCTGACATAATATATGTTATGCAAAACCTTCAAGCTCCTCCAGAGCTATCTAGAACTAAAAGTAGGTTTTTGAAGATGAAATCTTTAACGTTTTGCATAATTGATAATTCCTTATTTTGGAAAAATCATGAAGGCATATTGTTGAATTTTTTATTAAAGGAGGAATTTGATAAAATTTTGCAAGAATTTCATGTAGGTGACTGTGGGGGACATCACTATTGGAAGACAACAACTAACAAGATCTTGAGGGCTAGTTTCTACTGGCCCACTCTGTTTGCTGATGTGAAAAAATTTGTAGCCTCATGCCACAAATGTCAAATTTTTGAAGGAAAAAGAAAATTACTGCCATTACCTTTGAAACCTATATCAAATGAAACACCATTTCAACAGTGGGGTCTTGACTTCATTGGTGAAATTCACCCCCTTCCTCTGCCCAACATAGATAGATCTTAACTACTACAGATTATTTTACAAAATGGATAGAAGCCATACCCTCAAGACAAGCCACCGATACTGTCATAATAGGTTTTCTTGAGGCCAAAATTCTATCCAGATTCAGTTGTCCCACCAAAATCATCATAGATAATGCTACAGCCTTCAAATAAAAAAGGATGATTGATTTTTGCAACAAGTATCACATAACCCTTGGCCATTCCACAACCTACTATCCCCAGGGAAATGGACTTGAAGAATCATCCAATAAAAGCCTAATGAATATCATCAAAAAATTATTAGAAGACAATAAGAAGACCTGGATTAAGAAACTAGTGAATGCTTTATGGGAAGATAGATTGCCACAAATAAATCTATTAGCACTGGTCCCTATCAACTAGTCTATGGAATGGAGGCTGTATTCCCATCTTCTTTGGGAACTCCAATGATGAAATTACTCCAAGAAGCACAGGTCGAGCCCAATGACACTCAAAGAAGGATCAACTAGATTGTTCATTTGCAGCAAACCAGAGAACAAGTCTACATCAGATCCCAATTGGTGCAAGAGAAAATTAAGAAAGCATTTGACAAAAGAACCAAGGTAGAAGATTTCTATCTAGGAGACAAAGTACTAAAATGCCTATTCCTTTAAAGAACTGGATGGTGTAGAAGTAGAAGGAGGACCAACGAATGGTTGAATGCTTAAACACTATATGGATCCCAGTAACTGATTCCACTAATTAATTGTACATACTATATCCTTCATAAAGTTCAGTGTGGATTGGATGGTAAACTTTGGAGTTGAAGCCCGAAGAGAAGGCCCTAAGCTTTAAAGTTTTACTGTCAATAAATATCAATAAAGCAGCAAAGTAAAAAGGAAAGTTGCAGAGTAAAACCACATAAATTCAGAAGGCCATTGATCTACTAGTTCTTGACATTTCACCAGGAAATGCCATCCCCAAGTGGAGCCACTGTTATGTTCCTATACCAATAGCTGTCATAATTTTTGAATGGTTGAGGGTATGTCCCAAAAGAAAAATTAAGGGACAAAAAGATTAAAAAAGGTCAAAAAAGAGGAAAAAATGAACCCCAAGAAAGAAAAAGACCATGAAAGTGTGCAAGTCCAAATGCCACTACTATTTATTTTTTGCATAATAATGATTGCGTGCAACTTGTTATTCATGCCACAATCCATGGTAACCAAACAGTTTAATCTTGATTATTCCATTTTTTGAATTTCATGTTTAGAGATAGAGAATAAGATCTGACCAAACTGCTTAAACTTGGCAGATAATTAGATTAGGTAGAGTGAATAAAAGGAGCTCAATTGTTTAATCTAAGCCCTTGGATGTAATAAGGATAGATTTAGATAGATTTCTGTTGTAAAAGAAAAGAAAAGTTTGATAAGGGTTTGCCAGTTTAAGTGCGTCCTAATAAAGAGTAGAAAAAATGGTAGGATGTGTAGATGGGTAAGTAGGTGAATGGTTGTAGAATTATGGTGATTCATTAGATAAAATCATGTCATTTACTTTCATCATCAAAATTTCTTAAAGTATGGATGAAAACGGGACAGTTACAAAGTCAAGTGATTAATTTCCCCATTCATTTTACCTTTTCACTAATTTCCCACAAGGAAAAAATAAAAAGTACCTAAAACAATAAGCTAAAGGGGCTCAGAGCATTTCTTTGACTTCTAGAGGGACCGGACCCTCGGCCCAATAACTTATAAGGTTTAAGTACTACAACCCCCTTACAAACATTCACTCCCTCCATGAACATTCATCTCACCTAAAAATCCCTTTTCCTAAGGTGAAATCCTCATTTACCTAGGAAAAGTAATGAACCTTACCTAAAACCCCCTTTGTATACATAAAAACCAATAAAAAAATCATCAAGCCTAAGTTATGATGTGTAAATATGGATGTATAAATGTCAAACCATTATACTTAGCGCAATTTGTTTTTCCGCTTCCATTTTCATATTAACTTTAACTTTATTATATTTAACTCCCGAAAAATAAACCCCTTTCCCATATAGTTAATTAAAATCCCAAATGTTAAATATCCCGCCCCGTGGTTTGAAATATAAACCATAAATAGTAAATTATTAAATGGATTAATTAGTTGATTTGCGACTAATTAAGAGCCATAACCCTCTGCCATATAAAGCGGGATTAATTAATCAAATAGTGATTAATTAATAACCCTCATGCAATCATATCACCCTCGACGTCATTAAGCCGCCCTAACCCGCAATTGAAATCCCGTCGGGCCCCTCCATTAACTCCCTGATCAAATCACACTCGCGATCACCGTACGATCTGACTCCTTTAGATCTAATGGCTGTCGCTTATATCGGGCGGCCTCCGATGCCGACCTTTCCCATCCAATGTGACGGTTTTACTATTCACCCCTCTGCTATGTGTCGCCTGATGAATGGAATCAGGTGGACCTCCCCCAATACCACCAAGCGCCCAAAAGCAATGCGATAGATTCCACTTACCACCTTCACTACCCGACAAAACGTCACCTCCGCTAGTTGGCGCTAACTGTTGCATTTGCATCATACCCGCAAAAATCATTGACTTTATAGATAAAACCAAAGTAATCATTGTTTTTGTTTTTTCACCGAGAAAAGAAACGTTTGTTCTCCGTGCAAGCACAGAGTACGTTCAAGTCATCAACCTGCTACCAACCGTCAACCTTTCACAGTAATTGAACTCCAGATTACCATTGCAGACCTGTGTGCTCCCTGCGAACGGTGCACTAGTACCATTAATCCATTCAGACAACCGAAACCAGGTATTTACCCTATTTTTGACTGAGAAACCCTGTTTTCGTGGCAAAACTGAGCTAAATTGCTTTAAAAATTAAGTAATTCAATGAGTTAAGCTGTCTGATAGTCTTGAGATATTCTGTGATAATGCAATTTTTCCATATTTACTTGAAATTCTTTGCCCCGATCCTTGAATCCAGAAGAACCAGGGATGGATGCCTCAATTTCTTTGAATGTCATGGCAGTTACTACTCCCCACAGAGATTTAGACCATCTTCCCCTGGCTGACAAATATTTTCAGATTAAAGACCTCACCTTTGAAGAATCCCCTTTGAAATTGCATTGCATACACCGAGATAACTACTTGAACCATGCAGATAAGATAGGCCTTTGGGAATCCAACCTGCCCAAATATCAATTCCCCAGTGTTCATGTCTTCCTGGAAATTGTTCATTACTGTCATGCAAACTATGACCCTATCATGAGAGTTGTAATGTCCCCACATCAAAAATTCTTATTCACTATCACTGCAGAATCTATAAATGAGATGTTACAGTTACAACCTGGTGAAAACCTTACCCCCCTCACTATCGCTGACTTGCTTGACATATTCTCCAAGCTATCTAGTTCCAGAAGTACTCAAATCCTCCAAACTTTCATTGCCAAAGAAAAATACATTCCAAAGGACCCCCCACCTTACATGTCATCCTTTTTTTCTGATCTGGGCAAAGATATCACATCAATGATATCATGCATTTTAGGTTTTACCACTAGTGAATATGTAGATGATATCATTTTTGCCTACATGTCTATTTTTACCCCTGGTCAGCGTCCTGCAGTCAAATTTGATTATGCAAAATTCATATTAGATAAGATGCATGATCAGTTTCTAAGATTGGAAAATGAAAGAGTATTCAAATATTCATCAGTCCTATACCAATTATTCCTTTACTATCAGACTGATAAGTTTCCCTTCTCTGTCCAAAAACTTGATACCAAATGGAATCCTAGATCTGTCATCTTCTGGACACCTTTGTTCCACATGTCTAATTCTCCCTGCCCATATATAGATTTCATTGATCTATTTGTACACCTAGTGGCTACCATGTTGCTAGGAAGCTCTCCTCCCAGAATCAATGGAGACATTAGGAGGATCCTGTAGTTGTCAAAACAATACAAAGTAGGGGATTGGTACTTGTACCAAAACCATACAGAAATCAGAATCTATGGATGTGAATTACCACCTTACAAAATGCCAAAGTACCTCCCCATGAGTCTATTTTCTCTGGAGTACTACAGACAAATAATCAATTCAGATGAGGTGCATTTTCTTAGAACCAAGAAAAAGGCTCAACTAAGAATAAAATATCATCTTGGCCCTTTCATCTGTAACAGTAGAGAAGCAGGAAAGGAGGTAGATGAAATCCTCCAAAGGTTGAAGTTAAAACAGAGTTTCATGTGGACCTATGATCCCCACAGCTTTATATGTAATAGGAGATAGAAAAATAAGCTATCTCCTTACATCCACCATAGGATCCCAGAAATTGAATATTATGCCATTCAATCTGAATGGGTGGAAAACACATTAATAGATCAAGATAGTACAGAGGTTGCAGTTGATAATGTATTGGTGGATTTAGAAAGGAGTTTTGATGAAGGTTTATTTTTGCAGGTGCCTGGAGAACCTCCATCTCAAAGGTAGTCACAGGAACATAGTGGACAGGCTACGGAGCAAGAAGAGCCATCAAAACAACAGGATCTTTCAGAACAACAAGAAGAATTTGAACAACTTGAAATTTCAGAGGAGCTTGCTCAAACTAAACAAATCATGAGAAATCCTCCTGTTTTGCAGACTCCTCTCAATGAGGAAAGAAACCTTAAAAGAGACAGAGAGGAGGCCACTCCTTCCAGCAAGCCTATTGATCAAAATTTTGCTAAAAGGAAAAGGTTAAAGCCATATGCATAACAAGAGTACACTGAGGAAACAGCCGGCAACACAGTGGCAAAAAGAACTGATAGTGTGCATACTATCCCTTTAGGAGGTTCACCATCTACCTCAAAGTTCCAGGTATTAGAAAGGAAACAAAGCACAAAGGTGTCTTCCTTCAAGGCCCCCATGGGAAAAAGCCTAGATATTAAAGAAAAATATAAAGAAATCAAAGCAAGGAATGAAAGATTAAAACTACAAAGCTATGTGCATTATTTAAAGATGCCCCCAACAAACCAGACAAGGCTGATGTCAGCGTTTGACATAAAGGAAGGCAAGATGCAGATGAGATTTCTTAAGCCAATTTTGCAACAACCAAGATCAATGGTTGACTATTTGAAAACTGATTTTGAAGTTTTGGCAAAGGATATTCACCCAATTGATCAAATAGAGCTACATAAGCAAACAGGTGAAATGGTCTACTCCACGTTGACCAACAAAGCAATCACAACTCATCAACTACAGAACTCACTAAATAACACATCTGCACAACTTCAATTGGAAAAGGCCTCATCTCAGGCCAAAGACACTAGAATAAATTCCTTAGAGGACTTGGTCATAGAGTTGGGACATGATCCCAAGGATGTTAAAGCAATAGAGCAATTAATAAAGAAGAAAAATGATGACATAGCTACACTAAAGAAGCAGCTCAAGATTCCTCCTCTTCACCATCCTCAAACTGCTGAAGTTTTAGAAAAACAGAAGGAGGAAGAACTTATGGACCTAGTCCTTAAGTTGAATGATCAATTAAAGGAAACTGAGAAAGAATTGGAGAATTTGATGCAGTCCAAGTAGAGTGAGCTGGCCACCGCTCCTCAGACTGTAATACCTACAGTTTCCATAGCAGTACCCTCCACCCTGGTAGCTTCCTTGGCACCAACGATTCCAATAGCAACAACATTGCCAGTAGCAGGTACTACTTCAGCCACAGGTACATCGACTAGTGTAGGGATAACAACAGAAAAGACAGATGAATTGGTTAAGGCTATGGAACAAATGAGCATCCAGGCCACAAAACTCAAGAAACTCAGAGAGCAAGTCACAAGCCTAGAAACTAGTTGTTCACTTGCACAAATACAGCACAAAGAAGAGACTCAAAAAAACCAAAGGATGGAAGAAAGAATAAGAATCCTTGAGAATGATTTGACTCTAGAAAAGCCATTGGGAGACATCAAGGATATACTGTGGACCAATATCATTGATTCCATCAATGATATTTGGCCTTCCATTTAGGTTATTTTTGAGCAAACTGAATTAGTCAAAATAGTCGTGGAAGCCATACAAAAGACAAAGCAAGAAATAGGAGACAAACCTGAGGAAGAAAATCAATTGATAGATTTTTTGAATAGTAGAAATAGGTACTAGCTGGATGAATTAGAGATTTAGGATAGAACAACAACTATTATTGAGATAAAGAAGGTTCTTACTAAAAGGAACCTGATGCTTAATTTGGAGAAAAGATGTCAAAGCATTCAAACAAACATCAACAATTTTATGTTAAAATATGGCATTTTGAGAGAAAAAGGACTTCCTAGTCCTCTGGTCATACATGACAAATTAATGACATAGGAAGATTACATTAAAAGATTGAATAAACAGTCCAAGAGCCAAGCCAGTTCTTCAGGAGTAAAAGCATTGCCTATAGGAAAAGTACTTTATGATGGTCTAGAGAATCTATTCTATATAGAACATGAAGTGAAGCACTTGTTCACCAGCAAACCAAATTTTTCCAAATACACAGAAGATGATGAAGTCTACAGGAAAATGATTAGAATAAAATTACCAGATAGTGAGTGTTGGACCAGTTTGACAGATTTACTATGAGTTACTACAATAAATCTATGAGGTAAAGATGACTGCCAACTAAAAATAGGTAATACAAGATTAATCAGCACAGATAAAAAGTATCAGTAGGTCAAAGATAAGAGTGAAATCCAACACATAACTACCAAAGCAACTGCAAGAGCCAAATCTGAATTCCAGTAGCCAGCACATGCACAAATAAAGGGACATCAACCAAACAGTTTTCCATCTGTCTCTATCTTCGTGTTGAAGATATTTTTTGTTTCCTAGATTAATTTTCATATGGTTATGAGATATTTTGTATAAATACTTCACAAGTTGAAGTAATTAGGGTGGATTAAAAAGCATTTCTAGAGACATTTTGTTTTAAGCTAAGGAGCTATTGTACTCAAGGCTGGACTGGTTTACTGGATTATGAAATAAAGTTGAGGACAATTCACTCGATTCTTGTGCACAGTTGGAACAAATAAGTATCATTTTCTCATGTTTAAATCTCGTTTTTTCTTTATGTCATGAAATATTCATATATGTTTCTTATATAATCTTAAAAGAAAACAAGGAATGATATCATCAGAATTAGCTTAATTGCTCTCTGTTTTAACTGTTTTCTTTATTTATGTTTTCTTCTAAATTGCCTTGGTTTGGAGATTCTTAATTGCCTCCTTACTTTGGTAGTTTATCCCCATTTGGCCCATAGTATAGGATTCTTCATTTCCCTTTGCTACTGGCCATACTTCCTTTCCTCATCTTAACCCCTGTTAAGGATTCTTCATTGCCCTTAGCCCTGGTTAGGACTCTCATCCATTTAAACCTGCAGATTTTCTCTTGTTGTGTTAGCCTGCCTTGTGAACTCTTACCTCAGTGATAAATCAAATCCAGTTAAGCTTTTCTTGATTGACTCCATAGCCCAATGGCCTAAATATTTGCTCTTCCCATATGTCTTCTTAATTCCACCACCTAATCAAAACAAACAACCTTGAAAATTAAGAACTAGCCTGAAATCTTATTTAAACGAAGTTAAATATTAAAGAGAGAGCCCTCTCTAGACTTAGGTTGGCTAGAACCTGAGTCTAAAAGATTGGTTTGTGGTTACCTCGAGCCATTCCTTCTCTAATAAATTCAAAAGGAAAAAAATTGAGTGATAACAACGCCTTCAGTCTTAGCTCCGTGATTTTCAAATTTAATTCTCACTGAGCCTTTCCGGCCTCCTCTTGGGCCATACAGAATCCGGTGGCCATGTACTGGATCTTGTCTATTATTGGAAGTTCCGTTGGGACAACCAACTCTAGTACCTTGCTACAAGACACTTCCACGGCCTATCCCACTTTCTAGTTGTGGGCGACCAAGTCATCATGATGTAGGCTGATCTACTCTAGACTTTCCTTATGATCCATTAAGATTTGGAGTGCGTGGCCTTCCCTGGTATGCAACTCAGCAGTTACTCCATCCTGCAGTTGGTAGAGGGTTTCTCAAGGCAGAGCAGTCAAATTCAATCCCGAACTTTGCATGTCATCCTCATCTTCAGTTAAGACAGCGCCTTCTGGCAATATTAAAGTGTTCATTGTGTGACTACACACCATCTACTCAGCTGCAGCTATATTATCTGCTAGATTTGGTGTCGTCCCTCCCAAGGGTCACACCTGTAACGCCTGCAGCTGTGCTCTGAGCTCCCTCAACACAGTTGCCTGCCTTGTCATCAGCTCCTCCAGGGCGCTGGTAACGACATTGCGCACTGGTTCTCTACTGTCAAGAAATTATTTTTCCAATGTCTTTGCTACTTTGGACTTCTTGTGTACATGTGGTGATTCCTTGCTATGCTGCCTTTTGCCTTGGGGCGATTTTGTGGTAAAGTAGGTGCATTCCTATGTCTCTGATTCCTTCTACCTATCCTGTTCCGAGGACATTTCCTGATCCTCTGGGGTTTCTTCGGCAATTTCTTCCTAGGTCACCTCCTGCAGCGAAGCAGCCTTTTGTCCTTGACCTATCCTTTCTGCCAGTTTAGTGAGTCGCTACTAGATTTCCTTCTTTCGCTATTGTGCTGCCATCCTTTTAATGCGGCCTTGTTTGGGGCATGCCATTCTGGAGGCCATGCTACCAATACTTCGTAAATGCCATCGTCTGTTGTAATGAATGGGAGCGTGACCCATGTTCGCTTTGGATCCTTCCGCGCCCGGATATATAGGTTGTGCATGTCTACTTTGAACTCGGCCATTCTTTGAAAATTGTTGTAGACTGTTTGGGACATCCATGGTCTGCGAGTGATCCATGTTCGGATACTTTCTTCCATGAATATCCAAAATAACTTGATCTCCCAGACCCTCGTGGCGTCCTTTGTAGCCCAGGGCAAGGTAAACCACACTACTTCAGGTAGGTTGTGCTCAATGCTGGGAAACTGGCTACCCTGTGGAAATTCTCCTACAACCAGAAGGATTGAGAGTAGCAACCATGCATAATGGAATGTCTTACCTTTGTCCTGTGCTTCCTTACAATTTGTCAGAAATTCGTCGCATAAGAACTGCGCCCAGTTGAACTGGACTCCTTGTGCACACTACTTTGCAAGTGCAATAACGGGGGCTGGCACCTCATCTTCACGACATTTCCTCATGAGTTTACAGGCCAGTAGTTGGGTGGCAACTCGTCCCCCTCTATAATTGATGCTCGCTATTACATACCCACGCTTTCCTTTTTCTAGTTTATATTTAGCCTTCATTGTTTCTGCAAGACCCACATCGCTACTTGTTCCAGCTATGTCTGTGGGGTTGCTCCCTTTAATCGGCAAGTGAGTAATCCGGTGTACTAAATCGGCTGTGATCGGAATTAGCTCTTCCAACCAGAGATACCCATCATGTACCAGATAGAGTAACTGTCATATCACAAAAATGGTGATGGCCACGTGGTGATAGTGGGGTATCCACCTCAGATTAAGTTAGCCCACCTTTTCCACACCCAGTAACAATTTCCGTGATAGTAATTTGTCTGCGGCCAATTGGGGGAACTTGTCGTTGTCTGCTAGATCCCAATCTTCGAACTTGATACTCAATACTTGGCCCAACAGCAAACCATCAAACCTTATCTCATCTGGAAGAAGTGGGGTCTGTAGCATACTCTTTGCAATGTCTAGGTCCTTCAGTATCCTGGCCATGCCATTCCATGGGGAGACATATGGGGGTAATGAAGGCATTTGGAATGCATCTTCTTCATCCTCATCTTGTGCTTCAATCTGAGCAATTAGGGCTTGCAAATTTTCGTCATCCTCGTCGGGTTCGGTGGTGATTACTTTGCCCTTCTCGGCTACTGACCTTTTATTGAATCTCGGTGATACCCTGACTGGCCCCATCTTCTACTTGTTTTTCCAAGGTCGCAGTGTGCGTGGGGACTTGGGAACCTTAAGGGCTACCGCCCCTTCATCTGGCTCCTCCTGGGTTGGATGTAGTTCTTCCACAAAACGTGCTCGGGTTCTTGCCATGGTACTCATGGGATGCCTGGTAGCAGGGTATTTGTTGGTCTTCACTGGTTCAGATCTCACATATCCTAGCATTGTCCAGAGGGTGTTATAGAAGCGCATATATTTGAATATATCCCTTCCCTCCACTTCTAGTTCATTAATATCTTCTAGGCAACAAATCATTTCGTATCTATCTTGGAACTTCTATCTTAATGGCTCATTGCCCGATCCACTCTACCGTAACTGGAACCTCTTATCATGAATAGTAGTGATAACGGTCACCTACCAACCTTTCCACGTGGCAGCGCAGCCCCTTTGGCGCAACTGCAATCGTGCTATTTGACTAGCCCTGCATGGAACCTTCTTTCTGCGCTAACCTTCCGCAAACTTGTTTATAGTCCCGCGCCTTGTTTCAACTGTGGGGGGCGCTAAGACTGTGCTTTCCACAGCTAGTCAGGTGGTCGCACCCCAGGCGCGATGTCTCAGCGTCCCTGCTAGCCCGGGCTATTGGCATCTTTCAAATGCCTTCGTATCCGTTAGCTCCTTAGGTGCTGCTATATGGGGTACACTCCATTGGTGTAGTCGCAGCCATGATAGCAGGGTCGCAGCTCGTCCTATAGCTGAGGTAGACCTAGCCAGACTAGGTTTCCTGTTGTGTAGAGTCACGGGACCCACTTGTGTGATGCCCTATTTTATTTTGCTAATTCCATTCCCTAACATCGCACTTCTCCTTCTCAGTTGCACCCGATTTTCATTGATTTCATGTAGCCTGATGCTACCGCACCCAGTCTGGGTGCCCTCTCATCTTATTATTAAGAAGCGCACCTTCGCCTCCCTCCTGTGATAGGTCCATCGACTCTCTGGTGTCTGTAGAGTCCCAGTGGATCATCTTATGTTGTTCGTGCGCCCTCCTGCTTTCCTGCTGGTTTTGTCGCGGACAGCTGGCAGGCTACATTGCTGCGGTGAATTCAGATTTTTGCTTCGTATGCAGTTAGGCATTAGCACACCATACACCCGCACCCTATGTTGCCGATGGATGCTCACCCCCTTTTGTCCTCCAATCTGACAATGCGCTTGCCTCCGAAAGTCGCGCCACTTTCCCCTAGTCTTTTGGTGTATACTCCACCCTTGTGCAGTTGTTGCACTCGGCGACCCGATTTGTGCACCCTGCTTTTCCTCCAAACTAACCGGTTCGTAGTGGTCTACTGGTTCCTCTGCTTCCATTGCACCCTCATCTATCAGCCACTCCCTTGCTTCTATTGTTACACAACATAGTGATCTAGTCATCCTATTACAATTTAGTGTTGTTACCTCATGCAATCGGTTCTGCCATGCTCAATCTCTTCATCGGAGTTCGATGTACAGGAACTGTCGCATTCCCATGAGATTCTCTCATTCGCTGTGGGATTCACCCGATCCTGATCTTGCACTGTGATTTGGTAGATATGATCCAAGTCCTCATCACTCGCCTTGTCGCGTACAAGTTTAGTGTAGAGCGCCCCTTTTGCCGGATCTAGCAGAACGACTACGCGCAGAGACTTTTTCTCAAATATCATTTTTTGGTCTTTTAGATTAATGACTCCATTCATGTCCATGGCCCAGTCTATCCCTAATAGTGCTGGGTAAGGGTTACTATCATCCACAATTTCTATTACCTCAAAGTCTGTTTGTGTGCTCGCTCCTTCTATATCTACTGTGACTCCTTGTAGTCTCCCCATGGGCAACATCTTTTGTTGGTTTTCCATCCCTAATTGAATAGGAGACCATTGTAGTGGGCCTACCCATGTGTTCCCATTTCTTTTTAGGTAGGACATTCGCATTTGACCCCAAGTCCAGAACGACTTGATCCATCTCAAAGTCGCCAATCTAGGCAGTCAACTGCATCTCCCGCCCTGTGCATAAAGCATGCTTGCCTAGCTTCCTGATCATGCACGTTCACTAGACCCTGCACATCTTGTTATCAATTCTTGCAATCCCTTCACGGCTCTAGTTCTTGTAGTAGCTTCATGGATGTCTCTAAGAAGGTAGTTAACATGGAAGTATCCAACTCCGGCCTAGTCCAATCCTTGTTACCCGAAGTAGAAGGCTCCACGAAGCTCTTCTTAGCTTCCATAAATGTTTCCTTCACGTGTTCCAAATCAAATTCAGGTTTCTTTTTAGAGGCATTGCGAACCTATGCATCTTCCTCAGGTTGCTGCCCCTTATCTTCTCCTGTAGTCGCACCACTTTTAAGCGTCATGTTTATGTTAGGATCCTCCTTGTGCGGTTCCACCTTCATCATCTGGATATTCTGAGTGGGAGTAGCCTGGAGCACCCATTTTTCCTGCATTTGTGAAATTAGTGTGGGGCAATATACTATGTCATGATCGAATTGGTAACAGTATGGATAGCATGTTCTAGTCGGGTTTGTGAAATCCCGCGCGTAGTACCCAGGGCCTCCACAATTGTAGCAGATTAATTGCCCCCGACCTCATCTAGGTCCTATTCCTCCTCGTCCTCGTCCGTGTCCCTAAAATCCGCCCTACGCTATCGCTGCAGCTGGATCCTGACCTCACGCCTCAATCTGCATCCTATAAGCAGGTGTTCGTTCCATCAGCAACTCATAACTTCGGCAATTGCGTTCATCATGGCCCATCGATCTACAAAAATTACAAAATAGTTGCTGAGGGGGTTGTATCAGTTTCGGCAATAGATGACAGTTGTCTGTGTTGTGCTTTCCTCCCACCTGACAGATTGCGCACCAGAGCGAGGGCGCCACGCTCGGCCCTACTTGTGCCTCTAGTCGCAATGGCATTGGTCCCCCTCCTGCCTGATAGTTTGTGAATATCAAATAGTGATCCTTATCATGGCCTTGGCCTTTACATTTTATGCACCATACCTCTGTGTGCGCTTCTGACTGGGGTGCTTTATCTTGTTTCAAACTTTGCATTTCTAAGCATAGGTTTTGTAGTTGCACGTGGATTTGCTAAACTCCCAACCTCAGATCCTGTATTGGAGTTTCATGCAGCCTCATCGTTGTCTCCAATACTTCAGCTTGGGTTGAGATCTTTTGCTGTGATAGCGCCACCCTCAGATGTGGTGTCAACGATGCCACAAACCATGCGCAGTGCTGTGTGTCCGTTAGCATCATGTTAGCCTCAAGGATTGTACTTTTCAACCTCTGATCCAGATCCCACGAGGTTTCACTAGGCATCATTGCGATCTCCTTGAACTTGATGATCGACTGCGTTTCTGATTTTGGTCGGCTAAATTCCTTGTTCAGCGTGTCCGGAATCGCCACTATTCTTGTATTCGGGTGATCGCTAGAGTACTTTATATACGACGTCAATGCACGGTCCTATAGAGCACTCACCAGAGAATCCTTTTTGATGTTCTCATCTGTTACGCCTTGGGCTTCCCATACAGCCTTTACCGTGAACCATAACTAATCTGGTTCCTCATTTCCTACACCTCTAAGTACCGACAACTTGATCGCACTTGCCATCCCTACCCTCGGTGGTGGCGGCAGTGGGGTGGGTGAAGATGGGTTGGATGTAGGTGAAATAGGTGATGGTGTGGATGACGGTGGTATTAGTGGAAAGCGTTGATTTATCAATCGGACTGTGCTTCTCAGAGAGAACCCTCTGAGCTCCTCCTCGCTTTCTCACAAGAATGAAATTAGAGGACTGTTTTCTAATCCTTCGGTCCCTCAGTAGCCTCTTCCACTCCTCGTTACCCCAGACATCAATGGATGTGCATAACCTATTTTTCACATAACAACATTTTAATCCAAGTATTCAATGAATTGATGTACTTACCCCGCAACCCTTGGAGAAAGCACCTTTCTGCCTCGCTGTAACTCACAATTGTGTCTATCGTGAACTCGGTTATAAACCCTTCTATTACTCAATCCAACCAGTGATCTATTGCCCGTGTGATTTTGTCTTTAGATGCTTCCAGCCTACGCACCAACGTTGGAGTCCACATGATGGGCTAATCCAATTTGCACCTTCCCTGACTGTCCGCTACCCTCGCGATCCACTCATACAGTTCTTTCGAAAATGACGCGAAGAAGATCTCATGGATTTCTATGTATATGTAGCGATCCAACCACCTTTCCTCAGATATCCACAGATTTCTGTTTTCTTATACCACGAACTCGTGAAGCTTCTGATCCAACCAATCTTCAAGCTCTTTCTTTGTAGGGTTCCAGTGTTCCGACATTAGACATCCCTTAGGTAAATCCCGATCCCAGCAATGGAACCATTTGTTGGCTTATTGGGCCCTGGCCTAGGTTCGAAAGATTTATTAGCCAAACAAATCCCACAGCTACTGACCCTTTCGGCAACAGCACGCGGAGCGTGGGCTGAGGTCTCACCCGAGGTAGCATGGGAGGGTGTTGGAACCAGGTTTTCGCACCCTTGGGGGATGTCTTGATGTGGTCTGGAGGGGTCGCGAACTGTTTTGTGGCCTCATGCCACTCTGGACTGTTATCGGGCTTCTGCGAAGATCCGCGCGGGTGTACCTTCTTATTAATGAAATTGTTATAGATTTGATCTTCTTGTTACCGTCTTTAAGCAAAAATTTAACAATAAAACCTAGTGTGTGTGATTATAAAAATATACAAACTCATATAATAGATGCATAAACCAGAACACAATAGATCCTCGATACTTTAGAAACCACTTATCTTTATTAACATCTTTCGTCAATACAACCAGATCTGCCCTGCGCACTCGGTGGCAGGGGTCCGCGCACACAACTGCGAACTCTGATGAGCCCCAGAAATGGGTAATTATATGGGCTCATTTGGCCTCCTAACTTAGCTTAACCACCATTATCATTAGTTTATTGAATGTTTTTTATTATACTTATGCTAATAGAGTGAATTGGGTTAGTCATTATGCCATGAAGTCTAATGTGTAATTTATGTAGATTTTTGGTCAATTTTGGACAAAGTCAAAGGATTAATGAGCATTTGGCAGCTAATATTCGAGGAAAACAAGGGAGAGGATTTGTAGGAGGGTGTCCCCCTCAGTTATGACTCCCTACCTCAAATCCTCCATCAGAAACTCGGAGCACAAACAACCACCTTGATGCATCCAAGGGGCAACCGAGCAAGTCAAGAAGAATTGTTGTCTATCTCTAGTTCTGGGAAGCCGAGCCCCTCGATTTTAGGAGGGTTTTTGGGGGAATCCATTTGTATAAATATGGGGCCTTAGAGCATCAGTTTTTTTAGCCAGTTATTAATAGAATTTTCGCACTTTTGTGCAGCTCTTGTTCAGCTCATTTTCGAGCTTATTTTTGTGAACAATTTATGTAATGTGACTTTTATTTTGATAATGGAGATGAAATATTTTCTGAGCCAACACTGATCTCTTTCAGAGGGATGAAGCTCTTGGGTTAGGGCTCAAACCAAGCTACCCAACACCTATTTCTTTGTACTTATATGTTTTTCTTCAGTTCATGAATTAATTTTTGTCATATAGATTCATTTTACCTTGTTTAGAATAGGTTGCTTTTGATTGTTTGCATAGCTCCTTTTTGTTTCAGTTGTTGAAGTAGGTTAATACAGTGATAAGGTAAGATTCAAAAAGGCCAAAAATGGGCCCTGATCTCCTTTCTCCCTTCCTGGGACCATGATTTGAGGTCAAGGCACCATTGCTGCCACCAAAAACATAGTTTTGCTTCTTCCATGCAATCTCTAGTGTGATGATTTGATTTGAAAAGTTAAAGTGTTGCTTCAGATTCATTTTGCCAAGATCATTTCCTATCTTTACAATAGATCTCTTTGCATGCTTTTCTGTTTAAAGGTTATTGTTCAGCATTTTCTGTTTCTAGGTCAGAAGTTAGGTCACTTAGAGATATTTCTGTTTTCATGGTATAGCTAGTCATTTCTTTGCTCAGTTTCAATAAGTAAATGTGTAGACATCTTGCAGGACACCTCAACTTCCCATACATCCATGAAGTGGCCAACATTAGCTCACTTCTCACAGATTTCACAAGTCATTCACATCATTTCACAAAGTCTGCCCTAATTTCTGCACTTTTTCCATAAGCTTCCCTCTTGCCATTTGAACGAATCCAACCATCATTTTCCCTCCTAATCCTCCTTGTAAAGCCCCAGACACTCAACACATCCCTCTAGTCTTTAGCTACCCTTTCCCATGATTTTTCCACTCTTAAAACCTCTAAAAATAGCTCTCGGCATCCTCCTATAGATCCCTTGCAGCCTCTTGTAGAATTTCCTGTGAGTGATTTTTCGAAGTCCGATTGCAAGGGAAGTCTTCAGAAGGTTACCAAAGGCTTCTTAGGACCCCTCCACACCTTCTTACACCTCTGCAAGAACCAAATCCACCTTTCTTCACCACCAAACCTCTGCCACAATCACAAACAGACAAAATCTCATGCGTAACGATTTCACATAAAACACATAAAAACACAACAAGATGTTCTTTTCTCATTTTCTTCTGGGAATAGCTTAAATAGATGTGATTTACCTTCTCAGTAGTCAATGGCATTCATTTCATCTGTTTCCATCTCTTTTTCTACATAAGTAGGGTTATCTGGAAGAATTAGGGTTTGCTAGGGTTTGCGTTACACTTTAGTCTTCTTTCTCTTTCTGCAAGTAGAATAGCCTCTTTAGAGTTAGCTCTCTTTCATCACATCTAAAAGCTTCTTCTAATAATTCATAGAATTTGGCTTAAGATCCTAGTGATCTTGTGCCAGCGGACCAAGTGACAGCCTGTAGTAAGAGCTAGTACTTATGCATACAACATCGTCACTTCGAAGTTTGTTACGAACTACTGGGTTGATAAAAGTAAAGTAGGAAGCCCCAGGAGTTGCAACACTATTGCTGCAATATTGGTGCTCAACACTTTTTGGCGCCATTGTCGTGGAAGTGTCATAGTATTTTGTGATTACTACTTTCTTCTATTTTTTACTGCAACATTCTGCTAAGTAGTTTATTTTAGCAAAAGTAGAGTAGTTGTTCTTTCAATTTCTACATTTCCTTGCTTTCATTTTCAATTCTACAATTTTCATTTCAGCAAAAGTAGATTAGTCCTTTCAATTCTACAATTTCCATTTCAGCACAAATAGATTAGTCATTTCCTTTATTTCAGTTCTACATTTCATTTGCTTTCATTTTCAGTTCCACAATTTCATTTCAGCAAGTTCATTTTAGTTAGTTTCAATTCGTTTGTTCAATCAATTTTTAGTTTTGCAGGTAAAAGCAGTGAAAAAAAAAAAATCACTCAAAAAAGAGATTCCCTTTCATGCCTTGTAGGAACATAGATAATTCAGTGAAATTGCTTCCCAACACCCCCACCACATCACAAAGCCACCCTTCTCTCTTCTTCGGTGGCAGTGATCCAGAAGAACCTATAGGTGAACAACCAGAGATACATGAAGATCCTATAGAAGAAGAAGAGGAAGAAACCATCCCTCCTGAGACCATGGCTGAAAATAGAAATGCTAGGGGAAATGGAGAGAGAGAGTAGAGGGTACCTTTCCCATCCGAGAAACTAATGGGGACACTAAAATGAAGAACATAACATAAGCCCTTCAGCCCTACCTCACTTCCATGGATTGACTACTGAAGATCCTGACACCTTTTTGTTTGAGTTTGTCGTTATTTGTCGAACCTATGACTATGCAGAAGATGAGAAGAAGTTGAAACTATTTCCTTCTACCCTCAAGGATGCAGCAATGCGCTGGTTCATGGGGTTACCTGGCAACAACATCACAACTTGGGCTCAGATGCAACAAGCCTTTAATAACAAATATCGAGACTACTGTAGGTCAAAAGATACCAAGGAAGAAATCTTTCGAATGACCATGGGGAGTGGAGAATCCTTGGAGGATTATGAAGAGAGATTCTAGCACAATTATAAAAGGTCCAGGTGTACACTTGACCCCGAATCTCTGAAGTTGGTCCTGCTCAGAGGAGTCCCGAAAGACCTTCTAGACACCCTCCATTTACTGGCTAGGGGAGACATCTACTAGCTACCTTATGAAGACATCAAGACTGTCTTTAGAAACCATTCTAGGGCAGCCAAAAAAAGAGGTAGGGGGAGTCAACCCATAGCTAGTACCTCTTCATCCAGTTCATCCCTCAAAGGTGAATTTGGAAACATGCTGGAAGATCTCAAGAGTGAGATGCTGTAGACTCTTGCCATGAAAATGGATACCTTGCATATCAAAAGGAAACAACAGGAAGCAGAGAGGGCTTTGGCCATTTTTGTCCCAGGTGCACTAGAAGGCATCCTAGGAATGAATGTACATTGAACTCTATAGAGGTGTGTTCAATCTGTGAAGAAGATCATCCTACAAATAAATGCCCTTCCTTGCCCAGATTTAAAGTTGTATACCAAGGGGCCGAAGGAGCCACTGAGCCACTCTATTTCATGAACCAAAGGAGGCCACATGGGCCTAGACCTTATCATCAGGGAATGCAAGGGACATCCCAGGCATACTACAACCCCAATCAAGCCACTTCCATGCCTTCTTGGGTTCCCCCTACTCATCCTTCCTGGTCCACACCTCCGCGTTGGTCATATCCATCTCAATACGATGCTCAACTAGCTGCTCATTCATTTCACTCTTATGCTTAGCCACAGCCTCAGTGGAATGCACCTCATCAAGGGTGGAGGCCCTAGTACAACTCTCCTCCCTCTCTTTTTCCTCCACCACCTGCTCAACCACAACCATTGCATCTTGCTCCACCGAGGCAACCCCAAATGCCTGCTCAACCGAACCCGAACCTGAATAATAGACAGGCCCAACAAGTATGTAGTGGGGAACCATCATGCCCAACCTATGGTGTGGAGATTCAGGAGATTAACCTACGATTTGGGAAGGTTCTCCTAGATAGCCAGCCTCCCCCTAAGGAGGACGAGGAAGATAAAGAGGAAAGTGAACCAAAAACCATTCCACCCTTTCCCGTGAGATTATCTAGAACAACCCAACCTACCCTAGAAGAAACTGAACTTCTGGGAGAATTGAAATAATTATGTGTAAAGATACCACTTCTCCAAGCCATAAAGGATGTGCCTATATGCAACAAAATGATCAAGGAGAAGTGCTTCAGGCAATCAAGCAGGCGCAAGAGAGATGCCCCAACCATCAATGTCATAGGACAATTGTCTGACCTGATGTTGAGGTAGGTAATCTGTCTGAAGTTTCTAGACCCTAGAAGCCCAGTATTCGATGTCCACATCAATGGCACCATGAATTTCCATACCCTGATTGATCTGGGAGCTACCATTAATGTGATGGCCAAGGACACTATGCTCAAGCTCAACCTCCAGGGCTCCCTGAGAAAAGCACAACAGTACTGCAGTTAGCAGACCGCTCCACTATGACCCCTGAAGGGATTGTGGAAGATGTAATGGTCTCCATCGATTCTTGGGAGTACCCTGCTGATTTCTTGGTTCTCCAGCCAAAGTCAAAACTCACCGGGTATCCTCTCATCCTGGGAAGACCCTGGTTGGCTACTGCAGATGCCTACATCAGTTGTCGAGCTGGGAACATGACAATCAAGAATGGGCATATGTCCAAGCAGCTAGTCTTATATCCTCCTGCCCAACCTTTGTTAGAACATGATTTACCTCTCTGGTTGGAGGAGGAAGATGAGGATGAAGTCTATTCTGCACCACTATGTGTAGTAGAAGCTGCCATGGGGGGGGGGGGGAACACAAACTGAGGATGATATCATTGAAAACTTGATTCAGAATCCACCCCCCAGTATGTTGCCATTAGAAGAGCTAGTGAAAGAAACCCAAGACAATCCTTTAGTTGATTTCTGTGTGGTCGGCCCGACCTCTCTCTGAGTTAAGAATATGGAGTTCGATCTAGAAAGAACCTTGAAAATCAACTCATCCCTATGCACCTCTCAGGAGAAGGAACTGTGTAGCTTACTAAGAAACCACTTGGATGCTTGCACTTGGAGCTATAAGGAGATGAAGGGAGTGCACCCT
Organism: Pinus tabuliformis; assembly: GCA_031772625.1. Taxonomy (NCBI): domain Eukaryota; kingdom Viridiplantae; phylum Streptophyta; class Pinopsida; order Pinales; family Pinaceae; genus Pinus; species Pinus tabuliformis. Next base: position 81,898,484 of record CM062819.1, on the reverse strand, counting down.
TCAGTCTGTACTCATCACATTTACATTAAGCAAGATTGCGAACCAGTCTGGCAGCCTCAAAGGAGGATGAATCTGGCCCTTAAGGACAATGTCAAGGAAGAATTGCAAAAGTTATTGGATGTAGGATTCATCTACCCCATCTCTGACAGTGAATGGATCTCTCTTTTGGTGCTAGTGCTAAATAAAAATGGTAAGTGGAGAATCTGTGTCAATTATCGAGAACTAAACAAGGCCACAAAGAAGGACCATTTTCCTTTGACTTTCATAGATCAAGTGTTAGATGGCCTAGCGGAGAAAAAGTTTTTCTCCTTCCTAGATGGGTTTAGCGGGTACAATCAGATCCAAATTAGCCTGAAAGACCAAGATAAGACCACTTTCACTTGTCCTTGGGGTACCTTTGCATATCGGGTCCTTCCTTTTGGATTGTGAAATGCTCCCACCACTTTCCAGAGATCAGTATTGAGTATATTCTCTAAACTGGTTCATGATGCAGTGGAAATCTATATGGATGATTTTACTCCTTATGGTTCTAACTTCCAGGAAGCTTTGTCTAACCTGGGAAAAGTTTTGGACAAGTGTATTGAAATGAACCTGTCCCTCAGTCCTGAAAAGTGTGAATTCTTGATGATTGAAGGGACTGTACTAGGTCATGCAATCTCTCAGCAAGGATTACAGGTGGACCCCAACAAAATTGCCATCATCCAAAGGGTCCCACCTCCTCAAAAGGTGAGAGATGTCCAAAGCTTCCTAGGCTTAGCAGGATATTATAGAAGATTCATTAAAGATTTCAGTAAGCTAGCCTCTCCATTGTTTGGTCTTTTGGGGAAAGATGTTGAGTTCATATGGACTAACAACTGTCAAGAAGCCCTAGATACCTTGAAAAGTAAACTTGTGACTGCCCCAATATTGAGAGGTCCAAACTGGGCCCTACCTTTCCACATTCATACAGATGCCTCGAACAAAGTGATAGGAGCAGCCTTAGGGAAAGTTTATGAGAAGCTGCCTTATGCCATATATTTTATAAGTAAAAACTTGTCGAAGGAAAAATTAAACTACACTGTAACCGAGAAGGAGCTCCTAGTTGTAGTCCATTCCTTAAATAAATTCAGACACTACATCACTGACTATCAAACCTTTAAACACACTGATCATGCTGCAGTTAGGTATTTAATGAACAAACCAGATGTAAATGCTCGCATTATTAGATGGTTGCTTTTACTGCAGCAATTTGATTTAACCATTATTGATAAGCCGGGTAAGGAAAATGTTGTTGGTGACTTTTTGTCTAGAGTAAATCTGCCTGCAGGTGAAGAAGGAATGGTGGATGATCAAATGCCAGATGAACACCTATTCGCCATCTCAATACTCTCTCCATGGTTTGCTGATATAGCAAATTACTTAGTTTCAGCACAATTCCTGCCACACCTATCCTCAAAAGAGAAGAGAAAGATCGTGAGGAAAAGTGCCCATTTCACTTGGATTGGGGGCAATCTCTTCAAACTTGGCCTAGATCAAGTTTTGAGAAGATGTGTCAGGAGGAGGAAGTTTTTGACATTCTCCTGACCTGTCATGATGGGCCCTGTGGAGGCCATTTTGCAGCAAAGAGGACTGCCTTCAAAATTCTGCAAGCAGTTTACTATTGGCCCACTCTTCATCAAGATGTGAGAAGATATATCAGCCAATGTGACTGGTGTCAAAGGATGGGGAAACCTTCTCCAAGGGATGAGATGCCCCTGCAACCTCAGGTGACTTTCGAGCCCTTTGAGAAGTGGGGCATGGACTTTGTGGGTCCTGTAAACCCTCCTTCAAAGCAGAAACATTACATCAGTGTGTGCATGGATTATCTAACAAAATGGGTAGAGACAAAGGTGATCAAGGCAGCAACAGAAGAAAAAGTAGCTGAGTTTTTAAGAGAGAATATATTCTATAAGTTCGGGTATCCAAGAGAATTAGTCACAGATCAAGGGAGTTAGTTTACCTCCAATCTGATTGAAGACCTGCTCACACATCATAAAATCAAGCACAAGACTTCCACCCCTTACCATCCGCAAGCAAATGGATAGGTGGAAGTCACTAACAGAGCTTTGGAAGGAATTTTGACCAAGGTAGTGAGCAGCAACAGAAAATATTGGGCAGATCGATTGGTTGAGGCCACCTGGGCCTATAACACCACATGGAAGACCACCATAGGGTTCACACCCTATGAGCTGGTCTATGGAAAGAAGGCTTTGTTGTCAATAGAATTTGAATACAATACACTAAGGAAGGCAGCTTAGCTAGACCTAGATCTCAACCATGCACAAAAGGAAAGGTTTCTCTAGCTAAATGGATTGGATGAAAAAATATTGCAGGCCCTTCTCCACACAGAGGTAGTCCAGCTTCAAAGGAAAATATGGCATGAAAAACACCTCAAAGAGAAGCAATTCCAAGAAGGAGATTGGGCGTTGTTGTATGACTCAAGGTATAAATATTTCAAGGGCAAATTAAGGAAAAGATGGCTAGGATCGTACACAGTAGAAAAGTGCAATGACAATGGTTCATCTCTGATCAGGACCATCGATGAAGAAGCCATCCCCATGCTTGTCAATGGGAATAGGTTGAAAATCTACAAGAAGCCCCTCTCCAAGCAAGAATTCATTGAAAATATGAGTAAAACAGTGTTGGTAGTGGAGCAAGTCTCTGCCTCCACTCCACCCACTCACTAAAAAAAGAAAAAAAAATAGAAAAAACAAAAAAAAAACAAAAATATGAGGAGAATAAAGATCCCTGGGTGAAAACATCCCCTTGGAGGTGCCCAGGGCAGGCAGGCGGGGTGAAAACCAACTGGAGGCACCCTAACTATCTCTTAAAAAAAAACAAAAGAAGAAAAATTAACTTCTTCTTGAGTGCATTGTAGGTTGCAGGAGGACCAAAGAAGGAAAGGGGGACATCACACAAGCCTATTACATCTCTTCTAAGACCCTCTTCCATTGTTTCTATCCTTTTCCATCCCCTGGTATTTCTTTTTCTGAAATCTATGCATCCTACAGGAGGCACTGTGTGTTCTACAGGAAGCTCGTGTAGAAATCACAGAGAGCTCGAAGTCAAGTCAAAGAAGGGTGATCCAGGTGGATATTGGTGGCCACCTACCAAGTCCACCTGGACCCCCACCATTGTTTCTCTGAGCATTTTCAGTTTCCTTAATTGTAGCACAACTTACTATTTTTAGCAGTTTTTCGGGTCCTGAACTTTCGGAGCTGTTTTTAGGCCCTAAACGACGTTTTTTGGGAAATCTGGGGTAACATGGGTCCATGGACCCATGTTGCCTCCCAAAGTGCTAGTTCTCGGATAGATCTTTCTAACGAGCTATTGTACGCGTCAAACGGAGATCGTATGCCAAAGTTATGACCTCGGGAAGTTGGTGTACCAATTTACCCAAACGGGGCCCACAGTTTGGCATTTCATCTTCTAGGGTTAGGTTTTGGAATGTTAAGGGTTTTCCATTGTTTCTCAACAATAAATAGGCCTTCGAGCCTCATTGTAACACAGTTCAGAGGCATGTAGCCACCACATCTCTTCTCAGAGATAGCTACCATCGCCCTAGCTAGTTTATTTCCATTACTGTTGTAAGCATATTTCAGCGTTTTACATTAATGAAATGAAGTATTATTTCCACTGCATATCTATGTTTATGGTTATCTCTGTAATTTTTTGCGTTCCTGTTTAAGTCCGGATCAGTGGTATCAGAGCGGTCTGCTTTTTCTCTGTTTTCTTTGCATGTCCCCAACAAGGTCGGGATATAAGGAGTTAGGACTTGAACTGGTCGAACCTTTGCAAGACCAGCCTCGCAAATCCCGACAGCCTCCCATGGCGGATGAGAAGAAAGACGAGGGGGCAGGAGATCCTATCAAAATCTTGCTTGAAGAAGCCCTCAAGCGACAATGGAACGCGATGATGGACAGCTTTGCCCAGATCCTTCAGCGGCTACCTAGAAGCAATGCATCGGCTTCCAGCAGCTACTCTGGAAACGCCACGCCCTTTAAGGTACAAGTTAATTTTGAAATCCCCATATTCGAGGGTCAGATAGACGCAGATGCCGTAGATAAATGGTTAAATCTGCTAGAGGGTTATTTTTCTATTCATGAATTTTCGAGTCGGGAAAAGATTGTTTTCGCTCTTCTCAAAGCAGCCCCCCACGTGAAGGACTGGTGGGAAACCTACTGCGAGCAGAAGGATGAAAGTACTGGCTCACTATTTTCAGCCGCACCCACCTGGAATTCATTCCGGGATGCCATCAGGGAGCAGTACTACCCTGTCGGAAGCTATGAGGATGAATACATAAAGTGGACCATGCTGCGGCAGGGAAGGGACCAAGACGTGCCGGAGTTCACCAATATTTTCCATACCCTTCGCACAAAGTTGGGTATCAAGGATTCGGAGCAGCATTTGATACTCAAATACTACGGCTGCCTGCACAAGTACATCCAGGAAGAAATACAGTTCCTGAACATCTCCTCGCTCGGCACAGCATACTGATATGCCGTCAAGGTCGAGCAGAAGTTTAAAAAAAAGAAGCGAGACTTTGGATCTGCGAATCCAAAGCAGGGGAAAGGTGCCCCTAAACCACAGAACAAAGGACAAAGCCAAGGCAGGGCAACCCAAGACAACCCGCAGAAGCTGCAAGCAAAGGACAGTGCCGCGAAGCCGAAAAGGGACACGGGAAAATGGTGTGAGTTCCATAAGAGCTCCACTCACAACACAAGTGACTGTCGGGCCAAGCAGTCATTGGTGGCTGAGCTAAAGGTTTCAGAATCAGATGCATGTTCCGACTCTGAGTCAGAACCCGACAAGGGGATTGACAAAGGGAAGTAGATCATTGATGCGGATCCTAATGCCACTGTTGCTACCGCCAAGATCCAGAAAAATGAACCCGAAGATCCAGAGGAGGAGGAGTGTCTCTTCCACCCCCAGATGTGGGTAAAGGGCTCCCCGATACAGTTCATTGTTGATAGTGGGAGCCAAAAGAACCTCATTTCGGCAGAGGTCATGAAGCGGTTGGGCTTACCGACCACAGCACATCCACAACCGTACACCATCGGGTGGCTTCACCAAGGACGAGATCTTCGCGTGAGCCAGTAGTGTCGCCTTCCATACAACATCAAGCCCTTCACGGATGAGGTATTGTGTGACATTGCTCCCCTTGAAGTTTGTGATGTATTATTAGGACAGCCATACTTGTGGAAGCGACATGTTGTGTATGAATCAAGGCCCCGTGCTGTTATTATTACATTGGGAAATAAGTTGTACAGGATACCAGAGGTAGCACCACCTACCTCCATCTCTTTGATTACTGCAAAACAATGCAGTAAGCTCATTTCCAAAACTAGGAAATTTATCTTTCCTGATGATACGCCCTCAATGAAAGAAGAAGACGGTGGCCGCGGCCTCCAGACAGGGCCCCTCCACACGACAACTACAGATGGACAAGGTCATGGAGGAGTACGAGGACATATTCACCTCCCTCGCAGGGGTTCCTCTGCACTGTCAGGTCAAGCACTCCATCGATCTGACCCCAAGTGCGCCGCTACCCAATGTACCAATTTATCGACGCTCTGTTCTGGAGAACGATGAAATCAAGAGGCAGATTTAGGAGCTCCTACAGAAAGGTCACATCCGTCCGAGTTCATCACCTTGTGGGAGCCCGATCGTGTTGGTATAGAAGAAGGATGGGACGTGGAGACTCTATATTGACTATCGGGCGCTGAACAAGATCACTGTCCGTAATAGGTACCCAATCCTACGAATTAATGACCTCCTAGACCAACTAAAGGGGGAAAAATATTTCAGCAAGATCGATCTGAAGTCGAGATATCACCAGGTACCAATCGAACCCTCTGATGTGTGGAAGACTGCCTTCAAATCCAAGGAGGGCCTTTTCAAATGGTTGATTATGCCTTTCGGATTGACGAATGCTCCTGCAACCTTCATTAGGCTAATGGATGACATCTTGCGGCCATTCACCAACTCATTTGTAGTAGTATACTTGGATGACATTCTGATCTTCAGCCAGAGTTGGGAAGAGCACCTCCACCACATCCGACAGGTTCTCCAAACACTGCGGCAACACAAGCTATGTGCCAATTTGGAGAAATGCACTTTTGGCATGACCTAGGTTCCGTATCTGGGATACATCATTGATGAACAGGGGGTGCATGTGGATCCAGCCAAGATCCAAGTCATTCGGGATTGGCCATCTCCAACCACTCTAATAGAGCTCCGCAGCTTTCTAGGTCTTGCCAACTTCTACCGCAGGTTCGTGTTGGGGTTTTCTCATATTACTTGGCCCTTGAGTCAAGTCACCAAGGGAGGGGCGAAAGCAAAATTCTTTTGGTCTGAATCTCAACAGAAGGCATTCATAGAGTTGAAGGATCGCCTCTGCACGGCACCAGTGCTCGCGTTACCAGATTTACAACAACCATTTGAGGTCGAGACAGATGCCTCTGATTATGCTATTGGGGCAGTCCTTACTCAACATGGACATCCAGTGGCATATCACAGTGAAACACTTTCAGACACAGTCTGAAAGTACCCCACTTATGATAAAGAGATGTATTCCATTATGCAGACCTGCCGACAATGGAAGCATTACATTTTGGGGAAGGAAACAGTCATCCACACAGACCACCGACCCCTGTAGTTCATACAGACCCAAGGGAAATTGCAGAATGATCGCCATCAGAAGTGGTCTACATACCTGCAACAGTTCCACTTGAATATCAAGTATAAGAAGGGCAGCACCAATAATGTTGCAGATTGCCTCAGTCGACCACCGATCATGGCGTTAACCACCGTGCTCAACTCTTGTGGGCACGAGACTTCTGATTGGCCACTTCTCTACAAAAGCGACCCAGAATTCGGCCACACATACCAGACACTCTTGGAGGGTCGGCATGTTCCAGATTTTCACCTCTAGGATGCCCTGTTATGCCACCTGGGTCACCTTTGTGTTCCTTCAAGTGAGCATGCCAAGATGATTTGGGAAGCACACTACAGTTGGGCTGCTGGGAATTTCGGGGTCGAGAAAATAGTGGCAGTACTGCAAAATTATTTCTATTGGCCGAATCTTCGACAGGATGTTGGGAAGTACATCAGATCGTGTACTGCCTGTGCCATTGCCAAACCGACCATCAAGAAGCACGGCCTCTATACCCCGTTGCCTACCCCTAGTCAACCTTGGGAATCCATCTCCATGGATTACATGTCAGGCCTTCCTTCCACTAAGCATGGAAATGACTGTGTTTTTGTGGTCGTCGACAGGTTCTCGAAGATGGCCATTATGGCGGCCTGCAAGAAGAATATCACAGCAGAAGCCATTGCTAAACTCTTCTTTGAACGAGTGTGGGTGCACTTTGGGATCCCACAGTCTATCATCTCAGATCGGGATAGTCGGGTCCTCAGCACATTTTGGTCCAGTCTCTGGTCAATGCTGGACACCAAACTCACGAAGTCTAGAGCCTTCCATCCTCAAACTGATGGCCAGACAGAGGTTGTCAATAGGATGATTGTGCACATTCTGCGCATGTATAACTCAAAGCATCCGCGCACATGGGATGAGAGCCTCCCCTATGTTCAGCACAGCTACAACCGAGCTCTTCACAGCTCCACTGGCCATAGTCCTTTTCAGGTGGGTTTGGGATTCCAACCACTATGCCCCATTGATGTGGCCATGCCACTTGCCGCTACTCACCTGCATTCGGCTCATGTCCAGTCCGAAACAGATAAGGCCACTAGCTTCATTGAGCACATCCAACATATTCGCCAGCAGGTCCATGACATTCTGGAGAAATCAAATGCCAAGTACAAGCAGCGACATGATCAACATCGGGTTCCACATAAGTTTTAGGTGGGCGACAAAGTCTGGTTGCATTTGCAAAAGGAACGCCTTACTGGAGCCTATCGGAAACTGAGACCACTCCAATATGGTCCTTACACCATTACTAAGGCTATGGGAGACAATGCATTTGAGCTTAGCATTCCCCCATTGCTTGGCCTACACCCAGTGTTCAATGTGGATCGCCTTCGGCCATACTTTCCACCATTGCTAGACACATCTGACATTGCAGAACAGCTCACACCCACAGAATTAAATCCAGATTGCATGGAACAAGCTGCAACTGATCGGATCATGGACACACAGATCAAGAACACTCGCCAACAGAATATCCAACTGTATCGAGTTGTCAAAGCAGGCCAACTCCTTCAGCAGGGCAAGTGGCTCACCAGGGAACAAGTTCAGCAAAAGTTTCCTCATCTCATGGAGGAACTAAATGCAAGGGGGACCATTGCTTCCTAAGGGGGGAGGAATGATCTAGGTGGATATTGGTGGCCACCTGCCAAGTCCACCTAGACCCCCACCATTGTTTCTCTCAACATTTTCAGTTTCCTTAATTGTAGCACAACTTACTATTTTTAGCAGTTTTTCGGGTCCTGAACTTCCGGAGCCGTTTTGAGGCCCTAAACGACGTTTTTTGGGAAATCTGGGGCAACATGTGTCTATAGACCAATGTTGCCTCCCAAAGTGGTAGTTCTAAAATAGATCTTTCTAACGAGCTATTGTACGCGTCAAACGGAGATCGTATGCCAAAGTTACGACCTCGGGAAGTTGGTGTACCAATTTACCCAAACGGGGCCCACAGTTTGGCGTTTCATCTTCTAGGGTTAGGTTTTGGAATGTTAAGGGTTTTCCATTGTTTCTCAACAATAAATAGGCCTTCGAGCCTCATTGTAACACAGTTCAAAGGCATGTAGCCACCACATCTCTTCTTAGAGATAGCTACCATTGCCCTAGCTAGTTTATTTCCATTACTGTTGTAAGCATATTTCAGTATTTTACATTAATGAAATGAAGTATTATTTCCACTGCATATATGTGTTTATGGTTATCTCTGTAATTAGTTGCGTTCCTGTTTAAGTCCAGATCAAAGGGATTGAAAAGCTGGATACTTTCATAGAAGGCCTGTGGGCCATCCTACAACCATCTGTCATCATAACCCTCCATTCCATACCTGCACCACCACATTCCTAATTGTTTCTTTCCTCCCTGCAAATAAAACATAGAAATCCTGTTTTTTGAAAAAAATGGAAATAAAAGAAACAAAACCCCTACCACTTACCTGCAGCCTACCAACTGCTTCTCCATGACCATCAGAATCTTCAATAGACTCCTCCCAAGTCCTTGCATAAGCCCCAGCTAAAAGTTCTAAAGGGAGAAGCAGCTACAGGAACTCCTGTAGGATTCATGTAGTAGTTGATCCCCTTAAAAATAAAGCTCCAGAAGCAGAAGCAATGCAGCCACAGGTATGTAAAACATGCAAGAAGCCAGATCCTTCTTGAAGACCACCTATACTAGGCAACTGAGCTACCCATCCAGAAGCCACAAGAATATAGCAGTATATATACATGGATATAGCACCAAAGTCCAAACATGCAGCAGCAGCATACCCTCTTAGCACTTTAACGCCCACATTTCGACTTACAGGTAAGTGTCTAAACTCGTTCCTCTATTGCATCTATATGATCCAAAACTGCATGAACAAATGGGATGGTTGAGATTAAACTAGATCGATGGCCATCTAACTAGCCACCCTCGTCCAGTTCAACAACACTCAACCAGAGTTCACCCTGCATGTGTGTCTAGTCAAATCATAAAAATATTAAAACAGGGAGTGGCAGATATTTTGAACTCCAATGCGAATGATGGGAATGATTGCGGGCAGGTGGCATAAAGTTTCATGGTGACACTGTAGTGGGGACCAACGGTCCGGATGAGGGTAACGTACCCTTCTTGCCACCTCATCTCATCACCGCAAACCTCTCCCGTAAGCTTAAGTACGCTCTCTTGACTGCACTCACCACCTTTGTTTTCATCTGTACATTCATGCTCTCAATTGCAACAAGCTACCTACCACCTACAGAGCCTCAAAATAGTCGCTCTCTGTCATTTTCAGAACCCTTCTGCCTATCGGACTCTATAGGAACATTATCGGGATCTACAAGAATAGAAATAGATCCTACAGGAGCCTTTTCTACAGGAGGGCCAGTGAGCAGTCTCAAAGCGAAAAATCGGAGTTTTATCGAAAATTCGAGCTCGAAGAGGTAGGCTGTGGTAAACCCACTCTGCATATTTGTATATACAGGGGGTGATGTGATTTCAAGCAAAGGATTGAGTGAAAAGCAAGGAGAATTGAAAATAAAAGTCTGCCTATTTCTTTAAAAAAAAAAACACAGTCTTTTTAGCTGCTCTCTGCGCTGAAGTGTTGTCTCTTTCTCCACCATGGTATTCTCATATACGAAGGAGTGATGCAATTTTAGAAAAATTAAGCCTGTAAAGAAGGAAATTGCATTGAAAAGTCTGTCTATTTCTTAAGAAAAAACACAATTTTTTCTGCTCTCTGTTTCTAAGATATTGTCTCCTTCACCACCTTCATACTCACATATACAAAGAAGTAATGCAAGTTTAGAAAAAATTGAGCCTGGAAGGAAGGAAAATTGCATTAAAAACTCTCGTTGTTTCTTGAAAGAAAATCTCAATTTTTTCTCTATTTTCGGGTTTGAAATTTGTTGTCTCCCTCTTCACTTGAGATATTCCAGAAGACTCTAAACATCATGACAGGGGGATTTATGAGGAAGGAACCTCTAAACTCAACCAGGCTACAAGAACACCCAGAGGTGGTAGCCCTTTTTACTAGAGCAAATTGGATGCCCTTCTTTGAAAAGCTTCATGGGTATGATGAAGAAGTAATAGAGGAATTTACCTTGTCTTTGACACCCCACTCAAAAACTCATGCCACTGTCAGTTTGAGGGGTCTCCCTATAGAAATCACCCTAGAATTCATCAGTAGGAATACCAGTCTCCCACTTGGATTACCCTAGAGCAAGGAAGAAAAACCTCTGGGTCAAGATGCCAAGAAAACCTTTTTCCAGCCTAATGAACATCCTGTGGAGGACAAGAATGGCATCAGGAGAACAAGTATACATTACCCTTAGGATGAGATCAGTTATCAAATTATGAAATACATCTCCTGTGAAGGAAGATACAACATAGTTTACGTGTACCATTTTAGACTGTTGCATGAGTTAAGATATGGCATGGACCTTCCTGCATCCCGAAAACTCAATATTCCCTATTTTCTCCTCCAATCCTTAATAGAATCTAGCACCAAATTGAAGGCAGGAGTTCCAGACCAATTGGCTCACCATGGGCTAATTAAATTGCTGGTGGAAGATGCCCTCCACACTTTCACAATTCCCATAGCCTAGGAGATTTTTAGAAATATGACAAGGGAAGATGATGTGAAAGCCCTCACATATGACCTCAATCCATCTAAAAGTGAGGGAGAGGAACAAAAAGGAGAAGAGGAAGAGAAAATACAAATAGAGGAAGAAAAGCATGAAACAAAGAAGGATAAGACCACAATAGAGAAGAAGAAGGAACCTAAGACAAAAGGAAAGAGGACTAAAACAAAAAGGAAAAAGACTAAATCAGTGAAGACAGAGACTACAACAGAAGGGGTAGAAACTAAACAAGAAGAGGAGGAAATTAAAATAGGGAGAGAAGAAACAAAACCTGCAGAGGCAGAAAAGGAAAAATAAGAAGAAACAAAAGCACCAAAGGTAGAAGTGTCTCCTAAAACACTGGAAAGGGAGGCAGCAACTGTTCTTGCAGAACTCAGCACTCCAGTCAAGCCCAAGGGAAAAAGGAAACGGCAACCATCTGGTGGGCTCCAATATTGTAGCAATAATGCTGCAACTCCTGGGACTCCCTTCTTTACTGTTATCAACCCGGTAGTTCGTAACAAACTTGGAAGCGGCGGTGTTGTATGCACAAGTATTAGCTCTTGCCGCAGCTGTCACTTGGTCAGCTGGCACAAGTCTGCTAGGGGCTTAAGCCAACTTCTATGAGCTCTAAGAAGAAGCTTTTTAATTGATGGATGAAAGCTAACTCGAAGGAAGCTAATCTATTTGCGAAAAGAGATTGAAAAACTGAAGGAAAACGCAAACCTTAGCAAACCCTAATTCTACTAGCTAGTCCTACTGATGCAAAGGAGAGAATGAAAACTACTGAAAGAGATGCCATTACTTCTATGAAGGTAAAATACATGTGTCTAGACTACCTCTGTCTGAAGAAAAAATCTTTTTGTATTTTTGCTTAAGTCGTCAGTTTCATCATGCATATGCTTTCACTGTTCTTTGACTGTGCAGGGGTGGATCAAGGAGGAGAAATGCTTGGAAGAGGTTGGGAAGGTTCAGAGAGGGTCTAACGAGTCCCTAACACCCTTCCAGAGAGTTTCACAAAGTTTGGCTATCAAGAAACCTCATTTGTAAGCTTCTACAGGAAGTTTGCAGGGGTTCTACAGGATGTTCAAGAATTTCTACAGGATGTTCAGAAAATTCTACAGGATGTTTAAAAATTGGATCTTGGAGGATGGGTGAGTGAGGGAAGATCCATGAATGGATATGGAGGTAGGATAGGGGTCTGAAGTGGCCCAGGGACTGGTCGATGGAGTGGTTAGAAGGTGTAGATGGCTAAATTGGCTTGAAGAAGGCTGAAACAATGATTGCACAAAAAGGTAGGGTTACGTGGGCAAGAGGACAGATGTGAGACGAGGAACCTAGCTAGGAGATGGAGTAGTTGGCTCTGATGAAGGTTAGGCGGATGAGGGAGTCGTAGAGATGCCCTGCACAATGTACCTTTAATCAAATCAACAACGTCTTACAAATAATCGAAGTCCTAGCTAATCTAATCTAACTGTCAATAAAACGAATGAACAACAACTTTATTTGGAAAGAAAACCATGTACATCAATCATGCAAAGAAACATTTCAGAGATCTGAACCCATAACTAACTTCTGCAAATGAAAACAGTACACTAAGGATTGCATGGTCAAGCAAACTAGTGCTTTTGTTGGGGCAGCACTGTTTCTTCAGTTCCAACCCCTGATCCAATAAGGATGAGGTGAAACAGAGAGTGTTGTTGACCCTTTTTTGGAGCTTCTTCCTGTTATTATCCTACCAATCCATGTTAAACATCTGAAGCAATTCTATTCATAAACATTGACCTATTTAACCAACACAACTAAATCTACCCAACAGAAATACGTTTCAAATGCATAAAAGGAGAACAACGATGCATAAAGGAAAGGTAACAGTACAAAAAGGAAGCCCTAGGCTCTCAGGTTGGGCCCAACCCTGAGAGCTATGGCTCCTATAGAAAACTCGGAGTTGATATCAAATCAGACTGCTTCTCATTATCAAAAAATAGTCATAAGTCAAGAGTTATGCCCAAAATGGCTACAAGAGAACAAAGTAGAGCTAACAACACTGTAGTGCAAAATATGCAATGGTTTCCAAAAAGTCCCTCACGAAGGTTGAGGCCTTAACATTTATACACCACGAGGGCCCTAGCTGGCCTCCTAAATCTATGGGACTTGGCTGCCCAAACTGTGAGTAGACAACTCCTTCCAAAATCTGCTTGGCTGCCTTCTAGATCCAGTTTTGGTGGCCTTTGGAGCTCGAAGTTGGGGGTGAAGATCCAGAGGAAGGCTATTTAATGCCATAGAAGACCCCCCTACGAATCCTCATCCCAAGCTTGGTTGTCTTCTAGCCCATGATTGCTCGGTTTTGCTCCAACATGTGTCAAAAAAACCTGAAAAGAGCACGTGTTAGCCACCTAGGAAGAGTGACTACCCTTATTCGTACAAATGACATAAACATACTGAAAAATAATGCATAAGCTATCAAAAATGAAGGATTGAACAAGGATAATTAGGCCAAATGAGCCCAACAAGTTACCAAATTTGGGGCTCATCATCACCCCCCTGCTAAAAGGGTTGCTCATCCTCTGAGAAACTACTCCAGCTCCTCATCTTTCATTGCTTTAATCGCCACCCTCACATCCCAGGCTTCTGAAGTAGTATCCTCCTCACTGTCATGGAATTCGGCCTTCCTTTCCACCTCTTCCCATTGCTTATGCTCTTCTTCTTCTGTGCTTCCTTCTAACAATCCCAAAAGCAAAGGTGGACTTAGCTTGAGGCCGATCCAGCTGGTCTGGAGGTTCTGCATAGACTTCTTGTAGAGAGGCACTTGTGCCAAGGCCTCCCTCATTCTAGTTGGAGTGTGATATTCCCTGATTTTTAGGCTGTGGGACAATGTGTTCCACCTACGGGTGCAAGCATGAACACAATTGTTCCCTAATAATCGCTCCATATCCTTGAAGTGTGCTATGGCCTGAGCCTGCCGATCCATGTACTCTACTAAATCCTGAGAGTTGGTTGCTAGGTGCTGGTGGGCTGATATCAATGCTGTGGGGTCCCTGGCTCTGCTCTAATCAGCAGTGGTTCATGTAGTTCTCGGTTCATGACATTTCTGACCTCTGCTGCTCTCTTTTCTTCGTGGTTTAACCATGAGGTCATTGCCATCAGTTGCATGTCCCCTACTGCTATGTTGGGGTCCCATGAAGTTACATTTGGAAGGGCCAAATTATGAAGGTAGAACTCTGATAGCTTGGCCTTGTCTTCTAGTGAATTGTTGTTACATAAATCCATGAACTGCTGGGGGTTTTGGATTTGGGAGATACCCCTCTGTGCCAATGTGTTAATTTGGAATTGCAGCCACTGATCCCTGAGGTATAGGCCATAGGATTTGGCCGGCTGCCTACATTGCAGAGCGTCCATTGCCCAACTAGCCATGCAGGCCAGTTGTGCCTCCTTTTCTTGTATTTGCTGTTTTAGAGATTGTATCTCTATGCCTGCCTGCAATTCCCTTTCCTGTAGTTGTCGGTTTAGTTCCTCAAGATCATCTTGCATTCCTTCTTTTTCTTGAGGTTCTGCTGTGGTGTCCTTGGCTGTTGTGTCCTCTTCTCTCCTCTGTCCCTGTAGTTGTAGCTGTTGTCTAAGAAGCTCATTCTCTTCTCTTAACTTGGCCTGTTGGAAGCTTTCCACATGCCGTACTCTTGCCAGCTCCTTTTGTGTTTCCTTGAGCCTTTCCTCTAGAGGCCCTATATCTGCTACCCCCTTGGATTTAGTGATCCTCATCCAAGTGTGGGTTCTTACTCTTTCTTCCTCTAGTGCTAGAAACAGTGGCACTGTGAATTTTTGAGGAATAATTTTGCCAGCCTTCAAGAAGTTATAATAAGAGCCCAGGCTAGGCTGGGGGTTTGGTTCCACGATGACCTCGGTCTTCTCCTCCTCTTGTGGTGACTTAGCGGCTCTTTCCTCCATCTGCTCAGTTTCCTTCAGCCTAGCCAAAGTTTCCTGTAGAACTGCCTCGGCATCTTGTAGAGAGGCTTCTGGGTTCAATTTCTCCATCCTTTCCCTCCATGAGGATTTTTTTGGGCTCCCCCGCTCATAAGTAATGGATGTCTTGGAGGGGGACCTATCCCTTGGTGTGGTAGGGGTATCCACAATTGTGATCGGCTCTTTTGATGGAGGCTGGGGTCTGCCAGTCTTAATTCTCACACTCCTTCTTGCTTTAAAATGCAGAGGAATCTCCCTCTTTCTTTTTTCCTTTGGCTTGGGGTTGGTACTTAGGGTGGCCGGCACAGCTGCTGCCTCCCTAGCTAATATTTCAGCTGATTTCTCCTTCTGCTGTCCTTTTTCCGGACTTCCTGTAGAAAGTCCTGTAGTGGCTGGTTTCTGGCTTCCTGTAGAAGCCGTTTTTAAACTTCCTGTAAAAATAGCTTTCTGGTTTCCTGTAGAATGGGATGGCACCATTTTAGCCTGCTTGGCTGAGGGTG
Organism: Pinus tabuliformis; assembly: GCA_031772625.1. Lineage (NCBI taxonomy): Eukaryota > Viridiplantae > Streptophyta > Pinopsida > Pinales > Pinaceae > Pinus > Pinus tabuliformis. The sequence continues at coordinate 81,882,711 of CM062819.1, read as the reverse complement.
CTTTTCCCTTTATCTTGGCTGAGGCTGCCTTAGGGATGCCCTCACTGGCTTAGACTTTCTCAGTCCTTTCTACCTGCTCTGTAGTCTCTTCTCCCTGGGTGTTGGTGTAATTTTACCACCCCCTGTCTTGGCAGTTTGGGCTTTTTCTTGCATTCCTCTCTGTTCTTTCTTTGGTGTTTTGCCCGGGGTTTCTTGTCTTTTAGTTTTCTTCCCTGCCTAAGTGTGCTCCTTCTCCTCGCTGCTGGAGGAAGTGAGCTCCTCGGCCAAAATTCGGATGTCATCATCTTTAGACATATTCCGAAAAATTTCCCAGGAGAGAGGGACAGTGTAAGTGTGTAGTGCATCTTCCACGAGGAACTTGATAAGCCCATGATGGGCTAGCTGGTCTGGTGTCCCCTCTCTCAGTTTGGTGGCACACTCAATCATGGATTGCAGAAGGAAGTAAGGAATGCTCAATTTTTGTTCGGAGGGTAGTTCCATTTGGTGCCTGAGTTCTGTGAGCAACCGGAAATGATAGCCATACATGATGCTAAATCGCCCCTCACACGTAATATACTTCATAATTTGTAGGCTGACTTCACTCCAGAACAGTTGTAGGCTAGTTCTTTGAACTCCATTCTTGTCCTCTGAAAATTGTTCCTCTGGCAAGAAGAACTCTTTTTTAGCTTTCTGACCCAATTTTCTCTCCTCCTTATCCCAGGGTACCCCCATCGGTAGATCAATTACTCTACTAATGAGCTGTGGGGTGAGTCTGAGGGTCAATCCTTTGAAGTTGAGAATGGCCAATGTCTTTGACTTCAGCTTCAAGGACCTTAGGAATTCTTCTGTAATTTCGTCATCGTGACCTTGAAGCTTGTCACAGAATGACATCCAGTGTGCACGGGAAAACAAGTCCACCACCTCAGGGGTTTCCCATAATTTCTTGGAGTCTGAAGGCTCTTTTCTAATGAACCCTCCCGGCATGGTAAAAAACCTGTTTTTGTTGTTCTGAACTTGCCTGCTCGTGTACAGAAGGAGAGCTTCGGGATTTTTCTACACAGAGCGCAGAGCTACGTCTCTGTTATGCACACAGTTCATATAAAATTCACAATTTTCCACCGGTGAGCTTTGACAGGGTCTCAAATTTTTCTACAGGAGGGATTTTAATTCAAAACCCTGGAGAAAATCTCGCATGCAGACTACGAAGACAATTTCATGCAGCGATAAGAAAACAACTTTTGCGTTCATAGACAAACTTTCTTCACGTTTTCCCTACCCTCTCAACACGTCGAATTCACCACCTTTTGAATTATTTTCATGGGAAAGTTATGTTCAGGCCTACCTCACTGAGAATTGCCACCCTCGACGTGAACAGTCCAAGCTTCTCCGTAATGTCGGGCTCCCTATAGCGCAGCTTCCTGTAGAAATCGTGCACGGCTTCTGGAGAACGTTACAGTGGTTCTGGACTTTCTGAGCAACAACAGGATGTTGGAACAGGCCGAGAACTCGGGCTACCAACTTGCAGAGGATTGAGGACACGTACTCGGCTGCAAAATGGTTGTAAGTAAATGACTGCAGTGCATCATAAGTGATTCAACCGACCGATTTTGAAATGCTGTGGAATTCATGGTGCAGGGGTGAGCTGTCCCAGTCGATCCGTTGGCCGACGTCACAGCCATCATTCCGTGTCATGTCCCTGACCGCCGAATTCTTCCCTCTACATTCACCGCCGCCATTCCTGTTACACTGTTGCTTCTCTCCGACTAGACGCTTCCCACGTGTCAATTGCCCATCTTTTCGACATAGCCAAGGCCATTCGGATCCGACGAGGCCGTCGGACTGGTTGTGGTGGCCAGTTGAATGGCTACCTGACTTGCTCAATCCGTTCATTCTCACAGTCATGCACATTTAGAGTATAGCTTATGTAATTTGACGAGATAAGGATAGGCACTTACCTGTGCGGCCATGGACATGGCTTTTTTCAGGCTTCAGGACGAGGAATGCTGGATCTGCTTGTTGTTGCTTCATGTACGGGTGCTGGAGCTCCTCTTCATTGGTTGCTGCTAGCTACGAGACCTTGAGACCCGATTTCCTGGTGGTGTATGTTGCATGCACCGGCTTCATGAGCTGCTGGTGTCTCCATGGTATGTGCTCCAGCCGGATCAGCTGCTACAGGATTCCTGTAGGACATCCTGTAGCTGTTTCTCCTCCTGGGGTGCATGCCGAGATCATTGAGTCGCGTTCACAGGTGCAGGGTCCTGAGATTGCCTTGACAGGTAAAGCGTGCGAGCCTCTGCATGCTTTATTTCCTCCTTAAAAACAAAATTTTTTTATCTGAGAAAACAAAGTTCTGGTATGACTGTGCAGGTATATTCGACCATATGGCAGCAAAGGTGGTGAAAGGAGGTGAAACAAGTGGAGGATGGAAGAAAAGAGTGGTTGCATGCCTCCTCAACTGGTTTCAAGCTTCAAATTCTTCTTCATAATCGGTCCTGGCCCGCCCAAAGGCTCTACAGGATGTTTCCTGTAGAAATACAGAACTTCCTGTAGAAAGTCCTGTAGCTTCCTGTAGAAGGCTAAACCATGACCAGATTGTGTCCAAACCTTGGAAAAAATGAGTGTTCATGGAGGGAGTGTATGTGAGGTTGCCTGGTAGCTTGGTAGGGACCCTTGTCCTTGAGTTGAGAGGCCTCCTTTTTGCATTGTGTTCCTGCAACCTGCAACAATTTCCAGAGATTGAACTTGTTTTTTTTTTTTCTGTTTCTTGTTTCTTCTTTTTCTTTTCCTTTTTTTTTGTTTTGTTTTGTTTTTTTTTTTTTAAAGAGACAATAGGGGCGCCTCAATGAGGTTTTCACCCCTACGATCTGCCTTGGGCACCTCAGAGAGGTTTTCACCCAAGGATCTTTTTATTCCAATTCTTTTTCAGAGAGACAGCAGGGGCGCCTCAATGAGGTTTTCACCCCTACCATCTGCCTTGGGCGCCTCAAAAAGGTTTTCACCCAAGGATCTTTTTTATTGCATTTTTATTTTCCTTTTTTTTATGTATAATGATGCTCAGGGTGTGCCCAAAACAGAGGCAGAACCCTTCTCTATGACCAGCACTGATTTTTCCACAGTTTTGATGAACTCTTGCCTTGAAAGAGGTTTCGTGTAGATCTTTAGTCGATGCCCATTGACGAGCATGGGGAGGGCTTCTTCATCAATGGTCCAGATGATGACAGAACCATTGTCATTACACTTCTCCACTACATATGGTCCTAACCATCTTGTCCTCAGCTTCCCCTTGAAATCCTTATGTCTGGAATCATACAGCAGTGCCCAATCTCCGAGCTGGAATTGTTTTTCATTGAGGTGTCGGTCATGCCATATCTTCCTTTGAAGCTGAACCACTTCTGAGTGGAGGAGGACCTACATTCGGTGTTCATCTAACCCATTCAGCTGCAATAACCTTTCTTGTTGAGCATGGCTAAGATCTAGGTCCAGCTGAGCTGCCATCCTCAATGTTTTGTACTCAAACTCGATTGACAGCAAAGCTCTCTTCCCATAGACCAGCTCATAAGGTGTGAAACTGGTTGTGGTCTTCCAAGTGGTGTTGTAGGCCCAAGTGGCCTCAACCAGGCGATCTGCCCAATCCTTTCTGCTACTGCTCACCACCTCAGTCAAAATCCCTTCTAATGCTCTATTGGTGACTTCCACCTGCCCATTTTCTTGAGGATGATATGGGGTGGAAGTCCGATGCTTGATCTTGTGATGAGCGAGCAAGTCTTCAATTACGTTGGAGGTGAACTGGCTTCCTTGATCGGTGACTAACTCTCTTGGGTAGCCAAATTTGTAGAAGATGTTTTCTCTTAAAAATTCCGCCACCTTTTCTTCTGTTGTTGCTTTGATTGCCTTGGTTTCTGCCCACTTTGTCAGATAGTCTGTGGACACAATGATGTAAGACCTTTGCCTTGAAGGAGGGTTAATAGGAACCACAAAATCCATACCCACCTTCTCAAATGGCTCAAGAGTCACTTGAGGTTGGAGAGGCATTTCGTCCCTTGGAGTCGGTTTCCCCATCCTTTGGCATCGGTCACATTGGTTGATATATCTTCTGACATCTTGATGAAGAGTGGGCCAATAGTAGCCTACTTGTAGAATTTTGAAGGCAGTCCTCTTGGCTGCAAAATGTCCTCCACACAACCCATCGTGACAGGTTAGGAGGATGTCAAAGACTTCCTCCTCCCTTACACAATGCCTTAAGATCTGATCGAGGCCAAGTTTGAACAGGTTGCCCCTGATCCAAGTGAATGAGGCACTCTTCCTCACGATTCTGATCTTCTCCTTTGAGGATAGATGCGGAGGGAATTGTGCTGAGACCAGGTAGTTTGTTATATCAGCAAACCAGGGAGAGAGTACTGAGATAGCAAACAGATGTTCATCCGGAATCTGGTCATCCACTGTTCCTTCTTCACCTGCAGGTAAATCCAATCTAGACAAGAAGTCAGCAACAACATTTTCTTTACCTGGTTTGTCAACGATAGTCAAATCAAACTGTTGCAACAAAAGTAACCATCTAATAATTCGAGCATTCACATCAGGTTTATTCATTAAATATCTAATTGTAGCATGATCAGTATGTACAAATGTTTGATAGCCAGTGATGTAGTGTCGGAACTTGTTCAGGGAATGGACCACGGCTAGGAACTCCTTCTCAGTTACAGTATAATTCAATTCTGCCTTGGATAAGTTTTTGCTAACAAAGTATATGGCATATGGAAGTTTTTCCTCGACTTGTCCTAAGGCTGCCCCTATAGCTTTGTTTGAGGCATCAATGTGGATGTGGAAAGGTAGGGCCTAATTTGGACTTCTTAAGATCGGGGCAGAGACCAACTTATCCTTTAATTCATTCAGAGCCCTCTGACAGTCGTCAGTCCATTTAAACTCAACAACTTTTGCTAAGAGGCCAAACAATGGCGAGGCTAGCTTACTGAAGTCTTTAATGAATCTTCTATAATATCCCGCTAAGCCTAAGAAACTCCGAACATCTCTTACCTTCTGAGGAGGTGGAACCTTTTTTATGAGAGCAATTTTGTTAGGATCCACCTGTAATCCTTGGCGAGAAATGGTATGACCTAACACAATCCCTTCAGTCATCAGGAATTCACATTTTTCAGGGCTGAGGGATAGGTTCATCTCGATGCATTTGCTTAAAACTTTTCCCAGATTAGTCAATGCTTCTTGGAAGTTGGACCCATAAGGAGTAAAGTCGTCCATATAGATTTCCACCGAATCATGAACCAACTCGGCAAAGATGCTCAAAACAGCTCTCTGGAAAGTGGCAAGGGCATTGCATAGCCCAAAGGGAAGGACTCGGTAGGCAAAGGTACCCCCTGAACAAGTGAAGGTGGTCTTATCCTAGTCCTCCGGGCTGATTTGGATCTGATTATACCCGCTGAACCCATCTAGGAAGGAGAAAAACTTCTTTCCTGCCAGTCCATCCAACACTTGATCTATAAAAGGAAAAGGGAAATGGTCTTTCTTGGTGGCTTTGTTAAGTTCTCGGTAATCTACACAGATTCTCCACTACCCGTTCTTCTTGGGCACAAGCAATAGAGGTGAAACCCACTCACTATCGGAGATAGGGTAGATGAATCCTGCATCCAATAATTCTTGCAACTCTTCTTTGACAATGTCTTTAAGGGCTGGATTCATTCTCCTCTGGGGCTGCCTGACTGGTTTACAATCATCTTTGATGTAGATGTGATGGGTACAAACCGAAGGATGGACTCCTTTCATCTCCTTATAGCTCCAAGCGAAAGCATCTAAGTGATTGTTTAGTAAGCTACACAGCTCCTTCTCCACAGAAGGAGATAGGGAGGAGCTGATCTTTAGAGTTCTTTCGAGACCAAACTCCAAATTCTTAACTCTGGGAGAGGTTGGATCAGTCACACAGAGGTCCACTAAGGTGTTGGCTTGGGTATCTTCCACCAATTCTTTTAAGGAGAGAGCACTGGGAGGTGGATTTTGAATCAACGTCTCAATCAATCATCCTCGGTTTGAGGACCTCCCCTAGTGGTTTCTATCGTGCACAAGGGTGCAGAGTAGACCTCATCCTCGTCTCCTTCTTCCAACCAAAGTGGTAAGTCATGCTCTAACAGAGGTTGGGCAGGAGGGTGTAGGACTAGCTGCTTGGACATAGGACCATTTTTTATGGTCATGTTTCCCACTCGATAGCTTATGTAAGTATCCACAGTGGCTAACCAAGGCCTTCCCAAAATGAGGGGGTATCCAGTAAGCTTTGCCTTGGGCTGAAGGACCAAGAAGTCCGTAGGATACTCCCAAGAGTCAACAGAGACCAAGACATCCTCCACAATCCCTTCGGGAGTCACGGTGGAGCGATCTGCCAACTGCAGGACTGTTGAGGTCTTCCTTAAGGAACTCTGAAGGTTGAGTTTAAGCATGGTGTCCCTGGTCATCACATTAATGGCAGCCCCTAGATCAATCAAGGTATGGGGGATAATGGTGCCATTGATGTGGACATCAACTACAGGACTCCAAGGATCCAAATACTTTGGACAAATTACTTGCCCCAACATAAGATCGGACAATTTTCCTATGACATTGATGGTTGAGGCATCTCTCTTTTGCCTGCCTGGGTGCTTGAAACACTTTTCCTTAACCAATTTGTTGTATATCGATACATCTTTGATGGCCTGGAGAAGTGGTATTTTCACACACAACTGTTTCAATTCCCCTAGAAGTTAAGTCTCCTCAAGGTTTGGTTGTGTGGTTACTGTTAGTCTCTCAGGAAAGGGTGGAATGGCTTTGGGTTCACTTTCCTATTTGTCTTCCTCATCCTCTGGGGGAGGAGGTTGGCGATCTAGAAGAGTCTTCCCAGATTGCAGGTTGATCTCCTGGATCTCCACAGCATAGGTACGACATGTTGTCTCCCTAGTATATACCTGCTGGGCCTGTCGGTTGTTGGGGTTCGGGTTCGGTTGAGCAGGCATTTGGGGTTGTCTTGGAGGAGTAGGAGGTAATGGTTGCGGTTGAGCCGGTGGTGGAGGCAAAATGGCGGGAGGAGTGTTGTACTGGGGCCTCCACCCCGGTTGAGGTGCATTCCACTGAGGCTGTGGCATGACATGTGAGTGAAACGAATGAGCAGTGGGTTGAGCATGGTGTTGAGGGGGATAAGACCACAGAGGAGGTGCAAACCAGGCAGGATGAGCAGGGGGACCCCATGAAGGCATGTGAGAAGACTAGTTGGGGTTATAATAAGCTTGGGATGTCCCTTGCATCCCCTGCTGGTAAGGTCTAAGTCCATGCGGCCTCCTTTGGTTGAGGAAGTAGAGAGGTTCAGTGGGTGCCTCAGTCCCTTGGTATATGGCTTTAAATCCTGGTAAGGTTGGGCATTGGTTTGTGGGGTGGTCCTCCTCACAAACGAAACATGCCTCTACTGATTGCAATGGACACTCGTTCTTCGGGTGCTTCCTCGTACACCTGGGACAGAAGATGGCCAAAGCCCTCTCAGCTTCCTCTTTCTTTTGCTGAATTCGGAAGGTATCAAGTTGCATGGCAATAGTCTGTCTCATATCACTCTTGAGGTCTTCCATCTGGTTAGCAAACTCATGCTTGGAGAAGGTGGTACTAGCTGAAAGTGGGTTACCCCTACCTCTTTTCTGGGCTGCCCTAGAGTGGTTTCTAAACACAATCTTTATGTCCTCATAAGGCAGTTGGTAGATGTCTCCCCCAGCTAGCATGTGAAGGGTATCTAGAAGGTCTTCAGGGACTCCTCGGAGCAGAACCAACTTTAGGGATTCAGGGTCAAGTGTGCACCTAGCCCGTTTATAGCTAAGTTGGAACCTTTCCTCGTAATCTTCTAAAGACTCATCGCTTCCCATGGTCATCTGAAAGATTTCTCCCTTGGTTTCCTTGGACCTACAGTAGTCCCAGTATTTGGTATTGAAAGCTTGCTTCATCTGAGCCTAAGTGGTGATACTGTTTCCACGTAACCCCATGAACCAGCGTAATGCTACATCCTTGAGGGTAGAGGGAAAGAGTTTCAATTTTTTCTCATCTTTTGTATAATCATAGGTTCGACAAAGGATAGCAAACTCAAATAGGAAGGTATCAGGGTCTTCAGTGGTCAATCCATGGAAATGAGGTAAGGTCGAGGGACTTATGTTCTTCATTTTCATGTCCCCATTAGTCTCTCGGATGGGGAAGGTACTTTCTATTCTCTCGTCATCGTTTCCACCATTTCTGTTGTCAGCCATGGTTTCAAGAGGAATGTTTTCTTGCTCTTCTTCTGTTATAGGATCTTCGTATATCTCAGGAGGCTCACCTATAGGTTCTTCTGGATCACTGCCACCAAAGAAGAGAGAAGGATGACTCAGTGAAGTGGTGGGGGTGTTGGGTAGGAATTTTCCAGTATTATCTCTGTTCCTACGAGGCATGAAAGGATTTTTGGTTGTTTTTGCTTTTTCTCTGCTTCTACTTGCAAAACTGAAACAGATGGGATTGCAACTAACTAGAATCTATCTTGCGGGAATGAAAATGCGGAATTGAAATGAAAGCAGGAAAGTACTAATCTACTCTTCTGAAATCAAATTGCGAGAAAGAGATACTAGACTACGCTTGCAAAATTGAAATTCTATTTTACGCTTGCAGAATTGAAATTCTATGTTACGCTTGCAGAATTGAAAGTCTAATCTATTAAAGCAAGAAGTGTCTACTTTACTTTTGCAAAAATGAAATTGCAGAATGGAAATGAAATAAACTATTTAGCAGAAGGCGAGAGCAGGAAAATAGAAGAAAAGCAGCAATCACAAATACTTTGACGCTTCCCCGGCAACGACGCCAAAAATATGGTGGGCTCCAGTATTGCAGCAATAATGCTGTAACTCCTGAGACTCCCTTATTTACTTTTATCGACCCGGTAGTTCGTAACAAACTTGGAAGCAACGGTGCTGTATGCACAAGTACTAGCTCTTGCCACAGCTGTCACTTGGTCAGCTGGCACAAGTCCGCTAGGGGCTTAAGCCAACTTCTATGAGCTCTTAGAAGAAGCTTTTTAATTTATGGATGAAAGCTAACTTGAAGGAAGCTAATCTATTTGTGAAAAGAGATTGAAAAACTGAAGGGAGATGCAAACCCTAGCAAACCCTAATTCTACCAGCTAGTCCTACTAATGCAAAGGAAAGAATGCAAACTACTGAAAGAGATGCCATTACTTCTATGAAGGTAAAATACATGTGTCTAGACTACCTCTATCTGAAGAAAACATCTTTTTGTATTTTTGCTTAAGTCGTCAGTTTCATCATGCATATGCTTTCACTGTTCTTTGACTGTGCAGGGGTGGATCAAGGAGGAGAAATGCTTGGAAGAGGTCGGGAAGGTTCAGAGAGGGTATAAGGAGTCCCTAACAACCTTCTAGAGAGTTTCACAAAGTTTGGCTATCAAGAAACCTCATTTGTAAGCTTCTACAGGAAGTCTACAGGGGTTCTACAGGATGTTCAGGAATTTCTGCAGGATGTTCAGAAATTTCTACAGGATCTTTAAAAATTGGATCTTGGAGGATGGGTGAGTGAGGGAAGATGCATGAATGGATATGGTGGTAGGATAGGGGTTTGAAGTGGCCCAAGGACTGGTGGATGGAGTGGTTAGAAGGTGTATATGGCTAAATTGGCTCGAAGAAGGATGAAACAATGATTGCACAAAAAGGTAGGGTTACGTGGGCAAGAGGACAGATGTGAGACGAGGAACCTAGCTAAGAGATGGAGAAGCTAGCTCTGATGAAGCTTAGGCAGATGAGAGAGTGGTAGAGATGCCCTGCACAATGTACCTTTAACCGAATCAACAACATCTTACAAATAATCAAAGTCCTAGCTAATCTAATCTAACTGTCAATAAAACGAATGAACAACAGCTTTATTTGGAAAGAAAACCATGTACATCAATCATGCAAAGAAACATTTCAGAGATCTGAACCCATAACTAACTTCTGCAAATGAAAACAGTACACTAAGGATTGCATGGTCAAGCAAACTAGTGTTTTTGTTGGGGCAGCACTGTTTCTTCAGTTCCAGCCCCTGATCCAATAAGGATGAGGCGAAACAGAGAGTGTTGTTGACCCTTTTTTGGAGCTTCTTCCTGTTATTATCCTACCAATCCATGTTAAACATCTGAAGCAATTCTATTCATAAACAGTGACCTATTTAACCAACACAACTAAATCTGCCCAACAGAAATACGTTTCAAATGCATAAAAGGAGAACAACGATGCATAAAGGAAAGGTAACAGTACAAAAAGGAAGCCCTAGGCTCTCAGGTTGGGCCCAAACCTGAGAGCTATGGCTCCTATAGAAAACTCAGAGTTGATATCAAATCAGACTGCTTCTCATTATCAAAAAATAGTCATAATTCAAGAGTTATGCCCAAAATGGCTACAAGAGAACAAAGTAGAGCTAATAGCACTGTAGTGCAAAATATGCAATGGTTTCCAAAAAGTCCCTCACGAAGGCTGAGGCCTTAACATTTATACACCACGAGGGCCCTAGCTTTCCTCCTAAATCTATGGGACTTGGCTACCCAAACTGTGAGTAGACAGCTCCTTCCAAAATCTGCTTGGCTGCCTTCTAGATCTGGTTTTGGTGGCCTTTGGAGCTCGGAGTTGGGGGTGAAGATCCCGAGGAAGGCTATTTAATGCCATAGACAACCCCCCTACGAATCCTCACCCCAAGCTTGGCTGTCTTCTAGCCCATGATTGCTCGGTTTTGATCCAACATGTGTCAAAAAAACCTAAAAAGAGCACGTGTTAACCACCTAGGAAGAGTGACTACCCTTATTCGTACAAATGACATAAACATACTGAAAAATAATGCATAAGCTATGAAAAATGAAGGATTGAACAAGGATAATTAGGCCAAATGAGCCCAACAAGTTACCAAATTTGGGGCTCATCACCATCCATGTACTTCAAGGCTCGAAAAAGCACCAGGATAAAGATGGGAAAGCCTCAGCCACCCTCAAAAGAGCCTATCATCATTGAAGATTCCCCTGTTGCCGAAAAGGAGGAATCTCCATCCAAAACCCCCATTACTTATGAAAGGGGAATCCCTAGAGCTTCTACTTGGAGAGAAAGGATCAAACTTCTGGACTCTAAAACATTCCTACAGGAGGCGCAGACCGCTCTACAGGAGACATTGACAAAGCTTCAAGGGACTGAAAATCTTAAGAAAAAGGTAGAAGAACAGACCAAGGAAAATGATAAGGTAAAAGAGATACCAGAGCCTGAACCTCAGCCTAGTTTAGGTTCTTATTACAACCTTCTAGAAGGAGGAAAAATCATCCCATAGAATTTTTCAGTCCCTCTTTTCGTTGAGTTGGAAAAATAAAGAGTAAGGAGCCACAGATGGATGTAAATTGCAAAGTCCAAAGGGGTGGAAGACATTGGCCACATGGAGGGCAAGCTTAGAGAGATGGGCAGAGAGCTGGCCACTATAAAACATGCAGAAGCAATCAAAAGATCCCACTTGGAAGCAGAGAATTAAAGGTTAAGAAAACAACTGCAAGAAAGGGGAACCCCGGTAGAAACTGACATGTTAAGAAACCAGTTACAAGAAAGGGAAATCCCGATAGGAACTGAAGTGTTAAGAAACCAACTGCAAGAAAAAGAAACCCAGGCAGGAACTGAGGTATTAATATTAAGAAGACAACTACAGGGAAGAGAAGACCAATTAGCCTGCATGGCTAGCTGGGCTATGGAGGCACTATAGTGCAGGTAGCCAGCCAAATCATATGCAGTATACCTCAAAGATCAGTGGCTCCAGTTCCAAATCAAGACTCTAGCCCAGAGAGGTACCATACCTTTTCAGGATTATGGCCAATTCATGGATCTATGTGACCACAGTTTAGCTGAGGACAAACCAAATCTGGCAGAGTTTTATTTACACAACATGGCCCTTGCTTATATGAACCTATGGGACCTCAATGCTGTGTTAGGATACTTGCAGCTGATGGCCATGGCATCTTGGATGAACCACGAGGAGAAAAGGGCAACATAAATCAAGAGTTTAATGGAAAAAAAGCTAAATGAACCTTTAATGATCCAAGCTGAACCAGCAGACCCCATGGCTCTCATCAGTGCCCACCAACACCTTGCAGATAATCCTCAAAGTGTTCCCAAGTATATCAATGAGCAGGCCTAGGTGATTGCACATTTTGAGGACATGGAGATATTGTTTGGAGATGACTGCATTCATGTCTGCATGAGAAGGTGGAACACATTTCCACACAGCCTACAGATCAGGGAGTATCACTCCCCAAATAGGATGAGAGAAGCCTTGAGGAGAGTGCCACTGTATAAGCACTCTATGCAAAGTTTAAAGGCCAATTGGATTGGCCTCAAATTCAGTCCTCCACTACTGCTAGGACTACTGGAAGGTGTAAAAGAAGAAGAAGAATAGAAATAGTGGGAAGAGGTGGATAGAAAGGCAGGATTCCATGATAAAGAGGAGGATATCACATCAAAAGCATGCAATGTTAGGGAATCCATCAGAGCCATCAAGGATGAAGAGATAGACTAGTTTCTCAGAGGATGAGCAACCCATTCAGCGGGGGGGTGATGATGAGACCCAGAAATGGGTAATTATATGGGATCATTTGGCCTCCTAATTCAGCTTAATCCACCATTCTCACTAGTTGATTGCATGTTTTTTATTATATTTATGCTAATAGAGTGAATTGGGTTAGTCATTATGCCATGAAGTCTAATGTGTAATTTATGCAGATTTTTGGTCAATTTTAGACAAAGTCAAAGGATTAATGAGCATTTGGCAGCCAATATTCGATGAAAACAAGGGAGAGGATTTGTAGGAGGGTGTCCAAGGGGCAGCCGAGCAAGTCAAGAGTGTATCTCTCTAGTTTTGGGAAGCCGAGCCCCTTGATTTTAGGATGGCTTTTGGAGAAATCAATTTGTATAAATAGGGGGGCTTAGAGCCTCAGTTTTTTTAGCCCGTTATTAGTAGAATTTTTGCACTTTTGTGCAGCTCTTGTTCAACGCATTTTCAAGCTTTTTTTTGTGAATAGTTTATGTAATGTGACTTTTATTTTGATAATGGAGATGACATATTTTCTGAGCCAGCACTGATCTCTTTCAGAGGGCTGAAGCTCTTGGGTTAGGGCCCAACCCAAGTTGCCCAACACCTCTTTCTTTGTACTTATATGTTTTTCTTTAGTTCATGAATTAATTTCTATTAGATAGATTCATTTTACCTTGTTTAGAATAGGTTGCTTTTGATGGTTTGCAAAGTTGCTTTTTGTTTCAATTTCTGAAGTAGGTTAATACAGTGATAGGCTAAGATTCAAAAAGGCCAACAACAGGCCCTGATCTCCTTTCTCCCTTCCTAGGACCATGATTTGAGGTCAAGGTACCATTGCTGCCACCAAAAACACAGTTTTGCTTCTTCCATGAAAAGTGTGATGATTTGATTTGAAAAGTTAAAGTGTTGCTTCAGATTCATTTTGCCAAGATAATTTCCTGATTTTACAATAGATCTCTTTGCATGCTTTTCTGTTTAAAGGTTATTGTTTAGCATTTTCTATTTCTAGGTCAGAAGTTAGGTCACTTAGAGATATTTCTGTTTTCATGGTATAGCTATTCCTTTCTTTGCTCAGTTTCGGTAAGTAAATGTGCAGACCTCTTGCAGGACACCTCAGCTCCCCATACATCCATGAAGCAGCCAACATCATCTCACTACTCATAGATTTCACAAGTCATTCACAACATTTCACAAAGTCTGCCCTAATTTCTGCACTTTTTCCATAAGCTTCCCTCTTGCCATTTGAACAAATCCAACCATCATTTTCCCTCCTGATCCTCCTTGTTAAGCCCCAGACACCTCAACACATCCCTCTAGTCTTCAGCTACCGTTTCCCACCATTGTTCCACTCTTAAAACCTCTAAAAATATCTCTTGGAATCCTCCTGTAGATCCTCCTGTAGATCCCCTGAAGCCTCCTGTAGAATTTCCTGTGAGTGATTTTTCGAAGTTCGTGTTAACACCCAGGTTGTTCCCTTTGAATCCCAAGGGAATACGGCCGGGGTAACCACTAACCAATCTTTGGATTACAGCTTCTAGCCAAACTGTAATCAGAGAGGGCTCTCTCTTTAAGGTTTGTCTCTGTTTTGTGAAGATTTTAGGCTAGTTATGAATTCAGGGTTTGTTGTATGTTTTGGTTGAGGGATGTCTTCTGTAGCTAAGGTGGAAATCTTCAAATAGTTCTAGTCCATTGGGCAATGGAGTCTGTGGCTACAGGTTGTCTGAGGGATTGAGTTGAGTTGCTGAAACTGCAAGGCCATTTAAATACATCATGAAACAAAATTGAAATTTGTGATTATGAGGTGTGTTTAACCAGTGAAAAGCAATTAAGAATTTTCCACTAAGCTGGGGGTGTAAGAAAGAGATATATTGCACAGGAGCAAACTTGAATTCCTGAAACAACAATCACTGTGAAAGATATAGTTTGGAGGTGCAGCAACTAAGAATTACACCTTATGACTATAACTGAAGGGAAACATTTATAACATCATAGATTGAGTTCAGGGTATTCGGTGAATAAATCCTGGAACTATTCTTTTTCTTTGCCATTAACTATGAAACACAGAAACATGAATGAGCTATGAAAGGATAACAAAACACATAACGAAGAGTTTTTAAGGAGAACTTATTGTGCCATGAAGTACGCAGGAATCCTGTAACTTTCAGCAAAACACCAGAATGCCTCAGATAACACAGAGATTTGGAAATTCCATCAGCTTTTGTATTAATACTCTGAAAATTTACAGCATAAGAACTCTAGAAGAGAAATCAACAACAACCCCTGCAAACTTATGCGAGGGGGAATATATACAAACGGTGATACAAAATATCTGAAGCGTTGAGTCATCTGAGAAATAAATATGTTCACCAACTTGTACAGAACAACAGATAAGAAGTTATTACAGCTTTGAATACAACATAAATGCTCTTCAATTCTGTCAGAAGACTTTTTGACCTTTGGAGGCCACTGAGTCGGTTGAATGTTCTGTTATAAATGCTGGATGACGTGTCTTTGTGGCTCTGTCCTTCTGTATCTTTTCGGCCCTGTCACCTGTGACTGTCAGCGCTGCTTTAGTGGCCGAATAGTTTTGCTGAGTTGGCTCAGCCCATTCTTCTCCATGCATGCTGATTTTATCAAAATTTTCCTGTGCATGATAACTTATATATTTAAATGAAAAAACTTGAATACAGGCTCTGGTTTACAGTATTAACTGTATCATTTTGGTCCAGACCTCCTGTGTGGGCAATTGATGTCTCAGGATTGCCTCTAGAGTCTCATCTGCCTTTGTGTATTTGTATAAATTTGGAGGCACTTCAAACAAATGTTTGATCTCATCCATGATGAAAAATAGGTTCTCAACCCTTTTGTAGAGACTCTGCCCTGATGCTGGCCCTGATTCTTCTGAAGTACTGGGCCTTTCTGTAATCTGATTTGTAGCAAATGTGTTGACCCTTTTGGCATAATTTTCATGGGAAAGTAGTCTTCCTGCATTGTTCAGTAAGCTAGGAAGACCTCTGTTCTGTAATGCCACAAATTTGTCCATGAACTTATTAACCTATGTCTGCATATCCTGGCTTCTTCTTTCTAGTGTTTGCACCAGGCTTCTTAGTGTTAGGACTCTTTTTATTAGCAAAATGGTCTCAGTCCTATTGGAAATTCCCATTGTTGCCAGCTGAGCACTTGTTCTGTTATTAAGCACATTAATCATTCTGTTGGCAACCTCAGGCATATTGCCTAGAGATGCCCTTGCTCTTTGGATTTCTCTATGTGCTTTCCCTATGAGCTCTATTTGCTCATGAATGGTCTCAATGTATTGCCATTGATCAGTTATGGATTGGCCAATGTTGGCCCATAGGACTGTCTTGAGTTCAGCCACTACTTTATCAAGTGTGAGCTCCTTCTCCAGCTCCTTTATCTTTTCTTTGAGAGCCTTTATCTCTCTTCCTTTCTCAGCAACACTTTGTTTTGATTTATCATATCTTTCATTCAACTTGACCAAATTTTCCCTAGCCTCATTTGATTCTGCCATTTGGACTTCCAGGGCTTGGATTTCACTCCTTAGCTTCTTCATGTCCAGGCTTGGAGCCTGCTCTGTTGTTGGCACTGGTGCTGATGTAGATGGTGTTGTTTGTTCTGTCTTTTCAGGGGGAGGAGCGGTAGTTTGAGGAGGTTCCTCAAGGTTAATTATCTTTGGAGGAGGCTGAGATGTTTGTCCTCCTTCTTTTTGTTGTAATGTTACCTGCAGTGCAGCCTGTGCAGCCTCTGATTCTCCCAATTTCTCCTGTGTCTGGATCAGCTGTTTGTATAATGACACCAGCATAGCTGCTGCATCTTGGTCATGTCTCAGCTGGGCAACTTCTCCAGTTTGTGGGTGAATGGTTGCTGGGACTTTTACCATTTTCCTTAGTGCTGCCATATCTGCATCTCTCAACTTCAATAATGCTTGTACAGCCTTGATGTCCTTGGAATCATGCCCAAGTTCTATGATTATCTCCTCTAAGGCTTTGATTCTATTGTCCTTTTCTTGAGAGGATGCTCTCTCCAACTCAAGTTGGGCAGCTGTATTATTTAGGCTATTTTCTAGCCTGTAGTTCTCCAATGTCTTATCCACCAAGGAGGCATACACCATCTCACCCGTTTGCTTATGTAATTCGATTTTATCCATTGGGTGGATGTCCTTGGCAAGGACCTCAAGGTTGGTCCTTATGTAATCTGCAGCTGACTGCGGCTGCAACACTGCTGGCGTAAAATGGCTCATGATCATTTTGCCCTGCTGGACATCATATGCAGACATTAGTCTTTGCTGGTTAGTGGGAGCCATTTTCAACAAATGATTATATAGCTGTATTCTTATGGGCTCATTCCTCTTCTTTATATCAATGAATTGTTGCTTGATGCCCAGTTCACCTCCTCCTTGCTGGCTTGAGGAGCTGACTTCTCCTCCCACTGTCCTCTCTTGTTCCTGCTGGAAGGAACTTGCTGATGCTTCCATACTAGGTGGGCCCATGCCCAAAGATTGCCCTATTGGCATTTCTTCCTCAGAAAGGGGATTCATTCTGTGTCTTTTCTCCCCGTGAGTTGTTGATGTTGTGAGGGGAGTTTCTTTGTCCCTCTTTCTACTTATGTCTTCTTTTTGTGGGGTTTGGAGGACTGAGGCCCCTACTTTTGTCTCCTGCCTAGGAGGCAGAGTGTCCTGAGCTTGCTGCTCGGTGGATTTTGGGGCCTGTGATGTTTGCTCTTGTTGCACTGGCTATTCCTTTTCTTGCTGCCCCCCTTGTTGCTGTTGTACCTATTCATGAGGTGGCTGCTCTGGCTCCATCTCTTTCTCTTTGCCTTTGCTAGAGGTTTTATCAGTAGCTTTGGCTGCTTGCTGATGTGCTATGGAGGATGAGGCAGCTGCTCCCACTTGAGTGCCTGGAAGAGCAAATACCTGTGCACAAAGCTCTAAGTCAGCCATCTTTTGGAGATTTTTAACTGCTCTTTCATTTAATTCTTCTTGTGTGACAGCTTCCTCTAAGGTGCCTCTCCTCCACTTTATTTGATTTGCATATTTTTCTATATGAGGCAACCTTACGTGGTCATAACTGGCCAGCCTATACTTGACCCTTCTTAAAGTTATGAAGTGATTGGGGTCATAAGGTTTCCAAAGGAAACTGGTCTGTAGGCCAATGGATTCTAGCATTCTGTCTGCTTCTTGCCAACCTTCCTCCCTTTTGTTGTAAATGAAGTGGCCTAATTGGTTTCTCACTTTGAGCTGTGCTTTCTTGCCTTTGCCTGAAAAATGTAGCACATCAGCATTCCCAAACTGCCTGAAGTATTCAAGGGCAAACAATCTCATGGGCACATATTTGGGCAATCTGTATGGGGGCAACTCACACCCATATATTCTGATGACTGTGTGGTTTTGGTAATAGTACCAATCCCCAATGCTGTATGCTTTAGATAACTGAAGGACTCTCTGCATCTCATCAGTTAGTCTTGGAGGAGGTGAGCTCATAAGCAAAGACATGGCTGGGTGGATGAAGAGGTCTATAAACTCACAATAAGTGTATGGAGAACAAGATCTGTAGTGGAAGGCAGAGGACCAATAAACCACTGACCTTGGATTTCCTTGTGCATCCACTCTCTTCACAGCAAAGTGAAATTTCTCATGTTGATAATACGAAATTAAGTGGTAGATGTAGGAGGTGTATCTGAACACCCTTTCTCTTGCCAAGTTCATCAATTGCTCATGTATTTTGTCAGATATGTAGGTGGCATAGTCATAGCATATTGGAGACTTGCCAGGGGAAAACATGAGCATCATCACCAGCACAGTTTCATCAACAAACTCAATTGAATTATAGCCCAGAATGGGACTGATCATGTCCACAAGGTCCCTGCCCAATAGGTTGAGGTAAACATGAGAAATGGGAGGGTACTTCACAGTGTCAGAGTCAATGTACAATTGATTTAGTTTGGTGACCTGAGCATCTGTCAATTTAGCTCCTTGCTTTATCAGATCAGTCAGTGATAAAGGAACTAATTTCTTCTCAGTTTTGAAATGTAGCATCTCTCTGATGGCTTTAGGGGTGACATAGAAAACAACTGAGCCTGAAGGGTCAATCACAGCCCTCTGAGTGGCGTCGTAGCAGTCAGCACATAGGTGGATTAGGTCAGGAAACTGGTTGACCTGAGGGAGCTTGAAGATAGGGAGGAAAGAATCCCAAATGCCCAATACATCTGTTCCAGTCTCGTGTTTAATCTTCAATTCGTTTAACAAGTGGATGTGGTGTTTGCTGTGCATTAGCATTTCTTCTGATATTTGATAATCCAGGTCTGCTAATGGTTGCCATTCCAATTCTCTCTGAGGGGCATTTAATGGAGCAATATTCAAGGCTACAGGAGCTACTGGTGCATCCATGGTTACTTTAGAATTATGTTGGTATGAACTGGTGTTACTGTGCAGAGCAACACAAAGGAGTATTTCTTGGAAAGAGAGGTGATTTACTGAGGAACAGAGGATAAAATGGCAATGGCAGCAATTGAAATACTGCACAAAGCACTGATAGGGCAAATGCTTGGCCTTAAAAACTCTCTTTACGGTGAATTGGTGCAGCTTGGGTTCTTAGTTCACGAATGCGCGAACTAACTGTATGTTTTGTGAAAACTCGGGTAAACAAGGCTCTGCAGGCGAATTTCGACTTTACAACTGAAAATAGAGGCTGGCCACAGGGGATTTAGCGGTAAACACAGTGTTTTCTTACTCTTTAAGCTATTGTTGGAGAATGCAGGATAAAACTAGGCGCAGAGGGAATGACTGGGATAAATACCTGGTAAACTGTTGGCAATAGTCACAAATGCAGGTGGAATTGGCGCACCAACGGTCCTCGGGTCGAATTCAGCAGGTTGACGCTTGTTTGGTCGTAAAATACATGCAGAGGTGCAACAGTCGTTTTTGCAAAATTAATGAAAAACACGATTTTTCGGCCAAAATATGGATTTTTGGGTTATTTGGCGCTTTTTTTGGATGACGTCAGCATGACATCATCAGGTGGGGTCAAGGTCAGATGACATCAGCATGACGTCATCGAGTGACGTGGCGGCTTGAGAGTGGTCCACGGGGATGGTGAGGTGGCGGGCAGGTCAGAGCAGTGGCGGACAAGGGCGTTGACGCGGTGATGATGTAGCAGTGACGCGGCAAGGCGGGTTCACAGAAACCGGAGACGGTAAGCGGTATAATATCACACCACTCTCTATACGTAAGCGGAATTGTCAGAGGGCGCTCCGATACGATTTGGGAGTGACGCGTGGCAGAGGCCTGACGTCACCCTCTGACAGATTTCGGAAGGTAACTTACGGACGTCGGGCCCGGTCTGAAATGTATGAGAGCCGTCGGATGAAAGGGGCCAGATCCGACGGTCGATGGATAATTAAGGTGCCAGGTAAATATGGACGTGGGCGGGGATTAAAATAATATATTTGTTTGAAAAGCGCGCCCAGCGGGATTGTGGACTTTGGCGAATTTGTATGGCTTTTGAATGTATTTTATCAAAACGCGCATTGTGCCAATACTTTGGGTAAAATGGGAAAAGTGGGTTTTTATGTATATTTTGCAAATGAAGCGGGTTAGGGGTGAAAAATGGGGTTTTTTACAAGGTTCTTTAGCAAATGAAGGGGTTAATGGTTTAGATAACTTCTGAAGGGGGAAGAGGGGTAGGGTTTGGGTTCTTAAATTGACCAGATGTCAATTTAATCCCTGACTGTGAACATATGGCTATAATGCCAGGGGGGAAGGGATATTTATAGAATACTTGGGGTTTATACACCATAGTGTTTATAATAATAGGGAAAGGGTAACATAGGGGATTTAGATAATAAGAATTAGGGGTTAATATGAATGGAAGAGGTGAATGAGGAGTGATATCACTAAGTTTATATGAAAACAACTTAGCTTAGGGAGTAGATCAGAATGAGAAGAATTTTAGACAAGAAATGTGGCTTTTAAAGGAATAAGAACCAACATAAAACCTTAAATTCTTTCATGAACACAACTGATGAAGGGATGTTAGTAATGAATGTGAAAGGGGAGAAAAGGGAGTTATTCATGCTCCTTTGCTTTGCTGCAACATGATGGAGAAGAGGAGCTTCTCTATCCACTGATATTCCTTTATGCTAGACCAGCAAAATTCAGTTGAAATGAATGACATTTCTGCAACCCCATCTACCTACCCATCTACTTGTCTAGCATTTTTTGTTTCTTCATGGAGGGTGCACTTAGACTTGCAGACCCTTATGTGCCTTTTCTTTTCTTTTGGATTTTTCTTTTGACTTTCTATCTAAGGCTACCCTTATTGCTTCCAAGGTCCCAGATTAAGCAGTTGGGAACCTTAATTCTCTAGCTAACTACTGGTCTGACAAGATTAAACAGTTTGGACAGACTTCTTTCTCTATTCTACAACAGAAAATTGAAACATGGCATGATCCAGATTAGGCTGTTGGACCATCCATCCAAAATTGAGTCAACATCAAGCTTATGTACACACCTCGTCTTCTCATGGAAATATGGGATCTTTGAATCACCAAAGCAGAGCATATTTGGAACTTTTATTTGCCAATCATGAAATATGAAACCTATTGGTATAGGTAGCTAACAGTTCGATTGCAAGGGAAGTATTCAGAAGGTTACCAGAGGCTTCTTAGGACCCCTCCACACCTTCTTACACCTCTGCAAGAACCAAATTCACCTTCCTTCACCACCAAACCTCTGCCACAGTCACAAAGAGACAAAATCTCATGCGTAACAATTTCACATAAAACACATAAAAACAGAAAGATGTTCTTTTCTCATTTCCTTCTAAGAATAACTTAAATAGATGTGATTTACCTTCTTAGTAGTCAATGACATTCATTTCATTAGTTTCCATCTCTGTTTCTGCAAAAGTAGGGTTAGCTGGAAGAATTAGGGTTTGCTAGGGTTTGCGTTACACTTCAGTCTTCTTTCTATTTCTGCAAGTAGAATAGCCTCTTTAGAGTTAGCTCTCTTTCATCAAAACTAAAAGATTCTTCTAAGAATTCATAGAAGTTGTCTTAAGTTCCTAGTGATCTTGCGCCAGCTGACTAAGTGACACCCTACAGTAAGAGCTAGTACTTGTGCATACAACACCATCGCTTCCAAGTTTGTTACGAACTACTGGGTTGATAAAAGTAAAGTAGGAAGCCCCAGGAGTTGCAGCATTATTGCTACAATATTGGTGCTCACCAAACTCTACCAGGTCTCTGCATACATAGCTATAGAGCCTCTATCTATCTACCAACACCCTTGACTCAGATTTACAGACGCAAATAATATTGTCTTCACAAACACATAACACCAAGATCTAAGACAAAAACTTCTCAAAAAACTGACTTCTAGCCATAAAGCCTTGCTATATGTATACATTCCCATGGTCCGCGGACCATGGCCAAGCCGACTCTCTTCCTATTATTTTACATTATTCTTAGGTGGACAACCCTTTGACTTGACTCATTGCAATTCACGCTCCGCCATACTTTTTCCCAAAATTGTGGACTTTGTGTCCCAAAACCGTTATGCAGGGCCTTCGCTACCCAACAGTGGGACATGATGAGCATACTTGCAGGAGCTATGAATTGATGATGGATAGAATGCTGGCCTACAGAGTTTAGGCTGAAACGTGGCCCCTTGACCAAAATATAGGGATGGCGTGGACAGGATTTTATGGGTGTGGATGAGGCCGAGGTGGAGGAGGACTTGGTAGAGGTCGCGGACAGTCGATTTGCTATAATTGCAGAGGGACAGAATACTATGCCCGTGATTGCACTAATCTACCGCACCCGTCATGCAAGTATTGCACACTATTTTATCATGAAACAAAATACTTTCCTACGATGATAGCCAGGATACGAGAGAAAGGAGTGCTACCGCCTCCCCCAAATTAGAACCTGCAAATGATGAGATCTGAGCCACGCGAGGAAGATCTGAACATAAATATAGTGCTCTGAAGTGGAATCTCGACGGGATATGACAAGGGGAAATAGCTAGAAGACAACACCTGGGTTCACAAAGCCTCGGTGAAAGAGGCTAAGTTTGATTTGGAGTATGCTCAGGAAACCTTCATGGAATCTAAGAAGATATTCGCTGAGGCCTCCAATTTAGGAAGCAAAGATAAGCCTAAGCCAGAGATGGACCCCTCTATGCTCACAACATTCCTAGAAACCTGTATGAAGTTACTGCGCTATAGTAAGGCTGTGAAAGGGATATAGGAACTCATCAACAGATGTGCTGGGACCGTGCCAGGACAACTGCGTGTAGTCCGAAATATCAGAAAGCATAAAACAAGGACGGGGCATGAAATGAGACTCACCACGTAGATCAAAAAATATGAGATGGATCAAGTCACTTTGGATTTGGGATCAGATGCGAATGTTTTACTGAAAGATACATGGGAGCGAATGGGGATACATGCACTACAATGGTCTCCGATCCAGCTAAGAATGGAAAATCATCAGAAAATCATACCCATGGGGTGATTGTAGGGAGTAACCGTGGATATTGAGGGAGTGAGTGTGCTGGTAGATTTTTAAGTAATAGAGATTGTTGATGCCAACAATCCCTACCTTGTGCTCTTGGGAATTGACTGAGCTACTGATATGAATGGGGTAATTAATCTGAAGAAGCAAAAGATGATCTTTGAGAAGAAGTCACTACACATAATAATACCCTTGGATCATGCTGAACGATTGCGATATACGGAACCAGTCTGCGACTATGAGATGATGATGATCTGGACTGCATCTATAAGATAACAGCAATAGACCAAGACTGGGTGAATCCCACCACGAATGGTCAAATTAAATAGGAGCGCAAGAGTTCCTGCACTTCGGATTCTGACGAAGAAATAGAACACTGGCATATTTGGTTACACGAAGTAACTACGTTGAATTGCAATATGATAACCTGGTCGCTGCGCTGTGTGTCATCAGAAGAAAGGAATCTACCTACTTATGATGGTCTAAATGAGGTAGATAGCTTCTTGGATGCATTTGAAAAGGAGGTGCCAGAAAAGCAACGTTTCCAATCCTTGGACTCGGTACTGTGCACGACGCTCGCAAGATGGTGGGGTACGCACAAAGGAAGCTTTGATGATTGGCGTGAATGTAGGAGAATGATGTGAGCACGATTTGGGAAGCCTAAGATGTGAATGACAAACAAGTACGATGGGCAGGATGATCCGCACGTGCATCTGGCCAAGTAGACACATGCTATGGAGAAAAGCCCCTACCTAAGCAAATGCACATGTACTCCGCACTAAAGTACCTGGTCAATAAGCTTGTGTTGGGGGGGCGAATTTGCAAATGGATTTTATTGTTCCAAGAGTATGATTTTGAAGTTGTTTTAAATCCTGGACGATTGAACGCGAGACTTGACCACTTGTGGTGCATCGAGACAGGGGAGGAACCTACTAGTTTGTAGGCAGGATTACTTGACGCGCAGCTCTTTGTTGTGCGCATTGTGGATGGACATTTTGAGGATATAATACACTTTCTAACAACTAGAACTGCGTCGAAAGGATACTCTGTCCAGCAGAAGAAGCAATTAATGGTGCATGCGACATATTTCTCTGTCATTGTTGGGCATCTATACAAGATGGGGAATGATGAAATACTGCGAAGGTGTGTCCCTGAGTTTGAACAAAGCAGCATCCTTGCAGATGCTCATGGGGGTGCCGCGGGAGAACGTTATGGAGGATGAGCAACCACACATAATATTTTATGCACTAGGTTATGGTGGCCAACCCTTCATTAGGATTCAAAAGCATATTGTAAGGCGTGCAATGTATGTCAGTGGACAGGTAAGCCATTGTGGAGGGATGAAATTCCTTTGAATCCACAAATAACGTTGCAACCCTTCAAAAAGTGGGCAATAGATTTTGTAGGACCTATTCATCCCCAAGGAAAGAAAGGCGTGAGGTACATTATCACTGCGACGAAGTACTTGATTCGTTGGGCAAAAGCGCAACTGGTGAAGGATTGCACGAGCACAACTACTGTGAAGTTTCTATTTGAACATGTACTGACATGATTCGACTGTCCAAAGATCTTGATGAGTGATCGTGGTATGCACTTCCTGAATGAGACGATCAGTGCACTAACAAAAGAATTTCAGGTATATCACCAAAAGAGCACATCTTATCATCCACAGGCTAACGAGATAGTGGAGGCATTCAACAAAGTGCTTGAAAACACTCTGACCAAGGTATGCAATGCTCAATGAAGTGATTGGGACCTACACATACCTGCAGTTTTATGGGCTTATCGGATGACATGCAAGAAGATGACGGGACAGACACCTTTTAGGCTTGTCTATGGAGTGGAAGCCATAATTCCTATGGAATACATCGTGCCTAGTCTGCGCATAACGTCGCTCATAGGTATGACAAATCGCGGAACCCTAGAGGAGAGGCTGGCACAGTTGGATGAGCTGGAAGAAGAGAGATTTTTGGCTAGATTTCACCAGCAGGTCCAAAAACAGCGTGAAAATGCATGGCATGACCAACATATTAAGCTGTGCACCTTTAAGGTGAATGACTTGGTGCTGTTGTATGACGGTAAGTTTGATAAATTTCCTGGGAAACTCAGGATGCACTGGTTAGGGCCATATGTTATTAAGGAGATTACCAACAGTGGCGTGGTCCAGTTGGTTAAGTTAAATGGAGATCCCTTCCTAGGAAAAGTGAATGGCATTTGCTTGAAGCCATACACCAGCGATCCAGCGATTTGACTATATGCAAGTAGCATTGTCTTAGTGCTCCTGGCAGCTAAAAGGAGGCACAGGACTATAAAGTACACTTCCTGCGAGTTGCGCGATGTCAAGACTGCGCAAAGCAATGAAGTGTCACAGGGTCTACGATAGCGTGAAGACAGTGGCACTGGTGCATAGGTCTGCCAGAAAGTGACCGTTAAAGTCACTATTCACGATTTGATGGTTGGGTTGAGGCAAAATGGAGCAAGCGACAAGAATTTAAGGCAAATTTTATGGGTTATATTCTTGAAAACATGTCGCCAATCTAGCATTAATGGGCTGAATGTGGAGGAAATGGTCGAATTCAAATTCAAAAGGCCCTATAAATTACAAGTAGTTGTCCAATGAAAAACACTTGGCAATTTGAGAACTGAGTTGTTGTGTGCTCAAGTATACATGAACCGAGACTTATTCGAGACTTTGAAAGTGAGTTCATTGTTTGAGAAACTAACAAAAACACTGAAAGAGTTGTGGAATAGCACTATGTCAGAACTGGCAGAAGTCATGGACACAGGAATAGTGACAGCAAAGGAAGCCACACTGGAAATTGTGGAAGTAGAAGCCCCAGAGAGCGCCGGAGCGATAGTTGAGGTCCCTAAATCACCTAGAACACCAAGGAATAAGAAGGACAGGCAGGCTATGATCCCGTTGCGCGTCTCTCCCAAAAACCCACAGAGGACTAAACTCACCTTGCAGGAAAAGGGGAAGGCCATTTATCTAGAGGCTGTGGAGGAAGAATTTGAAGAAATCCTGGTGGATGAGGAGGATGTAGAGATGGAAGTTGAAACCCAAGTGGTGGACCCTATTAACCAGTTACCTAAATATGTTCCTTCATGAAAGGGCAAATCTAAAGTGCCAAAGGACATAGATGAAAGCAAGAGCTCTCTCCAAACTCTGTTGCTCCCTGATGATATTGTTTTTGAGGGACCACACTTGGGGCGGGTTCCTATGTTGAAGTTTGAATATTGGGAGCTCGTAGACCACGAGAAGTTCCCATATTTGGCAACTGAGATGCTGATGCAGCAGAGGATCGACGTGACTGCTGGAAAAATTCAATTAGAGCCACAGACATAGCTCAGAGGTGTAGAGAAGTTGGATTACTTAATCTGCTCTGGGTGTCGCATTACCATTGTGCCCCAGTGATTGTTTTTGTCATCAGGTAGCTGATCTGCTTGGTGCATGATGGGTGTTTATGGCTGGAGGAGCCCATCCCCATCACAGACCATTTGATTCACTGGATTACATGGCTGCCCTACTCAGGAGAGGATCTAGCCAACATTTTAGAGGGAAAAGGTGGCAAGTTGGCCCTCACGGAAGCGATGAAGAAGAAGTTCAAGCTGGAGAAGAAGAAGCGAGGGTATGCCATCTCCAGCATTAACAACCCTATAGTTAGGGTCGTGACACAGATATTAGCTAGGAAGGTGATGCGGAAGTGCTGCGCAGATGAGGTGCCCGCACCAGTGGTTGCACTAGCAGCCCAATGCGCAGAAGGAGTCCAGTTTAGTTATGCAAACTATCTATTTGGTGAGTTCCTTGCGAACTATCGCAAGGCACAGGATCAGGGAAAAATGTTTCACTACGCGTGGCTCCTGTTGTCAATCGTACTGGTGGCATGAGAGTTGCCCGAAGATAGCAAATTACCTTCGGTCGTGCTGGAACTTCCAGAGGCAGTGAAGTACGCTTCTTTGGGGGCAACCAAGGATGCGTAATGTATAAGAGAAAGTACGATCTTCTAGGTCCTAATGGAGATGAATATCTGGATGGGTATCAATCACAAGCTGCGGTTGTCGCCCACAATCTATGCCAGTCTACAGAGCTTTGTAGAGTTCAAAGCAGATTTCCACCATGTTTTTATCAGGGCACGGAAGGAACCTATGAAGACATGGCACAACTTACTGTACCTAGCTACTAATGATGTGATATTTGCAGTCCTTGAGTCTTGGCCGCCGGAGTGGCGTGCTCCAGCTATCTCCATGGTGGAAATGGATAATTCTGCCGCACAACGCAAGAAGGAAGAGACAAAGCTTCCAATGGCACAACTGGCAGAAAAGCGTAGGAAAGAGGAAGCAACGGCTAAGGCCCAGGCAGATCGTGACACTCCAAAGTTGGTGGAACAACAGAGAACATGAGAAGAGCACAAAGGATAGAAGTCACCTTTGCCCGAACTAGAGACAAACACAAAACAAGGTGGAACAGACCAGCAAACGATGTCCACCAAGCTCAAGTGTCCACGGCCACAAGAGCAGACAGTGCCACGAAATAAAGCAAAGGTATCGAAGACATCTTTCAACACAATCACCCTCAATGAGGGGGATTTACATGATATCGGAGAAATGATGAGGGATGTCACTGCGGAGGCCCTCCAACAATTTGAAGAACAACAACAGCTGGTAATGGGGGGTCTTCAAACAAAGTTGCAAGAGTTGCGGATTCGCACTCCACAAGCTAGCACAGTCCACCAGTCTTGTGATTGGCACTTCAGCTACCGAGGAGATTTTGCGCACAAGGGTGACCAACATGATAGTGCTACCAGATGGGGCACTTACTACAGAGAACTAGGTCGACAGACCCATGGAGAGTAGTTTGAAATGGGTAGGCTTGAACATGGCCGCACTCCCTCTGGATATGCTCGACTTCTTATAGGATGGAGTCACCTCCAAACTCAGGGCTAGGGAGAGTCACGCTCTATAGGTAATGAGCGAGCAGTGCATCAATATTGAGCACTTGGGCCTACAGTGCAATGATGCAGTGGACCAAAACAAATAGATAATGCAGGTTGTGGAGGAAGCCTGCTGGATGGTCCCGAAGTTGGACATTCAGGCAGAAGAACCAGTGGAGGCACGTGTCCGTAAGTTAGCCACAGGGGTGCACGACGCAAGAGCAGAGATGGCCAGGGTTCAGCTGGAGCTAAACCTTAAGGTCATAGTATTACAGTTGAGGGCTCAGCCATCAACTTCGGTGGAGGTCAGAGAACAGCGTACCACCACGATCACAATAGAAATAGCGGCGGTTGACAGTGTAGTGGCAAAATGTATGCAACCCTTTGAACAGTCATTTGAGGTTCTAGCCACCCTATAGGAGGACCCGAATGTAGAGCACCTAGAGACATCCATCAACCTCATATATGGATAACAGTGGGTTGAATTGTTGGATAACCATGCAATTATGGATTACATCCATCAACCTCATATATGTGCAGGTATGAATGTGCCTTGGGATACTTAACTCCAATTTAGTTCAACGGGAGTTGAAGTGATAGGTACCTTGTACTAGTTGTTTAGACTATTAATGCTATTTTATATTTTTATTTGTTGTGTATGTCAAAGCGTACCTGTAGGTAGTTGAGACAAATTTTTTGTACTCTTTTCATTAAAAAGACTATTTATGGATAATTGTTAGCCCAATCAACATATGGGCAGGTTTTGGACACAATTTAAAATATTTCAGCACTTAAATTATATGTTTTTGTTCAAATATTGTGGTATATGTGTCATGTTTTGATGGCTTAGTGGGACTAGTACTATGACAACTACTAGTCCTTGCACAACAATAGACATCTTTCCCCTAGTCATTGAAACATTAACATTGAATCATAAAGATTTTTACTTAAGTAACTCAATTTTGTGGACATAATTCATCCCTATGTTTATATAATTGATTTTATATTTTCATTTCTCTCACAAGATTTTAGTTTTCATAATGAAATTCTATGTTATATCAGAGAATAAATATTTTGAAACATAAATTTATTTTATGTAAATTTATTTTCTACTTATTAAATATATAGAGATAACAACGTTGAATAGTTATCACTTTTATAATATTTATGTTTATTTCCAAAAAAAATTAAACACAAATTTTCATATATTCAATTTTTATTATTATTTAACTTATATTTTTAAACATATAAATAGATTTAGTATTTGATTTTTTTTTTGATATTTTAATTGTGTAAATGATATAATTCAAATCTGCAATTGCAACAAATCTCTATCAAATTTCTAATAAAATTGAATAAAATTCCATAAAGTCATGTCTTGGTAGCTCTAGTGGTTAGAATCACAATTTGTTCTCCCATCTGGCAAAATTTCAATTCCAAGGGACAAATTTGACACCTTGTAAACTCAAGAAATAAATTCCCCACCAAATATAATCTTAAAAAATACCAAAAAAAAAACTAACAATTAATTGGACTAAGTTTTTTCTTACTCTTGGGAGGTCATGTGGAATGGTTAACTTCAAACTGCTCTACAACATTGCTAGTCTAAAAATTCCAATAAATAAGTTCCCATCCAAAATTTATTTGAAACTTTTGATCATTTTGCGCGTTATTTTGCAGATCCCTATTGTGACCCTAAGAAATGGGGGTCTGGGAGTCTTGGTATTAAGATTTTTGGTTGCTCACCTTATTTATATAATTAGCACTTGTATGTTATATGTACACACTCTAGAAAATAATAAAACACAATCTTCCTCTCAAAATCTAATTTCCAGAAAATCGAGAGTTGGAGTGCCTTGGAAGAGATACTACAAAGAATTTATTTTAGTCAGAAAAAATGAAACAAACCCTGCTAGATTCTGCGTGGAGGTATTTGGAAAGGAAATTGAATGACTACATTATAATGTGAAGTAAATCACATTTGTGAATGGAAATAGTGTGCCACCATGGTACAATGAACGTATTCAGCTAATTGTGGTTAAGTTATCGATATAGCATGTGTTTGTTCAGATTGTTTTTTCACAACTAAATCATTATCATATATTTCATAATGTAGTAGCCTATCTGTTCTACCTTTTGGAGTTTTTTTGCTTATATTTTTGGTAGAATTAGTCTGTAACGTAGTAGGGACTTATTAGAATCACAAGTTAGAGCTATGAATTTTCCACAATCTAAGTGCTTTCAGATGTTTTTAATAATACTAATTCAATATATATAGTCAAAAAACATTTTAAATAACAAAATATCACGTTGTAACAAAAAATAGTTTAGGAAAATTCCAGATGAAAAATCCAAAACTTAAGATAACAACTATTTAATTTCATGTTTCCTTTCTTTCCAGGAAATTGATGCGGTTGTAGGAGACATCACCATCACAATAAACTGATTCCAAAAAGTAGGGTTTACACCTAGGTTCAACGTTACTTAGCCAAACAAATCCCTACACTACTAAACCTAGGTTTAGCGTTACTTAGCCAAACAAATCCCTACACTACTGAACCTTTCAGCATCAGCTCGCAGAGTGTGGACTGAAGTCTCACCCGAACCCATATGGGGGGATGCTGAAACCAAGTTTCTTCACCCTTGAGATGGATGTGATGTCGGTTTATCCCAGATATACCTGCCTTTGTGCATGTTTCTTATCCCTATGCTCTATCCTTTAGTACCTTCGTGAAATGTTACAATCGGTTTCATGCATCCCTAATCAGGGGTTGAAGTCCTTTCGTGCTGCTAGGGCAATGAACTGCGATATCTCCCAAACTACGATAAGTATCTTACTTATCTTATTTAACAGATCTAGTTAGCTTCGTGTAAATAGATATTCTTACTTGCGTGCACTTAACAAATACAATTATACACATTCGTGCATCATATAAGCATTAGAAGTGAAATTCATACCCAATATAAGAGATACATAAACAAGAAATAAAGATGCAGAAATTATAGAATACTTCTCTTTATTGATAATTCCAGATGATTACAGACTCGCCTCGCCCTGCGCAATCAACTATAGGGGTCCACGTACTCAGCTGCAGTCTTCTAGTCCTCTACGCACTCAGTTGCGGAGCCTCTACCTAAGTTACGACCCAAAACGTAGACTTCTACTTCAGAACTATCTCTTATACATAATATCTTCATTCGTTATTAGTTCGTGTCTACTACTTAGAGCTTAGCTCTATTTATACAATCCATGGTCTGCGGACCATGGGTAGATCTTCTATAGTTGACATTACATTATCAAAATGAGGAAGGACAACCCTATGACTCTTTAACATCTACGCGCTCTGCGCCCACAAAATGTAGAGTCTTTACATTTGGATTACAAAATTGGACCAAAATATGGGCTCTTAGCCCCAAAACTGTCCTTGGGGGATCCCGCACCCAACAGGCCCCCAACACAAACATTGTGACTCGCCATCGAGTCACTCTACAGGTGCGGAGATCTTAGCGCAAAGACCTCCCAGCTCTGTTTGGATCGCTGCAACTTCGGCAGTGCACTGAGCCGCTGCCTGCTGGACTTCCTCCACGTGTTGTTCGATGGTCGTTGCTACTGAATTGCTACCCTAAATCCTTTGCTGAGTTGCTTGCAATTGTATGAGCTTTGCTTCAATGGAGGTTGTAATTGTATAAGCCTCATCGATCAATGGCCTTAACCGCACTTTTAAGACCGCTTCTTTGTGCCGAGTGACATCCACCTGTTCCTTGAGTGCCTTTGCATGCTACATCCATGTAAGCCGATGTGTAAGGGAAATCATCTGCGCATCCCTTTTACCTCATCATACCTCTATTGTAGCTCACGTGCCTCTATCTCTAGGTGCTCTACATTTGGGTCTTCCTACAAGGTGGCTAGAACCTTGAATGACTGTTCAAAGAGCTGCATACAGTGTTCCACTACACTGTCAACCGCTACTATTTCTGTTGTGATCGCGGTGGTATGCTGTTCTCTGACCTCCATTGAAGTTGATGGCTGAGCCCTCAACTACAATTCTATGACCTGAAGGTTTAGCTCCAGTTGAACCCTGGCCATCTCTACTCTTGCGTCGCACACCCCTGTGGCTAACTTATGGACACGTGCCTCCACTAGTTCTTCTGCCTGAATGTCCAACTCCGGGACCATCCAGCAAGCTTCCTCCACAACCTGCATTATCTGTTTGTTCTGGTCCACTGCATTGTTGCGATGTAGACCCAAGTGCTCAATGTTGATGCACTGCTCGCTCATTACATATAGAGAGCGACTCTCCCTAGCCCTGAGTTTGGAGGTGACTCCATCCTATAAGAAGTAGAGCATATCCAGAGGGAGTCCAGCAATGTTCAAGCCTACCCCTTTCAAACTTCTCACCATGGGTCTGTCGACCTCCTTCTCTGTAGTAAGTGCCCCATCTGGTAGCACTATCATGTTGGTCACCCTTGTGCGCAAAATCTCCTCGGCAGCTGAAGTGTCAATCGCGAGGCCGGTGGACTATGCCAGCCTCTGGAGTGCAGATCTGGAACTCCTGCAACTCTATTTAAAGAGACCCCATTACCAGCTGCTGCTATTCTTCAAATTGTTGGAGGGCCTCCATAGTGACA
The DNA here is from genome assembly GCA_031772625.1 of Pinus tabuliformis. Lineage (NCBI taxonomy): Eukaryota > Viridiplantae > Streptophyta > Pinopsida > Pinales > Pinaceae > Pinus > Pinus tabuliformis. Next base: position 81,850,058 of record CM062819.1, on the reverse strand, counting down.
TCCCTCATCATTTCTCCGATATCATGTAAATCCCCCTCATTAAGGGTGATTGTGTTGAAACATGTCTTCGATCCCTTTTTTTTCTTTCGTGGCACTGTCTACTCTTGTGGCCATGGATGCTTGAGCTGGGTGGACATCATTTGCTCGTCCGTGCCAGCTTGTTATGTGTTTGTCTCTGGTTCGGGCAAAGGTGACTTCTATCCTTCATGCTCTTCTCATGTTTTTTTCTATTCCACCAACTTCGGAGTGTCACGCGCTACCTGGGCCTTAGCTGTTGCTTCCTCTTTCCTGCGCTTTTCCACCAGTTGTGCCATTCGAAGCTTTGTCTCTTCCCTCTTGCGCTGTGCAGCAAAATTATCCATTTGCACCATGGAGCTAGCTGGAGCGTGCCACTTCGGTGGCCAAGACTCAAGGACTGCAAATATCACATTGTCAGTAGCTAGGTATGGTAAGTTGTGCCATGTCTTCATAGGTTCCTTCCATGCCCTGATAAAAACATGGTGGCAATCCACTTTGAACTCTATAAAGCTCTGTAGACTGGCATAGACTGTGGGCAATAACCGCAGCTTGTGATTGATCCCCATCCAGATATTCATCTCCATTAGGACCTAGAAGATCTTACTTTCTCTTATACATTGTGCGTCCTTGGTCACCCCCAAAGAAGTGTACTTCACTATCTCTGGAAGGTCCGCCATGACCGAAGGTAATTGGCTATCTTCGGGCAACTCTCATGCCACCAGTACGATTGACAACAGGAGCCACGCATAGTGAAACATTTTTCCCTGAGCTTGCGGCTTGCGATAGTTCGCAAGGAACTCGTCGCATAGATAGTTTTCCCAGCTGAACTAGACTCCTTCTACGCATTGGGCCACTAGTACAACCACTAGCGCAGGCACCTCATCTGTGCAACACTTCCGCATCACCTTCCTGGCCAATATTTGTGTCGCGACCTTGACTGCAGGGTTGTTAATGCTGGAGATGATATTTGTAGTCCTTGAGTCTTGGTCGTCGGAGTGGCACGCTCCAGCTAGGTCCGTGGTGGAAACAGATAATTCTGCCGCACAGTGCAAGAAGGAAGAGACAAAGCTTCGAAGAGACAAAGCGAGGGTATGCTACCTCCAGCATTAACAACCTTGCAATCAAGGTCGTGACACAAATATTGGTTGGGAAGGTGATGCGGAAGTGCTGCGCAGATGAGGTTCTCGCGCTAGTGGTTGCACTAGCGGCCCAATGCGCAGAAGGAGTCTAGTTTAGCTGGGAAAACTATCTATGTGGTGAGTTCCTTGTGAACTATTGCAAGGCACAGGATCAAGGAAAAAATTTTCACTATGCGTGGCTCCTGTTGTCAATTGTACTGGTGGCATGTGAGTTGCCCGATGATAGCCAATTACCTTAAGTCATGCCAGACCTTCAAGAGGCAGTGAAGTATGCTTCTTTGGGGGCAACCAAGGACGCGCAATGTATAAGAGAAATTAAGATCTTCTAGGTCCTAATGGAGATGAATATCCAGATGGGGATCAATCAAAAGTTGCGGTTGTCGCCCATAGTCTATGCCAGTCTACAGAGTTTTGTAGAGTTCAAAGCAGATTGCCACCATGTTTTTATTAGGGCATTAAAGGAACCTATGAAGACATGGTATGACTTACCGTACCTAGCTACTAATGATGTGATATTTGCAGTCCTTTGAGTCTTGGCTGCTGGAGAGGCGCACTCCAGCTAGCTTCGTGGTGGAAACAGATAATTCTGCCGCACCGCACAGGAAGGAAGAGACAAAGCTTCGAATGGCACAACTGGCAGAAAAGCGCAGTAAAGCGGAAGCAATGGCTAAGGCCCAGGCAGCGTGTGACACTTCGAAGTTGGTGGAACAACAGAAAACATGAGAAGAGCATGAAGGATAGAAGTCACCTATTCTCCAACCAGAGACAAACACAGAACAAGGTGGCACGGACTGGCAAACAATGTTCACCCAACTCAAGCATCCGTGGCCACAAGAGCAGACAGTGCCACGAAAAAAAACAAAGGTATCGAAGACATCTTTCAACACAATCACCCTCAATGAGGGGGATTTGCATGATATCAGAGAGATGATGAGGGATGTCACTGCGGAGGCCCTCCAACAATTTGAAGAACAGTAGCAGCTGGTAATGGGGGCTCTTCAAACAAAGTTGCAAGAGTTGTAGATTTTCACTCCATAGGCTAGCACAATCCACCAGCCTCATGATTGGCAGTTTAGCTACCAAGGAGATTTTGCGCACAATGGTGACCAACATGATAGTGCTACCAGATGGGGCACTTACTATAGAGAAGGAGGTCGACAGACCCATGGTGAGCAGTTTGAAAGGGGTAGGTTTGAACATGGCTACACTCCCTCTGGATATGCTCTACTTCTTATAGGATGGAGTCACCTCCAAACTCAGGGCTAGGGAGAGTCACGCTCTATAGGTAATGAGCAAGTAGCGCATCAACATTGAGCACTTGGGCCTACAGCACAACGATGCAGTGGATCAGAAAAAAAAAGATAATGCAGGTTGTGGAGGAAGCCTGTTGGATGGTCCCGGAGTTGGACATTCAGACAGAAGAACCAGTGGAGGAACGTGTCCGTAAGTTAGCCACAGGGGTGTGCGACGTAAGAGCAGATACGGCCAGGGTTCAGTTGGAGCTAAACCTTCAGGTCATAGAATTGTAGTTGAGGGCTCAACAATCAACTTCGGTGGAGGTCAGAGAACAACATACCACCGCGATCACAATAGAAATAGTGGCAGTTGACAGTGTAGTGACAGACTGTATGCAACTCTTTGAATAGTCATTCAAGGTTCTAGCCACCTTGTAGGAGGACCCGAATGTAGAGTGCCTAGAGACAAAGGCGCGTGAGCTACAACAGAGGTATGACGAGGTCAAAGGGATCGTGCAGACGATTTCCCTTACGTAGCAGCTTACACGGATACAGCATGCAAAGGTGCTCAAGAAATAGGTGGATGTCGCTTGGCACAAAGAAGCAGTTTTAAAAGCGCACCTAAAGCCATGGATCGATGAGGCTTATACAATTACAACCTCCATTGAAGCAAAGCTCACACAACTGCAAGCAACTCAGTAGAGGATTCAGGGCAGCAGTTCAATAGCAATGGCCAGTGAACAACGCGTGGAGGAAGTCCAGCAGGCAGTGGCTCAGTGCACTGTTGAAGTTGCAGCGATCCAAACAGAGTTGGGAGGTCTTTGTGTTAAGATCTCCGCACCTGCAGAGTGACTCAAGGGTGAGTCATGATGTTTGTGTTGGGGGCCTGTTGGGTGCGGGATCCCCTAAGGGCAGTTTTGGGGCTAAGAGCCCATATTTTGGTCTAATTTTGTAATCCAAATGTAAAGACTCCGCATTTTGTGGGCGCAGAGCGCGTAGATGTTAAAGAGTCATATGGTTGTCCGCCCTTATTTTGATAATGTAATGTCGGCTGTAGAAGATCTACCCATGGTCCATGGACCATGGATTGTATAAATACAGCTAAGCTCTAAGTAGTAGACACGAACTAATAACGAATGAAGATATTATGTATAAGAGATAGTTCTGAAGTAGAAGTCTACTTTTTGGGTCGTAACGTAGGTAGAGGCTCTACAGCTGAGTGCGTAGAGGCCTAGAAGTTTGCAGCTGAGTACGCAAACCCCTGCAGTTGAGTGCGCAGGGCGAGGTGAGTCTGTAATCATCTGGAATTATCAATAAAGAGAAGTATTCTATAATTTCTGCATCTTTATTTCTTGTTTATGTATCTCTTATATTGGATATGAATTTCACTTCTAATGCTTATATGATGCGCGAATGTGTATAACTGTATTTGTTAAGTGCACGCAAGTAAGAACATCTATTTACACAAAGCTAACTAGATCTGTTAAATAAGATAAGTAAGATACTTATCATAGTTTGGGAAGTATCGCAGTTCGTTGCCCTAGAAATGCGAAAGGACTTCAGCCCCTGGTTAGGGATGCATGAAACTGATTGTAAAATTTTGCGAAGGTACTAAAGTTTAGAGAAAAGGGATAAGAAACCTATGTGAAGGTAGGTATATCTAGGATAAACTAACATCACCTCCATCTCAAGGGTGCAGAAACTTGGTTCCAGCATCCCCCCATATGGGTTCAGGTGAGACTTCAGTCCACGCTCTGCGAGCTGATGCCGAAAGGTTTAGTAGTGTAGGGATTTGTTTGGCTAATTAATGCTGAACCTAGGTTCAATAGTGTAGGGATTTTTTTGGCTAAGTAATGTTGAACCTAGGTGTAAACCCTACTTTTTGGAATCGGTTTATTGTGATGGTGATGTCTCCTACAACCTCATCAATTTCTTGGAAAGAAAGGCAACATGAAATTAAATAATTGTTATCTTAAGTTTTGGATTTTTCAACTGGAATTTTCCTAAACTATTTTTCGTTACGACGTGATCTTTTGTTATTTAAAATGTTTTTTTGACTATATATATTGAATTAGTATTATGAAAAACATCTGAAAGCACTTAGATTGTGGAAAATTCATAGCTCTAACTTGTGATTCTAATAAGTCCCTACTATGTTCCAGACGAATTCTACCAAAAATATAAGCAAAAAAACTCCAAAAGGTAGAACAGATAGGTTACTACATTATGAAATATATGATAATGATTTAGTTGTGAAAAAACAATATGAACAAACACATGCTATATCAATAACTTAACCACAATTAGCTGAATACGTTCATTGTACCATGGTGGCACACTATTTCCATTCACGAATGTGATTTACTTCACATTATAATGTAGTCATTCAATTTCCTTTCCAAATACCTCCATGCAGAATCTAGCAGGGTTTGTTTCATTTTTTCTGACTAAAATAAATTCTTCGTAGTATCTCTTCTAAGGCACTCCAACTCTCGATTTTGTGGAACTTAGAGTTTGAGAGGGACATGGTGTTTTATTATTTTCTAGAGCATGTACATATAACATACAAATACTAATTATATAAATAAGGTGAGCAACCAAAAATCTTAATACCAAGACTCCCAGGCCCCCATTTCTTAGGGTCACAATAGGGATCTGCAAAATAATGCGCAGAATGATCAAAAGTTCCAAATAAATTTTGGATGGGAACCTATTTATTGGAATTTTTAGACTAGCAATGTCGCAGAACAGTTTGAAGTTAACCATTCCACATGACCTCCCAAGAGTAAGAAAAAACTTAGTCCAATTAATTGTTAGTTTCTTTTTTTTTGGTATTTGTTTAGATTATATTTGGTGGGGAATTTATTTCTTGAGTTTACAAGGTGTCAAATTTGTCCCTTGGAATTGAAATTTGGCTAGATGGGAGAAAAAATTATGATTCTAACCACTAGAGCTACCAAGACATGACTTTATGGAACTTTATTCAATTTTATTAGAAATTTGATAGAGATTTGTTGCAATTGCAGATTTAAATTATATCATTTACACAATTAAAATATAAAAAGAAAATAAAATACTAAATCTATTTATATGTTTAAAAATATAAGTTAAATAATAATAAAAATTGAATATATGAAAATTTGTGTTTAAATTTTTTTGGAAATAAACATAAATATTATAAAAGAAATAACTATTCAATGCTGTTATCTCTATATATTTAATAAGTAGAAAATAAATTTACATAAAATAAATTTATGTTTCAAAAATATTTATTCTCTGATATAACATAGAATTTCATTGTGCAAACTAAAATCTTGTGAGAGAAATGAAAATATAAAATCAATTATATAAACATAGGGATGAATTATGTCCACAAAATTGAGTTACTTAAGTAAAGATCTTTATGATTCAATGTTAATGTTTCAATGACTAGGGGAAAGATGTCTATTGGTGTGCAAGGACTAGTAGTTGTCATAGTACTAGTCCCACTAAGCCACCAAAACATGACACATATACCACAATATTTGAACAAAAATATATAATATTAAGTGCTAAAATATTTTAAATTGTGTCCAAAACCTGCCCATATGTTGATTGGGCTAACAATTATCCATAAATAGTCTTTTTAATAAAAAGAGTACAAAAAATGTGTCTCAACTACCTACAAGTACGCTTTGACATACACAACAAATAAAAATATAAAATATCATTAATAGTCTAAACAAATAGTACAAGGTACCTATCACTTCAACTCCCATTGACCTAAATTGGAGTTAAGTATCCCAAGGCACATTCATACCTGCACACATATAAGGTTGATGGATGTAATCCATAACTACATGTTTATCCAACAATTCAACCCACTGTGTTCAATAAATTACACCCATCCCATTAAATTTCCCATGAATCTATCTACTTAGATAATGGTAAGATGTCGATGGTCGATGTCACTAACCACACAGCACATGAATCCCAGAAAAATAGCTGCAACTATATATTAATTTTGTCAAAAATCAAGTACACCAGTTCCAAAATGTATCTACCTCTAGTATCCAACTCTAACCCTTCCTTCGAGTCATCAAATATATAAAAAATACATCATCTAAACCTAAGGAGGTCTAAATCCTTCCTTTTCCAAATATAGGAAGAAGTTGGAATGCTTTAGGGATAAAATATTTGGAAAATTAGCTCATATTCTAGTATCGAGGGTTTGGTTTATGACTAACTAAAAATATGATAAATGAAGCGTTTATCATGGGATATGATATAAAAATCCTCAAAATTCATTATCCAAATAGATTTTTGGTCAACCGTACCAAGTTGGAGGTCCACCAAGCCCAATTGCAAAATGTTCTAGAACCCTATCAGCAATTCTCACCTGGCGAAATTATGAAAAAACGGATCTCAAAGTTCCACCTGTAACTCCTAGATAGTAACTCATGTGTACAAAATGAGAGAGGTTTTTGTTTTTGAATATGTCCTTGATAAAAGCCTCTCTTTGTTTTTAAAACTTCACTTCCAACAGTTAGGAAAATGCGCCAAGAAAACATGGCTAAAACAAGGAAAACATAACGTTTTTTTTTTTTTTTTTTTAAATAGGCCTCTAAGATGATTGAATATATCCCAAACCATAAAGTATATTAAAAAAATTAGTGAGGTTTTTTTTGGGTATGTTATGAACAAAAATATCCTCCTATTTTCAAAAATAATTTCCCATTTTTCAAAATCCAATTTTGATGTTGGTCACTAAATGCAGAAGATTTGCTGCGTTTTTGCCTTCTTTAGAAAAAATGTCGCGCAGAATCGCAGTGACTGAAAAACTTGAAAATTTGATGGTTTCGATGAAGTTTTAGATGATTCTGATGATTTGTGAGGAATCCTTTAGATGTCTACTACACCTTTGAGCCTTTAAACCATGCAAAAACAATAGTTTGACCTCATCAAAATTGATTTCAAAAGTAATTGTCCAGAAGCACAGCGAATGGAAAGGTTGAGATTTTTATTGATTTTGATGAAGCCTTTAATACTTTTGATGATATGAATGAGATATTTGAGCTATATAGGATACCCCTGGACCTTAATACCTTTCACTACTAGCAAATTTTATTCGCAAAACTGATTTTGACCATGAGTACCGAGAAGCGCAGCGAAAAAGGCAACAAGGAAGACAAAATTATATCTCTTTAACAATAATAGATGTGAAAACACTGAAGGAGGTTATTTTTATTGGTTCCATTATTATCAAGAACCTCTTTTGGCTTTCCAACATTCATTTCCATTTGGTCATAAATCACTTTTGAAAATGATGCTAAAAACAGAGTCAAAAGTGCAGTGGCTCTCCTGTAGAAACTGTATTTTGGGCATATCTCCCAAAAGGTAAACCCAAATGGGATGAAATTTTTATATAAAGTTAATATCATCATAAGGCACCTCTACAGAAAATTGTAGCCCAATCTGAGTCACAACTGTAAAGAAAACCCTAAAAAGGTTATAGATGATGATGGCTCATTTCTCGAAAACCTTGTATCATTTTGAGCTAAAATTAAGTGGGTGTTTTCATTTCATCTCCATGCATATCTTGTAAAAATTTCATGGAAAACAGGTGTGGGTTGTAAGATATATGATGTGAACATGGTGAATATGTAAAAGCACAGTGCAAAAGAGCAACATTCCAAGTTTATACTATCTCCAACCATTATGTGACATGCTGAGGATACTAGAATGACATGGAATGGTCCATACAATGTTTTAAACTTATGATAAAACTTATAGGATGAACTCATTTGATGACTCATGATAGGAAATTATGACAGTGGCCATGATGGATGATTTGTGACCGTGAAGAAGTGGAGGGAGTAGCAATGACATATAGATATTGACTCAAGACCTTTTGCCATGTGACTTGGAAATTTTTGCTAGTATAGACCAAAATTTGACTTTTGACTTTAAATAGCTTAGAATATTAAGAAATATTGATTACTATGGAACATAGGACCCTAACATTGGCTCAAATGGGGATGACAGCTCCCTAAGAGGTGTTGAGCTGTCAAGAACACTGTAGACCAGGTCACCTTGTTTATTGGGCAATGGAGTCACAAATAGCAAATATGATATATGACTGACTGAGCTGACTGATCAGACTACACTTATTGAACTTACTAACCTTATTGAAATTTGAAAATAGTAGCAAATCATTGAAAGCTCAGGGTCTCCTCTTCAGGCTTCAAATTCCAATGGTTGCCACCCACACTTGCAATGAAAATTCAATGAATATATACAATGCAATGATGAGAACCAAGTGCCACTGAAGTCAAGTGAAGTCAAAGGTCCAGTGTAACCAATCAAGTGAATGACTACTTGACTCATGCTTGTATTAATCTCCACCAGGCATAAAGAAATATTTAGAAAATGGTTACTAAAAATAAAAACCTGAGTCCAAAACCTGTGTTGGTGAACAAAACAAACTCCACTTTTTCTGATGCTTGCAAAAGACTACCCAAGGGGTCTTGAAAATCATGAAACATTACCTTTTGTGGATCAGTAAGAGGATAAAGGTAAACATCATTTGTAATCAATGGTTGTTCTCTTTCAGGATTGTTCTCCAAATGAATGACAGTGGTTGGTCTATCATCCTCCAAATATGAAATTTCATGCATGAGTGTTTCTTCACGTAAAATTGGATTGAAAGTTTGTGTGGTAGTATAATCAACAACTATTTGAACAAGATCATTGTTAATACATTCTTCCATAATAGGCATAGTAAAATGTAGCTCTACATTAGATACCCTTTCAATTTGACTATCTTCGGCTATATTCTCACATTCTTGCGAATAAGAATGATTAAAAGGATCTAAAATCTGCCTTTTATCCATTAGTTCCTTAGAATAAGCATAAAGAATTTGACTATCTATTTCTTGTTTTCCTTGCTGATTTAAAATCTGTTGAACATGTTGATCATTAAGTTCTAGGAAACAAACCTTCTACTTATTACTTTTGAACTCAATGGATGAATGATGCCTCTTGTTATCACTCAGAAGTCTTCCCTAGAAGTTATCAAAAGAAGGAATAATCTGAGGTAACCACAAACCTAATATTTTAGACTCGGGTTCTAGCCAACCTAAGTCCAAAGAGGGCTCTCTCTTTATGATTTAACTTTGTTTTTATTAGATTTCAGGCTAGTTCTTGGTGTTCATGAAGATTTTCTTTTTTTTTATTGAAATTTGGGTGGTGGAATTCTAGGAACAGATGGGTAGATCTAGTTTCCTTAAGCCATTGGGTTATGGAGTCAATAAAATGATATCATAACTGGATTAGATCATTAAAGGGAGTGTTTGCAGGGCAGGCTAGCAAAGCAAAAGGCAAATCTTCAAAGGGTTGATGGATGGAATGATTCTAACCAGGGTAAAAGGGCACTTAAGAATCCTTGGACCGGGATCAAAATGAGGAACAACAGGTGATCATAAACAAAGAGCAATTAAGAATCCTTTGCTACATAGACCACAAGAAAACTACGGAAGTTAAGAAGCAGCTAAGAATTCCCTAGCTAAGATAGTTTAGCAAAAAACATTAAGAATGTAAATAGTCAAGACAGAGTGCATTGATGCAAATTCTAAGATATCATTCCTAGTTTAACATTCAGATTTCATAGAAAGACATATGATTATTAAGAAACATAAGGAAAAACAATAATACACATGAGAGAATACTTATTTGATTTTCGCTTTACACAAGAATCCTATAAAATGTTTGAGCTTTATTCCATGATCCAGCAAGCCAATCTAGTTTTTTGATACAATAAGACTTTGATTTGAAAGAAAAGTCTACAGAAATGTCTTTGAATCCACCTCTAAATACTTCAAAATGTGAAGTATTTATACAAAAAATATTACAAAATATCTCATAACAGTTTGAGATTTAATTAAGGAAATAAAAATATCTTCAAGCATGAAGATAGAGACAGATGGAAAACTGCATCATGATGTCCCTCTTATTGTGGTAGTGATGGTTGTTATAGTTGAATTTTTAGCCCTTTAAGCTGGCTGATATTTGTACGCTGGAATCATCTTTATCTTTCATCTTTTACAGATACTCTTTAACCTGTTACTCTTTGACCCTGTTCACCTGTTTCATCTAGCTACCTTCATATTTATTGTGGTAACTTATAGTAAATCTGTCATCTTTTCCCACCATTCATCCTCAAGTAACTTTACTTTGAGCATTCTTCTATAGATTTCATCTGCCTCTGTGTATTTGGAAAAATTAGGCTTGGTGACAAACAGATGTTTCACCTCATGCTCCAGAAAACACAGATTCTCTAAAGTATTATACAATACTTTCCCTGTTGGCAAGGCCTTGATACCTGAAGTGCTTGCTTGCTCTTTGGAAAACTTTCTTAATCTGTTAGTGTAGTCCAATCGGGTCATAAGTTTATCATAGATGACCATTGGACTGGAAAGGCCTTTATCCCTCAAAATTTGAAACTTGGCCATGAACCTGTCAATGCCCACATACATATGATGGAATTTTTCCTCTAGGTTTACCATTAGGTTTCTTTTGGAAAGAACCTGTTTTACTTCTATGATGGCTTCAATTATGTCCTCTACACCAAGCTCATTAAGCTCATGTCTATTCTTGTTGTTCAAGAAGTGGATGAGTCGATTAGCATCCTTAAGTTGATCTCCCAAATCTTCCCTTACTTTCTTAATAGCCTCAATGGCTACTTTCACCAATTCTGTTTGCTCAAATCTTACTTGAATTGATGGCCAAATATCATTGACACAGTCAATGATATTGGCCTAGAGCATCTCTTTGGTCTGCGCTAGTGGCTTTTGTAGAGTTAAATCTTTCTCTAGTACCTTGATCTTCTCACCCATCCTTAGGGCTTTCTGTGTTTCCTCTCTCTACTATATTTGGGCAATCTTACAGTCAGTTTCTAAGCTTGCCACTTTCTCCTTAATCCTTTTAAGTTCTATTGCCTGGATGGATATTTCCTCCATGGCTTTCACTAGCTCTATTGTCTTTTTTGTTGAAGCACCTACTGTTGTAGACTCAGTTGTGACTGGCAGTGCTGTGGCAGGAGGAGCTGTTGGTGCCAAAGATGCTACCAGTTTTGAGGGAACTACAGTTGTTACTATGGGAATGGCAGTTGTAGAAGTGGTGGCCAGTTCACTTTGTTTGGATTGAATCAATGTGTCCAATTCTTTCTCTATTTCTTTCAACTAGTCATTTAGCTTTAGGACCAAGTCCATAAGCTCTTCTTGTCCTTTTTGTGTCTCTATGACTTTTGTTATTTGTGGATGATGCAATGGTGGAACCTTGAGTTGCTTCTTCAAAGCAGCTATGTCATCATTTTTCTTCTTTATTAGTCTTTCAGTGGCCTTTACATCTTTGGGATCATCTCCTAACTCAATGATTAAGTCCTCGAAGGACTTGATTCTAGTGTCTTTTGCTTGTGAAGAGGCCTTCTCCAGTTGGAACTGAGCTGATATGTTATTTAGGGAATTTTTCAATTGATGAGCTGCAATGGCTTTCTCTGTCAAGGTGGAGTAGATCATCTCCCCTATCTACTTGTGCAACTCAATCTAGTCAATAGGATGAATGTCCTTTGCCAGTACTTCAAAATCTATCCTTTTTAAGTCCACTAATGTTCTTGGTTTCTAAGTAGTAGGCTTCATAAATTTCATTTGCATTTTACCCTCTTTCACATCATAGCTTGACATAAGCCTTGTCTAGTTTGTAGGTGCCATCTTTAGGTATTGTGCATAAGTCTGGGCTTTTAGCCTCTCATTCCTAGACTTTATATCCTTGTACCTTTCTCTGATGTCTTGGTCCTTGTCAACTGGCATCGTAAATGAGGACACTTCAACACTCTACTGCCTTTCCAACATCTGAGTGTGAGATGTGGAAGGTTCTAGTGTTCCCCCAGAGGGAGTGGCATGCTTACTTCCTTCCCTTTCTGTGCTAGTGGCCCCAACTGTCTCTTCTGTGAATTCATGTTCAGAGATAGGATTTAACCTTTTCCTTTCGACCAGGCTGGTCTCTGCATATGTCTGTGTGGTTTCTCTGCCTGATGTAGTGGCCTCTTCCCTATTTCTTTTGAGACTTTTCTCCTCTTTTAGAGAGTTTGTAAGGTAGGGGGAGTACTCATGATGGGCTCTGGTATTCCTGTTTGATTTAATTCCTTTGATAGGCCTGGTTGTTCTGACTCTTCTTGCACCTGGGATTCTTCTTCTATAGAAGATTCACTTTGTACTTGTGATTCTCCCTATGCCTATGATTCTTCTTGGATTTGAGATTCTCCTTGGGCTTGAGATTCTCCTTGGGCATGAGATTCTCCTGGCACCTGTAGGAAAGAATCCTCATCAAGAATTTTCTCTAAATCAATTAGAGAATTTTCAACTACAACTTCAGTGCTATCCCTGTCAACTAAATTATTCTCCACCCCTTTCAATTGATTTGCATATTTCTCTATCTGAGGGATTCGGTGGTGAATGTAGGGAGCCATCTTATTTTTCTCTCTTCTGTTGTAGATGAAGTCATAGGGATCGTATCTCCACATGAAGCTCTGTTTTAGTTTAAGTCTCTGAAGGATTTGTTCTGCTTCTTTTCCAGCTTCTCTTCTATTACACGCAAAGGGACCTAGTTGATATTTGATTCTGAGTTGGGCCTTCTTTTCAGCTTTAACAAAATGCACCTCATCTGAGTTGATTATCTACCTGTAGTACTCCAGATCAAATAACCTCATTGGGAGGTATCTGGGAAGTTTATATGGGGCCAACTCACAGCCATAGATCCTAATTTCTATGTGATTTTGGTACAAGTACCAATCTCCCACTTTGTGTTGTTTTGATAGCTGAAGGATCCTCCTGATATCTGAATTGATTCTTGGAGGAGGACTTCCTAGCAACATGGTCACTACTGGATGTACAAAGAGATCTATGAAGTTTGTGTATGGATATGGTGAGTCATACTTGTGGATCAAAGGAGTCCAGAAAATCACTGACCTAGGATGACCTTTGGTATCAAGCTTTTGGAGAGTGAAGGGGAACTTGTCAGCTTGGTAATATAAGAAAAGGTGGTACAAAACTGAAGAATAGTTAAATACTCTCTCAGTACTCATTCTAAGGAATTGGTCATGCATTTTTTCAGCTATGAACTTGGCATAATCATACATGATAGCAGGAGTCTGTCCTGGAGAGAAAATGGCAATGAAGGCTAAGATGATTTCATCTATGTACTCATTGGTAGTATAGCCTAAAACACAAGAAATCAATGCTACTATGTCCTGACAAAATGGGGAAACTATGGTAGCCACAAATGGAGGAGAATCTGTTGGGATATGCTTTTCCTCCCTAATGAAGGTTTGGAACATTTCAGCAAGCTTGGAAGTGGTAAGTTTGGGGAATCTGTCTAGTAGGTCTCTAATTGAATAGGGGCTAAATTTTGCCCTGGTTGTAGTTGCAGCATTTCATTGATTGACTCGGAAGTGATGGTTAAAAGTATGGTTTGGTCAGGGGACATCACTGCTCTTTGACTAGGAATGTAGTTTGCATGGCAATAATGGACAATCTCTGGAAAAATGTGCACCTCAGGAAATTGATACTTAGGTAAATTGGACTCCTAAAGACCTATTTTGTTAGCATGGTTTAGGTATTGGTCTCTGTATTGGCCGCATAGTTTGATAGGGGTTTCAAGGAAATAGGTGTCCTTGATTTCGAAATCTTTATCAATAAGGGGAAGGTGGTCCAAGTCCAGGTGAGGAGTGGTAATTGGTCTGACAACCATGGCAATTGGGGCTGCCATTATTAGTTCTTGTGGATTTAAGAATGGGGAAGGTAAATTTCCAGTCTTTAAGGTAATGGTGGTTCAATTTCCAGGTGGGTTTTTAATTACTAGAGTTTCCCTTTAATTTCTCTTATGAAAACTTAGTGACTGGTTCAGAAATTGACATGGTTTTCAATGGATTCTGGCTTAAATACCTAGAATTTGAAGAAACTAGGTTTGAACCAATTTAATGGCAATTCTGAATGGTTGACAAGTCTTCAATCAGGTTGGGAGGCAATCTGAGAGCTTTTGGCGTCTTCAAAATGCAAGTGTACATGGGTTGACAACTTGGACATTCACAGATGTGTGCATGGAAGTTTATAGTTAGAAAAATGATAAAAACAATGATTTGGGGATTTTTTGGATTTATGCGCGAAAAGTCAATTTGGCGGGTATGAGTGAACAATGACCGTTTGTCGTGTAGCAAGGCTGAACAGTGACTGTTTTGGCAGGTAGCGGGCTAGCGGTAAGTGGTTTACTTTGCATAGCCTTTGGGCACTTGGCGGTATTGGGGAGAGGCTGCCAGATTCCATTCATCAAGCGCCACATCGCTTCGGGAGTCTAATGGAAAACAACCCATTTCGGGCGGGTATCGTTCGGATTTCGAGCCCTTTCGAAATCAACATGGGCCATCAGATGGAGAGGGGGGGGGATCGTGTGATGGTCAGGCTCGGGAGTTGCATGGAAGGTAATGGGGTGGCCCGACGGGCCATTAAGCGCGACGGTTTTAGCTTAACAAGGGGTTAAGGTAGGGATTAAAGTATCGGGTGGGATATGATTGGTGGATGGTTTGACTTTAATTAATCATGGATCGATTAATTATGTCAATTAGTCAAGGTTGGATAAAGTAAAGTTTATGTTTCAAACTTTGGGGTAGGGATATTAATATTTAAAGGGATTTAATCAAATATATGGGAAAAAGGGGTTTTTTCGAGAATTTAGTAAATGTAACTAAAATCAGAAGTTAATATGAAAAAGGCGGAAAATGGATTGCACTAAGCATAATGTGATTTTGTAATTCATTTGCTTTTTACATTGAAACACTATAACTTAAGCTAAGTATATTTTTGTGGGTTTTTCATAAAAAAGGGGTATTCATGTGGGTGATTGCTTTTCCTTAGGAAAAATGGAGTTTTAACCTTAGGAAAAGGGATTTATTAGGGAAAATGTATGAGTTGAAGGGGGGTAAATGTTTATGAGGGGATTTTAGTACTTAAGATCTATAAGTCATTGGGCCGAGGGTCCAGTCCCTCCAGAAGTAAAAGAAATTCGCTATGCCCCTTTGACTTTAAGATTTTGGGTATTTCAAGCTTATTGTGGGAAATTAGTTAAGTAAAGAGTGAAATGAGTGAGGGGAAATTAATTAATTTGACTTTCTGAACTTTATGCTAGTCCAATTTCTCATTCGTACTTACAACTTTCATGATGGGGGTGATCAATATGCTTTTGTCTAATCAATCATCAAAATTCTACAACCTTTCTTCTACTTACCCATATACTCATCCTACCATTTTTACTTCTCTTTATTAGCGTGCATTTAAGCTAGAAAACCCTTATAAACATTTTTATTTTCTTTACAATGGTAATCTAACTAAATCTAACTTTATTACATCCAAGGGCTCAGATTAAATAGTTGAGCTCCTTTATTTTCTCTACCTATCTACTTATCTGTCAAGATTAAATAGTTTGGTTAGATTTTATCCTCTATCTATGAACATGAAATTGAAACATGAAATAGCCAAGTTTAAACATATTGACTATCATGGATTGTGGCAAAGATTACGAACTACACACAATCATTTATTTTGCATAAAAAGTAAAAAGTAGTGGCATTTTGATTTGCACACTTTCATGGTCTTTTATTTTCTTGGGGTTCATATTTTCCATATTTGTTTACCTTTTTATTCTTTTTGTCCTTTGATTTTTCTTTTAGGACATATCCTCTTTACATTTTTTAATTTTTTGAATATGGAAAACATTTGCAAAAAGCAAAGTTATGTACATATTACAATTTTAATCTCAAACATTTAAAAATTATGACTCCTATTGGTATAGGAACCTAACAGTGGCTCCACTTGGGGATGGCATTTCCTAGTGAAATGTCAAGAACTTGTAGATAAATGGCCTTCTGAATTGCTTTGATTTTCTCCTACAACTTTTTCCCTTTCACTTTTCTGCCTTATTGCTATTTATGACAGTAAAACCTTTGAAGCTTAGGGCCTTCTCTTCAGGCTTCAACTCCAAAGAATCGCTATCCAATCAACTCTAGAATTTTGAAAAACAGAATATGTACAAATGATTAGTGAAATCAGTAACTAGGTTCAATGTAGTGTTTAAGCATTCAACCATTAACTGGTCCTCCTTTTGCTTTTGTGCCATCCATTTCTCTGAGGAAGAAAGCATTATTACCTCTGAATGCATAGAAGACAAATGGGCCATTCCATAGGAAATCAAATTTCCCATGTTTACCTTTATCCTCTCTTCTTGAATCCCAATGCAAAACTTTGTCCCCTAAGTAAAAATATTATGCCTTAGTCCTTTTATCAAAAAGCTTCTTGATCCTTTCCTACACAACTTAAGATCTGATGTACACTTCTTCCCTGGTCTGCTATAAGTGAGATGTTTGGTTGATTCTCCTTTGAATGTCATTTGGTTCAACCTGCAAGTCTTGGAACAACTTCATCGCTGGTGTTCCCAAGGAATATGGGAAAACAATTTCCATTCCATAAACTAATTAATAAGGAATAGTACCAATGGATTTCTCTGTTGTTAGCCTGTCTGCCCATAAGGCATTACACTAGCTTTTTGTTCCATGTTTTCTTGTTGTCTTCTAACAATTTTTTGTTGATATTTACCAGACTTTTGTTTGAGGACTCTACTAATCCATTTACTTGGGGGTAATAAGTTGTGGAATGGCCTAGAGTTATATGGTATTTATTATAGAAATCAATCATTCTATTACATTTGAAGGCTGCTGCATTATCAATGATGATCTCGGTTAGGTACCCAAATCTAGATAGGATATTGGACTCAAGGAAGGTTATTATAACAGTATCAGTGGCTTGTCTTGATGGTATGGCTTCTATCCATTTCGTAAAATAACCTGTAGAAGTGAGAATCCATTTATGTTGGGCAGAGGAAGGTGGGTGAATTTCACCAATGAAGTCAAGACCCCATTGTTGAAAAGGTGCCTCAACAGATATTGGTTTTAGGGGGAGGGGTAAAAGATTTTTCTTTCCTTCAAAAATTTGGCATTTATGACATGAGATTACAAATTTCTTTACATTAGAAAACAAAGTGGGCCAATAGAAACCGGCTCTAAGAATCTTGTCAGTAGTGGTTTTCCAGTAAAGATGTCCTCCATAGTCATCTGCACTAGGAAGTCATGAATTTCCTTAGCAAAAGCTATGTCCATAGCTCTTTGAAAGGTGGCCCCTGCATTCTTTAATCTGAAAGGCATTTTCACATACATGAATGTGCCCCAAGGAGTAGTGAATGCAGTTTTTGCCTGGTCATCTGGGTGAACTAAAATCTTATTGTAACTAGAAAACCCATCCAATAATGAGATTCTGGTTGACCCTACTACCCTTTGTAATATATGATCCATTTTAGGGAGAGGGTAATTGTCTTTGAGTTAAACTTTATTGAGATTCCTGAGATCAACACACAGTCCAATCTTACCAGTCTTTTTCCTTGTGGGCACCAAATTTGAAACCCAATCAGAGAACCTAATGGGTGCTATTATCTTGGCTTCATGCATTCTTCTGATTTCCTTTTCAATAGAAGGCAATAGAATAGGGTTAATCCTCCTAAGCTTCTGTCTAAAAGGTTTCTGGTTTTCTTTTATGGGGACGATGTGTTGTATTATGCTAGTGTCATAGGACTTGAGGTCCTCATAACTCCAAGCAAAGACATCTTGGAATTCCTTTAGTAATTCAATGTATTTTACTTTTTCAGTAGGAGGTAAGGACTTAGAAAGTTTTATCAATTTTGGATTTTCCTTATTACCTATGTTACACTCCTCTATATCAGATTTCAAGGGTTCCATCTTTGGCTTTCTAGGGTCATCATTTGAGTCAAACAAGTCTTACAAAGGGATTAATCCTTTGGGCAAAATGTTGTCTTTGAGATTGATGATTTCAGAATCTTCGTTAATTATCTCTTCAATTTCAACTTGATTTAGGTTTTGTACATCTGATTTTGTAAATTTTGTGGGATGAAATCTATCTATCTCTTCATCTTCTAATTTGTTAATTTCTATTTCATCTATAAAACAGGGATCTAATGTTATGTCAGTATCTATATTACTATTTACAAATTCATCTTCCAAAGTCAAAAATTTGTTTATTTGTTGGTCATTAGTGAATACTTGCCAGTTTTTTAAGTTATTTGGGATAGTAGGTTGTGCCTAACCTCAGCATTGTACTGATGGTTAGGTTGGAATAGTAACTTACAAGTTCTGGCAAGCATTGCTAAACTATGAACCTGCATATTATGTTTCCTTGGGATGGTTGCAATTTTAGTTTCTAGAAAAGTGTTTAATATTTCTACAATCGTTCCTCTATAAAAACTTAATCCAGGGTCTTTGGTCATATATACAACATTAATTTGTTTTATAACCAACTCAGAATCTCCAATAATAGACACTCTTATAGCTCCTAACTTTCTAACCAATTTTAGACCTAAAAGAAGTGCTTCGTACTCAGCCATGTTGTTGCTGCATTTAAAATTCAGTCTGTAAGCATGGCCCTCTGAGTAATCATTCTCTAAGTTGTAAATCCATACTCCTGCTCCTGCTCCTAACTTGTTCACCGATTCATCAAATTCAAGATGCCATAATATTTCATGTTCATAATTCTTACTGTCTGGGGGACAAAAGTTTCATTGATTAAGGTATCTTGATCATATTTTTTATATGAAATATCTTGAGTTTGGACAATTTCAGTTTGAACTGTAACTGCAATTTCTTTTGGTTCTGAAATAATGTTGTTTAAAGTAGTTTCTAGTGTTTGTTCAACATTGTACAGAATAAAAGAATCAATGTCAAAATGCATCGCATAAATAGGAAAGTTTTGAGGCCTAGCTTGGCTACTCACTACATATTTCATTAGGGTCTCTCTGTACAATTTTTTAGGATGTCCAAAGACTGAAATTATGGCATATGACCTGTTAAGTTGCAAGGATCCTTGGAGTTTAGCTCCCCATGATCTAGACAACAACATGCCATATTTAGGTGGTATATCAGTAACAACTATGTCCATGAGAATTGTTTTAGCTGGATATTGTACTAAGAAAACACACAGGTCTTTGATTAACTCTAGGCACTTTACTTGACTTGAATCAAATGAAAACAAGTCCTTGTAAGAACTAGTGATGTCTAAGTTCAATTTTTCCATAGCATATTTAGGCATTGAATTGTGTGAAGCCCCAGAACCTAACATTGCATTGTGTAAAATCTTATCATGAATGTTAAGGCTAATATAAAAGGGTGGTATCCCTCCTTCTAATGTTTTTCTATCAACATCAGGACCAAATATAAGCTTAGGTTGATCATCAAACATGTTGACAGGGTCTTCATTCTCAACGAAGTTTAAGGATTTGCTTATTTGAGACTTGTAAGTTTCATTTTTAATCAACTCTGTTAAGAGGACTGAAATTTTTAGCTTAGCCACCTCTGCTCCCAAATTGAAAGGCAAAGGGGCTTTCTCTGTTTGAGGATTTGGAATTTTCATGGTAGGAGTTTGAGTAGATTGTTCTTCTTTCTCTGCATTTGAAGTATCTTTCGGTGGATTTTCTAATATGGTGTTTGGAGATTTGTCCACTGTCTCCTTGGAGGGGATCGAAGTGGATGGTTGATCATCAAGGGGTTGGTCATGAGTTACATCTACAATGGTGGGACGAGGAGGGTTCTGATTTGGTCTAGAGAGGATTTGGGGAGTTTTGGTAACTATAGTTGTTTTGATTTTCTTAGGTTGATTTGGTACTGCTTTCTTGTTTTGGTTAGGAGTATCAGTGTTCTTTTTACTCCTCAAGTTGTATTGTTTGTGCACTTCAAAGATAGCATAATCATAACCTTGCTTGTAATCGAATGATTCCCCAAATTGGGTCTACAGTTGCTGAAGCATATGTAATTCCTGATCATCTTGCGTCAAGAAGACAATTTGCTCTTCATCTAATCCCATTAAGTTTATTTGTGTGTCTGGTTTAGGGTCTTCTAAATGAGATGTTTCAACATATTTTTCTTGAAAAGGAGGCCTAATATTCTGATCAGGTCCATTTTTTCCAGTATTTTGATTTTGATTCTTTCTAAAGTTTGGATTTCTCACTGGAGGTGCTTGTTGATTATCCCATTGCAGCTTTCTTTCAATGTTCTCTATCCTATCCATCATTTTTTCCATTCCTTTGGTTAGGACATCTATTTTAAGGTCAGAGGGTGAGGCTTCATCTTTCACAGGTCCTCTCCTTTCATTCCTAACTCTAGCTCTTTTTTATAGCAAGTTAGCTTCTACACTAACTGCTACACTCTGCATGTCTTCTAAAGTTGGATGATTTCTCTCCCTAAGTTGGAATGCCATATTAGTATCAAACCCATCAAGAAACTTTATCAGAGCTAAATCAGATGGTGGTCTAAGATTGACTGGTATTGCATTGTATATATTGTTAAATTTGGTACAGTGATCCTAGATTGTTTCATTTGGTCCTCTCCTGATGCTCTCGTATTCTGAAACAATCTGCAGAGGGTTCTTTTTCTTTTATATGAAATCTCTTGATTTTGGACAATTTCTATTTGAACTGTAACTGCAATTTCTTTTGGTTTTCAAACAATGTTGTTTAAAGTAGTTTCTGGTGTTTTTTCAACATTGTACAGAATAAAAGAATCAATGTCAAAATGCATCGAATAAATAGGAAAGTTTTGAGGCCTAGCTTGGCTACTCACTACAAATTTCATTAGGGTCTCTCTGTGCAATTTTTTAGGATGTCCAAAGACTGAAATTGTGGCATATGACCTGTCAAGTTGCAAAGATCCTTGGAGTTTAGCTCCCCATGATCTAGACAACAACATGCCATATTTAGGTGATATATTAGCAACAACTATGTCCATGAGAATTGTTTTAACTGGATATTGTACTAAGGAAACAAACAGGTCTTTAATTAACTCTAGGCACTTTACTTGACTTGAATCAAATGAAAACAAGTCCTTGTAAGACCTAGTGATGTCTAAGTTCAATTTTTCCATAACAGATTTAGGCATTGAATTGTGTGAAGCCCCAGAACCTAACATTGCATTGTGTAAAATCTTATCATGAATGTTAAGGCTAATAAAAAAGGGTGGTATCCCTCCTTCTAATGTTTTTCAATTAACATCAGGACCGAATATAAGCTTAGGCTGATTATCAAACATGTTGATCGAGTCGTCATTCTCAACGAAGTTTAAGGATTTGCTTATTTGAGACTTGTAAGTTTCATTTTTAATCAACTTTGTTAAGAGGACTGAAATTTTTAGCTTAGCCACCTTTGCTCCCAAATTGAAAGGCAAAGAGGCTTTCTCTGTTTGAGGATTTGGAATTTTCATGGCAGGAGTTTGAGTAGATTGTTCTTCTTTTTCTGCATTTGAAGTATCTTTCAGTGGATTTTCTAATATGGTGTTTGGAGATTTGTCCACTGTCCCCTTGGAGGGGATCGAAGTGGATGGTTGATCATCAAGGGGTTGGTCATGAGTTACATCTACAATGGTGGGACCAAGAGGGTTCTGATTTGGTCTAGAGAGGATTTGGGGAGTTTTGGTAATTGGAGTTGTTTTGATTTTCTTAGGTTGATTTGGTACTGCTTTCTTGTTTTGGTTAGGAGTATCAATGTTCTTTTTACTCCTCAAGTTGTATTGTTTGTGCACTTCGAAGATAGCAGAATCATAACCTTGCTTGTAATTGAATGATTCCCCAGATTGGGTCTGCAATTGCTGAGGCATATGTAATTCCTGATCATCTTAAGTCAAGAAGACAATTTGCTCTTCATCTAATCCCATTAATTTTATTTGTGTGTCTGGTTTAGGGTCTTCTGAATGAGATGTTTCAACATAGTTTTCTTGAAAATGAGGCCTAATATTCTGATCAGGTCCATTTTTTCCAGTATTTTGATTTTGATTCTTTCTAAAGTTTGGATTTCTCACTGGAAGTGCTTGTTGATTATCCCATTGAGGCTTCCTTTCAATGTTCTCTATCCTATCCATCATTTTTTCCATTCCTTTGGTTAGGACATCTATTTTAAGGTCAAAGGGTGAGGCTTCATCTTTCATAGGCCCTCTCCTTTCATTCCTAACTCTATCTCTTTTTGATAGCAAGTTAGCTTCTACACTAACTGCTACACTCTGCATGTCTTCTAAAGTTGGAGGATTTCTCTCCCTAAGTTGGAATGCCATATTAGTATCAAACCTATCAGGAAACTTTATCAGAGCTAAATCAGGTGGGGGTCTAAGATTGACTGGTATTGCATTGTATATATTGTTAAATTTGGTACAGTGATCCTAGACTGTTTCATTTGGTCCTCTCCTGATGTTATCATATTCTGAAAGAATCTACAGAGGGTTCTTTTTCTTTTCCCATCTATTTAAAAATTGCTGACAAAATACTTCTAAACTATCTATGATATTAACAGGCAATTCTCTAAACTGTTTCCTAACCTCATCAGCTAGAGTCTGAGCAAACAGTCTCATTTGAACATCTCCAATATCAATTTCATGTAATTCAAAGTAATTTTTTATCTTGTTTACAAGTTGTTGTGTTGTATAAGGTCCTATGCCATCATAATGGACAATTTTGTTCTGATAGTCTTGTGGCATGGCACCTAGTGGAGTAGGTAACACAAGAGGAGCACATATATTTTCCATGGCTCTAAGTTGGGCAGGACTAAGAAGTGGGGTTTGGGTACCAGGAGGTAATACAGTAGATGATGAAGAACTGGGAGTAATGGGTGTCTGATATGTAATGATAGGGTTGTGGGGAAGTGAAGGTATAAATGGAGGTGAGGAATGGACTTCAGAGGTGGAAGGGAATAATGGTGAACTAAAGGGAGTTGTAACTGTTTCAAAAATCATGGATCTTAATAGTAGTAAGGGATGACTGAGGGGAATTTAAAATATACTTATCAATTGATAGGTTTACCTTTTAGATTCCAAGATCTGCAACAAATTCTGGATTTAGAACTATGTCACCAAGTGCACTTTCAGACCTGGTTCTAAATAAGGAAAGGTCAAATGGATCATCAAAAGGGAGGTCTTCTAAAAACAACCGCTCATCAGCGCATGAATCTGCTTTGATTGAAGGTGTTGGACTTACTGAACTTTCTTGTCTTCTAGATCTTCTTGAAATGAGGTTGGCATTATCCACTACTAGGGGAGGATTTGGATCAGGATTGGCCCTAATGTAGTGAGTTCTCCTTGAAGCCAGATTTCAAGCTTTTCTAATTTTTGTCTTTTTGTAAAATTTTTGTAAATAGCTTCTAATAAACCCTTCAAGAGGCTTGAAATAAATATTTGAAATTTCTCAAGGGTTTATTAAGACTCAGGCTTTGAGGTCCCCAATATGGTTGCCACTATGTTATCACTTAGAAGTCTTCCCTAGAAGTTATCAAAAGAAGGAATAATCTGAGGTAACCACAAACCTAATCTTTTAGACTCAGGTTCTAGCCAACCTAAGTCCAAAGAGAGCTTCTCTCTTTATGATTTAACTTTGTTTTTATTAGATTTCAGGTTAGTTCTTAGTGTTCATGAGGATTTTGATTTTGATTGAAAGTTGGGTGGTGGAATTCTAGGAACAGATGGGTAGATCTAGTTTCTTCAAACCATTGGGCTATGGAGTCAATAAAAGGATAGCATAACTGGATCAGATCATTAAAGGGAGTGTTTACAGGGTAGGCTAGCAAAGCAAAAAGAAAATCTTCAAAGGGCTGATGGATGGAATGATTCTAACCAGGGTAAAAGGGCACTTAAGAATCCTTGGACCAAGATCAGAATGACGAACAATAGGTGATCATCAACAAACAGAAATTAAGAATCCTTTACTACATAGACCACAAGGAAACTACGGAAACTATGGAGCAGCTAAGAATTCCCTAGCTAAGATAGTTTAGCAGAAAACATTAAGAATGTAAACAGTCAAAACAGAGTGCATTAATGCTAATTCTGAGATATCATTCCTAGTTTAACATTCAGATTTCATATAAACACATTATTATTAGGAAACATAAGGAAAAAAAATAATACACATGAGAGAATACTTATTTGATTTTAGCTTTACACAAGAATCCTGTAAAATTTCTGAGCTTTATTCCATGATCCAGCAAGCCAATCCAACTTTTTGATACAATAAGACTTTGATTTGAAAGAAAAGGCTACAGAAATGTCTTTGAATCCACCCCTAAATACTTCGAAATGTGAAGTATTTATATAAACAATATTACAAAATATCTCATAATAGTTTGAGATTTAATTAAGGAAATAAAAATATCTTCAAGCATGAAGATAGAGATAGATGGAAAACTGCATCATGATGTTCCTCTTGTTGTGGTAGTGTTGGTTGTTGTAGTTGAATTTTGAGCCCTTTAAGCTGGATGATATTTGTACGCTGGAATCATCTTTATCTTTCATCTTTTATTGATACTCTTTAACTTGTTACTCTTTGACCCTGTTCACTTGTTTCATCTAGCTGCCTTCAGATTTACTACGATAACTTATAGTAAATCTGTCATCTTTTCCCATCATTCATCCTTAGGTAACTTTACTTTGAGCATTATTCTATAGATTTTGTCTGCCTCTGTGTATTTGAAAAATTAGGCTTTGTGAAAAACAGATGTTTCGCCTCATGCTCTAGAAAAAATAGATTCTCTAAAGTATCATACAATACTTTCCCTATTGGCAAGGCCTTGATACCTGAAATGCGTGCTTGCTCTTTGGCCAACTATCTTAATCTGTCAGTGTAGTCCAATTGGGTCATAAGTTTATCATGGATGACCATTGGACTGGGAAGGCCTTTATCCCTCAAAATTTGAAACTTGGCCATGAACCTGTCAATGCCCACCTGCATATTATGGCATTTTTCCTCTAGGTTTACCATTAGCTTTCTTTTGGAAAGAAAATTTTTTACTTCTATGATGGCTTTAATTCTGTCCTCTACATAAAAATCATTAAGCTCATGCTTGTTCTTGTTGTTCAAGAAGTGGATGAGTCGATTAGCATCCACAGGTTGATCTCCCAAATCTTCCCTTACTTTCTTGATAGCCTCAGTGGCCACTTTCACCAGTTCTGTTTGCTCAAATATTACTTGAATTGATGGCCAAATATCATTGATAGAGTCAATGATATTGGCCCAGAGCATCTCTTTGGTCTGTCCTAGTGGCTTTTGTAGAGTTAAATCTTTCTCTAGTACCTTGATCTTCTCACCCATCCTTAGGGCTTTCTGTGTTTCCTCTCTTTGTTGTATTTGGGCAAGCTTACAGTCAATTTCTAAGCTTTCCACTTTCTCCTTAAGTCTTTTAAGTTCTGTTACCTAGATGGACATTTCCTCCATGGCTTTCACTAGCTCTGTTGTCTTTTCTGTTGAAGCACTTGCTGTTGTAGACTCAATTGTGACTGGAAATGCTATGGTAGGAGGAGTTGTTGGTTGAAAAGATGTTGCTAGTGTTGAGGGAAGGCAGTTGTTACTATGGGAATGGCAGTTGTAGAAGTGGTGGCCAATTCACTTTGTTTGGACTGAATCAATGTGTCCAATTCTTTCTCCATTTCTTTCAACTAGTCATTTAGCTTTAGGACCAAGTCCATAAGCTCTTCATGTCCTTTTTGTGTCTCTATGACTTCTACTATTTGTGGATCATGCAATGGTGGAACCTTGAGTTGCTTCTTCAAAGCAGCTATGTCATCATTTTTATTCTTTATTAGTCTTTCATTGGCCTTTACATCTTTGGGATCATGTCCCAACTCAATGATTAACTCCTCTAAGGACTTGATTCTAGTGTCTTTTACCTTTGAAGAGGCCTTCTCCAGTTGGAACTGAGCTGATATGTTATTTAGGGAATTTTGCAGTTGATGAGCTGCAATGGATTTCCCTTTCAAGGTAGAGTATATCATCTCCCTTGTCTGCTTATGCAACTCAATCTGGTCAATAGGATGAATTTCCTTTGCCACTACTTCGAAATCTATCCTTTTGAAGTCTGTTGTTGTTCTTGGTTGCTAAGTAGTAGGCATCATAAATTTCATCTACATTTTGCTCTCTTTCACATCATAGGCTGACATAAGCCTTGTCCAGTTTGTAGGTGCCATCTTTAGGTACTGTGCATAAGTTTGGGCTTTTAGCCTCTCATTCCTGGCCTTTATATCCTTGTACCTTTCTCTGATGTCTTGTTCCATGTCAGCTGGCATCCGAAATGAGGACACTTCAACACTCTGCTGCCTTTCCAACATCTGAGTGTGAGATGTGGAAGTTTCCAGTGTGCTCCCAGAGGGAGTGGCATGCCTGCTTCCTTCCCTTTCTGTACTAGTGGCCCCAACTGTCTCTTCTGTGAATTCCTGTTTAGAGACAAGATTTAACCTTTTCCTTTTGACCAGGCTAGTCTCTGCATATGTCTGTGTGGTTGCTTTGCCTGATGTAGTGGCCTCTTCCCTATTTCTTTTGAGACTTTTCTCCTCTTTTAGAGGAGTTTGTAAGGTATGGGCAGTACTCATGATGGGCTCTGGTATTCCTTTTTTATTTAATTCCTCTGATAGGCCTGGTTGTTCTGACTCTTCTTGCACCTGGGATTCTTCTTCTATATGAGATTCACTTTGTACCTGTGATTCTCCCTGTGCTTATGATTTTTCTTGGATTTGAGATTCTCCTTGGGCTTGAGATTCTCATGGCACCTAAAGGAAAGAACCCTCATCAAGCCTTTTCTCTAAATCAATTAAAGCATTTTCAGCTGCAACTTCAGTGCTATCATTGTCAACTAAAGTATTCTCCACCCATTCCAATTGATTTTCATATTTCTCTATCTAAGGGATTTGGTGGTGAATGTATGGATCCATCTTATTTTTCTACCTTTTGTTGCAGATGAAGTCACAAGGATCATATCTCCACATGAAACTCTATGTTAGTTTAAGTCTCTGAAGGATTTGTTCTGCTTCTTTTCTAGCTTCTCTGCTATTACACACAAAGGGGCTTAGCGGATCTTTGATTCTGAGCTAGGCCTTCTTTTTGGCTTTAACAAAATGCACCTCATTTGAGTTGATTATCTGCCTATAGTACTCTAGAGAAAATAACCTCATAGGGAGGTATCTAGGTAGTTTATATGGGGCCTACTCATAGCTATAGATCCTAATCTCTATGTGATTTTGGTATAATTACCAATCTCCTGCTTTGTGTTGTTTTGACAGCTGAAGGATCCTCTTGATATCTGAACTGATTCTTGGAGCAGGACTTCCTAGCAATATGGTCACTACTGGATGTACAAAGAGATCTATGAAGTCTGTGTATGGATATGGTGAGTCATACTTGTGGATCAAAGGAGTCTATAAAATCACTGACCTAGGATGACCTTTGGTATCAAGCTTTTGGAGAGTGAAGGGGAGCTTATCAGCTTGGAAATATAAGAAAAGGCGGTACAAAACTGAAGAATACTTAAGTACTCTCTTACTACTCATTATAAGGAATTCGTTATGCATTTTGTCAGCTATGAACTTGGCATAATCATACATGACAGTAGGAGGTTGTCTTAGAGAGAAAATGGACATGAAGGCTAAGATGATTTCATCTATGTACTCACTGGTAGTATAGCCTAAAACACAAGAAATCATTGCTACTATGTCCAGACCAAATGGGGAAAATATGGTAGCCACATATGGAGGAGGATCTGTTGGGATATGCTTTTCCTCCCTGATGAAGGTTTGGAACATTTCAACAAGCTTGTGTTGAATGATAAAAGGTGTCTTTTTAACTCCTAATTATCTTTACATTAATTGTCAACCCAAGGACGATTTTTTTTTTATCTCATGAGTGTACTCAGTCTGAGGCGGTCACTTGCTCAAGAGTAATGTTTTGCAGTATAGTGCTTTAAAATGCAAAGATAAATGAATGCTAGAAACAAAATCTAATTGGAACAACAAGAAACTGAATATTCTGAAACTAAATCATTCACTCAAACAATCATCAGTTGAGGACTCAGTAATGATAACTCTCTCCCCTGTAAACTGATGTAAATGAAAATCAATCATAGGCAAGATCTCCAATCTAAGAACTTAGACAGCTATATTCAATGTTCTTTACAATTGTTGATATTTCAATATACACTAAAGCAAATAACTTGAAATGGCAATTCAATTGGAAATGCTTACTAAAACACACTTGCTACACATTGACAACAAAGAAGCTGCGGTAGAGTGCGAATTGTGGAGAGGAGCGAGCTCAGTGAAAGCGAATAAATAGGGTTTCAGAACTGTGCAGGTATTCATTTCTAATGGAGGGCGCAAGAGGAGGGAGCTCGACTCCCTCCTATAAAGACGCGGCAGCTGGCAGAGGCAAAACACTGATAATCAGCAGCAAAAGTTTTGCGGATGGCAGGAACAAAGATAAGGAAAAGGAAACAGAAGGGAACAAGACCAAGGAAAACAGTAGCACAAAGGACACGGAGGAAGAAGACAAAAGTCAGGGTGCAAGAGACAAAAGACAAAAGGGACCCTGCAAACCTAAAGCAGAAATTACTCCTAGAATAATATTAAATGACCCTGCTCTGCAGGCACACAGGGAACACATGGGAACCTACGCCATTATCTGTAAATTCATGGGACTCTGGCCCACTGAAAAAGCTTTACAGATGTGGATCAAGTATCACTGGAAACCCAAAGGAAGCATTGACCTACATCTTGGGTCAAAGGGATTCTTCACAGTAGTGTTCTCAAACATCGAAGACAAAGACAGAATATTTGAAGGAGGACCCTACTTTTATGCAGCAGTCAGTCTCTATATGAGGCCTTGGAAGATGAACTTCGTTCCTGAGTGGGAAACCTTCACTTCAGTCCCTGTTTGGGTAAGGCTCTATTCTCTACCTCTGGATTATTGGCAAACAGAATCGCTAACTGCCATTGGCAATAAATTAGGACGTTTCATCAAAACTTTTGAAGCCACAAGAAGGGGAAAATATACCTCCTTCGCAAGAATATGTGTGGAAATGGATCTATCAGGTGCTCTTCCGGAGGAAGTAATCTTGGAAGTTTTTGATGAAGAATGGGTGCAGGCAGTGGACTACGAGCATATCCCATTCAGATGCCGTAGATGCCATGAACATGGACATTTGTTCAGAGACTGCCCTCTTGGTAAAACAGAGAATAAAGGGAAACCTAATACAATGAAGGAGACTGATAGCTTTCAGAAAGTGACAGGTAAAGGGAAAGTGGGAAAAAAGGGCCAAAGCAACAACACAACAAGGTGCAGAAGAACAGTCAGAACAAGTTTCAAGTGCTAGAAGAGAATGAAGAAATCACGAGAGAAAACCAGTCTCAGGAGAAAGGTCCTAATGAAGAAGAAAAGGAAGAAGACAACAAACATTCTCAAGATATTGGTTATCCAAAAGAGCCAATGACGATTGAAACAGAAATGGAAATGGATCAGGAAATGACCCAAAGTGAAATAGATCTGGAGGATCAGGAACTACTAGAAATACTTGATAAGGAGAACCTGGATCTAGAAGGATTCTTGATGCAGGGAACCAAGGGAGGAATAGACTCTCTACCTCAAGAAGAGTGCAACAGAATACAACAGTTGTTTTTATGGAAAGCTCAGGAAAAAGGGATGGATAAAGGTAAAAACATTCACAAGCAAGAGCACCGAGGTGTGAAAACTATGAAAGCAACTCCAGGATTAGCGACTAGAAATCCAGGAAAGAAGAGGGGCAGAAAAAAGCAAAATGAGCTCCTGATGGAGTGTGGAAAGCTAATGATAGATTCAGGTAAGATGAAAGACCTAACCAGTTACTCCTTTACAAATATTTAATTATGAAGTTCATATCTTGGAACATTAGAGGTCTAGGTAGTAAAAGAAAGCAAAGAATGCTAAGTAACATAATGAAACTAGCAATGCCGGACATTATCTTCATTCAGGAAACAAAATGCTCTATTCAGAAATTAAAACAGATCCACAGCAAATGGCTTAACAGATTTGAGTTTCTAGAAGTTAAAGCAGAGAACACAATGGGAGGTATCCTAACTCTATGGAACCCACTAAAAGTCAGCATAATAGATGCAGAAGCATCCAGGAATTACTTATCAATAATTTTTCAACCAGTTGGGGTGTCAGTTACCTTCCTGGTCACTAACGTTTATGGGCCTCAAAGAATAGATGAAAAACTCAGGTTTCTTGAATCCCTGGTTGATCTTAGAAGTAGACATGACGAAATTCCTTGGATCTTGGGAGGAGATTTTAATATGATTAAGTCTCTTTCGGAAAAAAAGGTGGTACTAGACTACTAAGTAAAGATTCAATAGTTTTCCAAAACTTCACAGAGGATATGAAACTAGTGGACTCTGAAACGCACAATGGTCATTTCACTTGGAACAATAAAAGAGGAGGGGAGGCACAGGTCGCCTCCATATTAGACAGATTTTTGTTATCAGAGGAGCTTATGCTCACAAACAGAGAAATTACTGCTAGTGTTCTCCCCTTTGGTGGCTCGGATCACTGGCCGATTCAATTAGAAATCAAGGGGATTGATTCTCCCAGGAATAGACCCTTCAGATTCGAGAATATTTGGCTCTCCCACCCAAATTTCATCAGCAATATAGAAAAATGGTGGTCCAAAGATTTGCAGATACAGGGCACTACAATGTTCCTCCTTCATAAAAGACTCAAGCACATAAAACTCAGGCTCAAAGAATGGAACAAGAAGGAGTTTGGCAACATTTTTGTGGATAAAAAATCAGTGGAAATCAAACTCCAAGAACTCAATCAAGCACTGATCACGGATGGTTTTGATAAAGTCAAAAGTGAACAAGCTGATAAATACCATCATGAATGGGAGACATTATGCAAACAAGAGGAAATCTTTTGGAAACAAAAGTCTCGAGTTCAGTGGCTCAAAGAAGGTGAACGTAATACCAGATTTTTCCATAGATCCACCATGGCCAATAGAGCTCACAATAGAATCTCTTCGATACTGAATGAAAATGGAGAGCTTCAGACCTCTCATAAGGGTATCGAAACAGTGTTGGTGCAGCATTTCAGAGGCATCACTGAGGAAAATAATCTAAACAGAGAGCAATATATCAAGGAAATTACAAAAAATATCCCTAAGCTGGTGTCTAGAGAGGACAATTTTAACCTGAATAAACCAGTAACTGAAGATGAGGTAAGTGAAGTTATTAAAGACATGCAGAATAGCAAAGCTCCTGGACCAGATGGTTTCAATGTAGACTTTTTCAAGGCATGCTGGAACATTGTCAAACGGGATATTCTGAATGTGGTAGAGGATTCCAGAAGGAACAAGACTATTCTGAAAGCCCTCAATACCTCCTTCATCTCCCTGATTCCCAAACAGGATTCAGCCCTGACTGCTGATAAGTTCAGACCCATTGCTTTATGCAATGTGGTTTATAAAATTATATCCAAGGTGTTGGCTAGTAGACTCAAACCTGTACTCCCTTCTTTAATTTCAGGAGAACAATCTGGTTATGTGGAAGGCAGACAGATCCTAAACAACATTATTCAAGCTCATGAAGTAGTTCACACGCTTACCAGCAAGAAACAGGCTGGTATGATCATGCAATTAGACATTGCCAAAGCGTATGACAAGGTGAACTGGATCTATGTCAAGAAGGTCCTTTCTACGTTTGGGTTCGATCACAACTGGATCAGATGGGTTATGGCTCTGGTTACTTCTTCTAGCTTTTCAATTTTAGTGAATGGTTCACCCTCAGGAATCTTCACTCCTTCTAGAGGTCTAAGGCAGGGAGATCCTCTCTCTCCCTTTCTCTTCATCATCATGATGGAAGGTCTGGGCAGGTCCATTAAACAGGCCAAGGCTGTGGGAATAATTAAGGGCCTTCAGTTAACAGAGAATGGTCAATCAATGACTCACCAACAATTTGTGGACGACACTATGCTGCAAGGTATTCCTACAGTCAAAGAAGCCTTGGCTTACAAAAAAATCCTACTTGATTTTTCCTTGGCGTCAGGTATGGAAGTCAATCTCTCCAAATATAAAATATTTTTCTTTAATACTAACATTGCCATTCAGAGAAATATCTCCAGAATTCTGGGCTTCCAGAGGGATTCCCTACCTTCAAAATATTTGGGAATTCCCCTCACAGCTAAGCCGTTGCACAAAAGTATTTGGGAACCGGTGCTTAACAAGATGCAAGACAAAGTTAAAAAATGGACTATCAGATTGTTGAACCTTGCTGGCAGGTTGATTCTAGTCAAGGCCATTCTGCAATCTATCCCTGTGTTCTTTTTATCAGCCCTCCCAGCCCCCAAAGGAGTGTTATAGAAATTCAGCAATATTCAGAGAGATATCCTTTGGGGAAAAGAGGAAACAAGGAAGAAATGGGCTCTGGTTTCTTGGGAAAAAATCTGCAAACCCAAGAGTCATGGGGGCCTAGGCTTAGATGATCCGGAGATTCTAAGTAAAGTTTTGGGAGCCAAGCTCTGGTGGAGATGGGTTAAAGAACCTGAAGCTCAATGGGCCATGACCTGGAAAGAAAAATATGCAAGCTCCTGGCAAAAAAAAGATCTTATAAGAATGTCAGGGAACATAAAAGGCTCCTACATCTGGAATAAAGCCTGGGAAAACAGAAGCCTAGTTCAAAACAACAGTTTCTGGGAGATCAGAGAAGGAGATCTAGCTCTCTTCTGGGAAGATAAATGGCAACAAGAACCTATGCTATTAAAAGAGGATTTTATGAGCCTCAAGCAAGAAACTGACTCCCAAGGATTAATCAAAGTTAAAGATTTCTGGAATCTTCCTCACGACACTAGAAAATGGAGAAACTGGAGAATCATAGACTGCAGAGATGAGAGTCCTATAAAAACAAAAACAGAGGCACTCATGGGCATTTTAAACCAAAGGAAAATCTTGGTATCAGAGGGACAGGATCAGTTAAGATGGGGCCTCAATAAAGAAGGCACCTTTAATCTTAGGGAAGCAAAGAGGATAATCTTGAATCTCGATTCCTGCGTTCCGGACAATTCCTGGCAACAACTTTGGAGACATCAAGGGTGGATGAAGATCAAGCTATTCATGTGGTTAGTCCATCACAAGAAAATCTTAACTTGGGACAATATCAGAAAAAGGGGAGTTATTGGGCCCTCTAGATGTCAGCTATGTGAAGCCCAAGAGGAAACAATGGAACACATTCTCAACAGCTGCACATTCACCACCTAGTTGTGGGATTCCTTTGCCACTATTTTCCAACAGACAGACAGAGACAAAGACAATATTATTAACACCCTAAACAAGTGGAGAAGGAACTTCTCAGAAAATGAGCTCCTTAATTTGGCCTGGGCCTTCACACCAAGCTTCATTATCTGGAATGTTTGGAAAGAAAGGAATAAAAGAATTTTCAAGGGTGAACTAACTATCCCTCTTCATCTGTTGAACCTGATCCTGAAGCAAATTAAGGAGACAGTTAGCACCACTGTCCGCAATTATCCCAAGAATCCTCCTACTAATTATGAATTGAAAACTCTCATACAACTAGGTTTACATGAGCTCATTCCCCAAGAACAGTGCAGAAAGGCAAAAGATATGGAAACCGAGAAGAATTTCTGGCATCCTCCACCGAAAGGTTATCTAAAATGCAATATTGATGGTGCTTCAAAAGGCAACCCTGGAACAACAGGTTATGGAGGTGTTTTAAGAGATGAAGATGGAAACATCATCTTTGTTTTCCACTGCCATTTAGGGCTAGCCACCAACAATATGGCTGAATTAATGGCTTTGGAGCATTGTTTAGAGCTTCTGAAACTAACACATAGTTCCAATGTAATTGTTGAAGCAGATTCAGAGATCTCTATTAATGCGGTCAAGAGAATCAGTTGTGGAACAGCACCAGAGAAGGTCTCGAAACACTGGAGACTAATTCAGGTGTATCAGAGAATTCAAAATCATCTTCTGAGTCTTCGAACTGTTAGTTTTAACCATGTTCGAAGAAAAGCCAATAAGTTCGCGGATATTCTGGCCAATCAAGGTGTGATAAATTCAGAGTGCAGAACTGAGCTGATGTGGCAGGAGGCACCTCAGAGCAGTTTTAAAGCTCTCTGCAATGAACAAGCGGTGGAGGATAGAGAGATTTTCAATTACTGGGCCAGAGTAAATTGTATGGAATGAAGGTTTCTAAGCATGTTTATTTTCGGTACTTCAGTGGGTTCCTGGGTGAAGAGCATGCTCAAACCGGTCACTCTTCACTGAGGTGTGAGATGCCCTATCTCCTTACTTCTTCGATTTGGAGCACTGAGTCCTTTTCCCAGTCCGCGACAGTCTCAAAAACCTATTCTGAGGTGTTCTTACGCGAACAGAATGGTTGGTTCTTTCGGACGGCAGCCAGTTTCTTTCATTTCGCTTACAGGGGAGAAAACCAGACACATAGTGGTTTCCGGTTGCTCGCTGGGCTTCGGGGTGGAAAGTGGTATAAGGATTGTGGGAGCGATTCCACTGGGCTCCTGACGCGTGGCAAGGGATGGTCAGAAATACCACCTCCCATCGCGCCCTATCTTTCGTTCAAATAGGCGTTGCGATATTGTTCTGTGCCATCCGATTTCGCTGTTGAAATCAATGGTCAGGTTTGAGGGTGCAGCTTCGTGGGGCCTACAGTTCTTTCACACCTTTCGAAACCTTGTAATAGGAGTTTTCTGTTAGGATATTCCGACACATAGGAAATAGTTAAGTACAAATTGGTCTACTATAGAGTTAGGTAAAGTGTGTTTCTTTACTATGTACATTTTGTAACTTACAATCCGACGGTCACGATATGTAGTGATCCGACGGTTCATTCTCTCCTCGGTATTACCGACACTTGATCCGTGGCTTAACAGCCAATTGGTCCATGATCTCTATTTAAAGAGCATGGAAGGTCATTTGTAGGTTAACCGTTCATGACAGAAGCTTATGTAAATTTTCATTCTTTTATTAATAAATTGCCTGAAGTGGCCGTGTTGGCTCAGGCCGTGGACTGTTTCCCTCTTTGAGGGTTTTAACCACGTCAAAAGTACTGGTGTATTGATCTGTGATCTGTTTGTGAGCGGTGTCCTTTGGTGTTCTTTCTGAGGAACTTACCCTATAAATTCCTACATGGTATCAGAGCTATTTGAGGGCCGCGTCCGTTGGTGATCCAAATCTGAAGCCGGTAGGACTGCATCCGACTACCGTTTCCTAGATCTACTGTTTCTGACTACTTTCGGGCCGAGAGGACTGCTCTGTTGTGTTGGAAGCATCTGTTCCAGTGAGGAACCCCTTTCGTTTCATGCGAAAAGGTTTCCGGTAGCCCTAGCTACGTCATTTTTAAGATCTGGAGGTATATAGTGTTTATTTACAGTTTACAGTTATTTTCTCTCTATTTATTTCGATTTTCGGTTTATTTAGCCTTTTTTATTATCGGATCTATACCTTTCATTTCTGCGTATGCTCTGTTATCACTTAGAACTATAGTTCATGTATATAAGGTTGTCCATAAGTTTTATATAAAGGTTTTAAGTCTTGTGAATAGGTTTATTGGTGTATGTCAATTTGAAATTTGAATGTCAAAAGGTATTGATGTGAATTCGTGTAAAGGAAAAATCATTAGACACCCTCCATCATTGTTAGTTAAAGCATGTCATGTCATTAGTACTTTGCGCAGTTTCGCAGCGCAGGTTTGATTGGTCAGTTTAGCTGCGAAATGATGTTTTCGTTTTTTCGCAGCGTTCTGTTTGTCAGCGATTTAGTAGCGCATCTTGTTAAGTTTGAACTGCCCACGCTACGAAATCGGGGTTTCAGGGTTTTTTGTAGCGCTCTTCCTTTGAATGTCAAATCCGAGAGAAGTGAGTCATAGGTCCGTTCATGATTGTCAGTTTACGTCCTCTCCATGTCATGATAAACCATTATTCCGCCATAAAGTCCAGAGTCATGCATTTGAGTGTTAGTTTAAGGGATTTTATAAGGAATGGTTATATCATAATGGGTTTTTCATAATATGTAAACATGTTTGTTGTATGAGAAGCCCAAGTTCTTATTTAAAAGGACTACTGCAAGCGAGCCTGCACTCCAAAGTCGAAGTTTGTTTTCGTGCTACAAGCTACCATTAGTTTCCTGTGTGAAAATATTCAAAGCAGGATGGAAAGGAGGGAACACCGATCCGGTAAGTGTGTGAGGACAGAGCCGGAGGGGTTAGATGTTACTCTCAGGGATGAAGGTGTAGCAAGAGCCTTTCGAAATGCTGGTTGCTGGAGGTTTTGCGAAAAATTGAAAGGAGGACATGCAGAGGTGACGAAGGCTTTCACATTAAATTTCACTGGACTGAATTCGAAGGTGGCAATGTTAGAGTTTCCGGTGTCTCCTGAAGTTATTTCCACTGTCACTGAAATTCCGAGGGGTGGCCAAGAATGGTTCAAAAACTTCAAGTTCGACATGAGTCCCTGTAAAGAGTTTTTGAAGGAACCTTATGTAGATAAAGATCTCACCAAAGCGGTGCCAAGGAGTTATATAAAAGAGAATTATGCTACGCTCCTCACATGCATCCAGAAATACCTGACATGCGAGGGTAGGTACAATAAAGTTTACTCCTACCACTTCAAACTTCTGTTACATTTCACAGGTAAGGTTTCAATAGACATACCTTTCTATTTGTTCAGGAGCATTAGCAAAATGTGTGATAAAATTCAGTTAAAGAAAGATGGTTGTGAAACATCCCTTTTTCATCATGGTCTAGTAAAATTGCTGGTGTTGGATAGTTTACAAAAAATTGGCAGAGATTGGGATTCATTTGTGTTTATGGCCGGCTTCCCAAGAAAAACAGGCCTCACTCCATTGCCTGTGAGAGAAAGGGAAGAAAGGAGTGAAGAACCCACTTTGGCTGAACTTAGAAGAGAAGTGACAGACCATAAGAAGCCTAAAACTAAATCAAGGAAGTCAGAGAAGTATGTGGCAGCTAAAGAGACACCTGAAACATCAGTGAAGAAAACTCCTAAGCCATCTAGAGTATCAGAAAAGGAAACTCCTAAGTCATCATCTAAGGAAACACCTTAGTCATCAAAGCAGAAGATTCAGAAAAAGAAGGATGAAGCTAAATCAAGTGAAGTTGAAAAGATTTCAAGGGTGAGAACCAGAGGTCAATTAAACAAGGAGAAAGGAAAGTCAGTTACTGTGGAAGAAAGTCCTATTTCAAAAGGTAGTTTAAATGACTTACTTGAAGCCATTGAACTAGAGCAAGATTAGCCAATACAAATTGAACCACTAGAATTTGAGCAAGATCACTCGGTGTAGCCAATGCATATTGACCTCACTCAGTCCTCACCAGAAAATTATAAAAAATCAAGGGCTTCTAAAAGGTTGAAATTTGAAGAGCCAAGTAAAGAATTTGCTTTTAAGCCACGCAGACCAGTTACAAGAAGGCAAATCAAAGAAGTGGAGAAAGCGCAGAAAGAGAAGGCACCATTAGAAGTGCCTAGGACAGAGGTACTTGAGGTTTTCACCGGAATAGTTCAAGCAGCCAAAAGCAAGAACAAGAATAATAAGGTTATCATCAGTCAAAGTGGAAATGTTATTGCTATCAAGAAACAAGCTGGAGCAACAAAGGAAGAAATACCTCAGATTAAAAATGTTTCTAAGGAAAGGGCAGTAAGATATACAAATTATAAAAAGGCTGTAATGAAAGGCAGAACAAGTTTGATTAGCCAAACTGACTCAGTATCTGATGCATATGTGTGGACAATGCCAGCTCTGAAGCAGGCAAAAATCATGAAACAAATGAATACAAGCTTAAGAGCAGAAAACAAGGTGTTAAAGGAAGAAGTTAGCAGCTTAAAAAGGGAAGCTAGGCAAACTAGCTAATTGATCCAAGGGGAAATTTGCCTTCCAAATTTTGGTAAATTTTGGCTGTCATCATTTTGAAACTTTTTGAAACTTTTTGAAGTCCTTACACCTGTGTAAAATAGCTGAAGAGATCACAGAGTTAAGTCACTGTTGCTTTAAGGTTCATATGCTTAATTTTGATTACCTACAGCAGTTTCGTAGCGCGCTACGAAACTGCTGTAGATGACTGTTTATATGAAAAATTTGAGATTGATGCTGAGGTCAGCGAATCTTAAAGGGATGACTCGAGGCTAGCATGGAGATTATATAAAGCCATTCAGATGTTTAAAAAGG
Source organism: Pinus tabuliformis (assembly GCA_031772625.1). Classification (NCBI taxonomy): domain Eukaryota; kingdom Viridiplantae; phylum Streptophyta; class Pinopsida; order Pinales; family Pinaceae; genus Pinus; species Pinus tabuliformis. The sequence goes on along the minus strand of CM062819.1, from coordinate 81,811,492 downwards.
TGCCAGGTGTAAGTATTTAAGGAAAAGGTGAAATTTTGTCTTTTGTTAAAGTTTTCACTTTATATCCGAATTTTTAGGGTTCTGGTAGGGTTGCCGAGGTGTTGAGTGGTACACCTGTTCAGTTTATGAGATGGCCAGATCATAAGGTTTCTTCCATCATACGTGACTATTAGAGGATTAAATGGCTTGAAGCATCATCTTAAATGCATGAACACTAATGGGAGGCAGAGACCGTGAACATAGGGCACAGATTCTTATCAGTTGATGAATCATCCATATATCAGGCATCCGAAGCTGCTCATTCAGTGAATGTTCTTCCAGCTTGGCTTGGCTATTATTGAAGTGCTACAGGTGTCAAATTTCAAGAACGCATCAATGCACACGAGGAGATAGACTTGAAGTTTCAATGGGAATGGAACCCTCTGTTTTCGCAGCACAATACCTTTGTAATTAATTAGTTTGTTTAAGATATAGATAAGATAATTAATGATAGAATTCCGAGCTCCCTTCATGCTTGTTGAGGAGTCTCAGGTAGTAGTATTTTGGTTTGCTATATATAGAAATGACTCTGATGTAAAAAAGGTTGGACATTTTATACAAAAACAGAGTTATTTGGGCCATTGTAAGACTTGTGACAGTAATAGTAAAACAGTGTTGATTTCTTCTCAAGATTCTCGATGGATTATTGTGTTCAAATATAATGGTGGTGTTTTATATTATATGTTCTTTTACAGCCTTGTTATAGTACAATCACTCAGAATTCATATCCTATGCTCTGACTTCCTGTGTATTTGGCAAGCTGTGGTTTTTATGGAATATGTTTGGAAATTTAATGCAAAGAGCCTTGACTTCCATGAAATGACTATGTTTTCTTGTTTACTTAGTGTATGAGACTCCATATCCCAATGAAGACCAGTTTGATATGTATCCAACCAGCTTTTGCTTTCATGAATGAGTAAAGAGTTAGCCATCTGTTGTAGTGAAGGATTTTTATTAAGAGTTTGTGAGAGAGCCCTCTCTGATCAAAGAGGCTAATCTTTGATCTAAAGTTAGGTTGAAAGAGTTACATGAAATCTTGCTTGGTTGCAGCCCTCAGTAGTGATTTTGTGATAACATGCTCTTTGCCCTGCAACTCTGTGCGATCTGGGCGAATCAGAAACAAAAAGGAAGGATTTTTCTCATGCGTATGCTCTTTTCCGCTGCGCCTTAGTGTGATCTCGGAAAATCAAAAACATTGAGAAAAATATTTAGTTTCCGGCTAAAGCTAACTTCGAGCTACAAGGTTCGTTTTTGAAAATATCTAGTTTCTGGCTAAAGCTAACTTCGAGCCGCAAGGTTCGTTTTTTTTGTATATCCGTGTTGGGTTTTGTGTTTTTTGTTTTGTAGGGAAAAAGAGCTTTCTCAAAGCAAGCACGCAACCCAAAGCATCAACTCTCTCTCTCTCTCTCTCTCTCTCTCTCTCTCTCTCTCTCTCTCTCTCATTTTTCGAGATCTTTCCATTGCAACACTTAGTTTCAGCATATATAGCTTCAGTTTTTTTTTAAATGGAAAGTCCATGCCAAGTTATTCTTGACAGCACCAACTACTTCTAATGGTGGTCCTACATTGTGGATTTACTTAGAAGTAAAGGTCTTTACAGAATAGCCACAGGCCAAGAGACCAAACCGAAAGATGAAGACAAGGCAGCTAAATGGGAAAATAGACAAGACCAAGCACATGGGTTGATAGGGATGTCTATTTCTCCAGATCTTAGATTCCATATTGCAGAACTTGATACTCCTGATGAAGCAATGAAACAGATTACTAAAGTCTTTGGAATTAAAAATGAACTTAAAGCCCATCAACTTGAAAATGAATTGCTTACATTGGACCCCAATAATTTTTCTGGCATTGAAGATTTTTTGTCCAAGTTCAAGACCCTTAGACTTCTCTTGGAAGGTGTTAAGGTTAAGAAAGAAGATAGTAGCCTTATCTACTCCATTCTTACTAAGTTGGGACCAGCCTATTCTGTGTTTGTTTCCACCTTCCATTCTACAAGAGAAGCCTTCATTTCTCAAGGACAAACCTACAAGTCCCCTTCCTTTGATTCCTTTTGTGATTCTTTAATAAGAGAACAAGAAAAACTCTTACACCTTGGTCTTCTTCATGTTGGAAACTCTTCTAAGAAAGCATTAGCCGCCCAGCAGCAACCAAATCCAAAGAATCCTAAGAAGTTGTATCCTAAAAAGAATGGTCCTAAACCAAACAAGGGTCCTAAGCAATTTCAGCCTCAAAATGAAAAATCATTTCAACAAAATGATAAGACAAATAAAAACAAAGGGAAGAAGACTGATAGACATTGCAACTTTTGTAATCGAGATGGCCACTTAGAATCCAAATGCTTTAAGAAGATGGAAGCGTTGGAAGCAGCAATGAAGAAGCATAACATCCATTTGGAGCACTCTTCAACTTCAACTTCATCTTCAGGAATGGCACTTTCTGCATGTGGTTGTCAAGCATCTCGGTCTGGCTATGCACTAAATGTATCTTCTTCTTCTCATTCTCATGAGTGGCTCATTGATTCTGGAGCTTCTTATCACATGGCCAAAAAAAAAGCCATGTTTTCTTCTTTAAATGATTGTAACACCAAAAATATATATGTTGGTGATGATAGATCTCTTAGTGTTGTAGGGACTGGAACTGTTCATCTAGACAATGGTCAGTTTAATGATGTATTATGTGTTCCAACCTTATCCTGCAACCTTCTATCTGTATATCAGATAACCCATTCAGGTGAAGGTAAAATCATTGAATTTTCACCTCACGATGTTGTAATTAAGGACCTAAGAGATCCTAGACAGATTTTAGCTACTGGCATTGCTGATGATTCTACAAGGTTGTATAAGTTTCACAACTTTGGGTCATCAAATCTTCCCTTAGTATTTGTTGCTCATAATGATGAAGTGAGCAAACTTTGGCATGAGCGATTTGGTCACTTAAACTATCGCTCTCTTCAGAATCTATGTAAAGAAAATATGGTGATAGGTCTTCCAATGGTATCTTGCAGAGATGGTGTTTGTTCCGGATGTGTACTCGGAAAACATCATCGGGACAGTTTTGAAAAACGTACCTCTTGGAACGCCTCAGCCCCTTTACAGCTTGTGCATAGTGATTTATGTGGTCCACTTCCAGTTGCTTTATTCTCTGGCTACAAGTATTTCTTAACTTTCATTGATGATTTCTCCAGACACACTTGGGTATACTTCTTAAAACTCAAGAGTGAAGTATTTAACATGTTCTTGGCCTTTAAGGCCTTTGTTGAAAAACAATCTGGACATCAAATTCTTAAGCTAAGATCTGATAATGGCAGAGAATATGTTAAAAACACATTCATCTACTTTTTCACTGAGAATGGAATTCAAATGCAACATACTGTTCCATATACTCCACAACAAAATGGTGTAGCTGAAAGGAAGAATCGCACCTTAAAGGAAATGGCTAATTGTATGCTTCAATCTAAAGGACTTAGTCTTAATTATTGGGCAGAAGCAATTAACTGTGCAAATTACCTAATAAATCGCACTCCTACTAAGGTTTTAAAGAATATCACTCCAGAAGAAGCATGGAGCTCAATCAAACCAGATGTAAGTCACTTTCGTGTTTTTGGAAGTGAAGCATGGGCCCATATTCCAGATGAGAAACATAAAGCTTTAGAACCTAAGAGTGAAAAATGTGTTTTTGTTGGATATTCTGAAGATGTCAAAGGATATAGACTTATTCCACTTAAGTCCAAAAATGTTATCATTAGAAGAGATGTAAAGTTTGCTGAAAATATATCGGCCTGCGAGCCTAGTTCGGCGGATGTGCCACCTCTCCCTATCTCTTCTACTTTTGAAAATATTTCTTCTTCAGATGATGAAAGCGAGGATGAAAATCCTCCCCCACCTTCTCAGGATCCTCCTTCAGCTCCTCAGCTTCCAAAATGGGTCTGTGCTACTCGGGATGCAGCAGGTGATCTTGTCGGTGATCCTACAGATCAGCGACGTACACGTTCTCAGTTTGAGAGAGCCTCTTCTTTACCGGCTCAAGCTTCAGTGAATTATGATCCTGACACCTTTGCAGAAGCTTCAGGCCATCCAGATTGGGAAGCAGCTATGAATGAAGAATATCATTCATTATTGGCAAATGATACATGGGATCTTGTTCCTCTACCAAAGGGACGAAAACTTGTTAGATGCAAATGGGTTTACAGAACCAAGTATGGACCAGATGGGAAAGTTGATAAACATAAATCTCGTCTTGTTGCTAAGGGTTTTTCACAAGTTGAAGGCGTTGACTACACTGAAACCTTCTACCTTGTTGCCAAAATGAACTCTATCCGCCTTGTTCTTTCCCATGTTGCCTCTTTCAAATGGGAAGTCCATCAGATGGATGTTAAATCTGCCTTCTTGCATGAAGAAATCTATATGGAGAAACCTATTGGCTTTATACAAATAAACTCCAGACTTGTATGTCAACTTAAGAAATCCCTTTATGGTCTCAAGCAAGCTCCTCGAGCTTGGTATGCCAAAATGGATAACTTTCTTTTAGAAAATGGCTTTTCTAGGTGTCATTCTGACAATACTATCTACACCAAGAAAGTGGGCAAGTCTCTTATCATTATTGTTCTTTATGTTGATGATCTTATCCTGACTGGTAGTGATCCCAACCTTATAAACCATGTGAAGTCTAACCTTAAAAGGAAGTTTGAAATGACAGACTTAGGACACTTACATTATTTTCTCGGTCTTCAAGTCTTGCAATCCAAGGAAGGTATTTCCCTTTCTCAGTCCAAGTATGCCTATGATATTCTACGCCATTTTCACATGGAAGACTGTAAGCCAGCCCCTTCTCCCTTTCAGTCTAGATTGAAACTTTCAGTCACTTGTACTTCTCCTGAAGTTGATGCTACCTTATACCGTCAACTTGTAGGAAAACTTTTGTATCTAACCCATACTCGTCCTGACCTTTCCTTTGTTGTTGGCCTTATTGCTCGGTTTATGCAAAACCCATGTGAAAGTCATTGGAAAGCAGCTAAAAGAATACTTCGTTATGTTCGAGGTACAGTTCAGTTTGGGATTCATTACAGTGCCGAAGCATCTCTTCTATTGGTTGGTTTCACTGATTCCGATTGGGTTGGTGACCCTGATGATCGGAAGTCTACTGCAGGTTATGTGTTCACTCTTGGTTCAGGACCTATTACATGGGATTGCAAGAAACAAGGTGCCATTTCTCTTTCTTCAGCAAAAGCAGAGTATCGTGGTGCCATAGAAGCTAGTAAGGAATCCTTGTGGCTTCGTCAGATCCTGTCAGAGTTTGGCTTTCAGCAGCAGCATCCGACTACACTTTGGTGTGATAATCAAAGTGCCATTCAGCTATGCAAAGATCCAGTCCAACATCAGCGTAGAAAAAACATTGAACTGCACATGCACTTCATCAGAAATCTCATTCATGACCATGTTCTTGAAGTGCAATATTGTTCAACAGATGATCAAGTTGCAGACATCTTTACAAAGGCTCTCACAGAGGCGAAGTTCACTAAACTTCGATTTATGGTTGGAGTTCAGGAAGTTTTCACTAAGGGGGATAGGCTCTAGTGCCTCCTTCCTTCTCATATTGTGTCATATTTGTAAATCCTTCAATCCTATCCCAAGTTGTTCTTAAGGGGGGATGTTAGGATATTCCGACACATAGGAAATAGTTAAGTACAACTTGGTCTAGTATAGAGTTAGGTAAAGTGTGTTTCTTTACTATGTACATTTTGTAACTTACAATCTGACGGTCACGATATGTAGTGATCCGACGGTTCATTCTCTGCTTGGTATTACCGACACTTGATCCATGGCTTAACACCCAATTGGTCCATGATCTCTATTTAAAGAGCATGGAAGGTCATTTGTAGGTTAACCGTTCATGAGAGAAGCTTATGTAAATTTTCATTCTTTTATTAATAAATTGCTTGAAGTGGCCGCGTTGGCTCAGGCCGTGGACTATTTCCCTCTTTGAGGGTTTTAACCACGTCAAAAGTACTGGTGTATTGATCTGTGATCTGTTTGTGAGCGGTGTCCTTTGGTGTTCTTTCTGAGGAACTTACACTGTAAATTCCTACATTTTCGGTGTGATCTTTTCAGTCAAACATCTTTTTTCCATCCTTGGAATTTATTTGTAAGGTTAGCTTTGTTCTTGCTGAGGGGAAGGTCATTCCAGATCAAAATGACTGGTTTTCCTGGGTCCTTAAAGCGTAAATGATTTTTGTAAATGCTGTAACTTTATTTTTTGGATATTGAAATAGAAGGACAGTCTCTTGCTTTAGCAAAAAAAAACACACTTGCTACAATATCAATTAAAAGATGAAATCAAATCCTTGCAGAAAAGAACAGTGACTAAGTCTATTGAAAAATTGAACAGCAAAGCTTAACTTTAGCGGAAATGAATTGAACATCAAAGCTCATATTACAGAAATGAAATATTAATGGAAAGGAACAGTAATACTAAATTATTGAAGATGAACAACAACGCTAAATGGAAATGGACTGCAAAGCTAAATGAACAGAATACTAAATAAGCAGCAACCTGTAATGCACGGTAGAATCTGAAGTGAACAGCGAAGCTTTATAACAAAAATGAACAACATAACAATTTAAGTTGTAATGAATAGCAATCTTTATTATGGTGGAAAAAAATAGCAACGCGATCCAATTGCAATTTCATGCATGAAACGATTTCAGGAAAATGTACAAGAACAAGAAGTTAGAAATCAATGCAACTCAAAAGCAATGTAAAGCAAATCAAACCATCACATGACTGGAACTGTAAAATAATAGTACAGGTAGCAAGTGGATCCACCAAGGCCAGGCCCTTCGCCGCCAGTGAAGCACCGCCGAACTTACTCTAGTATCAAATAATGGAACAATAATTCTTTTATTAATTAATCATCAAACTGTGAAATCATTACAACTGCAAAATCCTTGAGAATTACAATGGTAATGCAACAGTCCCCCTTTCCTCCTATCCTATCCTATCCTATCTCTAATAATCCCTAACTTAATTTCTCATAATCTATCCCATCATGAATCATGAATCCATTATTACCCTTCTTTGATCTTTGTTCTGATTTAAATAAAATGAGAGAAAAGAGAAGTTACAACCATGATGATTAAAAAATGATTCTCATTACAAAACTAGATTGTTTACAACAAATTGATCAACAAGATCATCTCTGAGATATTTTTCCATCAGCATTCAATGGGAATAGGTCGAATTTGGTATTGTAGCTGAGATAATTTGGAAAATGGCCACACAGCGAATCTGAGAAAGACGTTTTTAGAGAACCTTTTGTTTCTCTTGGTACAGACCGAATTTGGGAAAACAATTCACTACTAAACTAATTTGGTCCATTCTAGACAAAACCCATGTTTCAGATTTTCTAGATTCTTCTCCATTTGCCTGAACCGTTCAATACAAAATTGTCACTTCTTATTCCAGCGAATTTCTGAGTTGGCACATTTAATGATCAAATCTTCAATCTGGAAAATGTCTTGGAGTCTAAAATGGTGAACAAATTTATTAATAAACCATCATTGGTAAAAACATACATAATAATCAATTAATTAAAAATAAAGGAGGAGAAATAATATTTATCCATAAGAGCATAAATAATTATAAAATGGAATTATATGATAAATTATGATAAATGACGTGATAAAGAATGGTAGAAATAGGCATTAAAAATTCAAACCACCATGACTTGGAAATATGACAAACCAACAACCTGACCGTGCCTTGAGTGTGCCCAACTCAAGGCTCGGTCAGTGAATTGTAAAAAAAGTAACTACTCATAAAAAATTAATTAGTGATTCAACAAAGCATACACGAGAAGTAATACAACTATAACTGTAGAACTTCATCAACCGCCCAACAAAATAGATGTTATTCCAAATTCAATAGAAGAGTAACAATAACAGTAATGGTATCATGTTGCACTAGGCGCTCCCATTTTCTACTAACTTTTACAAGCCAAAAATAACAAAAACATAGTCTGGTCTATCTCAACCAACTGACTCAACAATACAAAAAGAAAATAGCTATAGGCATTATGAGATCCAAGTTGGAACTTTATACTAGTATTCTATTTTTGCACTGAGAATCTACAAATCATAGATAATTTAGTTAGCTTTAGATCCTTGAGCTAGACATGCCTTAGACCATTTGGTGCACTCACAATATAAACGTTAGCAATAAGCATTTTGGGCTTGAAATTGGTTCAAGCCAACTATTTGTTTGTCAGAATCGTCTAACATCTCATCCATCGGTGGCAAAGCAACATCCCGAAAATAGCCTTCAACTTGGTTTGGCGGTTGGTAACTACCCGAGACTCCTGTAAGCCAATTTTTCTTTGTTACTAAATCACATCTCTTCATTGAAATTACATGTCTAATTCGAGTTGTTGTGTGACCATACTGTTGAATGCAAATATTCCCATAAGATTGATAATTAGAATATTTTTGTGGTGCCATATGGACAATTGAATAACCAACTATGGTCAAAATGATCGATATTCTTATTATTGTGCCACCTGGTTCCATCTGTGAACAAATTCCATATGTAATAAATTGATATCCAAAATTTATGAAGTTTTCAAACATAACCTTGTTGGCATGTCCATATGGAGACAACTGAGGTAATCCACCAATAGGCTTCAATCTCAGAACAAGTTGGAAGCTTAGAATACTTTCATTAAAATGATTTCCCATTGACCATCTTACTAATATATTTGAAATGTATGAAACTATAAATAATCATGTGATCAAAATGCTTATGACTTGAGTCAGTAGCTCACCTTTCATTTACATCACACTCATACATATATATAGATACATATACTACAATCTTATGAAAACCTAACACACACGAGTTACTTACTCAATCTTGTAGTTATTTGTTTGTACACAAAAAGAAAAGTATTTGAAATGAATGTAAGTATACATGTATAAGACAAGTCAAGAGTAGAAACAATAAAGTTTTTGGATCAAAATCAAAAGTTTTTAGGACAAAATTATTGTCAAAATATGAACTCTTCATTCCCCAAGCTTGTATTGTTGCATGTCCCCGTGTAACCCTATTCCACCTCTGGCATACTAGCATGAAGGTCACTGTAGTTATAAGTTGTATGACCAAATTCTCCAGGGGAATAATAAAACAAAGTATTTTCCATAAAATCCAGTTTGATCGTTCTTCCTCCTCGTCCCATTGGGTAGGAGATCTATAAAATCTGGTCAGACACCATTGTTAATTTTTTCAACTACGGTCAAATTCCACCTTGGACAACTCAAATGACCAATAAAATGATTTCATTAGAATCCTCCTTTCGAGAGGACCAAAATTGACCCAAAGATCACCCAATTTGGTCAAGTGGAGGGAGTTGTGAATTATTTTATTCATACATGTATTTTGGAATGGGTCGGCCCTAACCACATGAGTAACTTCTTAGGACAATATTTTCCCCAAGTGAACCCTTAGGAAAACCTATAAATAGAAGATACCTAAAGATAATTTGGACACATCTTCTCTTCTCTTTTGTCTTGGTTCGCATAGGTTCAACAAAAGGAGTTCTCTCAAGGGTCCAAAATCACGGGTGAAAGTTTCACTTTGGGTTAGGGTCTTTTGGATCTCAGTCAATGGCACAGAACATGAAATTCTTGTCGCTGGTCACTGGCACATAAGCCTATGAGAGCGACTATAGGGCTGTGGATGCTAGCACATAGGCTTATGGGAGTGACTATGGCTTCAGAGACAGATCTGGAGGTATTGGTCCGCAGTCGCTTGCATAGAGTGCTCCTGAAGGCGACCAAGACATATCAGTCGCTCGCATAGAAATAATAAGGGAGAGAATCTATGTTTTAAGTGTATTATGCCATATTCATACGTATAGAGACTTCTTGAGAGCGACTGTGCAGTCATATCACCCGCATAGAGTGACAGAGAGAGCGACCAGGGAATTTCGGTTGCACACAAACAATTTTGATGAGAGCGACTAATGTTTAGATCTAGGGTTTGACATCTTGGCTTCAGTTGACTTCAGTGATCTGGTAGATCTAGATTTCTCTCTACCGTTATATAGATCTATAGATTTGATTTGTTAGTTTAAGTTGCAAACATATGTATTAGGCTCATTGACAATGACAACAGTATACAATAGTTGACATCAGTTTGTGACAACACATTACAACCATCAGTATGAGGGTTTTGATTCCTAGCATGATTAGAATTGTTTGATAGATATCATTATTTTTTTCTTCATAGACAAAGTTATGGATCATTGTACTCTCTTTTGATGCATCATTTGATGACAATATAAGAAGAAGAATATTTGCAAGGGTTTTCCCTGTAGTGGGTTTTGACCTAGTCTTGGACCAATCTTGGTGTCTCTATATGTGTGTATACTTTCTTCTACTGTTCCTTTTATATTTTGTTGCATTGATGATAATGGTGATGTTGTTTCTTTATATGTAATTGCATATGTTGATGTATAATGGTGTAGATATGAATAATGTAATGATGATATGGGGTGAAATTAATGTATTAATGGTGAAATTAAATTATCAAAGTAAAGAACAATGTCTCCCTATGAAAAATTTAAGAACCATAAGAGTGGAAAATGAAATTGAAGTCCCATCTAACAAGGTTTGTGTTTTAAAATTGAATATGTGTAAAAAGAGGCACAGTTTAGAGCCAGAAAAAGAAGGGGTACCCTATAGGGTGTTTTTCATGATGGGGTATAGGAAACCCTTCCCAAATATCTTTAGCCACATTAAGAGCCTCTATGGAGCATGTCCGGGCTATTTCGTGATACTTTGCTACAACATACCATTCATTAGTTCGGATGGTGGTAGAATCACCTACATCTTCCCCAAGCCTTATCAGGTCATTAACCACTAACCCTGGTAAAGGGTATTCTTCTCTAAATGTCAGCTGAGACTCCATCTTTGTTTTCACATAAAAATTAGAAGCATGTTTCCACTTGATAAAATTAGTTATATAAGATATGAGAAAACGAAGTTGAACATCTCCTATGAAGGGGTTAGGGTTCCACATAGTATTGTTAGTGAGAATAAAATTAAACTGGTATAATGCACATAAAAAAATTTGATTGAAAACTTCAGAATGTTGATAGATCTCCAGAAAATTTTCAAGTGAAGTAACTTCATAAGGTTATCCATCATGGATGTGTTTTAGTCGGAAGTAATACCAAATATCATGTAAGAAAATAGGATATACCCTGGAAGTGACTCGACAAGCCGGTATTTCACCTTTAATTTCACATGCAACCTCTTTTAGTTTTATTCTTGGTGATATAGGTCTTTCCACTTGTCTATTAGGCTCCTCCATTTTTCTTCCTGACTAAGGTACATAGAAAACCAACGTTGTTTCATTTTCTTATTAATAATGTGTATGTATTAGTAAGGATATCATCTAGGATTATATTTATAACTTGTTGGGCTTCCTTTTTACATCCTTCTACTAAGTTTTCTGGCTGGTTGCATTTTTTTTCTCTTGTTCAATTGCCTCCAATAGAGCTCCTAGATTATCTAACTTGGGTCCCCATTTTCTCAACTTAACCTTTAATTTTTCATCGTACTGAATCAAATTTCTATTTTATTTTAATAATTCTTGGTAACTAGGGCTATTAAATCTGAAGGGTTTGGGCATGACAACCTAACCTTTCTTTCGTTGATGTTTCTTTGACCGCTCATTGATTGCTCTGACTTTAGAAACCAATGGTGCTCCCTCTATCACATCCTCGTTTTCAATGTCTTCTTTCATGTTACCAATATCGTTTTCACAAAAATATTCCTTTGTCATCCCTTCTCCTCCAGTGTCGAAATTCCCCGTGAAGTCATTCTCCTCCATAAGACCAATTTCCATATACTACTCTCCTAATTACATTATCTTAACTTCCTTTGTCATACTTTCTTCTTCATTTTTAGAATTTCTTCCAAAATCTTAATCTTTTGCTAAATCGACCACCTTGACCTCTTTCGTAGGCTTCATAATTTCAACTCTTTTTGTAGCCCATGTATATGTAATTCCCTCTATAGGTTTTTTGTTTTCCTCTCGCATCTTAACAAACTATGTAATTTTGGTAGAGACTCGATCTCTAATGGCAACAAGGGTTTCATGGTTTAAGTCAGAGACCTCAGACCCTGAGACCAATGCCTCCTTTTTCTACGAGAGGTGAGTGGAAATGTGGTGCCGAAGAAAGGGAAGTGATGTAAATTTAGGAGGCTTAACCCTAACCTGAGGCATTTTCTTAATGCCTTTGAGAAAATAATCCCAAGGAATATTCATCCTATGAAGTTCCACCAATAGGAGCATTTTGATCAGCCCTTGATGGTATAAAATTTGTTCAGGATCTATGCCTTTGCACCAAAGTAGCCATTTGCACCAAATCCTTGAAAAGGTAGCGAGGAATATTAAACGCCTTATGCCCTACCAGATTCATTAAGATCCGAATATGGTAGTGATATATCATACCGAATCATCCTTCATAGGAGACCAAATTCATAACTATAAATACCACATCTTGCCAAAGTGGGAGTAGAGATTCTCGATTAATTCCTTTCTTCAAGTATGGAAGCGGGTATGATTCTCGTAGGAATGGAACCCAAAAATCATTACTGATCTTCACATTCTTGGACCATGCTTCTCCTTCTTGGGAGAGCCAAGTGACTTCGAAGATCATTTGTTCATTGATTTTGAAAGTAAACTGCTTAACTATGGCTCTCGAGCCGTCGAAACCTCTTGGTCATGACCCTTGAATCTTCCTAGAAAATCTATCCATCTTACTCTTTCAAAAATTTCCCAAACCTTTGGCTTAATTCCCTCATTGTGAATGCTATCAGGCTCGACCCTGTTCATTGAACCACCCATGTCCCTGTTCACAACTAGGTCTCAACTTTTGCAATACAAATCTCTTACCAATTTTGTTTTCCATGCTGCCTCATCTACCTCCGACTGATAATTATACCTGGTATCTTCTCCTGTTTACAATTTCTACAACAAAGGATTTGGTAATCATTGTTATATCCAGTTGATACCTTTCAATCTTTTCGGGCTATAAAACTATAATTCCACATCTGTATAAAATATGGTGAATTAATGGACCATGACAACACCTTGTCCCTTCTACCAATCATATATATGACAGGGGTTCAAATGGAGGTGAATGACAAGCCACCTTTGACAACAAATTTCAATCCATAAGTTTTAAGCCAAATGCCCTATTTAAAATTGCATAGGTTAATGTAAATAATTTTGCAAATCACATATGTGTCTAATGTTATGGACATTTAGGCCAAACAAGGGTTAGGTGTAGAAAGAGGTAAGTAAAAAAAATTGTATATGTAAGGGGAAAATGTATAGAATTATTCATTAGGGATTTCGATAATTAGTAGTAGGGAGAGGATCCAAGGTCTAAGGTTTAAGACGATGGGATATGATATCAAAAATATTTCAGGTATACATGCGAACAAAACAAACCTTACCTTTCTGCTTAAAATGAAAGCCAAGAGAATGGAAAGAAAACACATGGTGTTTAGTGAAATTTCAATAAGGCATCGATCCTTGATGCTCACGTTGCTAAAATAGATCCCACTAGTTGTTCTGAAAAAAGAAAAAAAGATGTCCACATCATCAAGTGTCGTCAAACTTATCTATATATATATATATATATATATATATATATATATATATATATATATATATATATATATATATATATATATATATATATATATATATATATAGATATAGATATATATATATAATTTTATTTTTGTTAGACTTTACTGACTAGTTTACCTGGTTTTCCAGCGAGATCTTATCCCACCGTTCCTAAAATATTTTCTGCGATAGGAAAGGTTTTGTTTCCCTAGCAGCATGGAAAAAACTTTCGTTTTCCAATATGAATAGGTGTCAGAGGTGCTCGAGACGAGGTTTTCACCGCTAGATTTTTTTTGTTTTGTTTTTTTTTCTAGTTACGAACTTGTGGGAAAGGTAGATGTTTCCCCTCCTTCCATAATGTTGAGATCACTATGTTGTTTTAATTCTTCCATTAATTCTTCCTTAGACTTAGGCTTTTTATATAGTCTTAATCGATGTCCATTAGCCATTAATGGAATTTGTGCCTCGTCAATTGTGTGTAATCTCACTAACCCATTGTCGAATATGGTCTCGATCTCATAAGGTCCCAACCATATCGTATGGAATTTCCTCTTGAAATATTTATTTCTTGAGTCAAATAAAAGGGTCCAATAACATTCTCTAAAATTTTTCTTTCTAATACACTTGTTGTGCCATTTCGCTCTCTATCATTGAAAAATAGTCATATGTTGAACAGCTTCCTAACAAATCTCATCAAATTCATTTAATTGGTCCAATCAGTGTTGTTGTGTTTTGAGATGTCCATCCCATCTTGTAGGGAAATCCTTAATGTTTTCACTTCAAATTTAATTGGGAGGACAACTTGTTTCCCATACACTAACTCATAAGGTGTAAATCCAGTGGCATATTTTCAAGTGACCCTATAGGCCCACAAGGCCTCTGGAAGCTTCTCAACCTAATCCCTATGATGCTGCTAAATTGTATTGGTTAAAATAGCTTCCAAAATCTTGTTAGTAATATCCACTTTCATGTTTTCCTAAGGGTGATATGGGGTGGACATCCTATGCTTTTTATTAAATTTCTCGGTAATTAACTGGATTAATTTAGAGGTAAATTGAGTACCTTGATTAGTAACAATTTCTCGTGGTACACCAAACAAACAAATTTTTTTTCATAGAGGAAATCAACCACTGCTTTTTTTGTTTCTTTCGGTAAGGCCTTAGCTTCAACCCACTTAGTTACATTATCTGTGCATACCAAACTGTACATCTTATGTTTTGATGGTGGGTTAATGAGCCCTAAAAAATTAAGAGCCCATTTCTCAAAGGTATTAATAAAAACCCGTGGTTGCAGTGGCATCTCATGTATTTGTGTTTGTTTCCCTTCCTTTGAAACTTGTCACAATTTCAAGCATATTTCTTTTCATCCTAGAATATTGTAGGCCAATAATGCCCTTGTCATAAGACTTTATTTGTCATTCTTATATAAGTGAAGTGACCACCACAACGTTCATCATGACATGCTTTTAGGAGGTCACAAATCTCATCTTCTCGAACACATCGTCAGATCACATGGTTTGGACCAGTTTGGAACAAGTACCCTTGTATCTAAGAATACGTGGCACTATCCCTAATGACATTTTGTCGCTCTCTTGGTGAAAAATGAGGTGGAAGTTTCTCTGCAGCTAATAGTTAGCAATATCTGTGAAGCAAGGAATGTTAGTAGATAATGCACACAAACATTAATCCATAAACTCATCTTATAGAGGAGTAGATTTAATGGTATGATGAAGTCATGATAATAAATCTGCAATGACATTCTCCTTGCCAGGTTTATCGATAATAGTGATATCAAATTCCTGGAGAAGGAGAAGCCACCTAGTGACTCTACCATGTGTAACTGATTTGTTCATAAGGTAACGAATGGTAGAGTGATATGTGAGAATGAAAATGGGGTATCCTGTAATATAATGTTGAAACTTATTTATAGCATTAAATACAACAAGAAATTGTTTTTCAGTCACCGTATAATTTAGTTTGGCAGTAGTTAAATTTTTGCTGACATAATAAATGGCATAAGGTTTATGTTCTTATTTTTTACTAAGAACAAATCCAATGGTTGTATCTGAGGCATAATTATGTATATGAAAATTAAAAGACGAATTAGGGCCTTGAGAATTGGGGTATAAGATAATTTTTCCTTTAAAGTATCAAAGGCCAATTGACATTGCTAACTCCTTTGAAATTCAACAATCTTTGTCAAGAGATGAAATAGTGGGGAAGCCAATTTTGTGAATTTTTCTATAAATATCCTATATTATCCTGTATATCCCAAGAAGCTATGAACATCCTTTTGATTAATTGGAGTAGGTAGTTAAAGGATTACTTCAATCTTGGTAGGGTTTACCTAAATTCCTTTTGATGAGATATGGTGTCCTAATACAATTTCCTCTGTAAAAAGCATTTTACGTTTTTCATCACTAAGGGAAAGTTTAGTTTCTTGGCATTGAATTAGTAATTTTTCAAGGTTATTTAAGGCTAAATAAAAGGTTCCCCATACACTGTAAAATCATTCGTGTATACTTCAACACAATCATTTGTTAAGTCTGAAAAGATTACAAGAATGGCTCTTTGCAATGCTACTGGAGCATTACATAAACCAAATGGGAGTACTCTATAAGAAAAAGTCCCCCATGGGTAGGTAAAATCAGTTTTCTCTTGATCTTTAGGGGCTACCTGAATTTGGTTATATCCACTAAACCCACCTAGAAAAGAGAAAAATTTCTTCCCCGCTAAGGTGTTGAGGACATGATCGATAAAAGGAAGAGGGGAATAGTCCTTTAAGGTGGATTTATTTTATTCTTGATAGTCAACACATAATCTCCACTTTCCATTTTTCTTTGGAACAACTAATGGCAGGGAAAAACCCACTTACTATTATAAATGGGATAAATAACACCTACACTTAATAGCTTTTTTAGTTATTCTTTAACTATGTCTTTAAGGGTTGGGTTCATCCTCTAGTGAGGCTACCTAACAGGTTAGAAATCTTCCTTTATATAAATATGGTGTGTGCATGAATTCAAAGAGATTCCCTTCATGTCAGCATAATCACATGCAAAATCTTTACTATTTTCTTAAGCATTTCTATCAATAAATCTTGTTGAGATGGTCCCAACTCAACATCAATA
The DNA here is from genome assembly GCA_031772625.1 of Pinus tabuliformis. Classification (NCBI taxonomy): domain Eukaryota; kingdom Viridiplantae; phylum Streptophyta; class Pinopsida; order Pinales; family Pinaceae; genus Pinus; species Pinus tabuliformis. Next base: position 81,794,622 of record CM062819.1, on the reverse strand, counting down.
TTTAGGGCCTTTCCAAGATAGATTTTAATAGTTTTGGTTTGATTTTCTAAAGTATTTGTCAAAAATATTGATTTGATTTAACTCAATAAGTGAACATCTCTCATGGAATTTATTCTTTAAAATCATGTTAATTGATGAGTAATTGTGTTGGGCTCAACCCAACTTGGCCTAGATTTTGGCAAAAACTTTGCATTTTGTGGGGGCAGAGCGCGTAGTGGAGCATGAAGTGGAGCACGAAGTGGACCGTGCAGTGGATCATATTGAATATACTGCGCGGTATTGTAAGGGATTTGGGGTGGGTCGAAGCCCATCATTTTTGTAGAAGTGCGTGATTTTGTAAAGGATCAATGGGTTTTGGGGTCATAGTTGCTTTTTTTAGGGAGTCCATGACATTTGGACCATGGTATTTTGATGATGTAACCCTTCGATGTAATAGTATATATAGGGTAAAATAATAATAAGAGAATAATCTTGAAATAGATCCAAATCAGTGTTATGGGTAAATTATTGTGATGTGTAATTTGGGAGAGAAGGCGAGGCTCTACAACTGAGTGCACAGAGGCCCGAGTCTGCAACTCAGTGCGAAGACAATGTGCAACATAGTGCGTAGCTCAAGAACTATTTGTTGTTTAAAGATTTATTATACTAAGCAACAATTCTTGTGTACGTAGCCCTATGCTGGGGTGAACCAAAGTAATTTGGTGTTTGATGTGTATATTTGCTTATTATATGTTGTAGAGTAGCAGTTATTACAATTGCATTTTATTTCATCACAGTGATGGTTTATGGCTTTATATAGAATGTTTAAGTGATTAATATAATGCGGCGAAGTTATTTATAAATGTTAAGAGTGAAATAACATAATAATACCACAGCTGCTAATCCTCCAAGGTTGCAGAAACCTGGTTCTGCATCCTCCCATAGTCACTTCAGGTGAGACTGCGATCTGCTAGTAGGTCATTGCTGAAAGGACCAATGATTGAGGGTTTTGTTGGTACATAGTATAGATTGAACCCAGGTCAGCCCAAACCAAGACAAAACATGGTTATGTTCCTGGGATCGAGATCTGTTTGTGTTAAATTATGGTATGTTCTATGCTTATAGCAGTTTACTTATCTTTCTTATTATTATCCATAGATTAGCAATCACATGTACACAAAGTAAAGTGCAGATAGAACATTAAATGATCGACAGAAAACAAGCCAAGACAAGAGACACAAGATATGGCGGCTAGCCAGGGACAAACCCTAATGTGGGGAAACCCTTTGATCAAATCTTCCTTTATCTTCAATAATTCAGCAGAGAGAAATAGTAAAAAGATCTGATTTATAGCAATAGCAGCAAAACCCAGATCAACCCTAAACTATGGCAGTAGACCTTAGATCAAACTTGTCAATTTTCCATCGGTGAGTCGCACCAGTCCAAGACTTCGCCATGAACCAGTCCAAGATTCGTTGCGCTCCAGTCCAAGATTTCGCCACGCACCCATGCAAGATTTCACCACGCACCAGTGCAAGATTTCACCGCGCACCGGTGCAAGATTTCGCTGTGCACCTGTGCAAGATGATTTCGCCGCACACCAGTGCAAGATTTCACCACACACCAGTGCAAGATTTCATCGTGCACTAGTGCAATTTTGTCACCGCACACCAATGCAAGATTTTTCCACGCACCAGTGCAAGTTTTCACCACACACCAGTGCAAGATTTCACCACGTACTAGTGTAAGATTTCACTACGCACTAGTGCAAGATTTCATCGCGCACTAGTGCAAGATTTCGCCATGCACCAGTGCAAGATTTCACCGCGCACCAGAGAGAGAGAGAGAGAGAGAGAGAGAGAGAGAGAGAGAGAGAGAGAGAGAGATGTGATGATCAATGTGTGTCCAAATGAGGAAAAAACCTCTTGTATTTATATGCAAATGTTGATGATTGAATAGATGCGACTGTTGGGCTTCTGAGCCTACATGAGTTGCTGGTTGGCTTGATAACTATTCCATAATCAAAATAAATTCATATCTCCATAAATACTTATCGGAATCGGATGATATTTAGATCAATCCTACACCTCTCGACGAGAGGAACCTAATAAAAATATTATCAGCCATGAATAATATGACCCACATGGAGTTTGGCCCTAGTTTCAAATTTTAACACTCCTTTTCAACTTGGGAGAACTCTATCTGCAATCTGTCTGTCGGTCGCTACTATTCATCCATCAAATGCACTACCTTGTATAGCTTGACCCCTGCACTGCTCTGCTCTATCCTGCCTACTCTGCTCTATTCTATTCTGCCCTATTCTGATCTGCTCTGCTCTACTTTGTCCGAATTATGAAGAGGAAGAAATAATCGAGGATGTATCACACTGACTCAAGGTCAGTCTCAGAGTGTGTACCACTGGTCCCAGACTAGTCTCAACCGACCCAAAGTTAGCGTCATAGTGGGTACAACTCCTACCACTAGTCCTAGATTAATATCATCCTCCACTGACTCAAAGTCAGTCTCAGAGTGTGTACCATTGGTCCCAGACCAGTCTCAACCAACCCGAAGCTAGCGTCATGGTGGGTGAAACTCCTACCACTGGTCCCAACCTAGTATCATTGATCCTAGATTAATGAATGAGGATGTATCATACCATCTTCCACTGACTCAAATTCAATCTCAGAGTGTGTACCACTGGTCCCAGACTAGTCTCAACCGACCCAAAGTCAGCATCATAGTGGGTACAACTCCTACCACTGGTCCCAGACCAGTATCATTGATCCCATATCAATGAACAAGGATGTATCATACCATCCTCCACTAACTCAAAGTCAGTCTCAGAGTGTGTACCACTGGTCCCAGACTAGTCTCAATCGAGCCGAAGTCATCATCATAGTGGGTACAACTCCTACCACTGGTCCCAGACCAGTATCATTGATCCCAGATCAATGAAGGTCATCCTCACATAGGGAGTACAGTAGATACAGTGATGCGTCCATCGATATTACTATGGTCCCTATCCTCATTTCCCTGCTCATTGATCAGATGAGAGGTAATGAGAGGTACTTCCCATGAGTCCCAAACTACATGGGTAGGATTCCTCTACAGGAGAACTAATCAATCCTGTCCTCACAGGAGAACTAATCATCCTGCTACACAATCATCATGGAGAACACATCATCTAGACCTCACAGGAGAACTAATCGTCCTACTACATAATCGTTATGGAGAACACATCATCCAGACCTCACAGGAGAACTAATCATCCTGCTACATAGTCTTCATGGAGAACACATCATCCAAACCTCATAGGAGAACTAATCATCCTGCTACATAATCGTCATGAAGAACACATCATCCAGACCTCACAGGAGAACTAATCATCTTGCTACATAATCGTCATGGAGAACACATCATCCAGACCTCACAGGAGAACTAATCATCTTGCTACATAATTGTCATGGAGAGCACATCATCCAGACCTCACAGGAGAACTAATCATCCTGATACATAATCGTCATGGAGAACACATCATCCAAACCTCACAGGAGAACCAATTATCCTGCTACGTAGTTTCCACGGGGTGTACATGTATACCACCAGGGGATGGTGAATCACCCTGTGGTCATATGTCGCTCCAAGAAGTACCCCGTGCCCCCTAGAGCTCCTAGAGCTCAATACATCATACAGGACCCTCATCAAAGGGTTTCTGAATGACACCAAGTCATTCTTGGAAAGTCAAAAATTTGACCTTTCCTAGGGGCTTTGTCAAAATGTCGGCAACCTGTTCATCTGTACCGATATGTTGGAGCCTTATAGCTCCCCGCTACACCATATCTCGAATATAATGGTACCTGATATCGATATGCTTAGAGTGATCATGAAATACGAGATTCTCTGACAAATGAATCCCACTCTATTTGTCACACAAGATCACGGTGGTATCCAGTGTAAATCCAAATAGCTCACTAAAGAGCTTTCACAACCAGACTGCCTCACAGGAGGCCATGCTAGCAGCAATATACTCTGCTTCGGTAGTGCTCAAAGCCACCAAATTTTACTTCCTTCTCATCTAGGATATCGAAGAGATCCCAAGGTGAAACAACACCCGGAAATGCTCTTACGATCCACCATACTGCCTGCCCAATCAGCATCAGTATATCCAAGTAGTCTCACATCTCCAGTAGTGTATCTTAACCCATAAGTAATTGTGCCACGAAGATATCTCAATAGATTCTTGGCACCAATCCAATGTATGTGGTGAGGTTCAACCATATGTTGACTCAACGTATTGACTGTGAAGCATATATCTAGATGGGAGTTCACTAAGAACATTAATGCTCCAACGAGTTGATAATACTCGGTGGTATTTCGTAAAACAGGTCTAGCAGCACTACCGCTTAACTTCTTAAAGTCAAGCTCCATCGGGGTAGTAACAGGCTTGCAATCAACCATATCGAATCTTTCCAATATCTTCACCACAATTTTCCGTGAGATAGAAAAATTTCCCTGGGCTTCTGCCACACTTCAAGTCCTAGGAAATAGTGCATCATTCCTAGGTCCTTCAATTCAAATTCAGAAGCCAACTCCCTCTTACATTTGTGAATGAGAGGGTCTGCACTTGTTAGAAAGAGGTAATCCACATACAACACCAGTATGAGAGGCTTTTCATCTTCAACCTTGAAGTAGAGGTTAGGGTTGGCTTCACTCCTAGTGAATCCCAGCTTCATCAAGTTGTTGTCGATCCTCTCATACCATGCTCGGGGTGCTTGCTTCAGCCCATAGAGAGCCTTCTTCAACCTGCATACATGAGATTTTCGATCATAAATCTCAAATCCTTCGGGTTGCTCCACGTAGACCTCTTCTTTGATCGAACCATGCAAGAACACAGTCTTAACATCCATCTGATGTAGGTTCCAACCTTGTGAAGCCGCAAGGGCTATGATCGAGCGGATGGTGGTATATCTGGCAACAGGTGCAAATATCTCGCCACACTCTTTTTCTTTCGGTTCCCTGGTGTTAGCTTCTTGAGAGCTCCTCAATGTAGGAAGATTGTTCACTTTGCTAAGAGCCATATCTTCATCAAAGGTGACATCATGACTAATCATGACTTCCCTTTGGCCAACTACATAGATTCTATAGCCCTTAGTATTTTCACCATAGCCCACAAAGATTCCTTTCTTTCCAGATGCACCCAATTTATTCCTTTTCTATTTCGGCACATGAAAATACAGGGCTTCCAAAAATTCTAAAATGAGATACGTCAGGTTTCTTACCAGTGAACATTTCTTCAGGCATCTTGGAACCCAATGCTTGATGAGGGCATCAGTTTTGTACATATACAGCAGTGTTTGCAGCTTCAGTCCATAGAAACTTTAGAAGTCTTTATTCATGGAGCATGTCACGGATAGCTTCCACAATCGTATGGTTCTTCCTTTCCGCCACACCATCCTATTCAAGAGTATATGGTGTAGTAGTCTCCCTCTTAATGCCAGCCTCTTTACAAAAGTCATGAAACTCGTTAGATTCATATTCAGTCCCATTATCAGTCCTTAAGATCTTGATCTTATTTTTGGTATTCTTGATCAAGGCTTGAGATGTGTCACATGACATGACACCTAGCAGACTTCCTCCGACCTGATATAATGAATCAACTCGAAACCCAAGGGTGAAGGCATCTTTAATATTGTTTTTTCATGCACATACCTTACCATCGCTGAAAGCCACCTAGTAGCCTTTGTCTTCCATAGCCGAAATGGACACAAGGTTCTTTTTGAGGTCAAGTACATATAATACATCCTGCAAGTGGATCGTATTACCTTGATTCAATTTAAGAGAGACATTGCCTACACCTTTCACGGTATATTTCTTATTATCTCCAAGGACAATTTCCAGGTTAGTTTCTTTCTCTAGATTATGGAGAACTTCTTTGTAACCAGTGACGTGCCTTGAGGCACCACTATCAATGAGCCAAATTTCCATTGAGTCTGAAGGAGCAGAGGTAGATAGAGTAGCTGGTAGATAATATTCATCCTGCTTATTTTCAACAATGTTGGATTCATACCTGGAATTTCTAGCCTTCTTGAATGGTTGTCCTCTTCCTTGATTTCTAGCACTCCTTTTACCTCCGCTATTAGATTTTCCATTCCTTTGATTTCCATGAGAGGGATTTTGATCATTGTCCCAGTATGAGTCCCTTCTATCAGGGCACTCCCTTGCATAGTGACCTGCTTTATCGCAAATGTAACATCAACCTTTTCTTCCACCCTTAGGTCCATTCGTTCCTAGCAGCAACAGATGCATTTTATGGAGGCTCAACAATTTCGCCTTTCACATGGTCCAACACTTCTTGTTCTTCTAATGTTAGATCGAGAGACATCTTCCATCCATGGTAGTCAGAATTTTCATGGAGCTTGTCTTCAATAGGGAAGTGTGTTGAGGACCCCATGAATTCTTTTTGGATAGCCTGCCAATCTTCTCTTCGGTGATTGCTCTTGCTCTTGCTCAGACTTTGTCTTCACCTCAGCTCTGATACCATGTTAAATTATGGTATGTTCTATGCTTATAGTAGTTTACTTATATTTCTTGTTATTATCCACATATTAGCAATCACATGTACATAAAGTAAAGTGCAGATAGAACATTAAACGATCGACATAAAACAAGCCAAGACAAGAGACACAAGATATGGTGGCTAGCTAGGGACAAACCCCAATGTGGGAAATCCCTTTGATCAAATCTTCCTTTATCTTCAATAATTCAGCAGAGAGAAATAGTACAAAGATCTGATTTATATCAACAACAGCAAAACCCAGATCAGCCCTAAACTAGGGTAGCATACCCTAGATTGAACTTGTCAAGTTTCCACTGGTGAGTCGCACCAGTCCAAGACTTTGCCATGCACCAGTCCAAGATTCACCGCGCTCTAGTCCAAGGTTTCACTACGCACCAGTGCAAGATTTCACCGTGCAAAAATGCAAGATTTCGCAGCGCACCAGTGGAAGATTTCACCGCACACCAGTGCAAGATTTTTCCGCGCACCAGTGAAAGATTTCGCCACACACCAGTGCAATATTTCATCATGCACTAGTGCAAGTTTTTGCTTCACACTAGTGCAAGATTTTCCCCTGCACCAATGCAAGTTTTCGCCGCACACTAGTGCAAGATTTCGCCACGCACTAGTGCAAGATTTCACTACGCACCAGTGCAATATTTCACCGCACACCAGTGCAAGATCTCGCCGCACACCAGAGAGAGAGAGAGATGTGATGATCAGTGTGTGTCCAAATGAGGAAAATACCTCCTATATTTATATACAAATGTTGATGATTGAATAGATGCGACTGTTGGGCTTCTGAGCCTACATGAGTTGCTGGTCGGCTTGATAATTATGCCATAATCAAAATAAATTCATATCTCCATAAATACTTATCGAAATCAGATGATCTTTAGATCAATCCTACACCTCTCGACGAGAGGAATCTAATAAAAATATTATCATCCATGAATAAGATGACCCACGTGGTGTTTGGTCCTAGTTGCCAATTTTAACAGTTTGAAGGATATGTGGATGTGGTACTCTTCGAAGGAAGAGATTAAAGACTGGATAGACTTGAAAGAGAGAGAATTTGCAAATCAATAAAATAGAAACCCTCATCTGACATCTGAAGCTTGGTTACATAAGTATATTTTTATAGATCAATACAAGATTTTCTTCGCTTCATTTCCTCTCGATATGTATAAGTGGATATCAAGGTTGACCGAAAGGAAGAAACATTTTAAAGGTGAAGAACCTACAGTGTGGACTCCTGAACTAATACAACGACTCAAGAGGATTGACAATAGGATTTCAAGGGCTGTCGATTTATGGATTGATAGTATCTTGGGAGGATTCATTACTGAGTTTGTCGTAGAATCGGCTGTGTCCTATGGTGAAGAGGAACAATGATTATTCAAAGGACCACGAGGTAAGTATTTAAAATCTCTAAAACTTTGAATTAAGAAGCTTCTGTTTGAAAAGGGAGTTTTACGGATGTAGTCAGGTTGCTAGCTTACTTGTGTTTGGAAGAAGAAAGAATAACCTTGAGCAAGAGATCGGAGTAACGTGAAGTGGAAAGAGATATAGAGTAGATACCAGAAAGAGATCTCATGGACAAGATCCAAAGACATTTATAGAGACTGATTATAGTCATCTTTTGAGTGGATCTGAAAGTGAAGGAGAAGAAAGCCACCTTGATAACCCCTAGGTAACTTCACAGTATTCACCCTCCCAGCCAAAGAGTTCACAGAAGCCAAAATCTAGTAATAGCCAGGGTGTTTTTGGCTTTCCCCTCCCCCTATCCTCCTACTCCCCATCCTCCTTCCCTTACTCCTCCCCCTCCCCCTCCCCCTCCAAGAATAAGTATGGCTGACAATATTAAGCTACCCATTTTCAAAGGAACTGGATTGGAGGACTCGAAATAGTTTTGGTTTTTGTCTAAAGTTGTATGGATAACAAAGCATATCAATGACGAGAGTATAAAGAAAGCACAACTCATTATGACATTCTAAGACAGAGCATTGATATGGTATATGAAGTATTCAAATAATCAAAACAGAATGTATGTAGATATTAAAATAAGACAAATAAGAGAGTTTAAGAAACCGAAGTATGAGTTGCAATGCATCACTGTGTTGAAGGAGATCAAACAAAAACCTACTGAGTCTGTTTGGGAGTTTGATCAAATATTTAAGGTGTTACTGGATCAAGTAAGCTTCTACACAGCTTCACAACAACATCAAGAATCGTTTATGGCTATTCTTCTATCGCATATAAGATTTCCCTTGACGCAAAAAAAGATATAAAGTCAAGCTGAAGCTCTACAAATTGTGATGAAACTAGAAGCTTCACCTATAGGAGATACTAATGCAGGCATGCAACAGATTCAAAATCATCTGGTGAACCTAACCCTATAGATACAAGACATGAATAAAAGTAAAGAAGTTAGAGAAGAAGTATGGTGTACAAAGTGTAGATTGAAGGGTAATTCTAAAGAACAGTGCCCTATCCTTAGAAATTGCATGGCTGGTGGGGCACCAAATCCCTTGAATGCAGGATCCAACTTATGGTGTGAAATATGTAAGGCTAGAGGCCAACATCATTCAGAAGAATGTTACTTGTTACAAAAATATGTACAGAATCCGAGGAATCTATATTACAAATTCTGTAAATCAGTAGGACATGATGTGAATAATTGTTGGGCTTACAAACTAATGATGGAGTGTGGTGTTGACAATTATAGAATGTAAGCAAAAGAGCACGGGCATGAGGACAATGGACATCATTGTGGTCGAGGAGGTTACCAAGGAAGATGTAGAGGTGGTGGAGTTAGTCGAGGACGCAGACAGATCATTTGCTATAACTACAACGAACTAGGTCATTTTGCAAGAGACTACTAGAATCCCACAACGACATGTAAGTACTGTAAATCCTTCGACCATGTAATTAAAGAATGTCGTGTACTTATGGCGAAGATTCAAGAAAAAAGGAATCAGCATTCGACACAGAATATTCAAATGATGACTGCTAAAAGGAGGACCGACGAACCTCGAATTAGTATTGTCACTAGAAGTGAAGCTACGACTGGTGGTGATAAAGCAGATGAGAGGAAAGAACCTGAAAGTGCATGGGTCAGAAATACTGCTAAGAAAGTTCCTGTTTTTGATATTCAGAAAGAAAAAGAAGTATTTATGGAAGAAAAGCGAAGTTTTATGAATTCCAAAGCTTCAACCTCTAATGCACGACTAAAGCCCGATTAGAAAAGTAACTATGACATGTTATCAACTTCAACACATGATCGAACTCCAACATGAGATTGAGCTCCGACACAAGACCAGGATTCAACAAATCAAGTAGGTATTTTAAAGTCTTTTCTGTAGACTTGTGTGGAATTTTTAAGATATCAAAAGGTTGTAGAAGGGCTCCAAGAGTTGATAGATTCCTGTGAGATGCGCGCAGTCAATAATTTACATCGACATAAGAGAACTGGAAGAGAAATGAGGCTTAGTGCGTAGATAGGAGAGTATGAGATGGATACAATTATTCTAGATCTGGGATCTGATTCTAATGTCTTGATGAAGTAGACCTAGGAATTAATGGGTAGGATGAAGCTACAGTGGTCACCTATTTAGTTAAGGATGGAAAATCAACAAAAAAATTCCCTCTGGGAATACTACCAAGTGTCATAGTGGATATTGAAGGAGTTCACACTACTGCTGATTTTGAAGTAATAGAGATCGTCGATGATAGTAACCCTTATCCTGCATTACTTGGAATTGGTTGGGCATTTGACAATATGACCATAATTAATCTGAAGAAGAGACAGATGATATTTGAAGGAAACAATATGAGAGTAATTTTTCCCTTGGATCCATTAGAAGGAGTAAGATATAGAGAACCAGTCAAAGAAGAATACTGCGCAGTTAACATAGACAATATCTATCAAATGAAAATGAAGGAACAAGATTATGTTAACCCTACTTGTAATAGATTTGACCTGCAAATATATTAAAAATACCAAATATTACCAATACAAGAGAAAAATATAGAATATTTAGATATTTATTAGTAATACCCTTGAGGTAGGGTAACACCATACAATTACTCCTTAAAGGAGGAGATCAATCCACAAGCCATCGCTTGTCAATACAAAACCAATACTTGACATCCCTCAATGAAGAGTTTATTATGGGGTACAGAGGGAGGTACCCAAGGGAATAATGTAATAATGTGATGGTCCATAGTTAATAAATAAAGTGGTTAACCTGCATAATGTAAGGGATGACAAGTAGTTAGGAATAATGTGATAAGCCCATTGTATTAGATGTATGGTATTGAGAGACTCATGGTAATTACCCATGGTATTGTATGTATCAAGCTTATATAAAGGCTAGATACATACAATACCATGGGTAATTACCATGAGTCTCTCAATACCATAAATCTAATACAACGGGCTTATCACATTATTCCTAACTACTTGTGGTCCCTTACATTATGTGGGTTAACCACTTTATTTATTAACTATTGCCCATTTATGTATTATCCTTACATCTCATTATTACCTTGGGTACCTCCCTCTATATCCCATATGTCCCCCCTAGGTATACTACACTACTATAGAGGGAAATTTGAATTGGAAGCGTGATAATTATTGTACCTCAGACTCATAAGAAGAATTGGAAAACTGATAGAATAGGTTGCATGAAGTATCCACAAGGCGTTATGAAAGAATTACTAAATCATTTTGCTATATGATATTTGAGGGATGTAACCTGCCTCCTTTTGATGTCTTAGGTGATGTAAATGTTTTTCTTAATGATTATGAAGAACAAGTTCCAGAAAATCAAAGGTTTTCATCCTTGGATATAGCCCTGAAAGCTACCCCTTCTAGGTGGTGGAATGCACACAAGAAGAATATAGTAGGTTGGCAGGAATGTCAAATATTGATGGGGATAAGGTTTGGATAGATAGATACAGAGATGGAGGTAAAATATGATGGTGAGAATAATCCTAGGAGGCATATCCAACTATGCACTACATCATGGAAGGAGATTCCACATCAAGAATGGGTACATGGATTCATTCATATAATAGACACAATCCCTAAGAACCGGTACTTAGAAACAGAGCTCTGACATGGTACCATGGACTAGGAAGACATGGTTGATTGCTTCATATTAACATTCATCTTTGAGGAAAACTTCCCATACATAGATTTGGCCCCTCAGACAGTCAAGAAGATTATCTTTGAGAATGTAAACCCACTGACATGGAAACAAACTGATTGGGCTATGTAGATAGAAAATGCACTAGCGTGTTATAACCTCAATGCAAATGAATAAGAAGATCCTCGCAACATCAACATAGCAGAGTCATAAGGATACCGCGAATTAATTGGACCTCAGCTAGAGATACCATACATAACGAAGCCACTGAAGACCAAGAAGGTGAACATAGGATCAGAGAAGGAGCCTGTTGTAGCGGCTACAACCACCCTCTAAAATTCTCCCTTTACTTCATTTTGGAGCCTCCCTCCTCAAAATCTTAGCAGCCATCTTGTACTGCTCAAGTAATTGTGTTTCAGTTTTTTTTATCTTTTGCTTAACAACTTGTGTTCACTTAATTGTTCTGTCGACTAACTGCAAGCTGACCCAACAACTTGGTTAACATCCAGTCTTTGTGTTGTCTAGGAAAATTATGCCATCCTAGAGGGCAGATGCCCTGTACTCATGAATTTCACAAAGTAGCCCAGCAACTTCCTTTCACTCAGAAATTGCGCAGAGCAGGAAGCCAACCTTTCTCTAGAAAATTGCACAGAGCTGGAAAACAACCTTGCTCCAAGAATTTGCATAGAGCAGACAACCATCCTTGCTTTGGAAAATTGCGTAGAGCAGACCAACATCCTTGCACTGCAAAATTGTGCAAAACTTGTGAGACAGTCGGGGCCACTCAGCCTAGAAACAATGCAAAAGCTTCCCCTCAGTTGTTGTCAATTGCATGTGTCAGTAAGTTCCTCGGTTCCCTCCAGAATAGTGAAATTCTTCCTTGCATGCATGGCAACTTTTCCTGAAAAAGAAGAAAGCAAAAGAAATGGAAAAAAACATCCCTAGCTTTTAGGGGTCTATTTTTAGCATTGGGAGTTACATGCAAAGTCAATTTTAGAAATTTCCTGCCAAGTGTTGCTTTTTTTAGATTTGTGGCCTGTGTGTCAAAAACCCTAAATCTAACAAATCTATTTAATGGACACCCTAGAGATCATTCTTCACATTTGATCTTGGATATTTGACATTCCTGAGGCATCTAGGAACCTTCAGTACAATCGACACAACTTTTACGGGTAAGTTTTGCTTTTCATGTCTTTTGCCACTTTTTTGTTACTTTTAATTTCTTGACTTGTGTGAGTGTTGTTTTACTTGTTTTATTGAATGACCGCTAGTGTTTCAATGTATATTAACTTGTAGAAGTGATGTTTCAAGTTTTTTTATTGCTTTTCCTTAGTGTTACATGCATGACCCTATTTTTTCACTAACAGTTGTCGTTGCGACGACTCTCTTCATGAGACTCATTATTTTTCCATTTGAATGATTTCTGCACTTGCTTAGATTGCATGCATGTCTATTCACTCAGATTTTCACCATATTTTCATACTCATTCAATCCCTCTCATTTTCAAGTTGCCTTTGGGAAGATTTGGGATGCCTTGGCCCAGATATTGCTTCTCCCGGCATGCACTGCACATTCTCATAAGCCAAGGCTCTGCCTTATCTCCAGGAATTGCATAGAGGCCACCTGACACTGGCTCCCAGCTGTGATCTGCACAATCCTAGAAAACAGTGCCCAACCCTTCCCACAGGGACTGCGCAATGCATAGTTCCAGCCAACAACCCAGCTAGACTGAACTATGCATTGCATAGTTCCAATCCACAGTAAACCTCTCTGGACTTAGCTCTATGCAGTTCCAGTCAGCAGCAGGCCTCATTGGTAGCTGGAATTGTGCATTGCATAGTTCTAGCTTACAGTCTCCCAGCCTCTCAGAGTCAATGTTGCACAATCTTACCTAGCAGTCACCCAGTTTTCCGCATGATTGATTCTTGAGTTGCCTTATGTTTTTTAGCTGACGTTGTCTTGTCGTGAGTGTCTTATCTGTCTCCAGGTACAACAGGTGTTGAGAAGCTTCTCAATAGTAAAGTAACATGGCCTCGAAGAGAGTTGGATCAAAGGATGTAGTTGAAAGCAGTACTGGATATGTGGTTGAACATGTGTCTATGAGCTTACCCGTTTATGCAGGCACATATATGTTCATTGAGAAAGACATCAAGATCACATGGCAAGACATCAACACTATATTTGCAGGCAATTTTGAGGAGATTCTAGAGGATCGTCATGTCTATGTCAACATTCATAAGTCAGGATTGTACAAGGTCACATGTAGGTATCCCACCTTTGCATGCACATATATGATCCACTGGATTGTCTCACACAATAATCCTGAGAAAATGATACTAAGCATTGTCAGTGGAGTAGAGCTTACTACATTTAGGATGGAATATTATCAGCAAATGTACCATTTTCCAAAATTGGTGAACAGGATGGATGTATTGTTCTACACGCCCAACAACAGCGTGAACACAAGAGACATCTTGAAGCGTTGGGTAAGGGAGCCCTCAAAGTTTAGGATGACACCCAATCAGATATACAAGACAAAGACACTCATGAAGGCTTACCAACTCTTGGTTATCTTTTCATGTCGCTTGTATGGCCAAGAGAGTACGAAGACCTTCCTACAGAATCCGGTTGTTATGTTGGATCAGCTGGCAAGTGAAGAAAATCCTTTAAACTGGTCTGGTATGTTGGCTCTTCAGTTGGAAGTGCATGTATCGAATGCTAGAGTCCACCCAAGTATCAACAAGCAATATTCTTCATGTCCGCCTACCTGCTAAATGAAATCTGTGGCCGTCAACAATTTCCTCGCATGGGTTGGGTATGGACACCTTCAAAGAATGTTGTGAATGTATATTGCAAGTTTCTCTTAGAGTGTAGAAACCAAGGAGTCATGGCTAGACTATCTAACCACTTCGTTGCCTCTTTGTACATGATTATCTATGAACAATATCTTCCTTGCATGTCCCAGGAAACAATGGAGGCATTAATGAACATTGCAGATTGGTACGCCTCACTCGATGGAACCTTCATCAGTATGTACAATGTGGAGAAGGCTTTGAATTTGTTGCCAAATTTTTCCACAAACAAGCTGGTCATGCACGAGGTTGCATACCTAATCTTGAGAGGGTTATCAGCTGGACTACACAGGAAGAAGAAGGTACCATGGCCTATGCTTCCTTTGCGAATTGGGTTGTACGCAATCGAGAGTTTGAAAGAAGTGGATAGCGAGGTTGAGGAGTTCAATAAGTTTATGTTTGGCACCAAGAGTTTCAATCTGTATGATCCACATGGCTTATGCAAGGACCACTGTATGAACATGTACTATACTTGGATCCACAGGGCATGTCATTAGCCAGAGGAAGACCCTTGGAGATACTGCTATAACTCCTATAGGCTCAATGAACAGGTCAACATGGTAGTAGAGTGGATAGGAGCACTCAAGGAAACAACACCACTGGGAGAAGAAACAACAACAGTAGCAAGCATCAAACCCACGCAAGACAAAGGCAAGAGGAATATTGCTGAAAGTGTAGAGGTGGGGAAAAGCTACAAGTTGAAGGAAGATCCACTTGTTGAGAGAGTAGCTTTGGAGATAGAATAAAAGAGGTGACAATGCGACAAGAGAGGAGTGCAAAAAATAATAGATAAGAAAATACTAGAAGAGATGGAGAGGAAGTTGCAGGAGGTAGAGCATAAGCTCAAATAAGAACAAGAGCTCTGAAGAAGAGAGAATGAAACACAACAGGAACAAGAACATGAACAGGAACAAGAATAGGAACAGGAACAGGAACAGGAACAAGAACAGGAATAGGAACATGAACAAGAATAGGAATAGGAACAAGAGGAAGTGTAAGGTGCTCAGATAACCCAAAATACACTGATATAGGTTTGAGACTCAGATCCACCAACAATAGATGATGAATAGGGTGAGCAACTGTAGGAACAAGAACTTTCTCAATAGGATGAACCGATAGTAGAACTGATGGACATGGAGATGGTACAATCGGAATAGGATTAGGACACTGACCTCATGCCAAAAGTAGCTGAGGTCACCCCACAGGCTTCACCATCTCCAGCAATAGAGCAAGTCCCAAGTGAACAAGGGGATACTATTCTCCTTGAGGATGATCTGGGAGTAGATGTGTACAACATAGCCTTTGAAAAGTCACAACACAGAGTTGTACAAGCACGTAGAGTGCACATCCCGAATGAGCATGCATCAACTGCGCACTTTGAAGAATTGGTGATTGTGTCAGATGTGCGAAGACATCTAGCTTCCCTAGACGATGCTATGAAGGATTATGCCAAAGCATCAAGCTCAAGTGTGAAGTTCTTGATAGAAGAAAATAGCGCATAGTTAAGGAATTGCAAGCAGCCAGGTAGAGAGAGGAACAATCAGTGGGATCTGCCAAAGCAGAGATGAAGAAAGTGATACTTGTTACAATATCAACTCTTGAGACAATCATGTGGAGATCGTATGATAGGTTCGTCATTGTGCACAAGGCAGTTGTCCATCTACATGGTCATCAACAATGCTGCATCAAGATAGCGTAAACACTCACAGACATACATGCCGCTTTTGATCATGTATATACATGGACAATGAGGTACAAGAGGCATGCTTCAATTGCGCAAGATGATGAAGTTGCAGGTATATTTGGACAAAGCATGCATTCAGAGTCTGATCTAGAATTATGAGGAACTCCCCCCGCTCATCACCAATTTTTGAGGCTTCATACTTACTGTTTTTCAGGATTTTGGATGTCACGGTGAGAAAGTATGACACCCCATCAATTGGAACACTCATCGAAGCCAAAGAGAAGAACCAATCCCAACTAGACCTCGACATGTACTTTGATCAGTTGATGCACATGGCCATGAATATAGATTTGTAGATCAACGCAAAGAACATGCAGAGATATGTCACCAGTCCGGACGTGCTCAAGACTAAGGTGCGCATGTTATAGGACAAGTTGGATAAAGTTTCTCGATCAATATACCCGGAAGTGATGGAGGCAAGAGTTCATTTACAAAAAGACATCAACAAATAGTATGTGGACACCATTGCACATTGGAATCAGTTCGTCACCAAAGAACACAGAGAAGAGGATGACGAGTTCGTCTTTCCAAAGTTGTATGAGTCTTAGTGTTGTCTTATCTAGTTGACTCAAGCCTATTTTTTTCCCACATGGGTATATGTGGAAAATGTAGTATTATTGTAAACATGATGTAAAGTGAAATTCAAAGTTTCATTAGTGGAATGAAAACAATCATATGAAATGTAAAGAGTTATATGTAATGAAGTCTAAGAGTCATGAGGGTAGTCCAAGAGTCACAAAGGGGAATGTCAAGGGTTACCCCACCCTTTGTTATAAATAAAACCTCATAACTCATAGAACAAGCTTCTGGGAGCCAAGCTTTCGCTAGGGATTGCTTAGAGAGGGCTTGGAGAGTATTATGACAAGCCTTGGCTTCTCCACAGTGCAAAGCAAGTACATCTCTTTGGAGGAGCAGGTGGCGTTGAATGTAACATTCCACTATTGGGACTAGTGGATGTCATGGTTGTATGTATGGATGGAACTTTAAATTTATATAATATAATAGAGCCAACACTCTTTCATGCATATGTTGCTATTATAGTTCGACTATTTTGGTTACTTTAGCAATGTATGTTGTTTAACTTATGCATTTGTGTATGAAATATTTTGTATACGATTGTATGAATCTTGTTGAAGTCGTGTTGCTGGTTTAACCCATCACTTTCGATTGTCGACTATTTTTCTTTCCAGCTTGTGATGTCATTCAACTCATGTGTCCCTTTCTAGTTGTGTACTATTACAGGCTTCTAAGGGATACACTTATTTTCCACCTCCATGTGTTAGAACCCTGATGCATATCACTTGACTCGTTGCAAGGTCACACACTTGCTTATGAAAAAGATATCTTGCTTACCTTTGCATGTTACTGCAGTCAAGGCACTACTGTACTACCCATTTCTCGGACTCCCACTACAAACGGTCTGAGGTGTAGTTGGGAATATTTACTGGGGAGATCCCCTAACATGTTGGCAGGTCTAGCACCATCAACATTTTTGGTGCTATAAGGAGGATCAGATGACAAGATGAGTCCTCAAATTCTATTTTGAATCTCTGCACATCTTTCATGACTAACATTAGAATTCAACCTCCAACATGTTTGTCTCAAGGACATGATTTTGAAGTGTCGGAAGATATTTGGAATGACTTGTCATGTAACTTGTATGATGGTGAAGACGGAGCATCTTTTCTTTGTCATGGTGTTTCCTTCATGGGTTTCTGTGAAATAAATGAAATCCATGAGGATGACAATGCCTGCTCTCTATTCGCATTCTCCTTTCGAGGGCACACACTACAATGGTGTGTCACATTTCTCGCAACATCCATTCACTCTTTTGATCAATTGATCAGAGAGTTGGCATGTGATTTCTATCAATACAATCATAGAGAAATCAATAAAAAAATTCTAAAATTACAGAAAGCACCTGATGAATCCATTGAGCAATTTCACAAATGCTTTCGTAATCTTGCATTTCAAATTCCTAAAGATGAAATTGATTAGAAATTTCTCGATGAAATATTTCAGTATCTTCTTCACATATCAGAGAATCTGCATATCTTAGAATCATCTGAACCCCTCCTAACATACCTCGGTGTTAAAGTTGCTAAATCTTAGACGGACAAGGTTGCTATCACTAGTGACCATCCGTCTACTTATCATCGAACAAATCTAGATTCGCAGTACAAGGCGGGATAAGGTGCGTGATGATCCATTGAACTGTCACATTCTCCCACCCCACTTGATCTGGATATCTATGCAAATTTGTCTTGAAAACCTCTTGTTTGTCACGATGTCTAATTTCTCAACCTCCATCCTCTCATTTTGTTGATACTCTGGATTGTACTGTGTTGTGTTCTCCCGTTTCAGACTCCACACTTTTTTTCATGAGGATCAAGTTGTCAACGAAGTTGGTGTTGAGAAACCAACCTGTGTAATCATTTATGATGAGTATGTGTGGGAGTTTGAAGAAGAACCCACAGTGAAGGATGACCTCCTTCTGTCCGCACCTCATCAGCTATTTCTTAACATCTTTTGTGATTCTGTTATTTCTGATTTGTCTTCAAAGAATCTATCTCTAGATGTTTTTACTTCCGATCATTCACAGAACACACCAGATATCAATTTGCCATTGCATTGTCGAGAGGACCCATATTTCTTTGAAAATCCACTCAATCTTTCATTTGTCATTTCTAGAAATGCAGAGGGTGAACATTATTGTTTCTCATCAACCCCTCTGTATGATTCATCAGATCATGAGGATGCTGATGAACATATCAAATTTTCTGATCATGGCTATCATGATCTCTTTACTCCTTCATTCGATCACGATGTTGATTCATTCGTTGTTGATCTTTCTAAGCCATCAATATTTGATGATCTACCTGATGATGAAGTGGAAACCCCTCAAGTTGTCAAGGCACTTCATCTTGCACTAATGGTTATGTCAGGTCCTCATTGTCTTGATGTCGATTCCATTTCAGATTAGAATTTTTTTGAAACACCTGAGGCTCCTTATCACTCTGTTGTTTACATTGAAGATCAATCTAGTTCATAGATTTCACATTCTCCACCTGAATCACATGATCCCATCACTCATGCATTGGAAGAATCATACACAATGAGCACTCTTGCAAAATGTAAGTTGTCTTTGTTTTTCATGTTTGCTCATTTGTCATGGTCAAAAGAGTGTACATGCTCATTGTATGCGCACAGTGTATTTCATCACCATGATATGTCCGTAGAAATCTTATCTTGTGCTTTTACTCATTTTTTCGTGGACGCTTTTAAAGTCAGAGAGTCTTGGTCTTCACTGTTTTATATTTCTTGTTTGTTGGTTTATATGCTTATCTTTCTTGTTAACTGGGGCTTCACCAACATGGGTCAACCAATGTGTGGTGGCTGCATTGGAGATATTACTTTACGTGAGTGGGCCCATGCGTTGTTTAGTTTAGGAGTGGGAGTAGTGTTTGCTTTTGTTTCGATTTGTTTGCATGTTTGCTTTGCTTTCTTTTTTGCATTGCTTGCTTTCTTTTACTTCTGCTCTTTGTTTGTTTGTTTGTTTTCTTGTTATGTACCCATACGTTTAGTTTCACATGAAGCTGTGTGTGGCTCTCGAGGCAAGCAAGGTGAAGTAGAAGAGGACTTGTAAAACTACCAACACTTCGTTATTTGTTGTTCTCTCTCTCTGTGAAGAGCTTGTTTTCTTCGGTTGATGATACCCTAATGGAAAATATGTTTTGTTCAGAGTGAGTCTTGGTGAAAACACAACACTTACACTTTTAACTAATATCGCCTACTCTCATTGGTTTTTTAGGTTAACCCATGGCAGCTCAGCCAAGTAGAGTAAGGTGAGGGGGAAAACATTAAAAAGTATGTCAGAGGTATATATAACATACTTCTCTGAAGGGAAAACATCGTCTGCTCTCAATAATGTGGGATCCCTCTTGTGCCTCTAAAATAAATAAGTGCCTAGACACTACTCTTTGCAAAATGAAAAAAATAAATAAGGTGAAAGAAGAGAAAGGCTTCCTGCATAGAGAGGTGATGAAAGAAACTCCGCTGGGATACTGAATAGACTCACTGGAAGCAGAGCAATGCTTGTGTCCCTACATTACTCCGCTGGGGTCCTATCTAGGCCTCTTGGTAGCGAAGCAACACCAAAGATGAAACTAAGACTCTGACATTTATATTACTTGTGCACCAATATACCCCTTATCCCCAATCAAAACAACTCAGTTGACTTGGCTTGGTATGTGTTTTGATCGATCAAGAGAATGGCAGGGACTATATATTTAACCCAAGCTTAGTGCTAAAGCCATGATGATCAAAGAATCGAAAAATACTTCCAGATTAATTAGACCCGCTTTACATGAAAAAAGGTCCATATAGAGAGCTAGAGTTCTACCAGTGTATCAAACATGTTGTAGTGGCTACAACTACCCTCCAAAATTTTTCCTTCTCTTTGTTTTGGAGCCTCCCTCCTCGAAATATTAGCAACCATCTTTACTGCTCAGGTACTTGTGTTTCATTTATTTTTATCTTTCTATTAACAACTCGTTTTCACTTACTTGTTCTTTCAACTAACCACAAGCTGACCCAGCAACTTGGTTCACGTCCGGTCTTTGTGCTATCTGGGAAAACTATGCCATCCTAGAGGGAAGCTGACTTTCATTTTGGAATTGCACAGGTCATCCCAACAACTACCTTACACAAAGAAATTGCGTAGAGTATGCAACCAAACTTGCTCTGGAAAATTGCGCAGAGCAAGCCAGTAGCCTTGCTTCTAGAAATTGCGCAGAGAAGGAAACCAACCTTGCTTTGGAAACTGCACGGAGTGGGCCTACAACCTTGTAGTGGAAAATTGTGTAGAACTTGTGAGACACCTGGGGCCATTTAGCCCAGAAACAATGCAAAAGCTTCCCCTTAGTTGCTTTCCATCGCATGTGCCAGTAGGTTGCCCAATTCCCTCTAGAAAAACACAATTATTCCTTGCATGCATGGTAGCTTTACCTGAAAAAACAAAAAGAAAAAAAGAGAAAACACATCCCTAGATTTTAGGGATCTATTTTTAGGACTAGGAGTTACATGCAAAGTCGATTTTAGAAACTTCCCACCAAGTGTTTCTTTTTCCTAGATTTGTGACAAACACATCATAAACCCTAAATCTAACAAATCTATTTAATGGATGCTATAGAGCTCATTCTTCACATTCGATCTTGGAGCTCTGGCATTCCCGACAAATCTAGGAACCTTCGGCACAGTTGGCACAACTTTTCTAGTTATGTTTTGCTTTTCATGTATTTTGCAACTTTAGATGTCGCTTTTGATTTATTGAATTGTTTGAGTGTTGTTTTCCTTGTTTTATTGAATGACCACTGGTGTTTCAATGTATTTTACCTTGTTGAAGTGTTGTTTCAGGTTTTGCATTGCTTTTCCTTAGTGTTGCATGCATGACCCTGTTTCTCCACTGAGAGTCGTTGTTGCAATGACTCTCTTCATGAGCTTCGTTGCTTTTCCATTTGACTAATTTTTGCACTTGCTTGGATTGCCTGCATGTCTATTCACTTAGATATGCACCATCTTTGTACCCTCATTGAGTCCCTCTCATTTTCAAGTTTCCTTTGGGCATATCTAGGTTGCATTGGCCTAGATCTTGCTTCTCCTACATGCACTGTGCATTCCAGAAGTTAAGGCTCTACCTTGCCTCTAGGAATTGCATAAAGGATGCCTGACACTGGCTCCC
This sequence comes from Pinus tabuliformis, assembly GCA_031772625.1. NCBI lineage: Eukaryota > Viridiplantae > Streptophyta > Pinopsida > Pinales > Pinaceae > Pinus > Pinus tabuliformis. Next base: position 81,772,598 of record CM062819.1, on the reverse strand, counting down.
AGTTGTGCTCTGCTCAATCTTGGGAAAAAATGCCCAACCCTGCCCACAGGGATTGTGCAATGCGCAGTTCCAGCTAGAAACCCAACTAGACTAAACTGTGCATTGCACAATTTCAGTCCACTGTCAGCCTCTCTAGACTGCGCTATTCATAGTTTCATTCAGTAGCAGGCCTCATTGGAAGCTGGAACTATGCATTGCGAAGTTCTAGTTAATAGTCTCCCAACCTCTTAGAGTCAATGTTGCGCAATCTTGCCCAATAGTCACCCAATTTGCCACATGATTGATTCTCGAGTTGCTTTATGTTTTTCAGCTAACATTGGCTTGCCATGAGTGTCTTCTCTGTCTCCGGGTACAATAAGTGTTGGGAAAATTCTCAGTAGTATAGGTAACATGGCCTCCAAGAGAGCTGGATCAAAGGACATAGTTGAAATCAGTACTGGAGATGTGGTTGAACATGTGTCTATGAGCTTGCCCGTTTATGCAAACACACATATGTTCATTGAGAAAGACATCAAGATCACATGGAAAGACATCAATACTATATTTGCAGGAAATTTTGAGGAGAATCTAGAGGACCATCATGTCTATGTCAACATTCATAAGTCAAGATTGTACAAGGTTGCATGCAGGTATCCCACCTTCCCATGCGCAGACATGATCCACTGGATTGTCTCACACACTGATCCTGAGACAATGATACTAAGTAGTGTCAGTGGAGTAGAGCTTGCTACCTTCAGGACGAAAGATTATCAACAGATGTATCATTTTCCGCAGCCAGTGAACAAGATGGATGCACCATTCTACACTCCCAACAACAACACGAATGACACCCAACCAGATCTACAAGACAAAGACACTAAGGAAGGATTACCAACTCTTGGTTGCCTTTACATGTCACTTGTATGGCCAAGATATTACAGAGACCTTCCCGTAGAGTGGGGTTGTTATGTTGGATTAGCTGACAAGTGAAGGAAAGCCTTTCAACTGGTCTGACATCTTGGCTCTTTAGTTGAAAGTGCATGTATCGAATGCCCCGAGTCCACCCAAGGATAATTAAGTAATATTCTTCATGTCCACCTACCTACTCGGTACAGTTTGTTCCCATCAATAGTTTCCTCATATGGGTTGGGCATGGCCACCTTCAGAGAATGCTATGAATGTATATTGCAAGTTGTTCTCAGAGTGAAAATACCCAAGAGTCATGGATAGACTATCTGACCACTTCGTTTCCTCTTTGTACATGATGATCTATGAACAAGATCCACCTTGCATGTCTGACGCAGGAATAGAGGCATTGCTGAACATTGCATATTAGTATGCCTCACCCGATGGAACCTTCATCAAGATGTACAACATTGAGAAGGTTTCACATTTGTTGCCAAAGTTTTCCATGAACAAGTTGGTCATGTAGGAAGTTGGATACCACATCTCGATAAGGTTATCAAATGGACTGCATAGGAAGAAGAAGGAACCATGGCCTATGCTTCCTTTGAGAATTGGGTTGTACGTGATTCAGAGTTTGAAAGAAGTGGATGCCGAGGTCGAGGACTTCAAGAAGAGTTTCAATCCATACGATACACATGGATTATGCAAGGACCACTGTACGAGGGTGTACTATCCTTGGATCCATAGGGCAGGTCATTGGCTATAGGAAGACCCTTGGAGATATTTTTATAATGCCTCTAGGCTCAATGAACTGATCATAATGGCAGTAGAGTGGCTAGTGGCACCACAAGGAGCAGAAACAACAAAAACAAGCATAAAACATCCACAATACAAAGGTGAGAGGAAGATTTTTGAAAGAACAAAGGCGGCACAAAGCTACAAGTTTAAGGAATATCCATTTGTTGAGAGAGTAGCTTTGGAGATAGAAGTAAAGAGGCGAAAACATGACAGGAGAGGAGTGTAGAAAAGAAGAGATAAGCAAAGACTGGAAGAGATGGAGAGGAAGTTGTAGGAAGTAGAGTAGAAGCTCAAAGAAGAATAAGAGCTGCGAAAAAGAGAGAAGGAAGCATAACAGGAACAGGAACATGAACAAGAACAAGAACAGGAACAGGAGGAATTGCAAGGTGCTCAGACAGCGCAAACTGCACTGATATAGGTTGAAGACTCAGATTCAAAAGAATAGGGTGAGCATCCACATGAACATGTGCTCAGTAGCATGAACTGATAGTAGAACCGATGGACACGGAGATGGTACAAATGGAATAGGATCAGGACACTGAACTCATGCCAAAAGCAACCAAGGTAACCCCACAGGCTTCACCAGCTCCAACAGCGGAGCACACCCAAAGTGAACAAGGGGATATTGTTCTCCTTGAGGATGATCCAGGAGAAGATGTGTACAACATAGCCTTTGACGAGTCACAACTCAGAGTTGTACAAGCACGTAGAGCACACATCCCAGATGAGCATGCATCACTTGTGCACTTTAAAGAATGTGTGATTGTGTCAGATGTGTGAAGACATATAACTTCCCTGGCCGATGATACGAAGGTTTATACTGAAGCCACGAGCTCAAGTTTGAAGTTATTGATAGAAGAAAAAGCACATGGCTAAGAAATTGCAAGCAGCTAGGAAGAGAGAGGAGAAATTAACAGGATTTAGCAGAGAAGAGATCAAGAAATTGATACCTGCTGAAGTATTAGCTCTTGAGACAGTCATGCGGAGATTGTATGACAAGTTCGTCACCGTGCACAAGGCAGTTGTCCATCTACTTGGTCATCAATAATGCATCAATATAGCGTGCAATCTCACATACATACATGCCGTTGTTGATCATGAACAAACATGGAAAATGAGGTACAAGGGAGCCCCACTTCACTTGCACAAGATGATGAAGTCGTAGGTAGAGTTGGACAAAGCACAAATTTAGAGCCTGATTCGGAACTATGAGGAACTCCCGCAACTCATCACCAATGTTGAGGCTTTGTACATATGATTTTTTAGTAGTTTGGATGTCATGGTGAGAAGGTGTGACACCCCTTTAATTAGAATACTCATTGAAGCCAAAGAGAAGAACCATGTCCGATTGGACCTTGACATGTACTTTGATCAGTTGATGCACATGGCCACTAGCATAGATTTGTAGATCAATGTAGAGAACATGCAGATATATGTCCCCAATCTAGATGTGCTCAGGACTAAGTTGTGCATGTTACAAGATGAGTTGGATAGAGGTTCTAGATCAGTATACCTGAAAGCAATGGAGGGAAGAGTTCATTTCCAAAAAGACATCAATAGACAGTATGTAGACACTATTGTGCAATACCAATTTTGGCATCAGTTCGTCATTGAAGATCAAGGAGAAGAGTTTGATGAGCTGGTCTTTCCATAGCCATATGATTCTTAGTGTTGTCTTATATAGCTGACTCAAGCCTATTTTTGTCCCACATGGGTATATGTGAAAAATGTAGTATTATTGTAAACATGATGTAAAGTGAAATTCGAAGTGTCATTAGTGGAATGAAAACAATCATATGTAATGTAAAGAGTAATATGTAATGAAGTTGAAGAGCCATGAGGGTAGCCCAATGGTCACAAAGGGGAATGTCAAGGGTCACCCCACCCTTTGTTATAAATAGAACCTCATAACCCATAGAACAAGATTTTGGGAGCCAAGATTTTTCTAGGCATTTCTTAGAGAGGGCCTGGAGAGTATTATGACGAGCCTTGGTTTCTCCACAATGCAGAGTGAGTACATCTCTTTGGAGGAGTAGGCGGTGTTGAATGTAACGTTCCACTATTGGTGCTAGTGAATGTCATGGTTGTATGTATGGATGGAACTTTCACTTTATATAATATAACAAAGCCAATACATCTTCATGCATATGTTGTTATTGTAGTTTGACTATTCTAGTTACTTTAGAAATGTATGTTGTTTAACTTATGCATTTTTGTACGAACTACTTTGTATACGATTGTATGAATCTTATTGAAGTTGTGTTGTTGGTTTAACCCATCACTTTGGATTGTCAACTATTCCACTTTCCATCTTGTGATGTCATTCAGCTCGTGTGTCCCTTTCAAGTTGCATACTATTACAGGCTTATAAGGAATACACTTATTTTCTCCCTCCATATGTTAGAACCCCCATGCATCTCACTTGACTTGCTACAAGGTCACACACTTGTTTCCAACGAAGATATCTTGCTTAGAACTGCGCACTACAACAATCAAGGCACTACTATAATACCCACTGCTCGAACTCTGACTCCAAATGGTTTGAGGTCTAGTTGGGACTTCTTACTGAGGAGATCCCCTGACATGATGGTGGGTCGAGCACCATCAACATTTTTGGTGCTAGAAGGAGGCCCAGATGACAAGATGAGTCCTCAAAGTCTACTTTGAATCTCTGCACGTCTTTCATGACTAACATTACAATTCAACCTCCGTCGTGTCTATCTCACGGATGTCATTTTGAAGTGTCAAAGGATCTCTAGAATGACTTGTCACGTAGCTTGTATGATGGTGAAGGCGGAGCAAATTTTCTTTGTCATGGTGTTGCCTTCATGGGTTTCTTTGAAAGAAATGAATCCATGATGATCACATTGCCTACTCAATGTTCACATTCATGTTTCTAGGGCACGCACTAAAGTGGTGTGTCACATTGCTCCCAACATCCATCCACTCTTTTGATCAATTGATTAGAGAGTTGGCATGTGCTTTCCATTAATACAATTGTAGTGCACTCCATAAACAAATTATGAAATTATGGAAAGAACCTAATGAATCCAATGAGAAATTTCACAAATTCTTTCGTAATCTTGCATTTCAAATTCCTAAAGATGAAATTGATTGGAAATTTCTCGATGAAATATTTCAATATATTATTCACATATCAGAAAATATTCATATCTTAGAATCATTTTATCCCCTCCCAACATACCTCGGTGTTAAAGCTGCTAAATATGAGATGGACAAGGTTGTTGTCACAAGTGACCCTCCATCTGCTTATCATCAAATAGCTCTAGCTCCGTAGTGCAAGGTGGAAGAAGGTGCATGCCCATCCGTTGCACTATCACATCCTCCCACACCACCTGCTCTAGATATCTGCTTAGATTTGGCTTGCAAGCCTGTTGGTTGTCATGATGTCTTGTTTTTTCAACCTCTAGCCTCTCATTCTGTTGATCCTTTAGATTGTACTGTGCTATGTTCTCTCGTTCCAGACTCCACAACCGTTGTTCACGAGGATCAAGTTGTCGATGGAGTTGGTGTTGAGAAACTAACTTGTGTAGTCATTTATGATGAGTATGTGTGGGATTCTGAATAAGAACCCATGACGAAAGGTGACCTCCTTCTATCTGCACCTCACCTATGATTTCTTAACACCTTTTGTGATTCTGATATTTCTGATTTGTTTTGTAAGAATCTGTCTCTGGATGTTTTTACTTTCGATCATTCACATAACACACCGGATATTAGTTTGTCTTTGCATTGTGGAGAATACACTTATTTCTTTGAAAATCCACTGAATCTTTTATCTGTCATTTCCAAAAACGCAGAGGGTGAACATTCTTGTTTCTCATCAACCCCTCTGTATGATTCGTCATATCATGACGATGCCAATGAACATATCAACTTTTCTAGTCGTGTCTATCGTGATATATTTACTCCTTCATTCGATCATGATGCTGATTCATTTGTTGTTGATCTTTCTAAGATACTTATCTTTGATGATCTACCAGATGATGTAATGGAAACCGCTCAAGTTGTTGAGGCACTTCAACCCAAGCTGACGGTTATGTCAGGTCCTCATTGTCTTGAGGTCACTTCAATTTTAGATAAGAAATTTGTTGAAACACCCAAGCCTCCTCATCACTCTCCTATTTACATTGAAGATCAGTCTAGTTAACAGATTTCACCTCCTCCACTTGAATCACATGATCCCATCGCTCATGCATTGGAGGAATCATACACAACGAGCACTCTTGCGAAACATAAGTTGTCTTCCTTTTTTTATGTTTCCTCATTTGTCGTGGTCAAAAGAATGTACATGCTTATCATCCACGCACAGTGTGTTGCAACACCATGATATGTCTTCAAAATGCTTATCTTGCGCTTTTACTCGTTTATTTTCTATGGACGCTTTTAAACTCAGAGCGTGTTGATCTTCACTATTTTATCTTTCTTGTTTGCTAGCTTACATGCTTATCTTTCTTGTTAATTATGCCTTCACCAACATGGGTCAACCAATGTGCCGGTGGCTGCATTGGAAATATCACTTTACGTGAGTGGGCCCATGTGTTGTTTAGTTTAGGAGTAGGATTAGTGTTTTCTTTTGTTTTTGTTTGTTTGCATGTTTTCTTTGCTTTCTTGTTTGCATTGCTTTCTTTCTTGATTGCTTTGTTTGCTTTCTTTTACTTCTACTCTTTTCTTGTTTGTTTGTTTGCTTGTTATGTACCCATAGGTTTAGTTTCGCATGATGCTGCGTGTGGCTCTCGAGGAAAGCAAGATGAAGTACAATAGGACTTGTACAACTACCAACACTTGGTTATCTGTTGTCCTCTCTCTCTAAAAAAAGTTTTTTTTCTTTGGTCGATGATACCCTGATGGAAAATATGTTTTGTTCAGAGTGAGTCTTGGTGAAAACACAATGCTTGCACTTTTAACTAGTACTACCTATCGTAATCAAGGTTTTGGATTAGCCCTTGTCAGCTCAGTCAAGTAGAGTAAGGTGAGGGGGAAAACCTTAACAAGTATGTTAGAGGTATATATAACATACTTCTTTGAAGGGACAACCTCTTATGCTCTCAATAATTGGGGATCCCTCTTCTGCCTCTGAAATAAATGAGTGCTTAGACACTGTTCTTTGAAAAATGAAAAAATGAAAATGAAAACAATTAATAAGGTGAAAGAAGAGAAAGGATTCTTGCATAGAGAGGTGATGCAAGTAACGGTACTAACTAGGCTCACTAGTAGCAAAGCGATGCTTTTGTCCCTGCGTGATTCTGCCAAGGTACTGTCTAGGCCTACTGGCAATGGAGCAATACCAGAGATGAAACTAAGACTGACATTTATATTACTTGTGCATCAACATACCCATCATACCCAATCAAAACAACTCAGTTGACTTGGCTTGGTATGTGTGCTGACTGATCAAGAGAATGGAAGGGACTACATCTTTAACCCAAGCTTAGTGCTAAAGCCACGGTGATCAAAGAATCAAACAATACTTTCAGAGGAGTTAGACTCGCTTTACATGAAACAAGGTCCATACAGAGAGATGGAGTTCTACCAGTGTGTCTGAAATGTTGTGGTGGCTACAACCACCCTCCAAAGTTTTTCCTTTGCTTCGTTTTGGAGCCTCCCTCCTCAAAATATTAGCATCCATATTTACTGCTTAGGTACTTGTGTTTAAGTTATTTTTATCTTTCGCTTAACACCATGTGTTCACTTTCTTGTTCTATCAAGTAACCGCAAGCTGACCAACAACTTGGTTCAAATCCAGTCTTTGTGTTGTCTGGGAAAACCATGCCATCCTAAAGGGCAACTTCCTTGCATTCATGAATTGTGCAAAGCATCAGAATAACTACCTTGCACTCAGAAATTGCGCAGAGCAAGCAACCAACCTTGCTCTAGAAAATTGCGCAGAGCAGGCTAACAACCTTGCTCCCAGAAATTGCATAGAGCAGGAAAATAGTCTTGCTTTGGAAAACTGCGTAGAGTAGGCTAGGAACCTTGCTTTGGAAAATTGCATAAAACTTGTGAGACAACTGGGGTCACTCAGCCCAGAAATAGTGCATAAGCTTCCCCTCAATTGTTGTCTGTTGCATGTGCCAATAGGTTGCCCGGTTCCCTCAAGAACAATGCAATTTTTCCTTTCATGCATGGAAACGTTTCCCAAAAAATCAAAAATAAAAAAAGTGAAAAAGCATCCCTAGATTTTAGGGATCTATTTTTAGCACTGGGAGTTACATGCAAAGTCGATTTTAGAAACTTCCCGCCAAGTGTCGCTTTTTCCTAGATTTGTGGCATGTGCATCATAAACCCTAAATATAACAAATTTATTTAATGGATGCCCTATAGCTCATTCTTCACATTCAATCTTGGAGCTTTGGAATTCCCGAGGCATCTAGGAACCTTCGACACAGTCGGCACAACTTTTCCGGGTAAGTTTTTCTTTTCATGTCTTTTACCACTTTTTCTGTTGCTTTTGATTTCTTGGCTTGTGTGAGTGTTGTTTTCCTTGTTTTATTGAATGAATGTTGGCATTTCAATGTATTTTAACTTGTAGAAGTGTTGTTTCAAGTTTTTCATTGCATTTCCTTAGTGTCGCATGCATGACCCTATTTCTGCACTGACAATCGTTGTTGCGACGACTCCCTTCATGAGCTTCATTGTTTTTCCGTTTGACTAATTTTTGCACTTGCTTGGATTGCATGCATGTCTATTCACTCATATCTACACCATCTTTGCACACTCATTTAGTCCCTCTCATTTTCAGGTTAGATTTGGGCATATATGGGTTGCCTTGGTAGAGATCTTGATTCTCCTAGAATTCATTGTGCATTCCTGGAAGTTAAGGCTCTGCCTTGCCTCCAAGAATTTCGTAGAGGCTACCTGACACTAGCTCCCAGCTATTCTCTATGAAATCCTAGGAAAGAATGCCCAACCCCGCCCACAGGAACTGCACAATGCGTAGTTCCAGCCAGCAACTCAGTTAGACTAAACTACGAATTACGCAGTTCCAGTCTGTAGTCAGCCTCTTTGGACTGCACTCTGCATAGTTTTAGTCAGTAACATGCCTCACTGGTAGCTAGAACTGCACATTGTACAGTTCCGGTTGGCAATCTCCCAACCTCTCAGAGTCAATTCTGTGCAATCTTGCCTAGTAGTCACCCAATTTACCACATGATTGATTCTTGAGTTGCTTTTTGTTTTTCAGTTGACATTGGCCTGTCGTGATTGTCTTCTTTGTCTCCAGGTATAAAAGGTGTTGAGCAAACTCTTAGTAGTACAAGTAACATGGCCTCCAAGAGAGCTGGATCAAAGGACACAGTTGAAAGCAGTACTGGAGATGTGGTTGAATAGGTTTCTATGGGCTTGCCCGTTTATGCAGACATGCATTTGTTCATTGAGAAGGACATCAAGATCACATGGAAATACATCAACACTATATTCACAGGCAATTTTGAAGAGAATCTAGAGGAGTGTCATGTCTATGTCAACATTCATAAGTCAGGATTGTACAATGGTGCATGCAGGTATCCCACATTCTCGTGCGCAAACATGATCCACTGGATTGTCTCACACATTGATCGTGAGACAATGATACTAGGTAGTGCCAGTGGAGTAGAGCTTGCTACCTTCAGGAAGGAATATTATCATCAGATGTATGATTTGCCACAGTTAGTGAGCATGATGGATGCACCGCTATACACTCTGTTACAGGGAAAAGTGTCTATATAGAACTGCTCTATCCCACTAAGGTGTGACAGCTGCCTTAGAAACAAACAGAGTGAAGCTACTTTCATTTTTCCTTTATGAATTATAGATAGAGAAGAACAGAAAGACCAACCTCTGTCTTGCACTGATCTCCTGGTTTGATTCCTCTCTTCCTTGATAGTCTTTCGCTACTTGTTCCCTTGCACGCCCAGCTTCACAAAGTACCTGTAAGATCACAGTAGCATAGCACTATACAAAGACATGGATCTATAATCATAAACAATCTAGGATCAGATGTAAATTGACCATACAAATGCAGCCAATATCTATGACACAAGAGTATGGAGGAAAACTTGAATAGCTTTTATTGATAAACAAGAAAGAGCCAAGAGGAGTTACAACCAGTTGTTCTGACCCAGCATCAACCTCCCAGCAAGGAAGCCCCTCTTCACCTCATACAAAGCTTAGATCACCCAACAATCTAATGTTTGTCTCAAGAAACCAACAGCAATTCCTTACAATATGCAAAATTCCAGCCTTTGGATCTCTGGGATGAGGGATCCATATATAGATATCTGTAATGGAGATGAGTCAGCTTATGATTTGATTAGTGTCTTCCCTTTGATAGTTCTTGCTTCCACTTGGAGATTGATGATCTCTTACTCATCCTTGGTCGAATTCAGAGAGGCAAGTGTCATAGGAGAAGTTTCTGGAAGCTTCCATTGCCTCTCCACCTCGCGGAATGTCACTGCCATTTGTCATTTCTCGCCCATCGCACCCCATAGAAAGGCTTTTTGAAATGCAACGCACCCACACAATGTATTTGGGTGAGATGCAACGCACCTGGCCTGTGGAGCAGCTGAAATGATCCTGTTTTGACCAATTCTGAGTAGTTTTTCATGGAGAACTTCTGGGAGAAGCTGTAATTTTTTGACCTTGTTCCTTTAGGGGTTAGAACAACACTTTTAGGGACTTAGGAGCCCTTGGTTTATGGACATTTCATGCTTGGGGTTGTAGTGCCCAAAAATGTCTATAATAGTTGCCCCCTAAAGCATGAGGTCGTTCATCTTTTGATGTCGGGTGAAATGCTTTATTATGAGGATCCGAAGTTCTTTCAAGCTGGGAGGAGACCTGTAATAAGATACAATACAATACATTATCTTCATAATATTTTCATGATCTAGCTGAGGCGGGCATTCCCATGCTCAGCTTTATAAATTCATTTTTATGTACATAAGACAGACAGTCGTCTGAGTGTAGACTGATGATTCTGGTAGAGCCATCATCCCTTTGATTGGATGATTATCTGTGCAGCAATGATGTACATTTGATGTCTTTATTTCCCTGAATATATATCACAGCCCGGATGGATGAAACTAGATCCGAGGTCTTCAATCTCATTCGATCTTCACTCGAAGTACAAGTCGATCCATGTGAAAGATGTTCTGGAGTCGAACATGGAAAGACATCGCTTGATTACCAGCCAATGATGTAAGTTGTTAACAGGCGCGAGAGGAATCACCGATAATGATAATGACCCTCAAGGTACTGCAGTACAATTCACGTGGTGTGAATAAAGGACTTGGCGTCGAACACCACGCAAAATCTTTCGGTCGAAGGCCATTGATGTAAACCTGTCGCCGGAAGTGAGAAACTTGCCATTAAGGCATGCAAGCTTCAAAGTACTGAATGGGGTGTTCCTAGATCGACTTCTTGGATAATGAGCTGATGTCGACAAGAAGCGATCCGTCACAGGAGGGCCTTAATGAATCCCACATCAATGACACGGAACGGAGCAAATGATTTTAATGGAGGTGAAAACGATCTGGTGATATAAGGTTCAGGGTGGCGGTCATGAAAGAATGGAGCATAAATGTATTGTAGTGGGTGAGACACAGGTGAATTCTCTGAATGACTTCTCTTGAACATATCGGCGATACTGACGTGATGGATTGGTAGCATTAACCCTAAATGTGGATGGTATGATGGGACCATGGTGATGTGACTGGTGAATGAAATAACCCAACCCGACTTGGATGCGGAGTGAAAGTGTCATGTTCAAGAGCGACTTGCTACCAACAAAGTTTCTTCAAGTTTTCTTCCCAATTTTCCCCAGTCATTGCTGACCAATACCTCTTTATTTTTATCAAACTTGAGGAGGATAACATATTCTTGTTCTATAATTTGCCCTTCGGGCAAACCCATCGCTATGTTTTAACGAGCCTAGCGATAGTGAAACTCATTCTCATCTATAGACAAGTTTGTCGCTATTTAAAATTTTAATGAGTTTAACGACAAAGATAACTCGGTCCTTTTCAATTTTAGAGAGTCTGAAAAGGAACGTAAAGGTAACTCCAAAATTCCTTTTTCGTCATCTAATCCCTTAAGTCCGAAAAAGTATAAAACAATACAGAAGGGATGAATTTTTGATACTTCTAACGAGCCGAACAAAACAAGCACTCGATCTTTTTGTGTAATAATCCCTCAGGTCCAAAAGATTAAAATTTAGAGGAGGGATAGCACTTCCGGTCCCTTTAACGAGCTGGAGAGGCCAATGGCTCGGCAATCTTTTCATATTTTACGAGTCAGTTGAAAAGAGCTTAAAGGAGACTCGTCTTTTGAGGAACGAGTGATAAAATGGGTAGCAACTGATTCCAGGTAAGGTTTGGAATTTTCCAATCATGGCAGTGTTACAAGGATGGCTAGTGAGATCACTCTTCGCAGTTGTTCCTCAAAATGGGTAAACAATCAAATGGAGGTGAATGATCGGCCAATGCAAAAGTGGAGGTGACGGTGCAAACACGACCAAGGCTTTAACGGTTGAAGTACTACATTCACGAAGGTTATTTACCGGGGAATAGTTTATTTTTTAATGAGCTTAAACACGGGGGGAAACATTTGCTCATGGCTTATGTTTATTTTTTAACGAGCTTGAACTATGCGCTAAAACTGCTCGATTAAATGGTCTCTTTTTGACTTTACCATAAATAGCTTTGTTCTTTCAAAGATTGTACTGTATTTTCAATTGCTTCATCAAACTAGTCAGAAATGAACAATATATGCTTGAAAAATGAGTTAGAACACTAATATTTTACTTTGAACTACGTAAAAAGTAATGGAAAAGTGCTTTTACCTCTCATTTTACCATTTCATTTGAACTTTGGTTTGTTGGAGCTTTGGAGGTGCTTTCCCCCTTTGATTTTCATCAGCTGATTTCGGGAGATTCTGTGGACGATTCTCGGTGCCGTCTAGACCAGGTAGGAGCTAAACCTGAGCTCTTTCCTTTCATGCTTTCCATTTTGCATTCTGAGCTTGATTCCTGGTTTTCTGAGCCTCTCGGGTTTGAAAAACTCGTTCTTCCTTCAGCGCACCCTCTGTGTATCGAAAGGTGCATTGGATGTTGGTCTGTTCAATGGCCATCTAACATGCAATGCACCCAGAGCACTACTGTAGGTGCGATGGGCGCAGAGAAGGAATTTTATGCACAGTTTTTGATGGAAATTTTGCCTGTTTCTTACCAAAATCAGGATCTAACTCTTCTCTTGTTTGTTTTTTCAGAGATCTTTGGAGTAAGATGACTATTACATGGCGAGAACATGAGCATGAAGAAGAGGACATGCTTGCCCTACATGATCCGGTTACAGTAAACGCACTGCGGAACTGTGGCTTGCTGAAGTTTTTCCGCATTTCTAGCATGAGACAACAGATCAACTTACTGCAGTATTTGCTCGATGCTTGGGATCCTACCAACCAGGTTTTCCATATCAGGGGAAAATCTATCCCCTTGACTGTAGTAGACATCTATTTCTTGACTGGCTTGTCGAGGTGGGGTGCCCCCATCTCTTTATCAGGTTCGGCCCGAGGAGGTGAATCTGTGAGAGATTATGTTCGCCGGTATTGCAGAGAGGGATCTCAGCCGAGTAAAGACGGCAAGATCATCATCCGTGATGTCACTGACAAGTCCTTCGGGACTTTTCTATTTACTTTTGGTAGGATGGCTGGTGGTGCGGCTCTTCATGTAGCCAATCGATCTTATATGCAGTATGCCTTGGAATGCCTCCAACCGAAGGTGTTCAACTGGTGCGACGCAGTACTTCTTGTGATGAAAGAACAGTTGTCCAAGGTAAAGAGCGGGAGGTTGAAGAACTTTGGGTATGGTTCTATTTTGACCACCTTTGCCTTGGAAAAGATACCACTGATGTAGCCGCAGTATATTGCACTCGATTTACCTTCACCTACTGAACCACGTATGCAGAGATGGGTTGACCATATGTCTAGGCACGCTGGTCAGTCTTAGATTTCATTTTCTGATACCTTCTTTAGGTGGTTTGATCGTCAGGAGATGGTTTATTCCGAGTATCCATATGTTGGCATGGACTTCCGGGGTGATCCAGATTTAGTACTGTCGGATGGCGAACAATGGGGCGCCATTGGTAAATTCTTTGACCATATTCCTGTTTATTATTTTTCATTTATAATGTCCTTGTGCTTTATTCTATCAAGACTTTAATCAAACTCATGTGTTCATGCAGATGTTGGTCCTGTTCGGCTAGTAGCACGCCTGAGAGTGCCAGTTGTCGCCCCAGCAGGAGAGGCTATTGGAAGGGCTATCCTTCGCGACCTCGATGTGGTCGAGACTCTCACAGCATTACAGGAGCAGGTTGAGGGCCTCACTCTTGGTATTCCAGATGTGAGGACTTACGAGTTGCCCTTGAGGTTGCAGCGGCATACTACTGGTGTGCCAAGACGGTGGACTCGTCTCTTACGCATGATCGCACAGGCTGTGACTTGCTCACGAGCATCATTAGACTAGGGTGCCCGCTAGCATTTTGAGTTTTTGGTCACTTGACCAATTTTCTCTTGGTTACAGAACATTATGTGTAAACCATAAACTGTTATATATATTTTTGATTTTCGGAGTTTTATTTTGGTTAAGTTACATGATCCAAATGCAAACATTGATGGTATGTTTCTTTTTATAAATGTTGAAAATGTCTATCTAACACATAATTTGCCAATGAGTCAGTTAATGTGTTTAAGTTTATGGAAATATGTTGATATTGAATAAAATCAAATTGTCTTTGTCAGGCCAGGGTAACTCCAGAATGGCAGAGAAAAACTGATTGAATAATTTATTAGCTAACTATCATTTATATACAGAAATAGGATGGATCAGTTCATCTTCTTGATGACTGATCGCGTTCCAATTCACCCATCCATTGAGGATTAGGTGTCAACATTCCCCCCTTAATCTGAAGGGATGTTGGTGAGTCCAAGCATCGTTCTGAATCTTTCAAGCTTTTCTCTTCCAAGCGCTTTGGTGAAGATGTCTGCAATTTGCTCGTTTGTGGAACAATGATGGAGATGGATTGTTTTGGCCTCAACATGATGTTTGGATCAGATGATATTTAGTATTGATGTGCTTAGTACGATCATGGAACTTTGGGTTCTTGGCCAACTTTATTGCAGAGGTGTTATCAATCATGAGTGGAGTTGATTGTATTTGTTTTACCTGCAAATCTTCAAGAATTTTCCTGAGCCACACAATTTCTTTCGTTGCTTCAGTTGCTGCCACATATTCTGCTTCTGTTTTGGAATCTGCTGGTACTGATTGTTTGCGTGATCTCCAGGAGACAGCTCCTGATCCAAGACTCATAGCATATCCTGAAGTAGATACCCCAGTTTCTTTGTCTCCATCGAAGTCTGAATCAGAGTATCCAATCAAGTTGAAGTCGTCCACCTGTGTATACTTGATTCCAAGGTCTTGAGTTGCCTTCAAGTACCTTAGAACTCTTTTTGCAGCAGACCAATGTCCCTCACAAGGCTTTTGCATAAACCTGGAGAGGATTCCAACACCAAATGAAATGTCTGGTCTGGTAGTAGTGAGGTAGATGAGACTTCCTACAAGCTGTCTATACTTTGTTGCATCCTCAAATTCCTTTCCTTCAATAGATGTGAGCTTCAAGTTTTGTTCCATTGGAGTAGAAAGAGGATTGCACTCTGTCATGCCAAATCTGTTTAACAAATCTCCAATGTATTTCTTTTGAGAAAGAAATATGGATTTTGGATGTTGGGTTACTTCAATGCCAAGATAGTAATGAACATAGCCCAAATCAGTCATTTCAAAACTTTTTCCTAATTCTTTCTTTATGGATGCAATATAGCTTTCATTTTTCCCTGTCATTAAAAGATCATCTACATATACCACAAGATATACAACTGTTTTGCCAACTTTCTTGACAAATAAAGTTGCATCATCAAGATCAAAATGTTTGAAGTTGAGTTTCAGAAGATGCTCAGTTAGTTTTTCATACCAGGCTCGTGGTGCTTGTTTGAGGCCATACAAGGACTTCACAAGTTTGCATACTTTATGTTCATGTCCTTTCACAGCAAATCCTTCAGGCTGGGACATAAAAACATTCTCTTTTAGATCTCCATTCAAGAATGCAGTTTTTACATCCATTTGATGGACTTTCCAACCGTTCTGAGCAGCTAGTGCAAAGAGTGTCCAGATGGTGGCCCATTTTGCTGTGGGGGCAAAAGTTTCCTCATAATCGACCCCTTCCTTCTATGCAAAACCTTTTGCCACAAGCCTAGCTTTGTGCTTGTCAAGTGAGCCATCAGCTTTGTACTTGTTCTTGTAGACCCACTTGCAGCCAATTGGTTTGGTTCCAAACGGAGGATCAACCAGCTTCCAAGTGCCATTCTTTATGAGGGCATCATACTCCTTGTGCATCACTTCTTTCCATTCATCATGAGAAGCAGCTTCTTTGAAGGAAGTTGGTTCAAAATCTGTAGACAAGTTCAATTCACAATCATAAGTAACATCCATATCAGCAGGTGAATTAGAGTTATCTACATCACCTCCATCTTGTCGGTTTGTATTTCTGGTTCCTGTTTTTCCAATTTCATCAGGATGAACACTTCCAAGTGTCTTTGTCAGCCACTTTGGGGGACCTTTCTGAGATGGTCCAGGCTGCTCTGTTGATTGAGTTGGGTCTGAATCAAGATTGAGTCTCCCAATTCTATCAATTACATCACTTAAAGCATCATCCATTGTTGGAGTGTCATGCAGGGGAGATTGTTCTTCAGAAGAAGATTCCACATGTTGATCTAGTATAGGAATCCCCCCTTCAAGATGTGGAATCTGATTATCAAACTCTTGAAATGATTTCGGTTTTGTGAATCTATCCAAGCGATCAAGTTGTCGCTCAACAACACTGTCAGATTTGGATGATTCAAGAAAAATGACATCTCTAGATACAACAAACTTTTTATTTACTTCATCATAGAGACGGTATGCTTTAGATGTGTTTGAATACCCCAGGAAGATACACTTACGACTTCTAGCACCAAGTTTGTTTCTATGTACCTTTGGTATTAAAGCATAATAGGTGGAACCAAAGATCCTGAGATGTTTTACCGAAGGAACATGTCCATACCACAATTCATAAGGAGTCTTGTTTCTTATAGCACTAGATGGACATCTATTCTTTATATATGCAGCACATAGAACAGCATCAGCCCAAAACATTATCTTTACATTTTTGAAGAAAAGCATGGATTGTACCATATTCAAGATTGTTCTATTCATTCTTTCAGCTACACCATTCTGTTGAGGATTATAAGGCACAGTTGTTTGATGTTTAATCCCATGTTGGCGAAGATAGTGTTCAAATTCATTTGATGTATATTGTTTTCCATTATCAGTGCGAATATACCCAATATGAGATTGTGCATCATTTTCAATCCATTTATGAAAATTCTTGAATGTTTGAAAAGCATCGGATTTGTTCTTCAATAAATAAAACCAACACATTTTGGTGTAATCATCAATAAATGTCATGATATATTTATTTCCATTTGCAGAAGGAACAGGCATTGGACCACATAAATCTAAATGAATGAGTTCAAGCTTCCTATGTGCTCTTGAATGTGAATCATGAAAAGACTGTTTGCTATGCTTTCTTAGAATGCAAGCATCACATTGCTTATGTTTTCTAGGAATTGTAGACAAACCAGCAACACCTTTTTTCTTCAACAAGCGGAGACTATCATAGTTTAAATTTCCAAATCTAGCATGCCATAATAAACTTGACGGAAGTGTACCTTCTTCATGATGAGAAATATATGAGAAATGTTGTGCATGAGCAGAAGTTCCTTGCAGTTTAAGAAGTCTTTCTTCTTCTATACCCCTCATGACAAGTGAGTGGTCAGATGCCTTTCTTACCTCAAGCTTGCCATCAAACATATGAATGGAGTGACCTTGCTGGCGGATGTGGACCAGGGACAGCAAGTTTCTCTTGAGCTGTGGGAGATATAGAACATGGTCCAGAAGAAAGTCTGGAAGACCAGGCAGTTTAAGCCTGATTGTGCCAAGCCCTGAGGGCTTGATTTTTGACTGATCTGCAAAGTATACTGCTCCATCAACATTGTCAGTGAAATCTTCAAAAAAATATTTCCTATGAGTCATATGACAGGTTGCTCCTGAATCAAGCAACCAGTCATTTTTCGAAGAAGCAAGTGAAGCATTAAACAAATCTTCATTTACTCCAATGTTACATTGTGCCTCAATATAGTGAGCGGATTCAGGTGCTTTACCTTTGTCTGTGTCATCATGTTACACTAAAAAATGTCACCTTGACTACTTACAGTTAGTATGGCTCAAATCAACAGTCATGCTACCCTCTTAGGCAAGTCTTATGCCTCTGTTATCCATCTCAAACTCAAAGAAGAGAGAAAGTCTTGTAAAAACTATGTTTATCTCTGGGGTCGCAGGTTCTCTCTAGCCTTACCTGCGGGGACGCTGACCATGTTCACAAAATCTGCGTCCATGGACGCTCTGTATGTTAAGGGACAGGTGCGTCCCTCTGTAAAAGGCAAAATGCGCGAGTTTTATCTTGAAAAAGTTACTTGTGGTTACTTCTAGAACATTCTAGAGGTCGGTTTGATGAAATGGATGCGCCTCCAGTTGGTTCATGTATCTCTATTAAGGGGGAACTTATCCCATCAATAAGGGAGCTATCCCACCCAAAGAGGGGGATGATCCCATTGATAGTGGACCTGAATAACCTCTTTACAGCACTATAAATAAAGGCATTGAGCCAGAAGGAGAAGAGGTTGGAGCTATACATTTTCTTTGGGTAAATGCTGCAGGATTTAGGTCTTCCATTAGAGCCTTTGTGAGGAGAGATTGTCTTCACTTGATTCTACTTGGGAGAGGGTGAGCTTTGTCAAAGTAGAGGAAAACCCTTGATGGACCCTGGGAGGAACTTGCACAACACCAAGGCCAGGTTGTAAGAGTTTCTTTGTTTCGTTATTAATACAAACTGGTTTATTTTTCTCAATAGCTTGTGTTAATGAGTTATTTCATGTGTTCCTTGGTCTGCATGTTGGATATATGTTTTATTATATGAAATGCAAGTGCTTGGTAATTGTTTGATTGTTTGTGGTTGCAGGAATTGACTTGAAGGAGGAGCTCATCCGGATCGTCAAGAACGGACTTCAACAACAGCGTTTTGGAATAAGGTAAGCCTAAACACTTGTAGTTTTCATGTTGTAAAAGGTGTATTTAGAGAAAGATCACTCCATTTTGTCTTGTTTGTCATTAGAATGTCTTAGACTTCTAGGAAGGTCAGTCGTGTCCGCACCCTTGACAGATTCCGTGTGACACATCAGTTTTACCTTTCTGCTGATTTCTTCTCTGCTCAATTTTGTCCCATGGTAGCTTGCATGTAGAAGCATCATGTGATCCATTTCGTTTGCAGCGAATGCAATGCAGATCTGCCTTTTTTGCTTGAGAATGTCTTCCCCCCTGCCTCTGAAGTATCTTCCTCTTCCTCTTCGTCCACCTCTTCCTCTTGTAGAATCTTGAGCAGGATGCTTTTCTTTATGAGCAAGGCAAACAGTCTCTTCAGAAGATTCAGGGACTGTTTTCTTTCCAAAGGCTTTCTCTCTTTCAGCAAACTTTTTCACAAGAGACTCAAAGGTTATGTCTTTAAGATTTCCATTTGCTTGTAAAGACTCAAGATAATTGGAGTAGGTAGGATAGAGTGCTTTAAGAAAGGAAATAAGAGAGATATCCAGCTCAACCTTAGTGGATTTAATATCATGCATTATAGACTTTATTTCAAATGCAAGAGCAAGAGGATCATTATTTTTCAGTTCAAGAGTGAAGAGTTTAATCATGAGCTGAACAACTTCAAGTGCAGAATGTGAATCATAGAGTTCTTTCAGCTTTTGTAAAGCTTCAAAGGCAGTGGAATAGGATGAAATATGACGACTTACTTCTTCATTTATAGATGCTGCGATCAATGCATAGGCTTTGTTGTTCTTGTTTTCCCAAATGACAAGTTCTTTATCTGATGTAGGCTGTACAGGGTCTTTGTCTTCTTCTCCGACACACACTCCTTTCCACAACTCATTGTAGATGAGGGTGTGTTTTACCATCCGAGACCATTCTGAATAGTTCTCCTTGCTAGTGAGAACTATTCCTACCATAGAAATGATTGAATGCATTCTGTAAAAGAATATCTCTGCTAAAGAAAAACTTCTGTTGATAAAAAAAAAACTTTTGCTGAAAAATTCCTTATGCCACAGCCTTATGCACTTTATTTTCTTCTAACGTTTGCATCAGCATTTCTTATATCACTGCAATATTACTATATTTTGAAAAAAAAAAGCGCTCAAGGGATCTCTTCAACATATATCACTTCAATATATATACAATGCAGTATATGACTATATCATTTCTCTGTATTAATATATCACTATTTTGAAAGCAGCGTAATATATATAAATACTTTAAACGTTTTTAATTCACTGGTGTAGAGAACCAGCAAGACGGCCTCGAATCCGGCAGGTGCTTTGATCAACGGTCTTCACATCAAATGCTTGACTCGGGTCATGGCCTTCAGGGTCTTGCATCTGCGTTCGTCTGCCATTGATAATCCGAGAACTTCATCGGTAGGAAACCAAACGTTGTGACATCCTGGATCTGTAGAAATCCAATTTCGAATTGCCTTGAGGCCTGTAAATTTCTCCTCCTCTTTTCCGAACAAAACGGATCGTGTATGTATACCAACAAATCAGACAGCGGATATATGTCAACATGAAATCAGTGAAAACACGCAGAAACCACGACCAAATGAGAAGTTCTTGAAAAAGGAATAAAAAATATCGAAACCCCTGGTAACATCCAGCAGAATTCAAGGTAGCAGACAGGTTTAGTCGGCCGCTATTAGTTATACTGGTTGCTCTGAGCGGTTTGGGACGATGACAGATAACCAGCGAGTGCACCCAAGGATGCAAGACGTGGAGTAGTCATAGGGCTTGTGAGGAGGTCATGGCAATCGCTGTCTTCAATTTGAGCACGGATCCAAGCAAAACAGGTCGAAGAAACTGAACCAAGCAAGGGTATGCAAAATAAAAACCATTCAACAGCACAGAGGTACGCAGTCTCAGGTGTAGCCGAGTCAGAGTCTAAGAAACACACATTCAACAACGTAGAGAATCAATGTTAGACCAGGCAGAGGCAGAGCAGGTGTGGCAGATGCAGGTCAGATGTAGCAACGCTCAGGTATTCAGCGGAGAGACTGAAACGCATGACAGAGGCAGCGCTCAGGTATTCATGCGCAGAGAAAAGGAGTTACGACTATTCTAAGGACTGGGACCTGTGCTCTGATACCATGTCAGGCCAGGGTAACTCCATAATGGCAGAGAAAAACTGATTGAATAATTTATTAGCTAACTATCATTTATATATAGAAATAGGACGGATCAGTTCATCTTCTTGATGACTGATCACGTTCCAGTTCACCCATCCGTTGAGGATTAGGTGTCAACAGTCTTTCCAAAATCTTAACCCTTAGGAACATGCGATAAATAGCTGGATTTCGGATAGGATGGATACCAGTGAGTTGTAGTATGATGAGTTGTGAGTCTAGCCTGACAATCAGTCAGCGTATACCATGTGTGATGGCATCAGAGAGAAGTTCTATCAACGCGTTATATTCAGCAATGTTATTTGTTGATCGACCAATACATACCCCTCTGAAACTTACTAACTCGCCGCTTGGATCAAAAATGGCCCAGGCCGCGGAAGATAGGTTCCGCGAACTACGACTCGCTCCGTCGGCATATCCAACAAATGACTCCAATAGGATTGACATCTGCAATAAATGTAAAAAGTGGATTACTTGACCAAAATAAAGACTTTAGCGAAAACAAAAACATATCAAAAGCATACAGGTTACCATTACACATAGTAACGCTTGAGGTACAACCCGTTACGAGGTTGCGCCAGTGGAATTCCGTCATAATCCATTAACTCGTAAGCTCCTTTTGCTAACACTTGCTTAACAATATAGGGGCCCATCCATAGAGACTTAAATTTACCTGCTTCCAATTTATCGGATTCTTGGTCATAAAGCAAGACCAAGTCACTTTCTGAGAAGACACGGGGTTTGACATTTTTGTCGAACTGCGCTTTGACTCGTTTCTTATGGGCTTCGTTAGCCAAAGTGGCATCACGACGGGTTTCATCCAATTGGATTAGTTCCAAGAAACGAGCTTCTTCTTCTGAAGTTCCGGGGAGGAGATCAATTGTGAGTTTGAGGGACGAGATTTCGCACTGGATTGGTAAGACTGCTTCCAGGCCATATACCAGTTGGAAAGGTGTAAACCCGGTTGCATTCCTTACCGATGTTCGGTAAGCCCACAAAGCTGAGTACAGGATTAGGTGCCATCTTCTTTTGTGAATTCCAATCATCCTTTGCAGCATGCATTTCAAGACCTTGTTGATTGCTTCAACTTGTCCGTTGGCTTGCGGATAATATGGAGTAGAGCTGTCGTGAGACAACCCTAGTTTGGCAGCTAATTCGACCATCATGTGATTGCGAAAATGCGATCCATGATCTGTGACTATAGCTTGTGGTATGCCGAATCTGGTGACTACATGATTGAAAAAGAAGAGGGCAGCTGTTTCACCAGTATTATCTAATGTAGGCATCGCCTCAGCCCATTTGGTAAAATAGTCAACTGCGACTATGATATACCCATGCCCCCCGGTCGAGGTGGGGTTACATGTCATGAAATCGATGCCCCATTTGGCGAATGGCCCGACAACATAACCGGATTGATGCCCCCCACACGTGCCTGAATGGCAATCATTCAGGACTTTTTCGGCTTGCTCATGCGTGAGGCACCTTCTCAGAACTGTATCGATACCGCGACGGTAAAGTGTATCACCGACAATCATGTAGTCTTTTGCTTGGTATCAAATACGTTTTTGTTCGAAGCGGGAGGTGTTTGGCCTATATTTTTGGGTTTGGAGATAAATTATTATATCTCCATACCACTCATTGCTTGAAGATATCAGAAACAAACTTTCGTCCACGATTGTTTCTTCGGATGTTTCATCGTTGGACGACGATGGGAGATCGCATAATAATTCTGCGAAAACCAGAGCTTTCTTTGACTTGGATTTTACAAATTCCAGATCAAACTCTTGTAGGATTGCTATCCATTTTGAATATTTGCCCCCCAGCAACTGTCGCGACAATATATAAGTCATGGGGTTGCAATCTGACAGAATGGTAGTTTTTCGAAAGAGGACATAGTGTCGAAATCTCTGTATCGCTTGAACAGCTGCGAGCGCTAGCTTTTCAACATAAGAATATTTGCTTTCTGTATCATTTAAGTTTTTACTTAAATAATATATAGGATTTTCGATTCCGTTGTCTTCTCGAACTAAAACCATTGCGATGGTCGTATCCGCTGCAGCCAGATACAGGTTAAAATCTTTTTGATAATCAGGAGCGTACATTAATGATGCTTTCATTAGGGATTCTTTTAAAGCATCAAAGGAAGCTTGCGCAACCTGATCCCAGACAAAGGGTACTCCCTTTTTCAAAAGACGCATATAACCTTTAGCAAGTTCGACGTAATTTGGAATGAACCTCCTTAGAAAGTTTGCTTTCCCTTGGAGTTTCTGAATCTGAAGCAAATTCGAAGGTGGAGGCAAATTTATGATTGCCTGGACCTTACATGGGTCGAGACGAATCTCGTCCTTTGAGACTACAAAGCCAAGCAAACGACCAGAACTGACGCAAAATACACATTTGTGTGGATTGAGTCGTATCTTGTAGTGTCGGCAACGTAGAAATATCGCTCTTAAATGCTGCGGGTGATCAGTCTGCTTTCGCGAATGAGCCGGAAGGTCGTCGAGGTATGGTTGAACAATGTTTTTGATGTCATGGAAGGCATAATTCATTGCCCTCTGAAACGTCGCCCCTGCGTTCTTTAAACCAAAGGGTAATTTTCGATATGCGAATGTGCCCCATGGACAAATAAATGCAGTCTTTGACTGGTCCTGTGGGCGGATATTTATTTGATTATACTCGGAAAATCCATCCATGAATGAAAAGATTTCGCATCCGGCGCATTCATCAATTATCTGGTTGATGAAGGGTGTAGGGTAGTTGTCTTTTGGACAAGCTTGATTTACATCCCTATAATTGACGCACACTCTAATTGTTCCTTGTTTTTTCATAACAGGGACAATATTCGATACCCAATCACTTAGAGGAACCGGGTAAATGAAACCAGCATGGAGAAGTTTCTCAACTTCTGCCTTAATGGCAGCGACTTTCTTGGGGTGCACCTGCCGTAGCCGTTGTTGTACTGGTTTGACATCTGGATACATCTTAATTTCGTGTTCAACGATACTTGAGTCAATGCCTGGCATTTCACTATATGACCAAGCAAAGACATCTCTGAATTCGCGAAAAAGAGCATCATATATTTCCAGTTCTGAAGGAGAACAATATTTTCCAACATAAATATTCTCTACAACATCTGTTTTGGTCGAGATATTTATGGCGATAGTCTCTTCAATGTTGGACAAGTTTTGCTCGGAATCCACCATGTTTACAGTATTTGATAGAAAATCAAAAACTGAAGGATGATAGGTCATCAGGGGTATCTTCTCCACAATCCAGGAAGAATGGAACGATGGTGGGAATCATCCCATGGTGCCCCTTCAACTACCATTGATTGGACAATTCCTTCGTCAGTGACATGCACTCGCGACCAAGGATCTAAAGGGGTACCATATTCCTTAGACCTATCTATCCAAATGCTTGATGAGCATTGATTTGGGTTTGCCATCCAGGCTAGGAACATTGATTGCTACAATATTTCCGTTGGGCTTGGAGGCAAAACCATTGCATGATCCGTGATATCGTTTTCTGATATCTTTTTGGAAGATATCATATTGCAGGTTCCTACTGACGCTACTTCCGCCAGATTGATTGGAGGTGGAAGGGCGAAAATTCCCATTAATACAGGATCCTTTAGTAGGCCTACTCCGATATTTTGAAGCGAATGGGGGCTTCCATGGATCATAGGGATGCTTCCTGTAACTTGAGAACCATTGGGGAGGAAATTTTGTTGATCGACGATTGTAATCCCTCCTTGGAAGGGAAATGCAATCTTCCTAAAATAGGTCGACACAACGGCAGCCATAGCATATGTCCATGGTCTGCCTAGTAGGATGTTGTAATCGAGATTCCCATCGATTACTTCAACATCTATTTCTACTGTTTTCCCTCCTAGTTCAACCTTCAAGTTACTTAGAATACCATATGGGGTATATGTTCTTCCGTCGAATGCTTTTAATGTTGTCGAAGATCGCGACAAGGTTGGAGATCCTAAAGTTTTCCAGCAACTCATCGACATAATGCATGTAGATGCCCCCTCATCAATAATTGTTCGATGAACAGTTTTGTTGAGGGCTTTCACTTGAACAAGAAAAGCTAGTTGAGCTGGTAATTGAGGATCGTATCCTTTATGATCGAAGGATACAAGATTGGAATCCTTTGGGTCAATCCCACCAATGGCCGATAATAAAGCCTACTTTTGGGATGGGCAATTTTGTAGTACTTCAAGAGTCGACATAGCGGATGGCGATTGGGCCAAATCTTCCACTATATTATAATGCTGTGCCGCTCTAGCGCGGGGATTAAACGTCGACTTGTGTACTACTCCCTTTGGCGGTTTTATTGTCAATTCAAGAATGATGGGCGGCGCAACTTCTGTCGAAGTTGTTGTCGAACTACTAGGTTGATCTTTATCCTTGTTGTTCGACAGCTGTGGATTCCCATAATCTTTGTTCCTTGTCAATATCAAAGTATCATTTTGCTGTTTTGAAACTGCCAACATTAGCACTTGAGACAGGGAAGCATTTCCACTTTCAACCAGATTTGTTCCTGGATTTGGAAACGGATCAGTTAACACTGCAGAGGTTTTCGAATTCTTGAAGAATTTCTTAAGCTCAGCTCTATGTGGACAATTTGCGGTCCAATGATCCTCATCGCATATAAAGCATGGATTTTTTGGTTTCCTATCTCCAGGAGGGTTTGCAGAAGATTTTTCAGGAGATGATTCTTCCTGTTTCTTCTTCTTCCCTTTGCCTTTCTTCTTGCCCCCTGGTTGATTGGTTTCTTTACCTTTATCTGTCGATACGGAATTTACTTCCAAGGCAAGAAGTTCATATTTTGCATTTTGACCTGAAATCTTATGGGCCTTTTTGGATGTAGCCTTTGTCTATTTCGTGTCTGTTGTGCCAATCACGCCATCACCGGCATGAGAGTCATTGTTTGATTTAGGAGGAGGAACTGAGAATTCTGGTCTAGGGGCGTCAGGTATTTTATCGTAGAGCGTGTCGGACTGAGTGTAAATCAAGTCCAAATATTGCGCACGAGCAATAACTTGCTCTTCTGTTACGACCCCCCCCCCCTTTGCCACATCTTCCGTGATGGAAGGTAGTAATGACTTGATAAACCATTCAGCTAAGAGCTGATTGGGAACATACGTTTCTACCATTCTACGATGACGTCGCCACGCATGTATATGATCAGATATGTGAGTGGTCGTCGTCTGTTTGAAGTTGGTAAGGAGTTCCATTCCCGTTTCGTACCTTATTGGTAATTGAAAATGGGTTAAAACGGTTGTGGCTAAGGTACTGAAGTTGTCGAATGAAGCTCTAGGCAATTCGATGTACCATTTTGCCGCTGGACCAGTTAACGTCCTCTGAAAAAGGTGAAGCCTTATCGAATCATCATTTAGGGTGTTTGATGAACACCACAGATGAAAGGTCATCACGTGATTCGACGGATCTTTACCCGAATTTCCATTAAATTTAGGAATATCGGATGGAAGTTTATGCGGAATCACTGGCCACCAAGGGGCATAAGTGATTGGATCGTTTGTTAACTGATTTAAATCAGGTAACTCTAAAGTTGCCACAAAGGGTAACTGCTGATTCAGGTTAGGTGAAGCATACCCAGGATAGGATGGGATTGCCTGAGTAGTTGGTCTTTGCATACCGGCATAATGCATTTGATGCTGGTAACTTTGGTAAGGTTGGTGGGCATGACCATTGTAAAATGGTTGATTTTGACCGTTTTGAATATACGGCTGTCCACTATTTGCAAAGATTTGTTGCTCAGAACCTTGGTATACTTGTTGGAATTGCGGCTGTTGGTATTGTATCAGCCATGGTTGTGAAGCCATGTGTTGTTGCCCGATACTAACAGTTTGACCAAGATGAGGGGTAATTGTACCCATCTGAACCTGTGTCATTCCACCAGTCGGCGATTGTGGTTGAGTCACAGGGTCAAGGGGCTGTTGCATTACAACCTGAGAAAATTGAGGTTGGCATACAATAGGCAGCGCTTGAACTTGCGACACCGTCACAATAGCTGGCGTAGTTGGTATATTTGACATAGGTAAGCATTTTTGCATTGAGTATACAACTCTTGGTTGTTGAGGTAGTATTGGTACCCAACCGCTGGAAGTAATTCCAACATAACCCGAATTTTGTTGTGAACTCCCGTATGGTTGTCCCTCCGGAGGGGATAACGAAAGGGTATACTGCCCCCCATACGGTGGTAATCTAGAACTCAAGGGAATGGTTTTCCCTTGAGGGCCGGACTGCCCAAATTGACCTCCAAATGGATCAATTTGTTGAGACTCAACATAAGAGTTCCCGGATATTATTCAGGATGAACAAACAGGAACAGACCATACTATCGAAATGGCCCCTGAGTGGGCTCCTTCTAGTGATTGAGAGCTAGTTGGGATAGATGGTATACCGGCGAACATTGTTGGAGTGATAGTAGGGGGTTCTGCCGTCGCTGTGTCAGACGACACAGTCCTAGATGTTGACGGTTGTTCAGACATTTCTAGTCTATCCAAAAGATTGCCTAGCGATTCTACATGAGCTTCTGCTGGCGGTAGGCTAACTTCTGACGAAGAAGGATACAGAGTGATCCCGACTCCAAATTGCGATGGAGTACTAGTTGGAGGATCTTCCACAATCTCTTCTATGGCAATCAAACCAGGTGGAAGGGGTAGACCGTCAGGTCCGTAGAATATTTCTGGTGCCGAAGAAGGTATGGAATCGGCAGCGACAGATGTTTGAGGAGCAAGACTCTCCGAACCGGTTGTAAATGGAACTGGTTCGGTAACACAAGTGTTTACCCTCAGACTAGGATCAGTACTACTATCCTTCTGTGGCTACTGAACTTCTTCTGTAGAGGCAGGGATTCCAGAAATGTTTGGAGTAACCGGAGTCTCTGATGTTGTTGGAACACTTGTTCTAACTTTAACAGGAGATTTGGAACCGGTTAAACGAGTTCGCTTTGTCCGTACTAGCTTCGATTCCGGAGACAAAGACAGTTGACTCGTAAGCCTCCGCGAACGACGGGGTTTCAATTGACTTTCTTCCACGATTGCGGATTACTCAATCAACTAAAAATAAAGGGGAAGTATGTTTCCGAATTAAATGAATTTTAGATGCTTTGACACAACTTGTTTTTTCAATTTTTAAGAGTCGAGAAAAAACAAAAGATGACTCTAGTCTCCTTCGATTTTTAATGAGCCTGAAGTGACAAGTGCTCAGATGGACCTTTTCTATTAAGGAGTCTGAAAAGGAATGAAAGGGACTGCTCTGGAAATATAGGTAGAGGGATTACCAAACCAATCGCAAAACTGCAGAATACTTTTTACGGTACGGCAGTCAATCTTCCCGAATGCTGTGTTTAGTGCATTGTGATCGACAGGGCAGCAGACACGGCTTCCTATGGATAAAGGATTAAGCCTATTGGGTTCTCCCAAAATATACTCGACGATACATGGGAGCACAAGTCCGTATTGGCACTTATCGTCTCAAAGTGGAGGAATCACCCAACCATCAGTGAGAACAACAGTTACCAGGCTTTACGATGCCGGAATACGTCTCTAGCCTAGACTTCTAAATGTTGTGCGTTAAGTTCCAAAGCGTTGTTAGATGCATTGAATTTATTTTATAGTTGATCTTGTTTATGAAGTTTCCCTTTCAGGTTCACCGCGAGATGTAGATGTAATTCCTAAAATGCAATCTAAGATGATAAACAATCTTTTATCTTCCTTTTATGCAATGAAAATCCTAGCTACTAAGGAAAGAAAGACATAATCTTTTCACAAAGAGAAAAGAGCACACTCTAAATGCACTTTCCTAAATCAAGCCAATCAGACTGTCTATATGCAAATGCACATGCATGTATTTGTTTTCGACTTTCTTAGTATATGAATGATAAAAAGAAAGTTGATGCACAAATCTGAATTTCTTTTCAAGCGACAAATATCAACAAGTTTCTTTTCGAAATCAAAAAATGGAGACGATCACAACACCTTACGATTTTGAAATGAATACTTGTTCTTGACACTAGAAAATTACAAATTCAGACCAAAAACAATAGTAACAGGATAATCGACCATCAACAGCAATCAAACTCTTTCCTACGATTGAAATCGACACTTGCGACAGTTTCAAATCAAAGGACGACAGTACGATTACGCTACTTTTGCAAAGGAGAACTGAAAATGACTCAACAAACACACAAAAACATTTACAGTTCTTTTGTACAAAGGAGGCAGAATAACAGCAAGGAAAAGGGGTTTCAAACAGACATATACTGATCACAGGCAGCAAAATTCAGGAATAGAACTGGAAAGAATGAATCACAGAAACTAAAACTGCACAAAGCCTAGTCTGATCAGCGCACCTATAACACAGGGAATTTGAAATGCAGCGCACTTTCTCCACCCGGGAAGTGTGCTGAAGTTCAGATTCTCTGAACAGTACCTGCGTTGGGCCAGAAATGAGACTCTGTTTGGGTTCCGGGTCACAGTTTGCAGTTCAGTTCATGGGTTTTGGCCGAGAAAAAGGTAATCAGTAACTCAACAATCAAGGGTAGATCTAAGGAGGATCTAAGAGCTATCACAAGGGAAATCAGAGAGTTTGTGAATCAGTTGTTTAAATTATAAACAGATCCAGTAGATGGACTGAAGTAGCATTTGTCTACTTTGCATTTGCTATGGCAAATGCAGTTCGAATGCTACCTGTAATTTTATGAAATAGATAACAAGGAAGATAAACAAACTAACTAACACTTCCCCAGTGGAGTCGCCATTTTGTTACAGGGAAAAGTGTCTATATAGAACTACTCTATCCCACTAGGGTGTGACAGCTGCCTTAGAAACAAACAGGGTAAAGCTACTTTCATTTTTCCTTTATGAATTATAGATAGAGAAGAACAGAAAGACTAACCTTTGTCTTGCACTGATCTCCTGGTTTGATTCCTCTCTTCCTTGATAGTCTTTCGCTACTTGTTCCCTTGCACGCCCAGCTTCACAAAGTACCTGTAAGATCACAGTAGCATAGCACTATACAAAGACATGGATATATAATCATAAACAATCTAGGATCAGATGTAAATTGACCATACAAATGCAGCCAATATCTATGACACAAGAGTATGGAGGAAAACTTGAATAGCTTTTATTGATAAACAAGAAAGAGCCAAGAGGAGTTACAACCAGTTGTTCTGACCCAGCATCAACCTCCCAGCAAGGAAGCCCCTATTCACCTCATACAAAGCTTATATCACCCAACAATCTAATGTTTGTCTCAAGAAACCAACAGAAATTCCTTACAATATGAAAAATTCCAGCCTCTGGATCTCTGGGATGAGGGATCCATATATAGATATCTGTAATGGAGATGAGTTAGCTTATGATTTTATTAGTGTCTTCCCTCTTATAGTTCTTGCTTCCACTTGGAGATTGATGATCTCTTACTCATCCTTGGTCGAATTTAGAGAGGCAAGTGTCACAGGAGAAGTTTCTGGAAGCTTCCATTGCCTCTCCACCTCGTGGAATGTCATTGCCATTTGTCATTTCTTGCCCATAGCACCCCATAGAAGGGCTTTTTGAAATGCAAAGCACCCACACAGTGTATTTGGGTGAGATGCAACGCACCTAGCCTGTGGAGCAGCTGAAATGATCCTGTTTTGACCAATTCTGAGTAGTTTTTCATGGAGAACTTCTGGGAGAAGCTGTAATCTGTTGACCTTGTTCCTTTAGGGGTTATAACAACACTTTTAGGGACTTAGGAGCCCTTGGTTTATGGAAATTTCATGCTTGGGGTTGTAGTGCCCAAAAATGTCTATAACACACTCCCAACAGCAAACGTGAACACAAGATACATCTTGAAGCATTGGGTAAGGGAGCCATCAAATTTTAGGACGACCCCCAACCAGATCTACAAGACAAAGACACTCAGGAAGGCTTACCAACTCCTGGTCGTCTTTGCATGTCACTTGTATGGCCAAGAGAGTAAGGAGACCTTCCTGCAAAGTTGGTTTGTTATGTTGGATCAGTTGACAAGTGAGGGAAATCATTTCAACTGGTCCAACATGTTGGATCTTCAACTGAAAGTGCGTGCATCGAATGCCTAGAGTCTTCCCAAGGATAAAAAAGAAAGATATTTCATGTCCGCCTACCTACTCGAGAATGATTCGGGAGTAGATGTGTACAACATAGCCTTTGACGAGTCACAACATAGAGTTGTACAAGCATGTAGAGTGCACATCTCGGATGAGCATGCATCACCTACGCACTTTGAAGAAAGGTTGATTGTGTCACATGTGCGAAGACATCTAGTTGTCCTAGTCGATGCTACGAAATATTATGCCAAAGACACAAGCTAAAGTGTGGAGTTCTTGATAGAAGAAAATGAGCGCATGGCTAAGGAATTGCAAGTAGCTAGGTAGAGAGATGAACAATCAACATGATCTTCTAGAGAAGAGATGAATAAAAGGATACTTGCTGAAGTATTGGCTCTTGAGAAAGTCATGGGGAGATTATATGATAGGTTCGTCACCATGCACAAGGTAGTTGTCCATCTACATGGTCATCAGCAGCGCTGCATCAAGATAGCGTGTGCACTCACAAACATACATGCCACAGTTGATCATGTACGGACATGGAAAATGAGATACAATGGAGCCCCACTTCACTTGCATAAGATGATGAAGCCACAGGTAGAGTTGCACAAAGAACACATCCAAAGTTTGACTTGGAACTATGAGGAACTCCCGCCACTCATCACCAATGTTGAGGCTTCGTATGCATGGTTGTTCAGGAGTTTGGATGTCATGGTGAGAAAGTATGGCACCCCGTAAATTGGAATAGTCACCGAAGCCAAAGAGAAGAACCAAGTTGGACTGGACTTGGACGCGTACTTTGATCAATTGATGCACATGGCCACAAGTGTAGATTTGCAAATTAGTGTAGATAACATGCAAAGATATGCCACCGGCCTAGCCGTGCTCAGGACTTAACTGCGCATGTTACTGGACAAGTTGGACAAAGGTTTAAGACTCAGTATACCCGAAAGCAATGGAGGCAAGAGTTCATTTCCAGAAATACGTCATTAAATAGTACGTGGACACCATTGTGTAATACCAAGCTTGACATCAATTCGTCATCAAAGATCACGGAGAAGAGTTTGACGAATTGGTCTTTCCACAACCATCGGAGTCTTAGTGTTGTCTTACCTGGATGACTCAAGCCTATTTTTTTCCCACACGGGTATATGTTGAAAATGTATTATTATTGTAAACATGATGTAAAGTGAAATTCCAAGTGTCATTAGTTGAATGCAAACAGTCATATGTAATGTAAAGAGTTATATGTAATGAAGTTGAAGAGTCATGAGGGTAGTCCAAAAGTCACAAAGGGGAATGTCAAGGGTCACCCCACCCTTTGTTATAAATAGAACCTCATAACTCATAGAACAAGATTTTGGGAGCTAAGATTTTGCTTGGCATTGCTTAGAGAGGGCTTGGAGAGTATTGTGATGAGACTTGGCTTCTCCACAATGTAGAGCGAGTACATCTCTTTGGAGGTGCAGGCGGTGTTGAATGTAACATTCCATTATTGGGGCTAATGGCTATCATGGTTGTATGTATGGATAGAACTTTCACTTTATATAATATAACAGTGTCGTCACATCTTCATGCATATGTTGCTATTGTAGATCGAATATTCTGGTTACTTTAGCAATGTATGTTGTTTAACTTACGCATTTGTGTATGAACTATTTTGTGTACGATTGTATGAATCTTGTTGAAGGCATGTTGTTGGGTTAACCGATCACTTTGGATTTTCAACTATTCTGCTTTCCAGCTTGTAATGTCATTAAGCTTGTGTGTCCCTTTCAGGCTACATACTATTACATGTTTCTAAGGGATACAATTCTTTTCCACCTGTTAGCTACCTATACCAATAGGTTTCATTTTTCATGATTGGCTGGGGTAGTGCCAATATGTTCTACTTTGGTGATGCAAAGATCTTATATTTTGTGGAAAACACATATCTACAGTTGTTCGATGCATGTCCTACTTCTAAATGGGTGATCCAACAGTCTAAGCTGGGTCATGCCACATTTCAATTTTGTTGTAGACTAGAGAAAGAAATCTGTCCAAACTGTTCAATCTTGGCAGATGAGTAGTTAGGTAGAGAATGAAGGTTCCCAACTGCTTAATCTGGGGCCTTGGAAGTAATAAGGCTAGCCTTAGATAGAAAGTCAAAAGAAAATGGAAAAAGAAAAGAAAAAGAGCAATTGAGGGTTTGCTAGTCTAAGTGCACCCTCCTTGAAGTAATAAAAAATGCTAGGCAATAGAATGGGTAGGTAGATGGGGTTGCAGAAGCATGATTTCTTTCATATCACTGGCCTAAGCAAAGGAAACACATGGTGGCCAGTGTAAATTTTCCTATTCAGCAGTTTTGTAGCAACAAAGTGAAGCATGTCTAACTTCCCAATCATTCCCCATCAAACTCCTTGCTAACATCCCAATACCACCTTTGTTCATAAGAGAAGTCAAACTCTTTTGTTGATTCTTGTTTCATAAAGAGCCACATTTCTTGTGTAAAAATCTTTTCATTTTGATCTACTCTCCTAACTAAGTTTGTTCCCTAAAAACTTAGTGTTTGCCTCCTCTCTTCCATATCTCCCATCCAATACTAACTACTAACTCTATTGTTACTTAACTCCCTATATTCCCCTTTTCCCTATCATTATATCACTATTGTATATAAAAGGCCCCAAAGTATATATTCCCCTTCCCTAGGCAATATAGCCTTATAGCTTTAAAAAAGGTCGGGCAATAGTGCAAATTTGTGTTCATATCTTGTTTTGGGAATTAAACTAACAACCGGTTGGTTTAATAGCCTTAGCGCCTTTTATGAAGAAACATGTCGTCTACCCGCTTGTTCCATAAAATCCACAAATGTCATATATCCTAAGTTTTACCTCTCGGCGCGCTCACCATAAAAAACAAAGGAAAAATATTATTTAAATGCCGCCAAGTCCCGCCGTATCATGTGGGCAGTTTGCTCTCCCGTCGTCCGTCGAATCTGGGCCCTCCCATCCGACGGCTCACATCAATATCGGACCGCCTCCGATGCCCGGACGATAGCGCCCGAAATTTGTCAGACCATGACGTCAGGGCTCGGACGCATGCCAAAACCGTTCCCGTACAATAAGTGGTCCGAAATTACCACTTACCACCTTTGTTTCTCCGCCATACGTCACGTCCATGTCACGCGTACGTCATTGCCGAGTCAGCACCACATCAGCGCCCGACCCACCATCGCTCCGACCTGTCTGCCACGTCCCCCATCCACGTGGACCACTCACAGACCGCCATGTCATCACTCCGTACTGACCCCACCCATGACGTCATGCTGACGTCATCCGACAAAAACGCGCCAAAAGCCAAATTTTCACTATTCTGCCCAAAAAACCCGTTTTTCCGCATTATTTGCAATATTGTGCACTGTGCTCTTGCATGACCAAGTACGTCATTCTCCGCCAACTTTGAATATTGCTCCTTGCTGCTGGCGCCCTCAATTCACCTGCTATTCCACCATTGGCCGATTGCACCAGGTATTCATCAAGTTATCCACTCCGCGCCTGGTTTTTTACATAATTCTCTGAAGAAACTAAGAAAAGAAGAACACAGTAAGTTTAAGAAATTCTCATGAACCAGTGATCCTCTTCCACTCTGTAAGCCCAATTTCCCTCACAGAAGTCCCCATTGTGCCGAAATTCCACAAATTCGCAGTTTGTTGGCGCATTCGCAAATCCAAACCTCTGCTAGATAAATTCACCAGGAAAGCAAGTCCCAAATCCCAGCATTTTCTCTCTGAATCTATCTTAGGAGCAATTTGACATATTTTCACCCCAGTTTGCCTCTTCCCCTCTGCAAATTGCCCTGCTCCTGTAAAATTCATTGCTCTGTGTTGCTGTGCCCAGAAAAACAAGTTCAAATACAATTCAAAGTACCAATTGACCATGGAAACTCCAGTGGCACTGAACATTGCACCCTTAAATGCCCCACAAAGAGAGCTAGAATGGTTGGCCCTGGCTTACAGAGACTACCAGATGGCAGAAGTAATTCCACAGTACAACAAGTATCATATTCATGTACTCAATGAGCTGAAAGCCAAACATCTCAATGGAACTGATATTCTAGGGATTTGGGACTCCAATTTTCCCATTTTCAATCTTCCTCAAGTCAATGTCCTCCCAGATTTAATTCATCGATGCAGTGCCAACTATGATCCATGTCAAAGAGCTGTCCTCAGTCCCTCAGGTTCAGTTTTGTTCCATGTCACCCCTGAGGCTATAAATCAAATGCTTCACTTTCACACTACAAAGCCATTGACTCCGCTGTCCATGATGCACTTAATAGACCAAGGAGGCAAGCTGTCCAGTGCCCAAATCATAAAGATTAATCAGCTATTCATTGAATCAGGCTCTCAAACTGTGAGGACCCCTCCTATAGGAAATGTATATTTCAATGAGTTGGGCAGGTTGCTTGTGGATATGATCAGTTATGTCCTGGGTTACAGGTCAACTGAGGATGTGATGAAACCATTCTGGCAATGATGTCTATCTTCTCCCCTGGAAAGCCTCCTTCTATTCACTATGATTATGCTGCATACATTGCCAATAAAATTCATGAGCAATTGATGAATCTAGAGAGGGAAAGGATATTTAGATACACTTCTTACGTCTATCACTTGTTCCTATTTTATTAGCCTGATAACTTCCCTATTACTCTCAAGAAGTTTGATGCTCAGGGAAACCAAAGGTCTGTGGTATTTTGGTCTTCAATCTTTCATCACATATCTTTTTCACCATATAGCTACTGTGAATTCATAGACCTTTTTATCCATCCAGCCATGTCCTTGCTGTTGAGTTCCCCTCCTCCAAGATTGACGGATGAGATGCAAAGAATCCTCCAGTTCTCAAAGGCCTACAGCATTGGGGATTGGTACTTTTACCAACACCATACAGTGATCAGAATATATGGTTGTGAGTTAGCCCCATATAGGCTACCAAGATATGTCCCTATGAGACTTTTTGCTTTAGAATATTTCAGACAATTTGGAAATGCAGACATGGTCCATTTCCACAGCAAAAATAAGAAGGTACAACTCAAAGTCAGAAACCAGCTAGGCCCATTTATTTATAATAAAAGAGAAGAGGCATGGCAAGAAGCAGATAAGATCCTAAAGTGCCTCAAGTTGCAAACCAGTTTCCTCTGGATACCCTATGATCCCAATCATTTCATTAGTCTTAGAAGGGTCAAATATAAGTTGGCTAGCTATGATCATGTCAGGTTGCCTCATATTGAAAAATATGCAAATCTGTTAAGATGGAAAGAGGGCACTCTAGAAGAGGCAAGTACTAAAGAGGAAATAGCACAAAAAGAAGCAAAGAAACTTGAGAAGGAAGCTGACTTGGAATATTGTGGACAGGTTTCTTCTTCTTATCATACTCAACTTGGAGCAGCTGCCTCATCTTCTACAGCTCCCCAGCAAGCAGCTCAAACTACTCCTCAAGCAGCTAGCACAGATAAGGGAAAAGAAATGGAGCAGGAGCAGACACTCCCAACAACAGAACAGCAGAAAGAACAGACAGAACAGCAAGAGGAAATGGTTGAGGCCCCTGTATCCACAGAGCAACAGGCTCAAGAAAGTGTGCCTCCAAGGCAGGAAACAACAATGGATACCTCAGTACTTCAAACCCCAATAAATGAAGAAAGAACTAGGAAGAGGGACAGACAGCAAGAAACTCCCCTCACTACATCAGCAAGTCAACAAGGGGAGAAAAGGCAAAGATTAAACCCTTTTTCTGAAGAAGAGATGCCTATTGGGCCATCCATAGGTATGGGCCCCCCTAGCATGGAAGCATCAGCCAGTTCCTTCCAACAGGAACAAGAAAGACCACTTGGAGGAGAGGTCAGCTCCTCAAGCCAGCAAAGAAGGGCAGAATCCAGCATTAAGCAGCAATTTATTGATATTAAGAAAAGGAATGAGCCAGTCAGACTCCAGCTTTACAATCATTTGCTCAAGATGGCTCCCACAAACCAACAGAGGCTCATGTCAGCATATGACATTGCAGAAGGGAAGATGACTATGAGCCATTTCGTGCCTACCATGCTGCAGCCACAGTCAGCTGCAGATTATATCAGAACCAACCTAGAAGTGTTTGCAAAGGACATCCACCCAATGGACCAAATTGAGCTACATAAGCAAACGGGTGAGATGGTCTACTCCACTCTTGCAGATAAAACATTTCTAGCACACAAACTGCAAACTCTCTCCACAATACTACTGCCCAACTAGAATTGGAGAAAGCTTCTTCTCAAGCAAAGACAACAGGATTAGGTCTTTGGAAGATATCATTATAGAGCTTGGGCATGACCCAAGTGATCCCAAAGCTGTGCAGGCACTACTGAAGAAAAAAGATGAAGATATAGCAGCTTTGAGGAAGATGGTCAAAATTCCAGCAACCCTTCACCCCCAAACAGAAGATGTTGCTCAGCAGAGAAAGGATCAAGATGTAGCAGCCATGCTGTTGACGTTACACAAGCAATTAGTAGAAACAAAATGATGATTGATAGCAACAGAGGGTGCATTACAGGCAGCCCTGAAACAAAAAGGGGGAGAGCAGATACCTCAACCCTCTCAGCCAATAATTAACCTTGAGGAGCCTCCTCAAATTATAAGTCCTCCCACAGGACAAACACCAGAGGCAGGCCCTTCAGCAGCAACACCAACAACAACATCAGGACAGATGCCCAGCCTTGATATGCAAAATATGATGAAAGAACTTCAAGCTCTGGAGGCTCAGATGGCAGAATTAAATGAGGCCAAAGAAAAATTGGCTACACTTAATGAAAAATATGATAAATCAAAGCAAAGTGTAGCTGAAAAAACAAGAGAGGTAAGGGTTCTTGAGAAGAAAATAAAAGAACTGGAGAAAGAGCTCTCTCTTGATAAAGTTGTGGCTGAAATCAAGAAAGTCCTGTGGGCCAATATTGGTCAGTCTATAACAGATCAATGGCAATATATTGAAACCATCCATGAGCATATAGATCTCATAAGCAGGGCCCAAAAAGAAAATCAAAGAGCAAGGGCATCTCTAGGCAATATGCCTGAGATAGCCAATAGGATGATCAATGTCCTTAACAACCGCACAGGCCCTCAGCTGGCAGCCATGGGTATCTCTAACAGAACTGATACCATCTTACTAGTAAAAAGGGTGCTCACTTTGAGAAATCATGTGCAAACATTGGATAGAAGGTGCCAGGAAATGCAGACAGAGGTGAACAAATTCATGGAGAAATTTACAGCATTGCATAACAGAGGCCTTCCCAGCTTACTAAACAGTGCAGGAAGGTTATTATCTCATGAAAACTATGCCAAGAGGGTAAATACATTTGCTACAAATCAGATCACTGCAGCATCAAGTGCCCTAGAGGAAACAGGGCCTGCATCTGGGCAGAGTCTCTATGACAGAATAGAGAATTTGTTTTTTATCATGAATGAGATTAGACATCTGTTTGAAGTGCCTCCAAATTACTACAAATATACTGAGGCAGATGAGACCTTAGGCATAATTTTGAGACATCAGTTGCCTACTCAGGAATGGTGGACAAGCATGATACAGACATTGCTGTGAAGAAACAGATTTTTCACCAAATTTTTGCACATCAGTCATAAGTCATCATGTTCAGAAAATTGATATATTCACTAGGACTAGAGAGGAGTGGATAGAGCCAACTCAGCGAACAAATTTGGCCACTAAAGCAACACCGATAGATGCAGATGACGGGGCTGAGATAGCTGCAGCATGACAAAGCATTAAAGCGCTTATTACTCAGAATCAATACGAAGCACCCAGCAAACCCAGTTGCCCCAAAAGTCAAGAATTTTTGACAAACAGCAAGCAGCTGTTGTATATTCATTTAAGTAGCTTTTAATTTTGTAAGAAATATCTTTGAAAGTTGGTAAGAACAGTTATGGTGCAATAACTCACTGTTGAGATATTTCTATGATATTTTGTATATATATGCACCCCCGTATAACTTATTGGGGGTTGTTGTTACTGATTTGTTCAAGAGAACTCGGCTGTATTTCCTGTGAAAGATATAATACAAAGGAGCTGTTGGTTTCCAAAGGAATGAGTTTGGCTTGGAGCTGATGTGATGTAATTATTGACTGCTGCAGGATTCTTGCGTTATGGCGTGATACAATGAGTGTTTTCTAACTGTATTTGTGTTTCATCTCTTGCATCGTCTGTCTGTGATGTATGGTGATTAATCTTGGTAGAAAGGTAAAAGACTAGTTCAGGATTTGTCCATTAAAGACACCCTAAACTCAATCCTTACTACTAAATATGTTTTCTTCAGGGTTAGCTGCAACTATGGAATTCTTAAATGCTCATATTTTCTCTAATCACATGATAAGTCTTTATTCAGTAATTCTCTGTCGCTGCTGAGTAGGATTTGTTCTTCATTTCGTGTTGCACTGTGAAAGAACTCTTGATTGCCTTTCCTGGTGTAATCTATACTGTTTATTGTCTAAAAAAATCAAAGTTTGTATCATGAATACCCATCTGGCCCTGCAGTGAACCTCTCTTTATCACATATATCAAACACTTTCATTCCTGGACTCCACATGCCCAATGGATTGAACTCTCTTTGATATTTGCATGCCATTTCCTTGAACAATAGCCTGCAACCAAAATTCAAACAAAAATCCCATCTCATAACTAGCCTAAAATCTTCAAAAAACAAAGTTAAAACTAAAAGAGAGAGCCCTCTCTGATTACAGGTAGGCTAAAACCTGTAATACAAAGCTTGGTTAGTGGTTACCCCAACCGTATTCCCTCAGGAGTCAAAGGGAACAACCTGGGAGTTAACACCACCTCTGTGTGTTAGAACCCCCATGCATCTCACTTGACTCCCTGTAAGGTCATACACTTGCTTCCGACAAAGATATATTGCTTACATCTGCACGCTACTACAGTTCAA